>CM074284.1:20037376-20784876 GCA_037194245.1 Opsariichthys bidens | reverse complement strand
AAATAGAAGCCTAGTTTATACTTTATACTAGTTTCCCCCCATCTAAATGCCTCTTGGTGCTTACTATTATCCATGGATTTTACAGCGGCTGTTTTTCCACACTACATTCCGTTCACAGCCACCTTTTGCTTAGATGGTGTAGTTTCACGATTGAGTCGCTAGAGGGAAGTCAAGATGAGTGTCGAATGAGGCGAATATGTTGTTTTTATGCCAATGTTTAATAAGAATGAGAGGGATGGCTGAACATTTCCACTATTATTGGCTGGGGAAAAATATGTTGCCACACTTTTCGGGCATTTACCTGGGTTTTCAAGAACGATTACACAACACTTCAGGAAACAAGCAGCAAAAGTGTGACTGAAATGTTCGACTTCTACATAGAAACGCTGTATTTTTAACATTTAGTAATGTGACAACTTGCCCCGGCGAGATAATTACATGGCAAACATCACCTTTCGGGTAGCTGGAATCTACATTCAGCCTCTTATCCGAATCTAGGCACTTGTTTACCAAACATCAATATCAAAATGCTATTTTATTATCAATTCTGAACAGGATAAAAAAAAAAAAAACAAACACTGTAGACTCTTGACATTGAGTCCCGTTTGTAAACGCCTGTGTGTTTAGTGACGGAAGTACATTAGTCGTGCCCAGCGAAACTACAGCGTCATCACGAGCCTCAGGTGAGGAGATGAGAGGACGATTCGCTCTATGAAACCCTGAACTTTCCTCAAAGAATTTTTCCAGTTTCACTGTTTAATCCAAGTCGCCAGAAAAAAAAAGCGCCTGGATAAACTGACCGGAACAGCAGGAGCGCACTTGTCTGTTTCCCTGAAGTAACATGAGTTCTGCCGCCTATGAAAATGTAAGTGTTTTGTTTGTGTTTTCTAATCTCTCGACTTTGATTGAAGTTCCGCTGTTCGGCACAACACCGTGTTTCCAACTTTATTGTTCGCGAAATTAAAAGTGAAATCATATTTAAGCAGTTCAGAAGGCTTGTATAGATCCCTCAGGGTAAGTTTCCGTGTTAAAAATGACCAAAATAATAATAATAATAATAATAAATGACCACACCTCGAATATGTGAATTTAAAGTTCATTCACACGGTTGAATCGTGATGTTGCATTTTTAATTGATCTTGAGTTTGTTTAATTGTTTCACATTGACACCTGTGCGAGTCTTGCGCTGATATCCCTCGCCCTCTGCTCTAGTGAATCCCTGTGAGTCGTTTTAATTGGTTCACTTAAAAGATTCATCCAAAGAGTCGTTACGCCTCGAGAAGTATCGAGACATAAACATGAGCGAGTCCATGGAGGTGAACGAGATTAAAAGATTCACTTGAGATTTCTAATGTCCGTGAAGGGTTCGAGTCCAGATGCGCGCGACAGTTTGATGTTTGAGTGAAGAAGCTGATTTTTGTTGAGGCCTTTGTGTGTCTGTGTGCAACTGAGCAGTTTAACCTTCAAACAGGGCGATAGACATAGATACTGAATCAGATACTGTTAACCCTGATATGAAATTATTGTAAGAAAAAAGGGTTTTTTTTTTAAGATGGAAGTTTAATATTTAAAATATTTTCTGTTCTTATGATGTTTATTTGTGTCATAATGATGCATGAGCATGTGGTTCATATATTTTGAGGTTTTATAATATAAATCATTGAGATTTTTAGAACCGTACAGCAAACTAATTTCATAACATGCGCATAAATGTAAGTTGTCACTCTATATCTCCCAACAATTGGTCTTGGTAAGATTTAAATGCTTTTATGGTCAAAGCTGTGTAGTTTTTATTTGGGCCAGAGGGCAAAATATAATGCGGTGTCGATTGAGAAATACATACAAATGAACGTTCCTCAAAAGCCTGCTGTATATATTCAATATGACTTTTCAAAACAAGTTCAGTAATTTTTCATCTTAAAATATTACTAACATATATATATATATATATATATATATATATATATTTACTTTGCAAAAAGACACCTGTACCACAACCTGATGGTTGACATTTTTAGAATTATTTTAAAAGCTTTTTACTTGTTAATCAGATGACTAAAGGCATGTAGACGCTTGTGCGCAGCAGTTTTAAGCAAAGTTTTGATCATGTTGTTAAGACTAAATATGACGATCAATATGATACTTTAAACTTTATATGGTTAATGCTTTGCATTTATCATTTAGGGTAATTTTTTGTGTTCCAAAAAAATCAATCCCTTGACTTTGGTGTTTGGTGATCATGTACTCTAGATTAGCAAGAATGTAGAACAATTCTTACTGAAAAATTCCCTTGAAGGGAAAGTATGTATTTGAGATCCATTCAGTGGCACAGTGTCATTGAAATGTTGTGGCAAAGGTTAAATTCGTGTCATAAAATTGGGTTTGGGCGTGCGATGCTGTGGTCCCAGTCACATTCATAGTTTTTTGGTTTCAGGTATGATTTTTTTCTGTCGTGACAAAGCAACACAGAGCTTGTGGGAGCAAAAACCAAAAGACAAGCCCAGTTTTGACACCTCGTATGATACAATCTACATAATTAACGTCTTGTTCTGAATCATTTGTGTTGAGAAATCAAGATGCATTTTCCGTGTGATTTACACTATTTTGAAACCACAAATATCGCTGGTAGTTCCTTAAAGCTAATCATTTACCTTGTGGTTAAACAAAGATATAACGGATATGAGAGGATTAATCATTTCTTTGGCTATTCCCTCATTTGATGCATTGGCTGTTTGTATTTGCATTCAACCATGGCAACAAACTACCCAAAATATGTTGACTTAAATTAGATGGATGTAACCATGTATGATCGAGCATAAGGCTTTGGCTACATTAGAGGGAGATAATGTGCTCAAATGGGGTTTATTTCCTGCTGAAGTTAAACACGCCTATATTTCCAGGTATTTGCCGTTTTCCAGGTATCTCTTTTGCTCTTCAGGCCTGTTTCAACTTGATAGGCAGAATTCTCCAATACTCCCAGAGCACAGCGCATGCATTTCGTCTTTTTCGCAGACGAGCTTATTTCAGTAACGGTAAGATTTTAACGGGAAAAATAACTGCTTGCTTAGTTTTCATTTTCCTATGTCATGTCTATATAGAATTCCTGAGATTTTTTTAAAAAACTATGCTTAAAAATAAAGGTGCTTTAATGGCATTGACTGAGCTTTTAACATCCATGGGAATTTTTCAATGTATGAAAGGTTCTTTATAGAGGGAAAAAAAGTTGTTGTTTTTTTAAAGTGTTCTCCACACTTAGAAAAAAGGTTATTTTAGGAACTGTTCTTTGGGAAACAAAAAATAGTAGTTCTATGGAATCACTGCCAAAACCCCGTTTTGGAAGCTTTGTTTGTATAGAATTTTACAATTATCATTGGATCTGTATTTTACAAGTGCAATAGCCCAGCTACTAGCCATGCATTGAAGATCAGTATTTTCTGTTTTTACGAATGCAGTTGTATGCCTCCTATTTGTTCTTTTGAGAGATTTAATCTTATTTTCCCCTTTGTGCCCAACCGTCAATGCCATTTTGACTAGGATGGGTGTAATGTGTTTCTTTGCTGTGATCTGAGCTGATGATACTGAGGCCCACAGCATTGTTAGTACATTCCCAGCTGTTCAGTCATCCTAGACATGCGATTATCTGCTCCCTTTGAGAAAAACAGATGAACAGAATCTAAATATATTACACAATAGATGGTATTTCCTCTAATTTGCTACATGGGCTGAAATCAGCAGTTTTAGGAGGTGATCGGATATGAATGGACACTTGTGCTAGGATGTTGTTGAAGCATACAGTAAATAGCTTTCAGCTATTATTTAGAAAATGATCAAATATGTTTTACTCCTTGGTTTACTGAAAAAGGCATTGTGATCTTTGGGTTTGTGTTGCAAATGTTAGATGCTTGCAGACCCCATGAAATCAAAGTATTTCTTCTGTTAGCTTTAAGATTGTCTAGTAGTGCACTCCTAAAATCTCAAATCTCATTCACGTTTTCATTTCACGTTATGCCGTTCATGTATCGTTGTTGTTTTTTTTTCATGTGAACATGAATGGAATGAGATTTACCAAGGGATTTTTCATCCTGTTTCTTACACAGATTATCGTGTGTCTTTAGAAGATTTGTGTGGAAGAAGTTGTGTGGAAACTTTTATGGTGTCTTTGTCATTATTGGTTGAACATGTTTGACTCTTTCCATGCTAGTCTTAGGGATAGATTTACCCACACTCAAATATGGGTAAGTTTCAATATAAAAGCAAAATATTTAGCAAAAAGCTGAGAAAATCGTGTTTTTGTCAGACTACATCTGGACTGGATTCAACTTGGCTACTCTAAAGCTTGTGTTACGCTTTCTATGTGTGCAAGGGTCCACGTGACGTAAAAATCATCATCATAGGGTGTACACCGAGGCTCTTTGTGGACATCCGCGTGTGTCTCAAATTTTTTGACCACACGGTCACTAGGCTACAAAGTCACCAACTGCGCATGCGCTGGAAAAACAAAGTGGATTCAAATTTGAAGAGAGGCTGTGTGAAAGTTCGTCGCTACCTGCACCTCTACAATCCGTCAGTAAAACCATATAAAGACAATAGGGCTGCACGATGTATCGCAATTAAATCACGTGATTTGGCAAAGTCTACGATTATTTAATGCGCAGCTTGTCGGAGTTGTACTGCTCTGTGATCAGCAGTAAATGCTCCTCCATCTGATAGCCAGAGGGCGCTCTTGCGCAGGAACTCAAAATAAGCCCTGTAGCAGAAGAAGAGAACGCGTCATCGCTATAGCTGAATAATCAGAAGATTGAAACGCTTTGATTAAACATGACTAATAAACACACGACTGCATTATTCTCTGTAAGAAGACACATCATCTCAACTGTCGTTATGAAGTGAGTTTGGAGTAAAAACGTGTTATTAAATGTTGTCTTTTGTTGAACAAGATGTTAATAAATGCTTATGTCTGGAAAGATGTTTGACGCTCGTAGCTTTTTCAAATGTGCATTATAAGCGTCTCAAACTCTCAGTGCTTTCAGATGGATTAACATTTGGAGCCATAATTCACTGACAAGCTGCGCATAAAAAAATAATTGCAGCCTTTGTGAGTTCATATTCTTATTGTGCAATAAATCGTGCAGCCCGAAAAGACAGCCAGATGTGCAATAAAAATAATGTGCAGTAATCCATGTTTGTTTTCTGTTCAAGCCGATCTACTGCCCATTTGTGGAACACGTCTGCCGAGCGAACCCCAGCATACACTTTCAGTAGTGTAAAGGCCAAAGTATATTCACTTTTTAAACATATATGTGAGGGTCAGCGTATATTGCACATGGCTCGAATTTCATCATCAGAACACCATGCACGTATTGTACATTTTTGTAACTTTGTATGGGCAGGTCGCGCATGCGCATTTAATTATTATTTTTTTTTTTGTAGTAATTGGTTTATCCAAAAGGTGGCAACCGTGCTCAGGGGACATTGATTCACAATGTAGTCAAAGAAAAGATGCATAAACAGAACAGGCTGGAACGCATGCAAGCTACAGCGACAATAGAGGCTTACATAGACAAGAGATTGTTAGAAGAGGTTAGAAAGTACCCTCATTTGTACAACTCTTGCATGGAAAGAATATAAGCATGTTTACATGGGTTGTAACTCATGGTTAGAGATTGCTTAACTGTGCATGTGTTAAATGCTTGTGTATGCCGCGTTTGAGTCGAATGAAGTATGCTTTGCAAGGCTATGTGTTTGACTGTACGTGTACACTAGTGTACATGTTAAACAGTTTAACCGGGCTTTACTGAGGCTTAAGTGATCGGGTTGATGTGAGTTTATCACAAGCTTCTCATCAGAATTGATTTTTTGACATGAGCTTAAAGTGCTCTATTTTAAAGCCCTAATTTTGTACTTAATGTACTAAACATTGTTCTTTAGTAGTACTTAAGATAAACTTAAGATAAACTGTCCTCTGTATTAAGTAAATGCATTTAGTTACCACTTGTAGTACACTTTTAGGTTCAAGTGTACTAAAGTACTTACAACCAGTGTTTGAAAGTTAAAGTAACGCGTAACAATGTTATGGTACTCCCTAAAGAAGTAACTAATTGTGTTACTTATACTTTATATGAAAGTAATGTTTTACATTACCTTTGCGTCTCTTTTTCTCACCTGGGCTGGGCTTGCTTGTTTTTGTGTTTTTTTTTAAATAGCAACAAAAAAAGTTCTGCTTTTAGCAAATGTTAAGGCCCTTTCACACCAGAAGTGAAATGAATAAGCCTCAGGCTGAAGTAAATGCATATTTATAATGTGTACTTCAAACAAACCTTTCAGCTGTACTGATTAAAGGATAGGATACAGGAGAAGGAAGTTCATCATCTAAAATAATTTTTGCTTATTAATACGGTTAAAATGGATCACTGAAGGTGAAGCGGCAAATGCACAGATTAATAAAGTGAGATTTAATTATAACAGATTTGTGTAAAATTCTGATTTTGCATTTCAGTTTTTATTAATTTTGAGGAATACTGAATGTTTTCATGCAAGTGAGATGAGGAAATGCATGTTCACGTTTTAAGTAGAACTACAATAACCATCATGTTCACAGCGCACACAACACTCTTGTTTCTAAATGTGAAAAAGTAACTTGGACATTTTGTTGTAAATTGAAAAAGTAATGCGTTACTTTACTAGTTACTGGAAAAAAAAAAAAAAATTTATTGTAATGCATTACCCCCAACACTGTTTACTGCTGTGTTCTTAAGTACATAGTTGGGAAAATGTGCTTTTAACTTGTACATTAGTAATAGATATATTTTTAATTAAATCAATTTAATTTAAATTTATGATTACTATAAAAAATTGTCCATGTTTCCCAATGGACCAATACTTACACACTGCATTCTGTCAGTCCAGCGTGACCGTGTCATTGCGCCCTCGTCTCATTCAGCATTGATTCATCTCCTGTCTTGCAGTATCAGATTTGTTAACCTGTGGAGGTTATTGGCTGGGTGTATCTGGCACTTTGTTTCATGTAACCTAGTTGGAAAGACATTTTGATTGAGGTTTATTGAATAGGGACCTTTGTGACAGTACACCTTATTTATAAGAAATGCTACAGCAAGACTAAACACGACCATAGACCAATCTTTTTATACTCCGTCTTGTGTAATCCTGTTTCGCACCATGCCTTTCTGATGAAGATGTTTTGTTTTTTATGTGATGCTATTTCTCGGAGAGAAGGTTGTTGGGTTTGATTAATTGAGGTTATGTCAAGCAGAAATGTATTTTTAAAATTGTGTTTTTATTATTTGTTTTTATGGTCTAATATTAATCGAGAAACTCTCTGGAATGTTTGTAAAAATGATTTTGTCATACAGCAGAACTTTTTCTGTGAACTGGATCGGTGTGTTAAAGTCAGATAAAGGCTTCAAATTTTGTTCAAAGCGTTTTTTTTATTTCTTGTTGGTGAGTGAATATATTTGATGACATGAAAAAAACATCTTGCAGAATCATTTTCATATTTTTTTTAGGTCCCTATGCATTCATAATTTCTGGCCAAAAACATGCTATCTGGAAAGTCATGTTTAGGATGTGATCTCTCAAGAATGGTGATTTCTGGCCTCATAGGAAAGGGTAGACAGACAAATAAACTTGTTCTCTTCAAATCCAAATGTTTTAGTGTATGTTCAGGATAGAAATATTTACATCATTGGCACTGGAAATAAAGATAAGGGTGACACTCTGACCGCATTTAAATACATTATCAGCCTGCATTTCACCCATCCAGTGACACACAGTAGTGAATATTGAACACACACACTTTAGTTAGGTATGGTATTACTGTATATTACTATTGGTAAGGATAAATATTACTTTAAAATAGTAGTTGAAAGATCTCTTGATGCCTTAGTTTCAGTTAGTTTCAGATTATTTTCAACAGTTTCATAAATGATTATCATTTCCTGTTCCTTTTGTTGCCATGCTTTATTAATTAACAACCAGGACAACTTAATGAATCATTTACATTATAACTGTTGGAAGGATTTTCATTATGGCTTGAGTTTTGGTCTGCAGTTGATGTGATTCTTTGTATTTTAATTCCAATAATTTTACTAATCCTAAATTGTTTTTTTTGTTTTTTTCCTGTCCAGGAAGAGTTTCTTTTTGAAACGCTTCACAGAAGTTGTCATAATATCTCAGCATTTACTAGTAGTTTTCTGCTATGTTTCATAACATGTCTCAAAAACCCCAATATAGTACAATTATCTGCTGTACAGAGGACAAACAAATCAACTGAATCATTTGCTCAAAAAGTCCTGTCTCAGGAACCATCTTTTAATTGCCTGAACGTACCTTTAAATATTCTGTTTTGTCTTCGGGGGATTCATTTTTTATGGTTTAATTGCTGCTGTGTTGTTTTGGAGGCTCCTCAGTGTCTTGAACTGTCTTTTCCAGCTGACTGACCAGTCAGTGATTACTGGCCTCTGGTCCTGCTCCATGTCAGAAGCACTAGACAACTGGACTTTAGCTGAAATGTGGTCTGAGTTTACAGCTCATATTTTATTGCAGCAGAAGAATGCATGGAAATAGTAAAGAAAATTGCTTTCTTGTAGCCTCTTCATTATTGTCTCCATTCATGATCTTACATCTATTTGTCATGCGACTGTTTTACTGTGTTGAATCTCTGCAATACAGCCATGTATTGAAGCAAACCAAATGGTTTTTATTTTATTGTTTTATCAATCAAAATCGGATGTATATTAGCAGCCAATATTTAATTGCATACTCATTTTTCTAATTTTTACCCCATCATTGAACACTCATTTAAAGTTAATCTTTAAAGCACTAATAATTGAATAACTGTTAAATGTAATCTGTAAAAAAAAATAAAAAAATATCTTAGAAATAATCTTAATAATAATCTTAATAATCTTTTCATAATGTTATGGTGCCTAAATTCACTAGGCATTTAAAATGACTAAAAAAAATTAGTTTTTAGATTTATTTTGAATGTATTTACTTTTTGAAATTAAGTAGTCAAAATTGTCCGAACACTTAAATAAAATCGGCTAGGGTCTATAAAAAAATATTTCTTTAACATATTCAAAAAAAAAAAAATTAAAAAGTGCACTTTTTTTCACTTTGCATATGTTAAATTTTAAGAAACATATTTTTTATAGACCCTTGCTTTGGTCTAATTGTGTGTTCTTTTGTGTGCGGACAATTTTGGCTATTTAGTTGATAGTTTTTTTGTGTGGGTTTTTTTTTTTTTTTTGTCTTTTTGAGCGCACAATATCTTTTTTGATATTGGCCATTTATTAGTTTTTGCCATAACATAAACATCATTTTTGGCTCATTGTGTCTGTTTTAATATCTTCCTGATTTTACTCCACTAGCACTTTGTTGCCTTCACGTGTGTAAATGGAAAATCTAGCTTATGATTAGCAGGTTCTGACCATTATTTCAGCTGTTGGTTTGGCTGCGCAATGGTGATTCATTCACATTTTATGTTCTTGGCAGGTAGCTAAGGATATATGTACAAAGGCTAAACCTTCAGAGAAATGGTAGAACAGAAATATTATAGAACAAATACAAACGGTTACAATACAAGATTAAAGTCAAATAGAAAGATGAGTTGCGTCAACAACCTGTGGTGTCTACTGTAAGAGAGATGGCACGTAAGACTGAAACGTACTGTTACTGAAGAATTTTGTGTATCGAACATAATATGACCTTATCTGTGGCTATCAATTACTAAAAATGATGGGGGTTTTTTTCTGTTTTGGTCCTTCCTATTTATTTTTTCTGAATTTATATAAGTTTGTTCAACAGGTTTTGTTACTTTGTCACCATTCATTTTCCATGTACTAAGCAGAAATTGCTTAACGCGGCCGGGTCACGTCTCTCTGTTCAAGAGTACCACTCCTTAAAATTAGTTAACAGGTTACCAAATCTATCCTCAGGGCTGTGAACACCCTCTGCTGTGGGAAACCCTCACTGCAGGATACTGCTGACTGTAGCTCCAGGTTGTATTCTGTGATTTTTGTCACATTTGTGGTCATTTTTTTGTATTTTCGAAACTAGCGTTCAAAAGTTTTAGTTTTAGAAACTGTAACATTTTTCACATGGCCATACATTTAGGAATCACCAATTATATACCTTGGCTTTTAGTCATTTTCTTGTTAAAAGTGTGTATGTGTTTAATTTAATACACTATTATTTGAGATGAAATCATATTTGACTAAATAAATGATTAAATTAAGCATTTGTCTATGTTCTTTTCAACCTGTTTTGTATTGTTACAGTGTCAGTATGTAAATGAACCATATTTATCCATTCTCCGTGTTACCTGGACCGTGGAATTCACGTTTATTTGTCACCGAAAGTCCGCCAGATGACGCAAAGCCAATTTCGAATTGGGATTGTGCTTTATCGTTTTGTTGTTCCTGTCGTTTATGTTGATATTTCTATTTGAACCGTAATTTGGTCATATCTTCTCAATTGATTCCGCTTCAACATGCTTTTTTGGGGCAAGCTGTGTCATTAGAAACACTTTTCATATTTTTCATATTTTTATCGCCCTATGATACAGACATTTTCATCTAATTTGATGGAAGACGTCCTGAAATATAATTAGGAGTATTAATTTTTACCTCTGTCTCATTTATCCTTCCTTTGGGGACAACTTGAGTTAAAAGCAGCTCAGATTTTTATTGAATTTATTGAATTACATTTATTGGAAAAGCCACATTTCTTTCTAGTCTATTGGTTAAACAGTGTGGGGACAATGGATCCATTTTTACAGACAACTATTTATAGATTTCAAAGATCAATGTACCTATTAACAAATTACTTTTATTTTGCTTCAATATAAAGTAGTTTTCTTTTGTTTGTTCCATTGTAAAGCTTCATCCACACCTTAATCTTTAATTACGATGTTATTGCTCCATTTTCAAAGCCATTCTCAGTTCAGAGACGCACTGGCTTTATGCGATTACACCTGTGGAGGGGCATCTAATTAGATTTGTCTACTCTGGCTGATAAAAGTGAGAAAGAGGCAGTACTGTTTTGCTGATGGCTCATACCGAGAGTGATATGTCTTCAGTATGGCGTTTTGCAGAGGGTTATGGGTAGCATCACGGCATGTAATGCTGCTATTAGGCTGTGATCAGGATGACTGATAACAGAAGCCCAGCAGCAAGTGACCTGCGCTCCCTGATGATTCTCTTAATCTTATGCCATGATGGCTATTAAAAAATTCCAATTTAGGCAGCTTGAGTGCCAGGCGGGCTACAGTAAGAATGGTTTTAATTGTGATGAGTTATCGTGTGCTCTGTTGTAATCGGGCCCAGATCTTGAAAGGAGGGTTAGCACGTCTGACAAATTGATTTAATACCGATGTGATTCTTGCTCCCTAATGATCTCCTGATTCCTCTTCTCCCAGGGTGTTGACACTCGGATTTCTAACCACTTTTTAATTGCAACCCCTTCCTTATTATGTGTGCGACGTGCATGCTTTTTCAGTTAAAAACGTGTGTAATGTACTGAGGCTCATTCCACAGTCCCAGTTTAGCTTCACAATGATACCGCTGCGGTAGGGAACAGGTGATTTATGGACAATTACAGTCTTTTTGTGGAGTCAACAGTGTGTGTTGAAGAAAGGGGGAAATGAAGGAAGAGGCTGGTTGGTTCCTTAAATGCCTGACTGTAGATGTCTGTCAGTGCTGTTGTTTAGTACCTTCGCATCCTTTGGGGATTCTGCATACAGTATGCAGCCCATCCAGAGATCTCACAGCAGTACACTAACCACATCTTGCAAAATCAAGCCGTAAAATTGAACCTCAAACACAGACCTCTGAAATAAAGTGATTTAGTCTGGTATCTGGTATTTTGCATATATATGCAAGCATTCTTTTTCCAATGTATCTCTCTCTGTCTGCTCTCTTAATAAATATATTCATTTTTGCATCACAACATTATATACAGTATGAAAAATGAATATTCCTTTTGAAATTTGTTGAATGTTGCATTTACACTCTTAATAATTCATGAATTTTTGTGAAAGATTAAAGATATTTTTTAGGATTAAAGTTAATCTTTCACTTCAATGTAAAAAATATGAGAAACGAGCATGAGGAATTATTGGCCTATATATATATTATATAAATCAGACATATTGGGCCTGCAGCAGTCTGATCGTGAAAAGACCAGGTGTAAATGCCCACCGAAACGCATTCGCACTTAACCTCATCTTAAAAAAAACCCTATCCTTTTCATTTCTTCTAATTCCGCCCTGTTCTAGCTTGTGCTACTCTGAACAATGTCTGAAACTTGTATTGTGAACACTTCCTGTGTCTATTTGCCTCTTCGTGATAACTTGCTTGTTGTGTTCCTCACTTGTAAGTCACTTTGGAAAAAAGCGTCTGCCAAATGAATTAAAGTGAAATGTAAATTTAAATTGGATCATTGAAACCACTTCGGGAAATGGTCTGGGATGCATTTCAGTCAAAACTGAACAAGCGTAAATACATCTGGTTGTTAAAACCATGATCGCTGTAAGCATGCCATTCAAAACCCCGGCACCCGCCATTTTTAAAAAGTCGTGCAAACACACAGTTTACATACACTTAACTCCATGAACATGGAAAAATGTTATGGATGGACCGACGCTGAAGTCCAGGCACGTCCTAACCCATTACAGTATTTTCCAATCTCCAGTTGTTGATGTTGTTGAATGCCGCACTGAAATGACGTCGCTGTCGGCCGGCTTATGACACATCTGAGTTCATACCGGTGCGAATGCAACCAGGAAAATGGCCCTTGGGGGACATTTAGTTCTCAGGGGAACCACACTGGTGGATAGTTCCTATAACAGAGTTCCTATAACTACCTGGTGCGAAAGCACCAAAAATCTCTTCATGGAACCAAAGATACCAAAGACCCTTTTTATTTTTAAAAGCCCGTACACACCGAGAATGAAATAATAACAATATCATTATAAAAATCATTCTAAATTTAAAAGAATAGCACAGTCCACACCTCAACTAAAACATTAACGGCAAAGAGAAACAATATCTTGGAATCACTTGTAGAACTTTTTTTTTTTCAAGCTGATTAACGATGATAACATTGATTGCCAGCCATTCAGAATCAATCCAAGAACTCAAGCATTTGCAATGCTTATAATAAACAATGTTGGTGTTGATCCTAATATAGTTATCATTATAGTTATCTTTTTAATGTAAACGGGTATTAAACATGTACATCACATCAATTCCTAATCAATAAAATCCCACCCTTCTTTTGGTTTATTCATTATTATGATTTCCAATAAGCAATGTCATAGGAAAGTGAGTTGGAAATGCATTTCATCTTGACTCAGGGTGTTATATGGCACATTCTGGGATTGAATGTTCAATATTTTAGTTGGCTTCCCATTCGGCTACCAGCTACAACATATGTACCTCCCATCTTTGGGCGAGCAAGGGTCTCCTAACCCTAACCCTTAGATATATTTTCATTATTAGCTCACACTTAAACACAGGCATGCAAAACATGTAATGCTCCAAACCACAACTGGATGATGGAGTATGTCATATAACTGTCTTGTGTTTGTGTGTAACAGGCCTAACCAGTTTTGATCCTGCAATGAAACTAGTCTCAGCATGTTTTGTTGGAAAGAACAGTGCATGTCAACATTTATGTGCATTATTTCAATTCAAAATGCCTTTTCAGTTTGGAGCATTCATTACTGGTGGGATTATTGCCACACATAGGAAAAGCTTGGTTACACTTTATTTTGATGGTTAGTGTTAGAAGAATAGGTTGACATGTAGTTGCAAAGTTATTTATAGTTAGTAGAATGTCTGTTCAGGGAGCGTCAAAATAAAGTGTTAGCAGATGTTAAGCAGACAGTCTACTAAAACTCTAATGAGAGTTAGTTGATATGTAGTTGCAAAGATGCTTATAGTTTGTAGAATGTCTAAATTGGACCATCGAAATAAAGTGTTAACAAAAGCTTTGCTTAATATGTGTTTTTGTTTTATCTTTGACTTTCAGCTCTTCCTGTTTCATTTGGGAAGTGGGTTTGGTGGCTAGGCATCATACTGTGCCTACTCATGCATAATTTAGCAACATGTTTAAGTCTAAATTTTATGGGTTAAAAGAAAAGTAAGTGGTACTGAACTAGTTTTCATTAGTGGCTAGTTTGCATTAAATATTCTTACTGATGCTGCTCCTCCTGAGGCTACTTTAATTTATTTTTCTAACAAATGTGGTGGTTTATATTAACATTTAATGTCATTTAATGTTTAATGTGTTTGTGCTTACATGTTCATTTCTTCGGTAGAGCAGAAGTTAGACAGCAGGAACACAAAAGAAGGGAACAGTTTGCTCTGCTCTTTTTGATACAACAAAAACCCAAAATGACAACTGCGCTCTATAAGCCTTGTGCTATATTTTAAGTCTTAAGTAGACCAAAATTAATGTTTTATTTCTTAAATATTCCTCTTGCCTTTGGTGCTTTTTGAGCTTTACAGCCCTAATGCTAATATAAAGAGAGAACTGCATTCATTCAAATAAATTTTTAAGTTTCATTTATGAATAAATGAATTCACGATTCATTCTGAAGTAACATTTTCTTGACCGAGAAATTAAATGTTGTTTACTTTTGAAGGACACGCTCACAGAACAATAATTTCTTTTCTGTTTTAGGGAGAGAATGGGCGTCATGAGCAGGTCACCTTCCTGACGAATGAACCGAAAATGGGATCAGCACGGAAGACGAGCATTGCCGTTGGGGTCGTCGTTTCCCTGCTGGTAGTGGCCGCAGTGGTTGGATTTCTTGTGTGGCTCTTTGTTGGTAAATGGTTTCAACAATTGTCTCCAGCAAACTTGCTCTTAAATCAAGAAGGTTGCACGCATACACTACCTTTCAAACGTTTGGGGTCTCTCAACCTTTATCATGAACTGATCTGATGCATCTATTTTTACAGTAAAAACAACTGCATTTATTTGAAATGAAAATCTTTTGTAACATTAGTAATGTCTTTACTATCACTTTTGATCAATTGCATCCTTGCTGAATAAAAGTGTTTGTTTTTTTTCTCGCCCCAAACATTTGAATGTTAGTGTACAATTTTGTTGTTGTAATTGATAACATCTTTCCCTCTCTCAGTCAGGAGCAAAGAATTAGAAAATGAGTCCACCTCTACGAAGTACAGCCCGTCCACGCTGGTTTACAGTGGACACATTAAACTTCTCAAGCCAGAGTACAGCCCAGTATATGAGAACCCTGAAAGTACAGAATTCCAACAAGTGGCAAAGGACCTGGAAGGAATTGTGAGTGTTTTTGTTTTTGGCAGTGAATAGCAACCTGTTGTTGTTTTTTGTCATGGTATATTCATTTTCAAAGACTCTTGACACAGTTAATGATTATTTTTTTGAAAAGGCAGTCTACGTTGCATGTATGATCATTAATTTCTCACTGGGCACTCAACAGGCAGGGTTGTATAGTGTGTATCTAGCAGGCCATTAAATGTTTTATATACAGTGCTGCTTGAACCCCTTGCAGAATCTGCTAATTATTTTAACAAAATGAGAGTGATCATACAAAATGCATGTTATTTTTTATTTAGTATTGTCCTGAATAAGATGTTTTATATAAAAGATGTTCCAGACAAAAAAAAAGAAGCTGAATTTATAAAAATAAACCCGTTCAAAAGTCTACATACCCTTTATTCTTAAAATGGACCTATTATGCCACAAGATGTAATATAAGTCTCTGGTGTCCCCAGAATGTGCCTGTGAAGTGTAAGCTCAAAATACCACACAGATTATATGTTTATTATAGCTTGTCAAATTTGCCTAAAAACACGCTGTTTTGTGCCTGTGTCCCTTTAAATGTAAACGAGCTGCTGCTCTTGGCTCGCTTTCCAAAAGAGGGCGCAGCTTTAACAGCTCACAAACCTTTTGTTATACTTCTGTATGAGTCCCTCAGAGTCCTGAAAAGTGAAAAGATGAATCTCAAAAACATAGCCACTGCTGTAAAGGGTTCTAATATGCAAAAGATGCTGGGAAATCAAAGAATTTGCAGGACCTGGATTTTTCTGAAGAACATTGGGCAGTTTCACTGCTCAGGACAAACAAGGGACTCATGAACAACCATCACAAAATAAATATTTCCTTCTTTGGAAGGATTGTATTTTGATAAAGGGCTATACATATAAATGTCGATTGTCTGTTACTAACTATCATTGGTCATTTATATCTTAAAATAATAATAATGCTAAAAAATAATCTACTGTTTCTTTTTCAGATGAACGATACATTCACCAGAGATCCTTTGCTTTCCAAATACTATACCAAGTCTGTCATCACTGCCTTCAGGTACAGCTGAGCCAAAGCCCCTCATGTAGATAAAGCTAAATTTATAGCACACTCTCTAAATGTAATAGTTTTTAAATGAAAGAATAGATCATTCTTAATGTCTTGATTTTAATGCCTAGTGGTTTCGCTGATAGAGATAAATTACATAGTCATAGAATCTGGGTTAAAAAAAATCACCCTAATAGAATACAAATTATTAATTTCCAGTTGAACTATTAAGGTTGCTCATGGTCAGGGTTAGGGACCATAAAACAGGGCAAAAATCCATTACACTGAGTCCGAGTATCATACACTCTAAAAACTGCTGGCTTGAAAATGGACAAACGCAGCGATTGGGTTAAATGTTTCCCCAACGTGCTGGGCAGTTTTATTTAATAATCAAAAGCTGTACATTTATTAATAAATGTTTAATTATTATTAATTAAACTTATTAATACATGTTCATTTCCAATATACTTTGGGCTCATTTTAAGCAAGCGATACAGTATTTATTATTATTATTATTTTTTAAATAATGGTGTTAAATAAAACTACCCAGCAGGTTAGGCAATCTTAAAACAACCCAATTGCTGGGTTTGTCCATTTTCAACCCAGTATTTTTTTTGAGTGTAGATAATGGGCTCTTTTTTGCCCCCAGAACACCTTAGCAACATCGTAGCAACGTCCTTAAAACCATAAACGAATACCTTAGCAGCTGTCAATATCTTGCATCTACAGTGAAGGGACCTTAGCGTATCATTGGTCTCAGTTTGACATTCCTGAGGTGGACCAGGAGATGATCCCAGAGCTGACAGAGGAGCGTGTGATCGAGGCTCTGCAGAGGAGCATCCGACAGGAGGGTAAACGCTTCGGGAGCGTCGCAGTCGCTTCCAGCGACATCACTGCTTCACGTAAGATGATTATAAAGAAAGAGCATATTTGCTCCACATAGTCGCAATGCAGTAATTAGGGTGAATAAAGGAAGATTAAATTGAAATTGGTTGTGGAAAACAACATTATGACTGTTTTTGTAGAAAAATACTGTGACAAACATGTATATAAATGAACTCCTTGGAAAAAGCAATGAAAAAAAAATGGCTCTTTAGTTTGAAATATGTATGAAATGGCCCCTTTAGGAGTGCCAATGCTTTTTAATAACATTCTAGATAACAGTAGGGACTTGCATCCAATGTGCGGCTCAATGCAACAGAGTAATTCTCTGTTTCTACAAAAAAAGCTGTTGCTGTCTGTCCTTCTCCAGTCCCCATTTGCATTATATACATGAGAACAGCAGGGCTGAGTGACACCTCAGTGCCCTGCTTAAAATGATATCTCTGTACGGAGACTCATGTCGCTGTAGTGAGGTGAGAGACTGGTATTTGTGAACGTCGAGTCAAGGTGAGGGGTGGAGGAGGAAGAACAGAATGTCTGACAGGCCTGTGGAAAATGGAAGGAAAGAGGACTGAAAAAAGTACAACATGCATCATTCTCTCACTCTCTCTCTCTCTCTCTCTCTCTCTCTCTCTCTCTCTCTCTCTCTCTCTGCAGCCACAGACCCTCGGATGGCCAGGGACCCCAGATCCAGTGAGTAAAGTGTGTCCCATTTCAGTCACCGCTGCACTGTAATTTTCCACCTGGGTTGCCGTGCTCTCTCCTGTCACTCACTGAAAAATGCCTGCCCGCCTCCATCTCACGCTCGCTCCGTCTCTCACTCGCTTTCCCTTCCACTTACCTTGCTGTGCATAACAGCACAAGCTCTCAGAAACCTGTTTTTCAACCACAGAGAGCAAATATACAGCTCTTCAACAGCACCTTTGTACAAACGTCTAAATTATCTGCATTAAACTGCAATTTCGAGGAAATGTCTTATGGCTTTATAGTCGAAATGAAAGCAAAACGGACCCATTTTACTTCAATTAAAGGCTGGCCCACACTAAAAGATCACACTAAAAGACGAATCAACACAATTTCCAGTGAAAACCATCCCGACAGGTCTAAAATATAAACCATAGTGACAAAAAAGAAGGATTGATGATATATTGACTCATCATTTAAATAGTGTTAATTTTGAACCAAAAAAAGTTATTCCTAAAACTTCAGCTCATGATCCTCGGCAGGTTTGGGAAGCTCTGTTTTTAGTAATGCTGCATTTTTTTATTTTTTTATTTTTTTTACTCTTGTGAAGTTGTTTCAGTACTGGTGCCTTTAATGTAATGTTGTTTTAATATTAATGTTAAAGGTTATTTTAATAACAAACAATTGTAGAATAAAAAAAAAAATCATTTTGACTTTAAAGTTCAATCAGTGGTCTCTCCTGTGGAGAAAAACAGAAGTAGATTCACAAAAATCTTGAAACAAAAAACATGTTTCGATTTGTATAGTTAATTGCAGTGAGGTTTGAAGTTAAAGATGTGCCGGAGTACTTGGTACATGGTTGATCAAATATTAGTTTAGCAACAGCCACTTTCTATCCGATCAAGAATCCAAAATCCACATCCAGATAGCTCTTTCCCCAAATAGGAAAAAAAAAATTTCATTATGATGCTTTTTTATATTAAGAATACATAATGAATTGCATTGTGGGATCTGCATCAACTAATTTAGGCAAACACAAGTACACAAGCACTCATCTGAGTTTGAATGTAGATACCAGCATGCAGTAAGATCAAATCTTTCTACTTAACCTCTTTCTGTTGTCAGAGAACTGCTTTCACAGTCTTGTGGCTGAAACGACCAACAAAGAATTTACATCTCCTGAATATCCTAAGAAATACCCGGCTAATTCCCGATGCCAGTGGCAGATTCGCGCTCCTAAAGGTTATGCCATCATTGTCAAATTCAAGACCTTCCACATTGAAGATGACTGTGCCAATGATTATGTGGCCATCTACGACTCCCTCAGTCCTGACAGCACTCGCGCCATCACAAAGTGAGTATATGCCACTTTTTGACTTCCTGTCATAACATATACCAATGGAATAATTAAAGGAATATTCTGAGATAAATACCAGCCATGCTCTATTGATAGCATCTGTGACATGCTGTTGATGTAAGAAAAAAAATGTAGCACAATTTAACTCTGAATATTTCTGAATGCATTTAAACATTTTGAAATTTTTAAATTCTTCAGAAATTGTCCCCACTATATTGAGCGACCTCAAAATCAAATTAGCATGTACTATAATGCTCAAAAGAGGATTTTTTTCCATCCTCTGTTCACCGAGGTAGAAATACAGTAAAAATGGTACTATTGTGATTTTAAAATAAGTTTTCTATTTGAATAGATTTTAAAATGTAATACATTCCTTTGATCAAAGCTGAATTTTCAGCATCATTTTTCCAGTCTTCAGTGACACATGATCCTTCAGGAATCATTCTAATATGATTTGCTACTCAATAGTAAAATAATAAACCGTGCTGCTTTGTTAAAATTCTTTGAGAATTGAATGTTTAAAAGTCTTTACTTTCACTTTGGTCCATTTAATTCGTCCTTGCTGAATAAAAGCATAGGTGTATAGGATCATTGCACGGCACCAGTTAGACGACTTTTCAATTCAGTTCAATTTTTCATGGTTGGCCTCGGGCTTCTAGCTGAAGATTGGCTTGTTAAGACCCCTCTCAGATACATGCCAAGTTTTAGTCACCTTATCACTTGATGACGACAGGCTTTAGTAAAGGAGCACTTGTTTTTATTTTATTTTCTTGGTTTATTTATGCTGTGTAACAAATCACCCGAAGTGTATAGGTCGCAAACTGTATCTTGAAGCCAGTGGGCTCTGAACATAATTCTCACAACACTGTTCAGCCTCTGCCCAGTTTCCAAGGTGACACACTTTCTGAGCATCACAGCCATACAGCTCTTAATAATGTTGTTACGCCCCAGGTATCTCTCTCTCTCCCTCTCTTTTTCTCTGTAGTAAGGCTTCTAAACTGGTTATAGCTATTTGACTTTGTTTTTCATGTCATTTCAAAAGAGATTTCATTTCTCTAATTGCAGTTTGCAAACTTTATTTGATTGAATGAGGTACAAAGTTTGTCTTTATGATCTTAAAGATTTCCCATTAAAATCAAGGTTTTAGTCCATATATTAAAGGTCATTTGTCACCATGGACCACAAAACATAAGTCATAAGAGTCATTTTTTTTTTTAAAAATTGAGATTTATACATCATCTGAAAGTTAATTGAATAAATTAGCTTTCCATTGATGTATGGTTCGTTAGGATAGGACAATATTTAGTTAATAATATTTAATATTTTAGTAGATGCTATTTGAAAATGGGGAATCTAAGGGTCCAAAAAAAAAAAAATCTAAATATTAAAGAAAATCGTCCTTAGCAATGCATATCCACTCACAAAAATGCATTTTTGATATATTTACAGTAAGAAATTTACGAAATATCTTCATGGAACATGATCTTTACTTGATATCCTAATGATTTTTGGCATAAAAGAAAAAACGATAATTTTGGTATTGTTGGCTATTGCAACAAATTTAATGGTTTTGATATCATATCTGTCATCTACATGCTTCTGTACTCCTAAACACTGACAAAATGCACTTGCAGCACATATTTGTTATATCTTTCATTTTAGAAACAAACATATTGATTAATACACTCTTCACGGGTTATAATCCACAACTAGTATACAATAATAAAATGCTCTTCTATACATTTGTCACTAACACTATTGCATCTTTCTATGACAGACAGTGTGGACTTCGCCCACCTACAAATCCTCTTGAGGTTGTTTCTTCTAGTAACATCATGCTTGTCAACCTGGTCACAGATAAAGAGCGGAGAACAGGATTCAAAGCGGTTTACACTGCCATTCCTGCTACTACTGGTAACTTGTAATCATTCTGAACAAATGTTTTAGTATTTTATAAAGTCATCATCTAGTTCAGATTACGTCTTTGTAAACACTTGCAATGTCTGACTTAAAGCAGCCTTGAAACTCGAAAAAGAATGTTGAATTGACTAGAAAGTGTTTCATGTTGGTTTCATAATTACTTTTTCCCATTTGTTTTCCCCCCATATTAATTTCTAGCTGGGCGCTGTGGCACACAACTGACTGCTTCCACGGGAAACTTCACCTCTCCTCATTTTCCCAGTTTCTACCCTCCTTTGGTGGACTGCAACTGGAACATCAACGTAAGCCTCACAACATCGTTTCACTTTTCTTTGTTTACCAACAGATACCCCTTTGTCACAGACACGGTTCAGGTGCGGATTCCCGGCCTGTGTCTGTTCTCGAACCATTCCACCCGTTTTCACTGCAGAAAATGGGCTTCTGGGCCAGAAATACTGCCACTGTTTCGTTGTCCAGTGTAATGGCGTTGCACCTATATGGACTGCAACAGTGCCTGCCCCCCTTTTTCAGCGGTGCTGGTTTCAGAAGTATATTTTTTTGAGAAAATTGCCTTTAAAGTTGTCCAAATGAAGTCCTTAGACATGCATATCCACTCATAAGAATAATGTTGATATATGTACGGTAGGAAATTTACAAAATATCTTAATGGAACATGATCTTTGCAACAATTTTGACCCATACAATGTATTTTTGGCCACAAATATACTCGAGCGACTTATGACTGGTTTTGTGGACCAGGGTTATATATTCGGATTTGCTTAATCACTGGTGTGATTTTATGTACCGCTTCGTGGGTAATGTAGTTTTCACTGGGAATTCCACTGTTAAACACAATTATTTTAAAAATAAGGTGAAATGAAAGTGAAAATGAGGTCAGTACAAGCAAACGCTAACAGTAGGGCTGTCTTGAAAGGTTTATTAGTTATCGCTCAAAATCAATTTCCTTATGGAAAAAATGAAGAGTTTTTACTTCTGCACCCCAACTGTTCCACTCCATTGCTCTTTATATCTAAATATATAAAACTGCACGTGAGAAAGACACAGCGTGTGAGAGAGCGAGTGAAATCAACGGTTTCGGTTTCAATTTATTTCCGAAAAGGACAGCTGAGAGAACGGGCAGTTTATGTGAGATGCCTGTATGCTAGAATCACTTTGAGTACTGTGAACAGCAAAAAGTAAGTGCCGCACTGCCTGCACTAACTGGTTATGGTCCGATATTTAACACACAGCGGTAAGTCACCATTCGTTCCTCAAGAAGACACTTAGCCGGTTCTCCAGTTTGCCCGGTTGAGAACATGCTCTGGCTCCAGATGGAGAAACATTCTGTTGGAAAAGGGTTAAGAGAGTACTCTCATGTTTTAAAATGAATGGTGATATACAATATGATGATGAAATGAAGACAACATTTTCATATTTAGATGAACTATTCTTCTTGAAGTGTTTGTTGATTCATACCTTTTTGAAAATAACCGTGAAGAACATCCTGATTCTGCAGGTTCCTGCTGGCAAAAGGATAAAGATTGAGTTCAGTATGTTCCGTGTGAAAGAGCCGGGGGTGGACACTACCAGCTGTCACAAAGACTATATAGAGGTGCTGGGAAAAAAGTAAGTTCTGTCATCTGTCCTTCCATGCCAGCTAGAACAATTTCCCCCATCGTTTCTTGAAAATCTATAAAATGGCATAAAGCCCAATTTAACTGAAAACTAGCTAGAACATTGTTGTTATTCTTGTTTAGTTGTTGTTTAGGTTTTGTTGTTGGATTTCTTAGCCTTTGTTGTCTTAACAGTTCTTTCCTTCCTCCATGTGTGAAGGTATTGTGGGGAGAGACGTAGACTTGTGCTCTCTAGCACCACCAATACCTTGGAAGTGAAGTTCCATTCAGATGAATCCTACACTGATAAGGGATTCAGGATCGTTTACACCGCCTTTGACCCTGTTAACCGTACGCAAGCCCAGTCTTTGAATATGACCGTCTAAATGCAGTGATCAGATTTTGATCCAGGAACATTTAAGACAGACATATCACATTATTATCAAGATCATTAGAACTGTCCTTCACTTCTTCTTGCGTTGAGTCCTGGCTGTCTTCCTGTTTTCATCTCCAGCTTGCCCTGGTCAGTTTCCGTGCACCTCAGGCTTCTGTATCAAGAAAGAGCAGCACTGTGACGGGTGGAACGACTGCGAAGACATGAGTGATGAGAGAAACTGCAGTAAGTCTCACCCCAATCAGGATGTCGCAACATTTAATTTAAACCTTTCAGTTTATTGATTAGACTTTGAATTGAATTAGCCCTGTCCAACGGGATATTGATTTGGAATGACAGAGAGATTTCATCAGTCAAAATGAATGATAAATAATTAATTATGTTATGATATATTGTCATATGTATATATATATATATATGTATATGTATGTGTGTATGTATATATGTGTATATATGTGTGTGTGTGTGTGTATATGTGTGTGAGTGTATATATGTATATATATATATATACATACATACATACATACACACACACACATATATATACACACACATTTATATATACACATACATATATATATATATATATACACACATATATGTATATAACTTTATAGAAACATTTGAACAATTCCATTAATTGTGTATTAGTTATATTAAATATTATAAATTATAAATGATGAGGTGTTCTTGGTTCACAAAATGAAAGCTATTATGAATTAAAGGTGCAATATGTAAAATGTTTGGCCGCTAGAGGGCGTACATTCAAAACAACAACAACGGCGTAGCTTAAATTATGGGAACTGTTGTCTTCAACTCCACCGCTGATTTAAATCAGTCAGACGGGAATCATATAACATGTTCATGGATGAGGTAAAGTAGTATTTTTATAAATGTTGCGCTCGATGATTTTTAATTCATTATAATGAATTATCCGCAAGTAAAGCAAGGTTTAATACTAAATTGGTTGTCACTGTGTTTGTCCAGTTCATTGGTGTGATAACGCTGGACAGTCTTACGTGTTCAAAACAGTCATAGTAAAAGTACAGTTGAACGTACCATCATCATTTGCAAAAAGGCTGATTAATATTTATGTATAACACATACTGTACTAATTTCATTGTTTATCACATCAGGTGAAGTGTACGGCAATGTCAACAAATTAATCACAAAACAAATGCAATAACGCTGTCCTTAATAAACATTAATCATACAGAATGCAACTCATACGCAGTTTTGGCACTTGACACATTTGATGTAGTGCTACAGTATAAAACAAAATTGCAGCCAACAGTTCATAACATGCCTTGAAGTATTCGTAGTGAACATTACTTCACCATTTTTCACATCATACGCATAGACAAGAACAAGACATTCAAACAATAACACTAACACTTTCGATCGATATAATAATCATACGTTTTCTGACAGTAAAAGAATCCCAATAGTTACTCACCTTTCTATTGAAACACATGCAAGATCGGCATCTCTGACTAGTTGAAGTTTGTTGCAAGTTCTCTCCATTTAGGAAATGCGACACCAATGTTGATCCTTGTTTTATTTCTCTTCTTGTAACAAAATCTTTTCGGGTCATTTGGTTGACGTTTACATTTATGGGATTTGTCTTTGTTGACAGAACCATCTACAAATAGTAAATAATAATTGTGTTCCATAACGACTGCACGAAACAAGCTAGTTGCTTAAAAGACGCTACAACTGCTATTTCTGCATTTGTCCATGAAACTGTTGTCATGGTTTCTACGGCAGTAAAAGCAGAAACCAAGTGTAACACCTTGTTTAAAATCGCAATTTTCTCATGATTTACAAATGTTGGAACATTTGGGATATTGTAAGTGCTCAACTGAACAAAATATATAACTCTGGCCTAGTGGTTTTTGGATATTTTCCTGCAAAAAATGTATGTATTGCACCTTCAAACACTTTCTATTGGTGGAATTTCAGACGTCAATTATTGAAATTATTAAATGTTTCTGGAAATGGGAAATATGTTATATAAAAGCATGGTTATGTTTAATTCAAACATTAACACAATTTACATGTACATTTGGTTTCCTTAACTTCTGATTTGAATTTTAATCCTGCATCCTGTTTGCTACATAACATTAGCCATTGAACTCTGGGACTACTTGGAAATCTGCTTATTTGAATTTGATGTAACCTTTTCAGGACAGTACACATTGTAATTTCTGACAGTTATTAGTTAGGTGGTTTTTCACAAGTTTTGCATTATTCAGTATAAGTTTTGAGTGCGTTTTATGTTTCAGAGTGTGACGATGAACAGTTCACTTGCAGTAATGGCCTTTGTAGGCCTCAGTTCTTTGTTTGTGACCGAGTGAATGACTGTGGCGACAACAGTGATGAGCAACACTGTGGTGAGTTTCTCCTATTACATTTTAACAAACATAATTATTTATTTTTCAGCATTAATATTTTAGAGGTGAGCCCTATTTGGAAACCTTGCTCAACAGGAAGTCCATTTAAATCAAACAAATCAAAATATCAAAGCATGGACCTAGTAAAGCAGGACCGTGATAACATGACCAGCTGTTTTCTGGGACTCAAATAAACACTAGCTTAAGACAAACTTACCTTAAACTGGCATTTTCTTGGAAAACCTCAACAAATGTGCACCTTTAAGGCTTGGTTTGTTGTTGCTTGCTTCAAAAAGGCACATTTTTACCATCGAAGGGACACTTGACAAGGTTTTGTTTTGTTGTTCCTCCTAGATTGCGGCAATGCTGAGGGAAGGTGCGGTGATGGTGCCTGCATCCCACAGGATTTTATATGTGATGGGAAAAATGACTGTGCTGATGGCAGTGATGAGGTCTCCTGCGCAGCATGTGAGTGAATTTAACTTTGATTTACTGACCACTAGGCGTATGATGAGATCTCATGCCGTGAGATCTTGCGAGATTATAATGTTACGAGATATTTCGTTGAGGTGAAAAGCTTTTTCGCAACATTGCCATGACAGAGTGTGAGGGTGAAATTAAGATAGAAATAAAAACAGTATCGAACAGTACAAATTCTATGATCTATTTGTGGAAAGGAGTTCAGTTGGGAGGTTAAAAGTTGTTGAAGCTTATAAATTATGTACAGTTCTAAGAAAGTTTGTGGCAACTTTTACTGCATGTGATAATTCATACTCAAAGTAGAACTGAAATGACATTCATTCCAAGATTATTAGTTAAAACATGCACCTGCAGATTTATTTCATCTTAGAGGATTTCTTAAAAATACAGTGTAAAAGTCTAGTCTCGTTCTCGTGAACTCAATTTTGTTTCTTGTCTTGTGAGCTAACTGTCTCTTCACAGCCCTACTGACCACAGATCTACCTTTCCATCCTAGCTAAACACTAGGTTGATCAAGTCTGTTTTGTAAGCTTATTTGCATTGCATGAGTCTATATTGAAAATCGTAGTTATTCACAAGCAACAAATTAACTCATCATCATGGGTCAGTCACTCGACTGTGACTTCAATTAACATAAAATAAATCACAATATAAAATAATAAACCGCAGGGTCAAGGCAAGGAAATGGGGCAAAGTACAGAAAATTAAACTTAATACACGTACAATTGAATTAGTCATTATAGGCCACCCAAGAGAATGTGCTTAATTATAATGAAAATTATAAGTTATTAGGAAAATTTCAGAATGCTTTAAATGTGACTTCAATCAGATTTTTCAGCCTTTAAGCAGCTGTATTTGAATTAAATAATTCTACAACTGGCTGTGTTTTTCCACTTTTGTTGCTAACTCACATGTACATTCACACTGAATATTGAGTATCATTAATTAATGGGATAATTTACCTGCTTTTAATATGCAAAATAGCAATATCGTCAGCTCTTTGGCTGAAACGGAAGTAAAATGATAAGTTTTGGTCTTTTCTACCATGTTCAGTCCTTATTTACCACCCACTCTTTCTTTCCAAAAGTTGTTCATTGTTTTTGTATCCTTCAGCAGAGATAAGTGACCTATCCCACAATCAATAGGCTTGATCAATAGCCTGGCTCTTGCATCACCATGAACGAGGCGTAGGACTTTGGTGATAAAAAGGAGCTGCAATTGATGTTTTATTCCCCTTTTTCACCTCAAGTTTTTCTTTCTTTATACTTTATTCCTCTCTTAGCGGCTGGTATCTGCAATGATTTCTCCTTCAAGTGTAAAAACAAGGAGTGTGTAAACAAAGTGAACGCAGAGTGTGATCGCGAAAACGACTGCTCAGATGGTTCGGACGAACAGGGATGTGGTAAGTGACATTTTTGGAATTTTGTATTTTTACTCAAACAAAGTGAAGTTCTTTTAGTCTGTGTTGTATGGTTACTGCCCATGTTTTGTCAAAAGTTATTCAATATTAAGAGCATTTTGATTAAATCACAGCTGTGATGTTATTCTGAACAACAGCACTGTTGCTCATTTGATATTTCTTAAATACACAATTTAACTGTAGTGCCAGGTGTACATTTCAGCTATTTCACAATTAAAATGTGGCTCATCCAGTCATATGTTTATTATATTATATTATATTGTATTAATATAATATAATAATTATAATATATTATATTATAATATAATTATAATATATTATAATTATTATATTATATATTATAATATACTATATATTATATTATTAACTCTGGTGGTTGAATTCCTAGCAAAAATAAATATTTAATTTTTGAATGCATAATTAATTTACATGTTATGGAAGTCATTATATTTTTAATGAATCAGTATCAGCCAATATTGGAGGTTTAAATATTTTAAGATTTCATTTTTCACTAGTCACAATTAGTTAGTTCACCCAAAAATGAGAAAAATTACTCATTGTTCTGACATTGAACACGGAAGCCCTGCACGGTGTTTGCAACGACAACAGCGTAGGAGACCGGGAAGAGACGAAATTGTTGAATGAAGTTATTTTTATTTGTTTTGTGTTCTCGTCACATTGAGCTTGAACCACTGTAGTCACATGGACTGTTTTAATGTGTTTACTACCTTTCTGGGCCTTGAAACTGGTTGTGGCATTGCTGTCTATAGGGAGGTCAGAGAGCTCTCGGATTTCATCAAAAATATCTTAAATTGTGTTCCAAAGACGAATGAGGGTTTGGAACGACATGAGGGCGAGTAATTAATGACAGAATTTTTATTTTTGGGTGAACTAACTCTTTTAGGCTTAGGTCATCTACAGTAGCAACAAAGACAAAAGCTTTTATTAATATTAAATTGAAATTCACAATAAAATCTCTTTCAGACAAACTCTTTTATAAAACCCAACTAATGGTTCACATCGCATACAGTTGTTATAGATTTAGTTATGAAGTAGTATAGATGTGTATATATATATATATGTATAAAATAATTATTTTATGTATAAAATAATATCAATATATAATGATAAATAAGAGAATACAATTACCGCCCGGCTCTAGTGTCTTTATTGTATAATTATTTGAAGATAATGAGATTCCCAGTGTTTTCAAAAGCTTTTGGTGTTTCAACGGATTTAAAAACAATTGTAATTTCCAGAAGTTGCTGCATCATTGACAATGTGGTAATTAGTGTAAAACATTCTTTTACATTTGAGCCCAAAGCCATTATACTTTTTTTATGAAACCTTACTTGACATTTCTTCATTCTCTTTCTACTTCTTTCATAGGCCTCAGGGTTGCCAGTTTCTTTTTCCTTCCTCATTGTGTTTTTATTAGCCAGCACGGTTCGTTCCTCCATATATCTGCCTGGTTATGATTCTGCTCGAGTCCCGCTAAAGGCCGATGGTCTGTGAGTCAGAGCAGATGTTTCAAGAAACTCCAACTTTCAGTGCAAACAGTTTTGCAGTTAGCCCTCTGATCTTATCCCTGCTGGTCTTGTACAAGACCCCCTTAACCTCTCATCTCAGCATGCCAATGCTATCCCTTCCGTTGGTCTTTCTTGAAGTCTCTCTTTGTGTTTGAACCATTCCTATAATTTGGTTTCAGACTGTGGAGTCCGGCCATACAAGCACAACCGTATTGTGGGTGGGCAGAATGCGGATGTGGGTGAATGGCCGTGGCAGGTCAGTCTACATTTCAAGACCAACGGACACGCATGCGGCGCTTCAATCATCTCCAACAAATGGCTGCTGTCCGCTGCCCACTGCTTCATCCAGCCTACTCCAGAGTGAGTCAGTTTATTTCATTTCTTTATGGATGTGAGTGTTTTTGCATTTTATTTTACCTGATTATTTTTGTCTGTTAGCTGTAGTTATCAGAGGCATAAATTGGACATTTACCAAGTACCTTCCTCCATTCACTTAGTGCTCAAACGCCATTCGACATCAGCGCTCTGTTTGAGCAATGACTGAGCTTGTATTATTCCCATTAGCCAGCAGGTGGAGCACAAGACGTGGCATAAAATCAGACTCTACCTTGATGAGTTACTTCAACATGTTTCTGAGACTGAAACACTAAAGCTGAACTGAAAGATAATTCACTCTCCTGAGCTATGGTCTCACCGTGAAATCAAAATTGACCTCATTTACTTTCTTAATGAACGTTTCTGGTCTTTTTGTGAATGATACATCAATGCACAAATGTCTTTCATCAAAATGTAATAACTTGTTCCACCTCTGAAATGACTTTGCTTTTCGGCTGAAATGACCAAGCCCTCTTATTTTTCGTTCCCTCTTCATATACTACCAGTCAAAGTTTAGAATAATTAGGATTCTTTTATGTTTTTGAGGGGGTGGGGTGGGGGGTGGGTGTTCCTTATGCTCAAGAAGACTGCATTATTTGATAAGTGAATGCATATCAGTATATTAGAATGATTCATGAAGGATAATGTGACACTGAAGACTGGAGTCATGATGCTGAGATTTTGATGCTTTGACATAAAAGGAATTAATCGACTGATCGCAAAGAAACGCCCCCTTTAGTTACTGTTGCTATGTCCGCCACACATCATGTTCTCACGGAGTGAAAAATACATCCCGGAGCAAAGAGGACACTGACACCGCGTCGACAGACAAGATAGAGCAGGTTAATTTTGATATGAAACAAAGTTCAAATATTGTCATTTTTTTTTAAAAGAAGTTTAAATGATAAATAGCATATAGTGTCTCTTCAATGTGTCGTGACAGATCGCTGTAGCTTCAAGCGGCTCGTGAACCGATCATCTCTTCATACTAGTTCATTTATAGCATCAAATAAACATGAATCAACATCAGAAGGAATGTTGTTTCAAGCGCGGAAAGACGCGAGTACACACAATTTTCAAGTTCACCAACGTTAATCTATTAACTCCCCTAACTGCTTTGTCGGACAAAATGGCAGATTCGGGATTGGTCAGATTGCCCGTCAATCAAACTGCCTGCGAAGGGTCAATTACATTTTTAAAATGTTTAATCAAATAGAAAACGGTTATTTTAAGTTATTTTTCACAGTATTTCTATTTTTACTGTATTTTTGATCAAATAAATGCAGCCTTGGTGAGCTGAAAGACTTTTTTCAAAAACATGAAAACATCATAATTATTCAACTTGTCCTATAAACATAGCTTTTCACAATCCTGCCTGTACGTTTTTCTCATTAAATCTTCTGATTTCCTGTCAAAATACAGATTTAAAGTAGATTTGAACTCCATTTCATGTTGACCTTTTCAAAACAACTAATCTCCAAAACAACATTGTGTTCATTGTCTCTTCCAACAGCTACAAAATGACATCCAGCTGGCTGACGTTCAGTGGCCTGCGGGACCAGAACATCCGGGACACCTCTGTTCAGGAGCGTACTTTGAAGACCATCATCACCCACCCAAGCTACAGTGATATGACCTACGATTATGACATCTCCTTGTTGGAACTGAGCCAGCCATTGAACTTCAGCAACACCGTGCATCCCATCTGCCTTCCGGCATCAACCCACGTTTTCTCGGCCGGCAGTTCCTGCTTTGTTACGGGCTGGGGCGCGCTCCGAGAGGGAGGTGAGACAGCTTGTGTGCCTCAGGGCTGCCCTTTGCGTTTGGACTTCCTCTTTCCATGAGATACCTTTGGAGTTTGAGCCTCACAAGTTTGACATTTGTCAATCCTTGTCTCAATGTCACGTTTAGCACACAATTTGTTAGACGATTTTGTTAATTGTGGAAGGAGATAACTCATTGTAAGAAATGTTTCAAAGATGCTTTTTGCATTAGAATCGTTCTCATATGACTAATGTTTTATGTTTTTGCTGTAGGAAATGCTGCAACAATCCTGCAGAAAGCAGAAGTAAAGGTGATTAATGATACGGTATGCAACATGGTGACCGAAGGTCAGGTGACCTCTAGAATGATGTGTAGCGGCTACCTTACCGGGGTGTGGACGCTTGTCAGGTAAAAAAAACCCAAAAACACTATCACATTACAGAATCATGTCTAAAGGTGCTGTCACATTTGATTTCAACAAAATTTTGCAGGAAAAATGTCTAGAACAGTAGTTCCCAAACCTGTCCTGGAGGAACCCCAGCACTGCACATTTTGGTCTCTCTCATCTTACACGCATGATTCAACTCATCAGCTGATTGGTAGAGACTGCAAGACCTGAAGTATGTGTGTCAGATAAGGGCAACATAAAAAATGTGCAATGCTGGGGTCCTTCAGGACAGGTTTGGGAAACCACTGGTCTAGAAAGAAGTACACTCACAGACGTCACTTTCAAACCAAGCAGCTTTTCTGTTGGTCAACCTGATGCGAAATCAGAGTGGGGAAATCTTTCACCTTCAAGTGGAATTCCAAATTACTATTAAATGACACCATTTCAACTGTGAAAATACATCGAACTACAATAAATGTGACCGCATCTTAAGAATTGTTAAACAACTATTTTCCCAAAATGGCCAGAACACCCTCAACGCAATTGTCAGCTAAAAAGCTTTAAAAACTGAAGCGCACACAAAATTACACTTATTGGATGGTAATGAATTCAAGGTGGTTTAATAACCATTTTAGATGCATTGTCAAGCCTTTTTCATCCTGTTCTATTCATTCAGAAACACCTACAGTACAAATATGACATGAGCATAATGCCGTCAAAGTGTTCGGCTAATGTTGTTGTCTTCCTGCAGTGTGTGTACAGCCTCGTAGTGGAAAAGATTAATTATTCTACCTTGTTCCCTGATATTTAAATGAGCTGATTTCCATAATTTCTACTTCTATCTCACTTGTTATTCATCTTGCTTTCCCCTTCTGAACGCTCTGCGCGTCTCTCTTATTCTGGGTGTAATCTTCTTAGTGCGCTTTTTTTTCTCGCACAGGTTCCGGTCCTGGTCTTTTGACTCCTTTCTGTGTTTCTCTCCAGCTATAGGAGCTCGTAGATTTTGCTCTCTCTCTTTCTGTACTTTGCTCCATCCCTCTCACCCGCTGTAATATTCTTTCATTCACTCGGTTGTTTTGTCTTCCTCTCTCTCTCTCTCGCTCTCTCTCTCCTCTCACTTCCCAATTCAAATATGCTTTATTGCCACGTCTGTTTACATTGCAATATTGGCAAAGTAATTAAGAGCCGAATTGTATTACACACAAAACAAATCATTCAGGAATAATAGTAATGGAATGAAATGACACAGTAAATAAGCAGCTTAAATTAGAGGTACAAAATAATAAATGATAAGTGATTACAATAATAATTAAAATGTTTGCAATTACTTCACACACCCTCCTTTTTCTTTTCGGTTTTCTCACATACATAATCATCACTTCATCTCCTCGTTCAGTTTCAAGCAATTTATTTGCATGATTGTTTTATATACAATATTGCCAAAGCATTGATACACACAATAAAAAAAAAAAAAAGTCTCCAGTAATACTAAAATAAATAACCACAATATACAATAAAATAAACATTCAATAACGAACATTCTCTTGAATAGAACAGGCAACTCTTGAATATGGCGCTCACATTTTTGTTACATAAGTCCTCCATGCATTTGATCTTTTTCAAACAGTTTTGGAAAACGTGGAATGACATTTAAAAGTGTCTTTCTTTTGGCTTCCGTAGGGAGACTCGGGCGGGCCTCTTGTGTGTCGTTCCGATGTTGGCAAATGGTTCCAGGCTGGCATAGTGAGCTGGGGAGAAGGCTGCGCTCGGCGGAACAAGCCTGGCGTCTACACGCGTGTCACCAAACTACGGGACTGGATCCGTGAAATCACATCCGTATAGTGGAGCCTGGACCTGCAATCATACGACAACCAAAGCAGAAGAACAGAAATGTTCAGCGCCATGAATATTTAGTACAGTGTGAACCGCGCAACAAACAAAGAAAAGTGAGAAAATTGTATACTTTTCGGGTTGTTTTCGTAATGGCATTTTTATTCAGTATGACTATTCGGTTTTTCTTAGCTGTATCAATCTAAAGATGAGTTAGAGCGAAATAAAAAGCTTCATAAAACATACGCAGATACCACTATGAGGATATATATCACTGCGATGTACTGTTACAACTCGGTTGTGGTGCTTTCATTTGTTCGCATCTGATTCTTTGAACAGTAAATGGCGCTTGGAGATCAAACTGTCCTATAATGCGACTGCCAGCAACTAATGACCTGGTGGAATTCATGTTATCTTTCTGAATGATTTTCGCTTTTAAACAAATCTTTTAATTTCTTCTCATGCTCAAAACGTGCCTTTCTTCCAATGACTGGTCTCTGACTCTTCTCAGAAACAATGACTCTTGTGTTTCAGACTTTGGATTGAGCGTCTTTTCCTACATTTTTTTATTTTAGTGAAGGTCAAAAGCTTCTTTGCAATCTAGAGATTTCTGTAAGCATCCCACTCAGGCTGACCTTCTTTTCTCACATCTGTCTGATCTCGGGACCTCAGTGGCAAAGCTCTAAAATGGAGGATTAGGTAAAAATAGGATATTTCCGTCATCCATTTGCCAATACAACCAAGGCCAGCATAGGTCACTCACTTCTGCTGCATGTTAAAGTTCCAGACAATCAATGTCAAAGCAGTTTGCTGAAACAACCTAGCAGGATGGGCTCCGCTTCAAAGAGACCCGAATGTATTGTGGAATCTATAACGCCGGATCCTCAAAGACTTTGCAAGTTTCTTTCCCGTGGAAAGTCCACTTGCTTAGTGAGAATTTATGGCTTTGTAGCGTAGTGACTTAATTTCCCAGGAGGTACAAGTGACATAAGCTGTATTTTGAGAGATGTCAAGCAAGAGATACTATATTTATGTACTACTCGAGTTTCATATAGCGTCAGGATGTATAATTTGACCTGTTATGGGCTTCTTATGCTTTAGTTTTTAAATTGTGAAAATTTCATGAACTTTTTAAAATGTAATGATTGTGTATGGCTTTGTGTGTCCTGTCTTTTTTCTGTTTAGTTTAATTGTGTTTTATATTTAAACACTGTGCGAATGTTTTAATGTATTCAAATTCCCTTGGAGTTTACAATATATTCTTGACAATAAAAGACATGGTGGTTTTACATTGTCATATTTTTATTTTATTTTTTGCTTAATTTCCATGCAATTTAATTTCTCCTTGAAAATGTAAGTGTAGTAAAGACAAATGGAAAAAAGTTTTCACTGATTCTTGAGATAAGGAACAAAACCTATTTTAGAAGTTAGTTTTCATTAATTTAATACATTATTTTTAAACTGATATATTTGTAGACAAAGACCTCAGCTAATGAACCACGTAAGGGCAACGGGTTTTTGTAAAAATGAACATTTATTCACGATGGAATAATTCACGTTATTTGTATCAACTCCGTCAGACGCATTTAAAAAGCATATTTTAATTCTCTAACCTCATTTTTAATAATTTATACATGTATAACCAATGTTCTTGGTAAATCAGATGATAAAATGCAGTTCAGTTGATGGTTTCAAACCGAATTTTGTCTTCCAAAATTAACAAAAACATTCACCTGACAGTGTTAAATACTGACAGTGATGACTAAGGTCCAGCTGGAGCCAGATCTACAGCATATGTATATAGAATTATGAAGCAACATCAGAAGAATTCCCCATATGCAAAAAAAAGAAAAAAAAGAAATCACATTATATAGAATTTGAGAACACTTGTCAGCCGTCAGACATAAAACCTGATGGAGTTGACATATGATGGAGGTTTTTTTCCCCACCTTAATCATGTCGTAGAGTAATTTTGTTTTCTTTCTCAGTTAGCTGCCTTAAAAGATTAGTTGACTCTCAAATGAAAACTACCCCAAGCTTTACTCGCCCTTAAGCCATAGGTGACTTCCTTCTTTCTGATGAACACAATCTGAGATATATTAATGGCAGTGAATGCCAATATATTAATTGGCAGTGAGCGATACCAACGAGTGTGAGCTGAAGCAAGTGTCTCCATCCACATCCATCCATCATAAACATACTCCACACGGCTCCGGGGGGTTAATAAAGGCCTTCTGAAGTGATGCGTTTGAAGAAAAATCATTTAACAAGGTATGAAGTAAAATATCTAGCTATCTCCAGACCGCCTTCTGTATTCAACTTAGGAAGAAAGTGTAAACTGGTGTCGTGTATGGCAAGCCGTTTTAACTTTTATTCATTCTCAGGATATGAACTTTCACTAGTTAAAATGTTAATTCTTGATATCAGGAATTAGATTTCCACTAGTAACAATGGCAATTTTTGATATCAAGAATTATATTTCCACTAGTAACAAAGTTCATTCTTGATATCAACAATTCAATTTCAACTAGTAAAAACTATAATTGTTGATATCAAGAATTATATTTTTACTAGTGAAATCTCGCCGTAGGCTGCCATTCAAATTCAATTGTTGATATCAAGAATTCATTTCTTACTAGTTGAAATTCCAGTTTCACATATCAGGAATACAATTCTTACTAGTAACAATGCAAATTTCTGATATCAAGAATTACATTGTTACTAGTCCAAATGTCTATTCTTGATTTCAACAATTGAATTGCTACTAGTAAAAATATTCATTTTTGATATCTGAAATGAATTCCTGATATCAAGATAATTTCTGATATCTAAAACAGCTTTCTTACTAGTAACAATCACATTCATGATATAAGAAATGAACATTTTTACTAGTAGCAATTCAATTGTTGATATCAAGAATAGACATTTGGACTAGTAACAATGAAATTCTTGATATCAGAAATGTGCATTGTTACTAGTAAGAATTGTATTCCTGATATCAACAATTGAATTTGAATGGCACCCTATGGCGAGATTTCACTAGTAAAAATACAATTGTTGATATCAAGAATGATAGTTTTTACTAGTGGAAATTGAATTGTTGATATCAAGAATTAACGTTGTTACTAGTGGAAATCTAATTTCTGATATCAAGAATGATAGTTTTTACTAGTGGAAATTGAATTGTTGATATCAAGAATGAACTTTGTTACTAGTGGAAATCTAATTCCTGATATCAAGAATGATAGTGTTTACTAGTGAAAATGCAATCGTTGATATCACAAGTTCATATCCTGAAAATGAATAAAAGTCAAAACGGCTTGCCATACCAATGGCGAGATTTCACTAGTAAAAATACAAATCTTGATATCAAGAATGAACTTTGTTACTAGTGGAAATATAATTCTTGATATCAAAAATTGCCATTGTAACTAGTGGAAATTAATTCCTGATATCAGGAATTAACATTTTAACTTGTGAAAATGTAATTGCTGATATCACAAGTTCATATCCTGAGAATGAATAAAAGTCAAAACGGCTTGCCATACCTATGGCGAGATTTCACTAGTAAAAATACAATTCTTGATATCAAGAATGAAAGTTTTTACTAGTGGAAATTGAATTGTTGATATCAAGAATTAACGTTGTTACTAGTGGAAATCTAATTTCTGATATCAAGAATGATAGTTTTTACTAGTGGAAATTGAATTGTTGATATCAAGAATGAACTTTGTTACTAGTGGAAATCTAATTCCTGATATCAAGAATGATAGTTTTTACTAGTGGAAATTGAATTGTTGATATCAAGAATGAACTTTGTTACTAGTGGAAATCTAATTCCTGATATCAAGAATGATAGTTTTTACTAGTGAAAATGCAATTGTTGATATCAAGAATTAACGTTGTTACTAGTGGAAATCTAATTTCTGATATCAAGAATGATAGTTTTTACTAGTGGAAATTGAATTGTTGATATCAAGAATGAACTTTGTTACTAGTGGAAATCTAATTCCTGATATCAAGAATGATAGTTTTTACTAGTGAAAATGCAATTGTTGATATCACAAGTTCATATCCTGAAAATGAATAAAAGTCAAAACGGCTTGCCATACCAATGGCGAGATTTCACTAGTAAAAATACAATTCTTGATATCAAGAATGAACTTTGTTACTAGTGGAAATATAATTCTTGATATCAAAAATTGCCATTGTTACTAGTGGAAATTAATTCCTGATATCAGGAATTAACATTTTAACTTGTGAAAATGTAATTGCTGATATCACAAGTTCATATCCTGAGAATGAATAAAAGTCAAAACGGCTTGCCATAGTCGTGTCATGTCAGTTAAACATTTTCCGTAAGTTGAATAGGGAAGGCTTAGGATGTAGCCTCCTATTTTTTTTCCCGCATGTCAGTGCGGGGTAGAGGGCTGCATTGGGTTTGGGCATCCGCGTGACCCAGTGCAAATCTAGCGGGAGCAGGCGGTTTTACCTTTGCTGCGGGGGGAAGTGGGCGGTCAGAAAATTTAGCGGGAGACCCGCGGGGAACGGTGGGATTTGGCGTGTAGTAGAAGTGGAGTGAACACAAGAAGTTGAGAAGAAAATTAAAGCGGCTGTTTACTTGTAAAACAAGCAAAACAAGGCAAGTCAGACATATGGAAAATTCACAAGGGTCAATTCTCAATTGACCCTTCGCTAACAGTTTGATTGACAGGCGATCTAACCAATGACAACGCCGAATCCGTCATCTTATCCAACAAAGCCCTCAAGGGAGTAGCCTATAGTAGATGAACGTTGGTGAACTTTAAATATTGTGTGTACTCCCGTCCCTCCCTGGTTGAAACAACTTTCCTTCTGATGTTCATTCATGTTTATATGATAATGTAAATGAACTAGTATGAAGAGAAGATCGGTTCACGAGCCGCTTGAAGGAGCTACAGCGATCTGTCACCACACATTAAGGAGCCACTATACGGTATTTAGTGCTTAAACTGCTTTAAAAAAACAAAAAACAATATTTTAAATACGGAAACTGTTTCATATGTTGTCAGTGTCCTGTTTGCTCCGCGATGTGTTTTGATGTGTGGCGTGAGAGAACATGGGTTGTCGGACAAAGCAACACTGACAAAAATGGGAGGTAAACTTTGTAAGTTGCGATAAATGTGCAAAAGTGTTCGTTTACAACGGGCATGAATCTGGCACCTCTGCCCTGAGGCGACATACGGTTTTCTGTTTCTAAGTTACTCGTTTGGTGAGTGTGTATACATTAGCCTAAAAACTGAGGTGCCGCTAGTTGTGGTTTTGTTTTAACAGTTAGGCCTAATGTTTTACAACCCTAATAAAAAAAAAAAATAATAGGCCTACCCAATATGTTTGTCATGTGTGGTGCTTTGGTTTAGCATTGGTTAACTCATCTTATTTAAACAATCATGTTTAAAGTCTGTTATTTTGGATGAACGAATATTTAATCCGAGTATATGTGTTGCTATATTTATATTTACTTTTTGGAGTGTTTGATATATTACCAATCTCTGTGTTTCATTTTAAATGTATATTTTTGATTTTGTTGAATATTTAAACATTTTGATTGGCAATTTTACATTGTGACCTCATACTGAGGACAGGCTAAATGACATATTTTCCAAGTATAGGCCTATAGTGCATGTATTTAAATAATACTAACACATTTATTTAAAAATAAAAACAATGCATATCCAGATTTCCTTTTAGATGTAACTTTTTAATTGTTTTTATTTTGATGAATTTATTTTTTACATAAAGGGGGCTTTTGTCTGAAATGTTTTGTCCCTTACCTCAGGAATCATTGTTTTATCAAAGCGTTAAATTAGCTGGCTGTATATAAACTAACACAAACACTGCCTTCAACAATTATTTCTCCATAAATAAGTGGTCTCCAGATGGAAAATAAACAAGAAAGCTTCATAAATCTACTCTTTTCAGTTGATACGATGGAGAATCCGAAGCCTGACTTTGTTAGAGATGTGAATGTACTTAGTTTTGACCTTGCGCCAATTAAAAAGCTCTAGGTTTAATTAAGCATTGCACTGCACTGCAACAGTTGTTTTAAATGGTTGGCAGAGTATTGAACTTAGGCTAATTGCATGCCAGATTTGACCTTGTATGAGATTTAGATTGGTGCTCAACCTTTATATCATCTCCAATTGATGCCATAACTCTTGCACTTAAGCATATTGCACATTAATACGGTATCTAGGCAACCAAAGGTCACTAACAAACAAAATGGCATTGTGGTAAATAAAATGAATGAATGAAATCCAGCAAACCATAGTTTAACCAACATACCATACTTTCGTTACAGTATAGCGAGCTTACTGTTTAGAAGCACTGCCTGACTATAGTTCACGGGTCGTTTGATTGGTCATCTTGCCTTCATAAATATTCTAATTTATGTAAATAACACAAAACCGTTAACGGCTGCAGTCAGTGCTGGTGGCGCGCCGTGTTTCCTGACCGTGAGTAGAACTTTTAGTGAAACTGTGGTGTTTTTCTGCTTAATTTCATTGTGTTTAATTGAGTAACTTATATATTTTTTTAACTAACAAGATGGTAACAATTTATCGATGTAGTCTATCAGCTTCTAGCAGGTTGGCGCTCTCTTAGAACAAGATTGGTTTCCTTCCCAATGCGTGTCAGGAGAATAAGGGAATATATGGAAATATTAAATGTTATCCACATTATATTTCATCTGCAACATGCACTGTGAACTTTTATAATAATGCGTTAAGTCATTAACTTTTAAATGCATTATTATGCAAACATGAGGAGAGTTCTCCATTTAAAGACCGACTGGGAGATTAACGTGCAACTACATTTCTCTATGAAACGGTAGAAATGAAATTGAATAAAGTCCTTCTGAAGCGAAGTGATCCGTTTGTGTAAAAAAATATCCATATTTAACAAGTTATGGAGTAAAATGCTTCATCTGTTTAACTTGTGGAGAAAGCTTAAATGACAAGAGGCCATTTTTGTACGTTGAAAACAGAAGGTGGACTGGCGGAAGCTAGGTATTTTACTTCATAACTCAAGACATATATATATATGGCGGCATTAATAACCGAGCGCACAACTGATGTTTGCGCGTGCAATAAATCACTTCACACAAAACAGACCTACACGCATACACCAAAGATGGCTTGAGTGTGAGTAAAGCTTGGGGTAATTTTCTCCTGAAAGTGAACTAACCCTTTAAAGACGTAATTATGACGAAGTAGCATGTCCCAAAGTTGCTGTTACTTTTACACTCTCAAAAGTAAAAGTGAAAGTGAAAAAGTGAAAGCCGTGACGTATTGTCAAGTATGGTGACCCATACTCGAAATTGGTGCTCTGCATTTAACCCATTCCAAGTGCACACACACACACACACACACACACACACACACACACAATGAACACACACCCGGAGCAGTGGGCAGCTATTGCGACAGCGCCCGGGGAGCAATTAGGGGTTAGGTGTCTTGCTCAAGGGCACTTTAGTCAAGGTATCGAAGGTGGAGAGAGTGCTGTTTATTCACAATCCCCACCTTCAATTCCTGCCAGCGAACCGGCAACCTTCACGTTACAAGCCCAACTCCCTCACCATTAGGCCACGACTGCCCCGTAAATACATTTTCTTCACAAACAGTACATACTTTTAGGGCATAGTAAAAGTAGGCAAATTGAGCTAAAATCTAAAGTTAGGCAGCTGACCTATCGGGCAATGACTTAGGCAGCATTTGTGTTTAATGATCTAACTGTTACAGCAAAATAGCACAAGCTTTGGTGATAACCAAGCAAATATTTAAGTTCTACAATAGTAATTTCAGGCTAGAAATGACATCAAAAGTGGAAAACAATGGTCAAAACTGACACCCAACCAACCCCAACTTTTAGATGCCATCTTTATTTTTTAGCTCAACTGTCACAGATTGAAAAGCACAGAATTGTGGGATATCAAAGGCAATCAATAAGTGCGAACAATACTAAGCCAAATGATGATAAAGATGTGTTGTGACATCTGGTGCGTGTTTATTGATAAAGAGAAAATAAAATAAAATTCGCAAATTTTAAATTTGCGACTTGCGCTACCGCCTAACTCACGAACAAACAACACCATCCGCAACTCTCGTAAGTTTTGGTTTATCTTGCGCTGGCCAATGTTACACTTACACTGACACTTACCTTCACTTACACTTCGCAGCATCGTGCAAAAATAAAGGATTACAGTTACTGATGCGACTATTAATGCGTTTATTCCATACTCCGCAACATTGCCAGTCGCACATGATGCAATCAATCAGCACCGGTTTTAATGGCACATGCCAATGAAAACCAAATGTGCCACTAAGCATGTGTCAATGGCTTCAACGCCATATAGAGTTTTCATTTTGTGTTATCGGGTCTGTACATCTTTTTATCTATACAATTGTGTATTTTTGCCAGTGATGGTTGTGTGAAAGGGATCATGACAGCTGATGGAAACATGACCCTGAATTTACCAGAGTAGCCTTCAGTTTTTTTTTTTTCCTCAGCCATTTGTTTATTGCTGAGTACGTGTTTATGTCTTCAACACTCCCTGCGGTGAAGCTCGGCATGACATGATGAAATCTGAGAGACTGGGTGACACGACAAGATAATGTTGTCACACCACACCCGCTCCATCAGCGCAATATTTCGTTGCGTTTGGGGAGACGGCCCGTGCGTGCTATGTTTGATACGCAGACAGCGGGAGGCTTGGGAATCTCATCCATCTTTATTAAAAACCCTGCTGTCGCCGCGGGAATAAGAGAATCAACATAGGCATCACTGCTAATTTATGTATTCATCAACTCGGCAGCCCCGGTTTTGTTTGTCCTCATTCCCTCGTGACATTTGACGAGACCCAGCGATGTGTGCCAAACTCACTCCAGTCAGAGCAGATATTATTTGAAATGGTTTTATTTAAATATAAATATGTGTACAAAGTTACAAGCAACAATAGCTCATTTTTTAGCAAATAAAATCATTTGAACATTATTAAAAAAGAAACGGAAGGAAAAAGTCAATTAGTTGTGTAACACTTTTCACCTCTCCAAAACTGATAAGTAACATGGGGTAAAAACCGTTGTGAACCAAATAAAGTCAACTCAAAGATATAGATATATGCATTTTATAATATAAAGGTACTTTACAATAGAGCAGCTTACACGCTGTACATTAAGGCTTATATAAAATATAAAAATAAAGACAAGCAATGTTTTGTTTCACCTATCTTACAGTTCATTTTTGACTTTTTTTTTTATTTTTCCAAATGGAGCCAACCATTCAGGCTTAAAGGAAAATGGCAGTATGGAAACCTCCAAATGCAGGTCTCCATGATCGAATTGACATAGGGTGCAGAAAGCGGTTTCTCACACAAGGAACAAACAGATGAGAAGAAATGCAGAATACGTTCACGTACACACATCATCTGCATGCAACAGACAGGAGTGAATTTCCCAACAATTTGTACAGTCATTGAAGTGGCTCTAAGTGGATATGGACAGTACTGCATTTCACTTGCTATTTCTTTTTCTGTTTTTTAGTCGTCTATGTAAACATGTTGGTGCTACCTGACGGTGTCAGCAATGTCAGCATGACATAACAATCACCTTGGCACACTCTGTATTTAATAACATACAGTGGTCACATAATAAGGAACATTACAAGATTTTTCCTGCACACCGCAAGGCCGTGTGGTCATTTAGGTTTTGCCGTACATGGCTTGGCTTAAGAAACCATGGTCCCGAAATGGGCTCTACTCTGAACTTTGCAACAAATTCTTGAGAGCATAGCTTAAAAAGATCGCACTTCTAAATTTGCTTCTTTGGGGATTGGCCAATCCTGATTCCATCAAACAGACAGAAATACATCTTATGGATTTTGTCCATTTTTTTGTCTTTTTACCAAAGCATTTCCGATTCCAGTTTCCTGCACTGGTCCATTGAGGCTTTACATGAATACTCTCTTGAGAGCCCCACAGCAGGCTGCAGATAGAGCTTCTGAAGAAAGATCTTAGGGTGAGCGCATGCGCTCTGCTTTCTTCTGCTCCCCAGCTTTGTGGATTGAACTTTGAGCCACTTTGTGTAGGCAAGACCTGTTGTCATTGATACACAAATGTGCTTACAATTCCATCAGCATGCCAACAAACACAATTTTTTTTTTTTTTTTTTTTTTTTTTTTTTTTAAACTCATGTCATTTTGATTGTTTCAGCGTAGTGTCATTAGCCCATTTACAAAGATTAGTTCATGAGGGCACTTCTCCACAGCACTGCTTTCTCTCTCCAAGATTTAGAAGAGTTAGTGCTGGAGAATTTTTGCAGAAGTACGGTGCCACAGAGACGAATTGACGGACAGTGTTCATTGTTCGGCATTTGGACGAAGAATATCGCTAGCTTGAAGGTGACTTCCAAGCTTGGGTGGCACGTCGTAGTTCTTTCCAAAGAAGTTTCGCATCGGTCCAACATTCACTTCAAGACAGCAATAAAGCTTTTCCGCCTCTTGAAACTCAGTTTAAAGTTTGCGTAATTCCTCCTGAAGCCAATTCAGAAGAACATCCTTGCGACGCTGATCATGCCAGACCCTCGTCGGGTCTTCAGGGGACCTTCACACATGAGTTTGCATGCGTTGCTGCGAGGGCCGCCCGTAGTCTGACTGCTGTGACGACACCTGCGAGGATGCGTATGAAAAACGGGAGGAGCTAGATACTTTGCTGGCTTGGTCTGAATGCTCGTATCCGTCAACCTTCTCGTAGGAGGCGGGTTTGACGTAGCTCGTGAAGGCTCGGCCATATGTGGCGGGCAGGTAGGCGGAGCCTGCGTAGAGTGGCTCCTGGGGGTAGATGGTGGGAGTTTGCTGTTGTTGCTGTGGTTGTTGTGACTGTTGCTGCTCATAGGTTGTGCGTGTGGCAGGGGTTGTTGCGTAACGCTGGGAGAAGTCATAAATCCGAGGCTGAGTGGCGTGCTGGCCGTATAAGGGGCTCGGCGAGGGAAGCTGAGAGGGAGTGTAGACTGGGCGAGTATTAGGGACGTATTCGGAAAAGCCAGTTCTTGTGATGTGGCGGTCCTCGTGAGCCCGCACATTGTAGTAGCCATTGGTGGGGTCCTAGGAAGAAAGCAAGAAAATATTGTCAGATATACTACAAAACATGTACAGAATTAAATACAAACAAATTATTTTAGTTAGGTGCTAGCTGAAGTTGACCAATAGTTGTAGGTTTTCTTGAACATCATCCAAGCTTGTGGTGTAATACGAATATGTTTTCAGCAAGTTAGTGTTATTAAGTACAGTAGTTTCCTCAAACCTTTGAAACAACCTTTTGCTTTTATCAGATTAGCCATCCGAGTCATGCTTTGTGAAATGTAATACCTTGATATCTGATCTCTCATCCTCCTCCTCCTCCAGCAGGTCGCTGTGCTCTGTGCGAGACGTTCCTGGAGACTCGCTGCTGTTGGGAGCCTGAGAAGAGTACAGAAATTTGTGTTAGAGACTGCTCAGTTTCAATGGTATGTTGAATGTCATAGACTCGTAATTAATAGTGTCCCTAGCTCCTGGTATTTTGACTGATGCCACTAAGGCCTATTTTTTTTCCTCTACATGTTTTTAAAGTCCTAATAGATAAAATCAAGTATAGCCTAACATTTTGTTTTCTCATCGCCTATCCCGTTTCCCTTGAAAAAAATGCAACTATATTATAGAATTAAAACGGGCTGAGAACATTTTCTGCAAAGTTCCTGCAGCGTGGCACTTTTTATGAAAGAAAAATGATGTAAAAGCTATTGCTACCTTTTAGGACATTCTAAGCATTTCTGCATTGTTTTGAGAGCGGCTTACCATAGGCTCCTTCACATCCTCCTCGTCGTCATTTCCTCTTGCTGCATTGTGGTCGCTGTGCACGATTTGTACGCGGATGTCGCTCTTAGACAGACGTGTGCCCTTTTTGCCTGGGTGAGGAAATAGCGCAGTGTATAGAGATTAATGAGGTGAATGGTGGGATGATTTCCAGAGAGGTGAAAAGGTCAACACTGCTCCAGGCAAAGAGGTGGCCCCATAATTAACCTCTGTCTAGTTAGTTCGTTTGATTTCTACTGTATCATGTTTTTGAGGAGAGAATAAGAACTCTCAGATAACATCTGACCTTTGACCTCACCTTTAGCAGTGTGGCGGCAGCAGATGGAAACCAGGGTAATGACACAAACGATGAAGACGCAGCCTCCGCCCACTGATGCTGCAATGATGATTAGCAAGGGGAGGGCCTCTGCAATGGAAATACAGAGAATGTGACTGAGCTGAATTACATCTATTAAACCACTACCTCTCCAGTTGCAGGGATCGCAGATGATCCAAATTCAGTGTAGAAAGACAAACTAAGCTGTGAGAGCAATATAATAGAAACATAAAATCGTTAAATCCCCTTTTTTTTGCAATGTTGTGAAATGCATGTAGAAGGTCAGGTACAAAACACTTGGATTTAATGATTTTATGTTTCTATTATATCGCTCCCACAATTTAGTTTGTCCTTCTATACTTTTTGTCCTGCGATAATCATATTTAGAGGTTTTTAAAAAAAATGTCACAATACATTTTAAAGACCTAAATAGGGTTTGTTTTCGTTGTGCAAAATATAATATACACTTTGGGGCTAAAATATGACTCAGACATGACAGCTCTTGACAGTAACTTGTGAGATGATTTAATTTTCATATTACCAAAAGGTATGTCAGTTCTCCAGGTGATTCAAGAAAAGCTGTCTGCTTGACAAATGCGTTCTACATGGAACTCTTTTTCCAAGCCACGACCAAACCGAAGCGCAACATATAGAAATTCATCTAGTGTGATCCGCAGTGGCATCACAGGACCCAGCTATTGTCTCTAATCTCTGGCGGAAGAGGGGTAACCAGACCTGACATGCAGTGAGGCAGCCGACAGTAATCTAATTAGAGATTCCAGGAGATAGCACTGTCTGCCTCTCCAGAGACTTGGCTCTGCTGCCTTGATGCAAATTGCTGGCGAAGACCTTATTTTTGGTGTCTCCCAGTACAAAGGCTCAAGCCGTCTACCACGCTCTTAGTCTTATTTAAGCAAATTTAAGATGGTGCACTGTGCATACAAAATGTAGCGGCCAATGAAGCGTCACATACCCATGCCATACATTAGGTCTTGATTTAATTCATTCAGGCTCAAAATCTATATTTTTGTTATGGAACGAATGTATTCATTAAGTGGACCATCTCCTGATTAAATGATATTGATTTGGTGGTGTATAATTAAGATAAGCACAAGGTTGCACTGTGTTTTGAGATGCAAACCCTGCATTGAGCTGACTTGAACTGGATTACAGCTTGTCATGACTAATCTTAAATAAAAGGCACAAACTCTAAGGTGGACAAACCCACAACTTACTGTCAGTCTTTTCAAATCAACCATCCTTCAATGATGAAAGCAATGGTGCCAAACAGAGCTTGGCCCATACCCAAATCTAAAACTCCCGCCACTTTTCTCACTTTAGTTGCACTTTAGTGCTTCTCTTCCTCCAATTTAAGTCCAACATTTCCCAGAACATTTCCCCAAACATTTCCTCACTTATCTGGACTACCAGTGAAACGTATGGGCACATTTGACTGAATTTATGTTTCTTACAGTCTTCACAACCTTTTGATGCTTAAATGCAGGAGCTTAAACGCATAAAATTAGTTTTTAGACCAATATAAAGTGTGCCTATGTATGAATATATTAACAAAAAAAAACAAAAAAACAATCAATCCTTGATACACTGATTTCAATTCGATGCTTTTTAAAAGCATCTTAGCTCAGAGATGTAATGGCACGGGCTATCTACTTCAAAGAAGCTAAAATATAAAATAGTTTTGATTAATTTAACATCTGTTTGATCACTACATAATTTCCATACTTTATTTTATGTAAATTTCTTAATTTAATGACTACTACCATTCTAAAAGGCGGAATATAATAATAGTAAAGAATTAGGTGTGTCCAAACTTTTGACTAGTTCTATATTGCTTGATTAAAATATAGTTTACACAGGCTAATTTGGCGTGAGGACCCATACCTTGCTCTTCAAGAGTGACCAGTGCCGTCCCTGTACCGAAGCGGTTCCAAGCAGTGCAGTTGTATCGAAGCTGGAAATCTTGGGCCAGAGTCTCTGAGAGGATTAACGAAGAGAGGACCCCTCGGTCACTGTTTACTGTCTGCACCGAGAAACGACCAGAAGAGCCAGATGACAAGATCATGTCCCCAAATGTCCACACCTGAGGAGGAAGAGACAACAAGGTGTAAGGTACAGCGACAGTCTTTTTTCTCACACCAAGTAAGCATGAAATGACAGTAACAACCGATTTTATTGATTTGTTCATGAAAAGGTAAGAGGGATTTTTATTTGTTCTTTGTTTGTTTCTATATTAGGGGTGTGGCATATCATACCACGATCATATCACGTCCACGATAACGCCGGCATAATTTTTTACATGATAAAAAAAGTGTTATATAGCAATATCAATGATATAGCGACGCAATGACGTATGCCGCATTTACGTTCCCTTGCGTGCACAAAAACAACACCTATCTGAGAGCAGCACATCAGAAACACCTCCTCTCTCTCACTCGTCTCATTTGCTCTGATTGAATAGTGCTTGTACTGCGCATAATTTTTGTCATTCCCACAGGTTTCGCACTCACACCAAAAGCGTGCGCACCACCACTACTGATCTAAATTAGTGGCGTGCACAAGCCGCTTCTCAGTCTCAAACAGCTCAACAGTCACAAGTGCCAAAATGAGTGGCTTACTGTGTTAAAACGGTCAAATACATACACAATTATGTCAGAATGCCCATCTTGGCAAGTAACTGGTTAAACATAGTCAGTTTTGAAAGTTAAATAGTTGAGAAAGTGACAGCAGTCCAGTATTCCTGCTGCTGTCTGTCATCAAAGAAAAGACAAAAAAAATCACTGACTGCATACATTTTATAACTTTAATGGTAAGCATTAATCTGTATTTAATTTTAACAATGAAGACTACAGAAATGAAAACAGTCTAATGTAAAATAACACTGTATGTTTGCTATTGATTACTTTCATTTCTGTAGTATTTCTTACCTGAAAAAGAAATAGCCCTCTTTATTGCATTTATTTGTGCTGTTGTTTGCAATTTTTTTTTTTATTTGTTATTTTATTACTGACTTTTTACTTGATTTTTTATGAAAATAAAACTTTGCATTGAAGAAAAGTAGATTTTTGTTTGTTTATACTGTCAATTATAGATATTAGAAAGAAAATCGGAATCAGCAAAAATCGGTATCGGCCAAGACAATTGTTCATCTCTATTAAAAAGCTTGACCCAAGTAAGCTATTGCACTATGATGCTGCTGATGCCACCTTACCTTATGACAATAGATTTACACTTCGAATTAGGAATTCTGTCATCAATGACAGTAGCTCATTGGAAAAGGATGGAAAACATTTTGTTTGCACTAATAAATGCTGCTGCCTGCCAGCTGCAATCACCAGTAAAATGTTGTTCCATATATTTTTCCCGATATCATCATAAATATCATTACTGCAAATTTTCTTGAAATATCGCGATATAGTTTTTTGAGGCTATATCGCCCACCTCTTTATCAAGTAAATGGGGTCAATTTTGATTCCAGGTTGACTTAAAACCTCAGTCTGAGCATAAAACAATTAAGGACATACATGTAAACAATTGTCACCCCAGTGGTAGACATTCAAAGTCTTAAACTCAGTGTCAGAGATTAGAATTTTTCTTGTGCTTGCTGTCATGTCGAGTTGGTTTACCAACAGTGTTGTGCCTCGGCTTGTGAAAAAGAGCTTTGTGAAAAACCGTGCAGGGAAGACAAGCAGCTCCTGTCTAGCAGAAGGTCAGTCTGAAAACTCAGAGCTACTCGGAGAGAGAGAGAGAGAGAGAGAACAAGCCATTGTTTCTTTACTTCACCTTTCTGGCAAAGAGGTGAAATAGCATGTCAGAGAAGTCCTCCCTCAACTGGCCTGAGGTGAAGGAATAACAGGCAATAACACCCTGAATCCCCACCTGTCACTGTTTCCAGAATCAGATTTTTTTTTCTTCCTTTCTGATTCCTTCTTTGCATCATTGCTCTCAGTTACCCTTGCTTCCATCTGTCTCTGTGCATCACTATGCTTTCCCCTTCTTGCTGCCTCTCCAACTTAGACCCTAATTATCCACTGAAATGCCTTCCCACGTACTATGAGGTCATGGGAGGTCAGCGGTGCTATGCACTAATTGCTCGTCGTTGGAAAGGAGCCTAGAGGGCCGGAGGTCTTCTCTGCACACCCTGGCATTAGTGCAGTTCGCCTCTGCGCGCTTGAGGGTGGAAGAGGTGAGATATAGGATCAGTCCTCTCATCGAGCGTTCTCTAATAGGGAAACGGGGCTGTGCAAGTGTATATTAGTGTGGGTGTCAGATATGGAATGAGAGGGAAAGGAGCAAGGAAGAGAACCAGGAGCAAGGAAAGAGAGGACTCGCATGAGATCTTGTTGGAGGGAGAGGGAAAGGGAGCTTGAGCGTGTGATGTGCACACACAGAAAGCACCTGCTCAAGGGAAAGGCTCACAAACAAGCCTGTCAGGAATAAGGCTACACTACGCATCAGATACCTAGCAAACACACACATACAGAAATAGGAGAAAGTATACTTACAATCTTGTCAGGAGGAGGGCTGCTGCCCACCAGACACTCCAGCTTGCCCTTGGAATGCTTGACAGCCTGCTGCGTGGCCTCAGCCGTGATGATGGGAGGGCCTGAAGTGTTTATGTGAGAGAAAGAAACAGAGATGAAGAGAACGCGTATTGACTATGGGTGCTAATGAAAGCAAAGAAAACACAAAGCTGAGGCTTCTTGTGCACTCGAGATTAACTTCGTGAGTCAAACACAGAAACATGAAGCTCATAAATTAAGGAAGCAATTCACTGATTATGAGTAAAAATTACAGCGTTTCTTAAGCTACCCAAAAACCCAACAAATGGTTTTGGAACAAAGCGCATTGTGGATGAAATCTGGAAAAAACAAGTTAAATAAAAAGACAGTATTTGTTTACCATTGACAGTTAGAGTTACATCTCTCTCGGCCACACCAATCCGAGGCACGATGGCTTTGCAGGTGTACGTTCCAGAATCCTCTTGGGTGACTGCCTTCAGCTGCAGGGTGTTACTATTGCTGAGCACCTGTTAAATAAAATGAACAAGAATAGCCTGTTCAGATCGGTTGCTATACCAAGACATTTCTCATCAAGTGACCACAGATACAAACATCAGATTAGAGTTTGCCACAAACCACACGTCAATAATTTATGCCAGCAGATTACCACACACCAAATATAACTACACTTTCTATCAAATATCTGTATGACAGTGCCTGTCTATATATATTTGTAATATTGATGTTTTTCACATCCTTTTAAAGTCTTATCTTTCTAGCAAGTTGTGTTATGAAAATCATTACAGCATGTCAATATTTCCCCAGGATGAAGATGGGAAGATTGTGTAGACACATAGCGTGATTTTTGTTCCAGACAGATAAAGCCACGGCCCTCAGAGATGGCCATTACCATTAGCACCAGTCATCCATTTTGTAGCTTGTGGCTCACACAAGAGAAAGACCAATGCCACCAATACCAAGGGGAAAGCATTGACTCCGCCTGTAATTTCGTCTGCAGCAATCTTAATTACTGTCTAAAGCGCTCCAGCCTGGGTCCTCTGAGTCAACCCACTGCTCTAATTAAACCTACGACAATGGCAGTGCAAAAATTTCCGGAGTGTGAGCAGATACTTGTGCTCCTTCGCCTCTGGTACACACGCCGTGGTCACTTGTTTGAAGCCATTGATCATTAGAGCACTCTCTTCCCCTTCCCGTCCTTCCCCTCTCGATGTCGCCAAACTGTGATTAATCCGTTTAGCACTCGCCTCGATTTTTCATTCGCCGGCACTCATCGAATTAGCCAATTAATCCATATCTTGTGGCGATGAAGTAAACGCTCTACTTGTGGATCAGCTCGGCCCATACTCAGGAAGGGCAGGGTGGAGGGATGTAGTCATGGCAAAATTAACTGATTGCCTCATCAGAACCTTCTGGCTTTTCAGCCTTAGCCTCCCACTCTCTCTCTCTCTCTTTTTCCTTCCTCTCTCGCTTTTTGTTTGCTTTCTCGGGCTCTTTATGAAATCTGATTAAGCAGCAGCAGAGAAACACTTACAGCAGAATAGGCTGATGCATTTCACACATCTACTGGAGCTAAACTTTCATTTTAGGCTAGCAATCACTTTATCCATTTGCCAAATTCTTGTAAATGCACCGTAAACAGAAATGCTATCCATTAACCATCCAGCTCTGAACAGAAAATCATTTTATCTTTCCTGTACAGACAGGGGTTAAATTGGGATTTTGGAGGTGGCGGAAATCTGGTGGGGATTCTGGTGCCATAAGCAAGGCTTAAACATATAATTGTTAATGTAATGAACCTTTTTTTTGAGTGAATAAACTTGCTAAATGGAGATGGAATATGTGTACAGGATCAAACAAAAAATGGGCTGCAGAGAGACAATTTATTGTCACAAAACAAAAGGTGTCCTGAATCACTGCAACCCAAACCATTCCATTCCCTAATAGAAATCAAATTATATCTAAAACTTGAAAAAAAGATTCAAACAGGATTGAACAGATGGTATGCCATATTTAGAAAGAAGAAGAGATGAGGTCACCATACCACACTGGATCCTTGTTTGGTCCAGGCCAGAGTGAGGGGAGGGTTGCCCGTCCATGAGCAAGTGAAAGCAGTATCCATCCCTATGTCCACTGTCTGGGGTTTTGGCTCTGTCAGCAACCTGGGACCAACTGCAAATGAAAGATGTGGATTCACATTGCGTTCTAGTACATTACAGTTTGATTTTGCATCCATAAAACAAGAATGAAGCCTATTACACTGTTCTCAGCTGCAGCCTTATTAAGGGAAATATGCTAGAATCCAAGTAGGAAATGAAGGTCATTACAAGAAGCGATTATGGGAGGTACGTATATTTCTATATTTTTGAAGGAAAATATGTGACCGTGTATTGTTTACCTCTTACTTGTCTATGAAAATTTATCATGCAGTGCCACGTTTACAATATTAAGGAGGCTGATTACACCTAACACTGCTGTTAGACTGAACTGAATGAAAATATATCTTATTTAACAAACACTAAAACTCCCGAATGGAGACCAAAATACATGGCCACAACAACAACAAAAAAAGGTGAGTCATTAATTAAGGACTTTCTATACAATGCTGCTTATAGGACAACGAACACCTCTAAAAGGTATCCTTTGATTTTAAAGACTTTTTCATTGGCTTCCTGTAATTTAAGAAAAAAAGAGACCGAAATAGAGATTTATATGTCATTATACAATAGAACTTTCTTTGTTTGGCAGAAAAGTACTTACATTGCACATCCACCAAGGTGCTGACATTAGTACTTCCTACTGAGTTGGACACCTCGCAGGACACTGGATCTGTGAAGTAAGAGTGATCTACGGTCACCTCCAGACTGTCGCCATTGGCCTCTGAGATAGGAATTCCACCTTTGGACCATCTGTGTGAAACATGAAGATGAAAATTTATTCATTTATTAGATTCACCAGGAATCTCCTTAGTGATTTTGCTGCCTTTACAATGAAAAGTATTATTAACACCAAACATTGAAGCAACTGTGCACAAGTATGTATGAGCACAAAGCATTTGATCTGTAATTTATATCCAATTTGGGGTTTACTCTCTAACCTAAATCTGATGGAGTGGATAATCTGGGATTATGCACTGAGTCTGTTGTGATATTAAATGTGCTTACCTGTAACCTGTGATCTCAGGGTTGGCAGAGGCAGAGCAGATGAACAACACTTTTGCTCCCTCCATCACCGTCTGAGGCTGAACAGACAGAGTCACAGACGGAGGATCTGGAAGGAAACATGCAGGATTAGATTCACTGCAGCAATAGAGGCTTTACAAATCCTTCCCAATGACTTTACTGCCAAGCTCCAGGTGTGTAAATCTAAGTCACAATCCTTTTTTAAAATCCATTCCCTCGTCCAATTACACTTTTTTTTTTTTTTTTTTTACCATAAAAAATCCTACTTATATATAGCACAGTTCCTTGCAAACATATTCAAACAAAGTCTCCCGTTTATTAAATCACTAATCCTATACTGAAATATTGGAAATATTAGAAAACACTAAGCAGCCTTTGTAATTTTCAGGTATTCAGTGTACAGATAAAAACCGTGTGGCAGAAAAGACTTATTTAAATAAATAATACTCACGCTGGACATTGATGGTAACTGAGGTTTGGCGACCGGCAGGGGCGGCTGGGTTTAGGACCCTGCAGGTGTAGGTACGTCCAGAATCACTGTCCTCAGGCACCATGGGCAGCATGCTAACTGCCGTTTCTCTCTTTCCATCCTCCATCAAAGTCTGAAAAGACAGTAATTCAGTGTGAAAACAGTTAAAAAAAAAAAAAACTGAGACCGTATCAGTGCTGGTGGAACAAATTACTGTAGCTCTCTGAAAACAGAATGCTTCAATGAAATGTTCTGAAAATAATGTCATAGGCAGCTCTTAACAAAACTATCCGTAATTTCTATTGTGTGCGACACCCTTTGAATTCAAATAAGAAGAGGCATTTGACCGACAGCATGGCTACTGAAATGTTATTTCACCCTAATGGTCGGTGTACTTCTGATACAAAACACAGCTGTTTCTCTATAGCTGTTTCTATCTTGTTATCACTGTTAAAATCACACAGATATGATCATCCTAATCTAATTGTCCTATATTTCCTGATGCAAGTCCTAATTTAATAAGGAATTCCCATGATGCCCGTAATCCCATTTGAGCTCAAGTCTGTGCCAGCGCTGTAGGTTGAGCATTGCAGAGAATTAAAGCCGCCATCAGTTTAGCCAGGCAGGTGTGTGCCTGCGTTTTACAACGCTGCCGAGACCATTCTGCCGTTAGCTCGATTTCCCAAAGATCTGTCTATCAGCTCTTCCTGCTGCACATCATCATCGGAATCTATTTATTGTGTGTAAGAAATCAATACGCCTAAGTGGGGAGAGGTGTACAGTCTAGGTGAATTGCTGCCCGCTGAAACTACAAGACAGCCTTAATGGAGGATGAGGTGGAGTTTTAGATTTGGGATGTTTGGAGGGGGGAAACACACAGTGCTGTACTGGGGAAGGAGCATTATGGGAAGACGGTTCCCTAGAGAGCCTGGGGCGAATCGATGACAGGTCACACCCTTAACCTCCGATTCGCTGAATGCATTTTTACGCTAGATCGAATCACGATCACGCCTGTCATCAGCCTTCCACTCACTCTCCTTTTATTATTGCTCATCTGCCCCCCTACCTTTTTCACATTTGTTCTTTGTGTCTTCATGTGGCTTTCCATCTAATTTTTTTCTCCAACTTAAATCAAAATGGCTTTGAGTTTTCTACCTCGCTCTTAAACAAGCTTCTACCGTGTTCATTTTTCCCTCATCTACTTTCCGAGTTCCATCTGTCTTTCTTTCTCTCTTGCTTTCCTCCTCTTCCCTCAATTCACTGCTGGCTCTTGCCCCCTTAAACGTGCCGTTTAGTGTCGTTTAGCGTGGTCAGAGAGCATGACAAATGTGACACTTTCGCAGTTGCACCCAGTTCATGCTCCACCGCACTTCCCATTGTGTTTCGGCATTGTTGTGGCTGATTTCCCCTCTCCTCTCCCACCCTCTCCCTTTCTCTCTCTCTTTTTTCCTCTTTCACTCCCTCTCTCCCTCCTTTGCTCTTTCTCTCTCAGCGGAAACTGTATCAAACGCTTATGCCTGTCTGAGCTTTGACATGCTCCAGTTATGCTCGAGTATTAGAGCAACAGCGAGAGCGAGAGAAAATAGAGGCACAAAAGGAGGCAGCTTGCGGAGGGGTGATGAGGATGAGACATACAGAGATTGAATTCAAGAGTTTTCGCAACTTTAGGTGTGCAGTGTGAGATAGAGTCTATGTAGAATGTGAAGGACAGGTAAGGGGAAAGACAGAGATCCTAAGTTGTAATCAGCCGTAGTGACTGTCATGCCCGTCAGTAAAGACTGATGTGTCCACAGCCTCACCTTTGAGTAGATGGCATCGTGCATTATCTCTCCATCTCGGTACCAGGTAATCTCTGCAGCAGGTTTGGCTCCAGATGCCCGGCACGTCAGGTTATGAGGGGTGTGAGCTTTCAGTCGGACAACTGGCCCTCCTTCCACTACAGGATCCGAAGGTGGCACTGAAAAAATATATATATATATTTTTTATTTGGGGGAAAAAACATGAAGGGCACATCTTTCTTTCACTTGCCATTTAAAGGCATCACATGTGGAACCCCAAACAACTTCCACCCAGTTAGCCTGAAATCTACAGGTGCGTTATCACTATGGGAACCCACAAGTGGCTCATTGAAGAAATTGTGATAAATCTGGCAAACACCAATGTGAGACTTGGATTTGTGTCCTATTAATGATAAGTTGTTTGTTATTTTACACCGTGTAACGGTATGGACTATATAGAAATTCTGTATACACTAGGGCTGGAATGTTTTTGAAATTAATATTTTGTTTGCAACCAACATGGTTAATCAACATCCCGATGTTATCCTGTTATCCCTAAATTCCTGACTGCAGTGCAGAAGCATTTAATTTTGCTGGTTTGACCTATACAGAGCAGGGTGATAAATGGACAGAGAGATTGAGAGAGATTGGCTCTCTCTGAAAAAAGGTTAAGACAGTACTCATGCCCTTTTAACATGGCTGAGATTTGCCATTATGAGTCTATTTACAAGCACTCCGCCACAGGCCTGTTTCTTCTGAATTACTGATTTGTTCATTTGTTTGCATGCCTGTGTGCAAGCCTTGGGCAAATAGTGTCTGCCACCTTTGATGAAGGTGTCCATCTCGCAGTACGCAAAGAAGCGCGCAAAAAAATCTTTCTGTGGTGCACACTCTTCCGTCCGTCCTACTCCTTTTCTCCGAACCAATTTCTGTTTTTGTATCAGAATTGTCAGAGGTCTTTTCGTTGGTCTTGCCCAGGCGCTAATGGAATCCGTGTGCGAGGTGATTCTAATTTCCATGCGGATTCCCTCGACTGCACTTCTGGCGTTGACTTTTTTGACTCTGTTGGATTGCTTTGGTCTCATCCGGCTGCATTGATTTCCCCACATGCCCCTACATGCACGTACACACATGAACGCTCACATACACGTACGCACACACCTCTTTCCCTTCATGTAGGAGCTGGCATATTCGCTACGCTCTAGTCTGGGAATTTAAACAGTGCGCCAAACATCGGCAGTGTGCACAAAGGCTATTGTTGTAGCCCTACTTTTCTTTGGTGAGTCTGTGTGGGTGTGCCAACTTTTCTCAATTAGAGACAGAATTCTTATTTTGCAGTAACAAACTTTATCATTCTTATAGCACTAACTCTTTAACGTCCCATATTTTTATCCCTTGATATTCTCTGAGAAATCTGTTTTTCAGCTTGGCTGTGTTCAATTTGGGCCACCAGGTGTCAGCAATGCAGCACTGAGCTGAAATCCCCAGTGATCCCCCCCCACCCCCAGTCTCCCCCCTCTACCCCCTGTCGCTAAATGCCGGAGAATATGTAGATCAATCATATTCCGTTAATGTAAAAGCAGCCCTGTGGTTGATGAATTCTGTGAGTCACTGTAGAATGTGCTAACTGTGCAGACTTTGACTTTTAACCATTCACGCAAGTCATTTGTGACTGCTGCAATCACATTTCCTTGGCCCTTCACTGTGTTATGTGTCAGTAGGATACGGGAGGGGGGAACAGTGAGGCAGGGGAGGGATATTTCCTCAGTGTTTATGTCGACACTATTTAAAAAAAAAAGAGTCCTGTTGTGGCATGATTTAAAATTGTGAATAAATAATGAAGGCATGACTTACGATTGCATGGGGGTGGGATCTCTAAAGTGTTTATGCGGAGAAGAAAAATTTGCAGTGTTACAGATTTGAGGCAGTATTTTAAATACTGTTAATGAAATTGGGGACTATGAGGAATGCTCTATTCCCCCCTCTTTTAATCAGTTGCAGAAGAGTTATATCGCAGTGGTTTCTTCTCACTCTCAATCACACTCACTCATATCTCACACACACACACACAGATCTTACCCAGCACCGTCAGTCTGGCTCTGTGTGATCGCAGCCCAGCCTGCGTGGCTTGACACTCGTAGACCGCATCATCGCCTAGCTCAGCTGAATCGATCACCAAGCTGTGCTCACCTGATAGCGGGTCTCCCATCAGAGAGTAACGTACCCAACCTGGTCCACACAAACAACACTGTTAGAGATATACACACACATATTGCCATCACAGATAGATTTAGCTAATTTAGAGACCCAATTCTATGTGCATTAGCATCTTTGTGTCACTTGGTCAGCCGTAATACATGAGATGCCTTGGTCATGCAGCCAGCCAACAGAGATAGCCTTAACTGTCCAGGTTGCTAATTTCATAGCTGCTGGGGAAATAATTTTAAATGTCAGTGTGTGACATGAGCGGTGATTGATTCTCCACTTCAGCCTGAGCAGACGGCTGAGATGATTAGACAAATTAAACGCTAGTTTGCATTAGCAGCAGTGTTTGTTTGCCTTCTCGTTTCTTCACTCAATAGAGTCTAGGAAGTAAGGCTGTGACATTACTCAAACACACATCCACTGCAGAGGAGGGATGCTGCCCTTTACCTGCCAATCTATGATTGGTTTTATCTCCCAGGTGTTAATTGGAAAGAAAAAGATGAAGATAAGAGTGGACTAAGCCTTGGTAAATGGACTTCAATAAGCATTGTGTACCTCCTGGGGGAACAGCATCATTTCTGCCTTGCTACTTGCTCTAAATTTGGTTGACATATAGAAAACTGGGTTTCTAGCTAATTACAAACCAGAACACCATTTAGAAACACCTTGAAAATTAATTACGTTGACTTCATTTTTTTCTTTCAACTCAATTTTCAAACCTGACTCAATGATGAAAAGCACTGTTAAATGGAATGACTCTCAGCCTCTCTCTTCATTCAGCTTTTGTACAAGTCTTACCAGGTAGGTCTCGTTCACCGCCTAACGCCAGGCCATCTTTGGTCCACTGCACCATGCCCCGATAACCCACAATCACACAGGGCAAGGTTACTGATTGGCCAGCCACCACTACTTGGTCCTGGGGCTGCTGGGAGAAGTAGGCTGCTTGAGACACTGCAGGAGGAACAAAACAAAAATCAAAACATGATTAATACTTTGGTTGTTGTTTGATATTGTAAAATATGTATAAAAAGAATGCCATATTCCATCATCTTCTTTGACTAGTTTTTGAAAGCAACACCCTAAATGTGAGTGCTGCCAGCTAGTATATATGTGGTACGCATGTGCAGAGTCCTTGTGGACCTTGCTGTTAATGAAATTTATATTGCACATTGTAAAACTGATGTACACAAATGATGCAATGATGGGCTTCAATCTACCTCGTGCTATTTGGTTGCATGTCCAAATTGGTTAAAAAGGCAAGTCCATTGCATCTTATTCTCTTCCAATCTTATTGAGTTTTTCTTTAAATGCAGAAGTGGCACTTTTCTTTGCGTCAGCCTGCCTACAAGTCTGGCTCTCTGAAATAAACCAGTAGCTAGTTGGATTACCATAGTAAACTACAGCAAGACTCTCCTTCCAAATGCTGAAGCCTATCTGTCATTTTGCTCTAACTAGTCCAGCTTTCAGGTCAGTGATTTTGTACAGGGAGAGAGATGGGAAAGCACAGAACACATTAGTGCGATAGTATATTAGCGCTGAATCAGCAAGAGCCATTCCAGCTCACATTCACCATCTCTCTGCAGCTGGTAATACTCTTCCAGTTACACAATGAAACACAATTTTACTTGCAGTACCCATGCACTGGGCTCTAGGAACATATTACCCTTTTACACTGATCTAAAACTGTTTTGCCAACCCAACACACTCTTTTAAGTAAAGTTTCACGACTGGTCACACACTGTGCAATGTAAATTTTTTTTATCAAGGCCTGTGAGTAGCATTTTGCTAACTGATTGATGCAGAAAAGGCTAATGTTGCATCATCTTCCGGCTGGAAGGAAAAAGCACAGTCCAAACATATTTTACAACAGTTTGATTTTCTGTACTTGGCAAGGGGTGTAGGCGTCAGCTGGTCATGACTTATTTAACTCTTTCCTATGCCCATATGGCAACCTGCATAGAATGACATGGAAAGCAATGTCCCGTTGAGGCAGAGAATCTGTTACTTCTTTCCAGGGTGGGGGAAGTGCTATTTTTTAGTAAAATTGTTGGTTAAACAATCATTGGAGCTTTCAGCGTCCCATGAGAGCTATCCGTCTTGGGCTGAGAAAGGCACCTGCCGCCTCACTGCCTTCCCTCTATTTTTGCTTTGCTGCCTTCTTTCCTTCTCCTTTTTAAACACTTTTTTTTCTTCTGCTTGATTGGCATAGAGACTCTCAGTTCTGCTGGAAACAAACAAAAAATGCAGTAAATGTGTCCAGACTAAACAACAAACAGCCTTCTCACTCACTATTCCAATCACTTTTATATACACACATGGGCTTCTTACACATATTTCTGTGTTTCTCCATTGAAAGAGCTTCATGATTGGATCTGGTGCATCATGAGCCCTCTTGAAAGTAGAAAGATGGCAACCAGCCAGAAGTAACTAATCCATTCACATGAGATTTCAGAGAAAGCGAAGAAAGAAAGAGCACAACTTGATGGAGGTTTTAGAAGGGGAGGGCTGTTACTGGTCCTTCAAAAAGAAAAGGACCGTCCCCCATTTTTTTCTGCCTTTCCTCCTCTTTCTTTGCCCTTTTATTTCTGTGTGGTTAAATAGGAGAATAGGGTGCCAACACTGGATAAAGAGGGATCTATTCAGCTGGTGCTAAACCCCTCTGAAACTTCTCTCTTTGGGCCAGGGGTGTTTAAACAGACAGGGTAGGGGGCCCCACCCCAGGGGGGGCCAGCAAGACGGTGAAAGGAGGGCAACATACGGTGGCCAGAAACACACTATTGTCCTCTTGTCCCTTGGTTTTAATAGGCCTCTTCATTTCCAATCAATCCTGCTAAATGCAAGTTTAATAGCTTTTCAATAGCGGCTTTTCCCCCCCTGAGGGAGCCCAGGATTTTCTTTCTCCTCCATCCTCTCTCACTCTCTGTTGTTCTCACTCTCTCTCTCACTTCATCATTCTCACTGCATTTCTTTGAGCTAAAAAGGGGCTTCCGAGCTTGGCTGACAGAGTTTGGTCGAGACTCAATTATCCACTCCATCAAGGGGTGCAGCAAAGACCATCCACCCCCCTAACCTCCTACACAACCCCACACCAGTGTTCTCTCTCAGAAACATAAGACTTCTTTCCCTCCAAGGCAAAGGCCAGTGCAGATTGCAGGTCTTTTCAAACTTGCTTTTTTTCCTCACTTGTGCTGACAGTCCTCTTTTCTTCTCTTGAGGATGGACACATCCAGAGAGGGAAAGAAATGCAGTTAAAATGGAAGCTCTACCTCTACTTCCTTGTCTCTTTTTTGCACAGTACCAACCTTCTACTGGACAAATTAAATAGTAGGTACAAACACAATGGACAAATCAAAATAATCATATCAAAAAATAAATAAGAATAATAAGGGAAAAACACATATCATGCATAATTCCACCTACTACCCTAAGATCACTGCATCCCACAAGTGCCCCATTCCCATGGGAACTGTTACTGAGAGGAGAATACCAAATTCTCAAAACAAGTGGTGTCTCTTCCAAAAAGCTACCTAATTTCTTCCCTACATCAACATTCAAATGTTTCTTTGGTATTATCCATTTTTTTCCTTCCTGGAGTATTGTGATTTTGTGATTATTATTTCATGCTATTATTTTCAAGGACGTGGCATCAAAAGAGCAAAATTTGATTCTTTTGTCAAAAACAAAACTCCTCTTGACATTATTATTAGCGGCAGTATTTCTTAACCAATCCTTTAACGGTATGTTCATATAGAATCGTTCGTTTTTGTACACTCCTGTCATCCCTGGAGCTCCACTTTTATGAGATATTGAGTCTTTTTACAGTTACTGTAATTGTGTTGTGCTTCTGGGATTCTCCTTTTTGCATCAGGTACTGGATGAACATCGATTGCAATTAAAGAATCTTGCCCCAGCATCTAAATGTTTACGAGCAGTGATAATTCATCAGGATGAGCCAATGTTTAAGGGCTTTTGTACATTCAATAGTTCCTCTTTAGACCCCTCACTGAGTTGTGCCTCTGTGCATGTCTTTAATCACTCTCTCACACACACAAGACATTCACAGCTTGCATTCAGGCCCATTTACAAGTTATGCACCCGTATCAATGCACACACTAAGCCTTATGAGTAAAACCAAAAGCATCTTTACTACCCTTGCAATGCATGTAGACGTTCACATGCTCAAACCCACATATAAAACGAAACGAGTTCACAGCACGGGAGTGATTCAGTGCTCTCCAAATCTTGCTCCAAAAGAAGCTCAACAAAATATCACGTCTGGTTAATGAGTCATTTCAAATTGGAATAATTCCTCCTTGCTGAATTAGCCAATTCTTTAACGGCATGTTAGCGGCTTAATTACATGAGTTCATTCCTGACAGGGAATGAAAGAAGGAAAATACGAACAAAACGAAGGAGGTATTGAGATAAAGAGGAGCAACGGTGGGAGAGAACTAAAAAAATTTTATAGGTGGACCCTTCTGAGGTTTTCTAAGCTGAACCTGCTTAGAATGCCCTCATGGAAAGAACAAAAACTGATTTAACTTCAACAAAAGTACATAAACAGTAAAGGAAAATGAATATAAATATAAAAAAGGATAATAAATATGGTACTTACATGACCAGGTCAGACAACAGGCTTGGTATTAACATGGCTGTCTGGATTGTGCAATGTCATTACAAGGTACCATAACAAATAAAGAGGTGCGTGGGATAAGACAGAGAAAGCCGTCTCTAAAACCTACGTTGTGATTTGCTCCACAGTGTGTGGCATCTGCGTGTGCCTGTGTGTTTACGCGTTCCCCCTTCCCCTAGTAACAAGGTCACAACACACTTGGCCTGATACACTTTAATCCGGATTTTTTCAAAATGGAATATCATTTCACGGCACTGGATGGAAGCAGAGAGGAGTGTGTGTTCATGTGGTGGTGTAAATAGGGCAGGCGTGCTGTGGGGATTGCTGCTCACATTTAGTTGCTACTTTGACACAGTGACTTTGTCTTTTTTTGTCATATGTTAAGTGCAGCAGCAGCTGGGCCTGACTTGAGCATGACATATTAAAGAGCTTTGCTTTTTTCTCTCACTCTCCCCTAGTTTCTCCAGGCTGTTTTTAGAGCCCAGGATGTGTCTGAGGAGAGAGCTATGCACTCTGCCTCACTGGGACGAACGGACGAACAGATGTTAGCAATGATCCCTCTCTGGTCTACCCTCACTAGGGACAGCGGGGAGTCTTGATGGTATTAGTGAAAGTCTATGTTTGTGTGTGTGTGGCACTTGGTTTCGCCCCTGGCACAGTTGCAGATAAATCAGAATATTTATCCCATGTCAAGCCATATTTAGCCCTCCCTCAACCTCTTCACTGTTTGTTCTGACAACTCTGATTATAAACAGTGAAGATGTTGCAAGAGGATAAAACAGATCCCATGGATTCACGATCATGCCAAAATCTATGTAGATAGATAGCTTTGCATTAACCAATATTTCAACACATTTTGCAGTTTTGCGCAATCGTTTCAACAAATGTAGGCGAGACACATTTGGATACAGGTATATATGTTATATCTGAATCCAATTAATTCCCCATTTTCCTGTCCTGTAAATAGTATGAAAAAAAAAATCACTGAACTGTTTAATTCTGCTCTTCTATTAAGTACAAACACCACCTTGAGCGCTGCACTCAAGACTTGTCTAGAGGAGAGATTGGAATACAAAAGAAAGATGGGTAAAGGGGTGGATGAGTGCAGAGGAAAAAGAGAAAACTAGTTTGAAAAAGTAACTTGCTGGAAATAAACAGGGCTGGCTAAAAGCGATCCATTGTGCCTGCTTCAGATAAGGCCACTAAACCCAAGCTGGAGAGAGCTGAGCTTCATTCTGCGCCATGGAATTATCCTTTTGTTTGGTATGGGTAGACTATTGTTTCGCTCTCATTGTGGAGGGTGAGCGTGTGAATGTGTGTGTGTGTGTGTGTTTGTGAAATAGTTTAAGCACATGTGTAGATGTGTTATTCCAAAAGCCCTATAACATTCCCTAGGTTGCATTTTGAAAAGTCTCCCTTGTAAACACAGCCGTCTCCTCTACCTAATGTCCAAACAAACTGAGCCAAGGGCCACTGGTATTTGTTTCTGCGGTTTCAGAACCTGCCACATTTCATTCCTTTCTCTTCTCCTTCGTTCCATTTGCCTGGTCTCATCTTCTGCACCTTATCTCCTGCCTCACATTCCAGTCGCATCTTTCTCCCCCTTTCCTTTCTCACTTTCAGTGTTGTTTTGTGTCTAAATTGCAGGCTAACAGCTTTTTAAGAGCTGTTTGCAGGGGTTTAATCCTCCTAGCCTCTTATTCAGTCTGCAGTCTATTGTAAGCATCCTGGCACAGTGCGAGACCCTTTTCAGGATGACCATACAGCTCATCCATCCATCACACCTTCTTCCTCTGTCCTTCCCTCTCTTCTTCTAGCCCCCTCCAATCCCTTTAGTAAACCCCCACTTTCTCTTTTCCCTCCATCCCTCTCTCTTTTCTCCTGTCAGCCAGGCCTGATCCCCAGCATCAATGCTGAGCAGGGCCCTTTTCACAGTTACATAAGGTGTGACAAATTGTTGATTTGCCTTCTCCATGCCTGTTTCTGCTCCTCTCTCCGCATTCCAGACACCCTGTCCCTCGCTCGCTCCCTCCCTATCCCTGTCCTTTCTCTATTTATCGGCATGAAAATTGCAGGGGTTCAAGTCAGCCTGTCGACAGAGAGAGTGAAACGTGGATGATGGGGGGTCCGCAGCAGCAAGAGAAACAGAGAATAGGACATAAGAGCTTCCAGCAGGGGTGGAGAAGGGAACAAGCTTCTGACAGATAGAGGGCTCAAACAAGCCTATGCTTTTTAGAGGGAATGACGGAAATCTATAATCAAACTTCTCACCCTGCAGTTATTTCTCACTCTGTCTTATTCTCTTGTTAGTGGTGCTTGCTAAGGCTTAGAATTTCTCATACTTAGGGTTAGGGATTTGAACAAGCCTCTGACCTGAAGTATTAAACTGACTATGCACATGAATGATTTACAGTCATTTTGTAGATTATTTCATTTAAATCGATGTTATACCTCAAATTGTGTGGCTTGTTGAGGAGTGTTGTGTTATTACTTTTCTAAGTGTCAAGACTAACAACTTTAACTTAAAAAAAATTGAAGGCGAGACCTAAGCCATATCTAGACATCTTGGTCAAAATAAGTAGTCAGCTAGAAACCATCCGGAACACCCTAGCAACCACCTAGTATACCCTAGCAACCACCAAGAACACCTTAGCAACCACATAACATACTAGCATTATGGCAGCAAGATTAACATCTTCAAAAAAGATTTAATCTTGGCATGACAACAGCGGTAACACTGACTACAACATCAAATTGCGTCAACCCTGCCAGGTCACATAAGAAGGCCGATAGCTAAATCTTGAAATGAGAATGTTACTGAAATATGTGTGTGTGTGTGTGTGCCGCTCAGGACCTCTGCGTGTAGCAGAGGCTGTGACTGTCACGCACTCCTCATGCTGTGCAGCGTCTCTGGTGAGCGTCAGAACTTTTCCAAGTGTCATTATTCCAGCGTTCCCATTCTCAGTCTCCCACTTCAGAGTCTAAGAACTCTACTCTCAGACGGAAAGCTCTCCGCTAGGAACACAAAGAGGCTGGGAAGAAAAGAGAAAAAAAAAAAACTAGAGAGGGAAGGAAGAGGGGGAGGATGAGATTGTCTCTACACATCAGCCAACTGTCTTGACAAGATGTTGATTGAGCCAGTCTTGTCATTTCATTCCTGCAGGTCTCCTGGTATTTTCTGGAGATGGTTATTGCTGCTGCTCTCCCTTCTCTCTCTCTACACTTTATCTACTTTTCATTCTGCCTTTGTCTAATTCTCTCTCTCCTATACAGCATGCACCAATCTCTCTTTATCTCTCTCTTACTTGGTCTCTCTTGCTTGGTCTACAGTATGATCTAAGATCTAGTATGCTTTTAAATCATTAGCGTTGTGTGCTCTTTGCATAAATGCGAGGGTTGCTTTATGCACCAACACCCACACAATAATGGAAACATCTACAATTGGTACGCCTCTGATGGGCCTCATTCACTGCGGGGGAAACTAAATAAATACAATAAAGACAAATTAATAAATAAATAAACAACGCTTGTATATGCACTCTCATTTCACTCCTCTGGCTGCAAAGTCAGGATAAACAACACTGAGAAAAAGCAACACCGTAAATATGGCAAGATGATTAAAAATCCATAAAGTCAATGAAAGATCACGTTTAAATGTGCCCCCCTTATTCGCCTTTGTTGATCTCTCTGCCCTGCACTCACTTTCAAAAGGCAAACGAAATGAAAACAAAGAAATCTAGCACTTATACTGAGCTATTGGAATGCAAGGCTCAATGCCCTGGGGTGTCAATTAATTTAGTCTGGGGATTTGTGGCCTACACTTCCTAATTGAGCCCAGTGGAGGCCCCTGTGGCTCTCTGTGATAGGAGGAAGTGCGTTCCATAATTAATACGTCTTTTTTCTTCTCATACTGTCTTTATTATTATTATTTTTTAATGAGGAAGTGATGTTGTAAATGTATGCATCTCATTAGAGCAAAGAGGGCCATGTGCTTTATTGGTCTAAATGCGGAGAGAAAAGGGAAAATAGCTGTAACCTCAGTTGTTAGTGGCATATTGAAGTCTGTGCATGCATGGGAGTATGTGTGTTGGAAAATAAAGAGAGATGGGTTCAATGAATACCTTGTTAGGGTGGTTCAATGTGTTTGCTTTTTTTACTGCTTGGAGGTTAATGTGGCGCTGGCAGTTCTATTGAAGCTTTCTCTAATTTGATGGTTTTTTTTTACATCTCTCCTCGAAAGAGAAACCGGCCATGGTTAAGTGTTGTTTTTGAAGACCACCAGTTTGTTTGATGTACAAGAGATTTAATTTCTGTTCCATTAGAATTTTGCCTATCCTGCCTGTTATGCTTTGTTTTTTTTCGACACCTATGTGGTGGTGAATTCTATCCGCATCACGTAACGGCATATAATTAAACAAACAGCTCCTTCATCTCTCTAGGAAGGGTGGCATCAGCTGAAACAATGAGCCCCCTCTTTGCCAGTGAAAGGGCTGACCCATGCTCACGGACGGCCTTCAAAACCACCATGATTAATCGATGCCTGTGGTTTTCAGTCGCCGCAGTTTGCATTTCCTTCCTCTATCAAGTTAAGGTGGTGGGGGGTTGGGTAGTTTAATTAAAGATCGAACTGTCCTGTTCATCAGATTAGCCTGGACTCAAAAGTGTTCTTTTAACATGACTGATGACTAAAACCCTCCAGAACAAAAAATAATGGCTTGGCGAAGGAGGATAGAAAAAAAATTGAAAAAATCTTACCTGCCGACCTCAATACATCCTGGCTTGCTTAGCAAAAAAGAAGAGGGAGGGAGGGAGGAAGGGAACAAAAAAAAAGTAATTTCCTGAAACTCCATTTCTTTGGTGGTGATTAGCAAAGAAGCGTAATTAGGCTGAAATGTGAAGTCAGGATTTTTTTTTTTTTTTTGTCTTTTACGGATTGAACCACTTCCTCTGGAAAAATCTGGCCCTGATTAATGAATGAATGATTAATGAGCGAACTAATAAATCAATTAATTATTAAGCAAGCACTCTGAACAAGAGAAAAGGGAGGATGAGGATTTGGAAGAGATTGTGAAGGGAGCGTTGTTGTTATGGAAGCCACACACACATCGTCTGAAGAACCTTTAGCGGAGCATAACTATGGATTCCAGACAAGTGTTTAGCCAAAAGGGGACATTCTTAATGTTAGTTTTATCCAACAATGTTACATACTCACATTCATTTTTACGGATTGGAGACGTCATGTTATAACAAGACAACAAGTTGTAACCCTGAAGCGCAGAGGTGGCAAATCTTCCTTCCCCACTTCATCCCTCCTTCCAACTTCCTACACCCTCCCCACTTAACTAGGACACTCTATCAATCTTTGATAATACTTGGCGTGGGCTGTGGCTGTGAGACCAGCGACGGGAGAGTTGAGGCAGCACAGCATGGCGTGATGTATGAAATGTGGGCCGTGCCAATAACAATGATATACTGTAGCGTTTTCCAGTCAAGTTTGACCTTTTTTCCACCGCTGATATTAATCGCTGCAGCGCCAGAATACATGCCTGATCTATTTCTCCCCCAGGAACCCCATGCACTTTACAGTGCTGCTCTGGCCTCTCCATGTCTTTTCTAAGCTTTCTTTATCTCACTTCCTTCTTTCTTTCGCTAAGTCTACCCCCTGTTGGAGCGCACCTCACCAGGATGCGCCACCTAACTGTTATTTTATGATTGGATAGGTTTGTTGTGGCCTTTTAAAAAATGTGACGTGCCCCTGTAAACCTTCAACTCCCCAGTGCACAAGACCCAGCTTAAACATAAGAGAACGTGCTTTGTGATAGCCAGAGATATAGATCTCTATGCTTTGGCTGTGGCATTATTAGCTGAGCATCTGAGCAAACGGAATAGACACTGAGCTTTTGAAGACAGTCTCCTGGGGGCTTTGGAACCGGGCAACCTACAGAAGAAGTCAGGAAAAAAGAGAAGGAGCCTCAAGGCTGTTTGGCAGGATTGTTCCTAGTTAATGTGATGGAAAATGCCAAGTCCCTCTCATGCTCTCTCTTTCTCCTTCTTTCCCTGTCCTCCTCCTTTTCACTATCTTCTTGTTGACTGGTGCTATGCTGCCAGTGTGGAATTGCAGATTTCCCCGGTCTCAATTCAGTGAAAAGGGCTTTGTCCTTCCATTTGGGGAGGATCATTGACCAGAATTTGGGACATATGGTGCCTGTGTGCTGGTCCCTGCCCAGCGTTACTGAAGAATGTTGTGGGAGGGACAGTTGACCTCCCCGCTCTTCTTTAACACCTAGCGTGCCTAACTCAGCTAGTAGCCTGATGAACTTAAACACTTCATTGTGTGCTTTTCTTTCGTTAGGTATTTTTTCCCTCCTGTCATCAGCTTTAAATGTTAACTGACCATGGGAGGATCGCTGATAGCTGTGGGCGGGAAGTAATGCACAGAAGGACAGATGTGGATATTTTCACAAACTCTCCTGCTAATAATGTTCTTCCTAGCCTTAAGCTCTGTTTACACCTGATATTAAGATCCATCTTGTGCGATCATGATCAAATGGTCAGATAAGACACATTGCTGTTTACAACTGGTGATAACTTGCATCTAAAATGCAAAGAAAAAAAGAAAGTTGTGGATAGTCAGTTATATTTTTTCAAAGCCAAATCTTTAAATGTTTTGGATCCCATTTACACCTCTATTTAACACTGTCCTATTTCAAACAAAGTGGATGTTAATGCCAGGTAACCTGGGCCTTACATTTTCTCTCCCTTCAACATTCACTCTTCATCTATTCTAAAACCACTTGCATAATTTCTTATTTTGCTAACGCACTCCTTGTTCCTTTGTTTTAACGCATCCAAACACACACACACACACACACACACACACACACACACACACACACACACACACACACACACTGTTTGACTGGACAGTTAAGCAGACAGCAGTAATAGATGGATGCTGTCTGGTCGTGGCAGTATCTCTGATGCCCAGGCCCATATTGGAATGTCTCAGCGTGTTTTCCTGTGATAAGGCTTTTAATTAAGTGTCTAACAAGGACGTCTGGGGGTGTCCATCGAAGGGACATGGCCACCTGTGTACAAGACCATTATCCAGGGAGACAGAGGGAGAGAAAGAGAAAAAAAGTGTGTGTGTGAGAGAACGAAAGATAGGCAAAAGCAGAGAAAGGCAGAAAGAGTGGCCACACACATACATACAGACTTTCCACTCTGTAGGAATCTAATTCCCCCTACAGTCATGACCAGGACACCAACAGATCCAAATCATGATTTAAGCGCCAGATGCCATGAATGCTTTACAGATATTACATAAACAAAGCTTTATTAGCAGGTAAGACTCAGTTTCTGGGCTACTTCAGAGGCTGCTAAACAAGTGAGGTATGTGCTCTTAATTCATTACTCCTGTTCAACCGACACGATGCTGATGCTGGAGCTGAATCTGAAACCATTCTGCCAGTCTCCACCATAGAATAGTGGTTCTGGACTATTGATTTAAAAAAAAAAAGATATATATATATATATATATATATATATATATATATATATATATATATATATATATATATATATATATATATATATATCATGTATTAGTTAATTATTATGCATTACATTCGTAATAAGTTAAAATTACACTTAATGGCAGTCAGTTTTGGTGTGGTTTGTGTGCCCCCTTACTTCTGGTTGAACAACCAAATTGAAATATTCAAAGTTTTAATTCTGTTTGCCACCTATTCAAATTGAATTGAATTGGGAATTTAAAAGTTATTCTCAGCAAATTTTTTAAACTAGTGTAAATGTAAGCCAGTTCTAGGTTAGTTTCCCAGATTTCCCAAGCACTAGCTTCAGCGTCAGCACCATTTCAGTGGAAAAAGGGTACATAAGGTGTCGCTATCGATCATTACAACATCTAGATAATCTGGAGATTGCTTGCCTGCAGCTCGGCAGTGTTCCAATGAGGTCTTTACAGGATATGGGTTTGGATCTTTGGAAGCTCAAATCAATTTCTATAGATTCTGATTTAAAAAAAAAAAAAAAGCAGTATCATTTAGCTTTTCCGTCCCAGCAGCTCTTGGAGAGTGAATGGAAAAGAGAAAGAAAGGGTGTCACCCCAAAAGAAATGAAGGTAAAGAGGAATTGATCTACCAGGGGAGTTGATCTGCAAGTGTGAATGAATGTATACGCTGCATAACCTATTAAAATTCAACAGACGTAAAATTGTATTTTCATGAAATAGGCTCTGTTTTCCCTGATGAATAACTTATTATTATTATTATTTATTTATTTATTTTTGCTGCCCAATCTGTTCCACCTCCTCTTGTCCACTCTCATTCCTTCATCCAGAGAAACCACTCAATCTTCCTTCTTGAGGTAGGCTTCCTTTAAATCTTAATTAAAACCAACTCCAAAAGCCCATCTCCTCCCAGGGGCAAGCTTGAAATCAGCTTAGAACAATCAAGCTTACGGATTAGGTTCCAGGGGAAATGAGGAAAAGAAAAGGAAAGAGAGAGACACAACAAAGAATAGGGAGATGAGGAAAAAGAGTTTGCCCCCCTCCCCTGCTCTCTCAGGGAGGCAACTAGAGTCCGGTCTTGACCTATTGACCCTACTTTCTTGCAAGATTAAGCTGCTAGCGATGCTCCTAGAGAAGATAAACATAGGTTGGGAACAATGGCCACCAGGCGAGAACCTTATTGGATTTTAATTAAGTGCCAGGAGGAAGTGCTAAAAAGGACTACGGGACGCAGAAGGCCTCCAGTGTTCACAAACCCGTACAGCATGTTTCTCATGCTTCACATTTTTCATGCACGTTTTCTTTTTTTGTGACCCTTGCTCCAGCTATCCACCCTTTCTTTTTCAGACAAAAAAAAAGCTCCTTAGCCTGTTTGCCTGCTCGTTCACATTGTGAGAACAACAAACTGGTCTTCACTCCCTGCTCCTTAGAGAACTATTCGTCACCCGCCTCGTTTCACCACAATCCCAGGTTATCGCTCTTGGGCTCCCTCTCTCTCTTAACAAGGTGAAACGAGACTCGGTCCCCTGAGGAGGAAGCGCCAGTGATAAGGTTAAAATGGGCCGAAAAAATGGAGGCGATTATTTGATATTGGACAGATTGAATTATCTAGATTGAGAGTGCAAGAGAGGAGGGGATGCTGGTTTGGCTCCGAGAGGCAAAAAAGAACGATGGTGTGAGGGAGAGAGTGGAAGAAAGGAAGAGGGTTGAACGGAATAATTTTTCTTCAGCATTGCCATTTGTGCCAATGAGGACCAGCCTGATATTAATGACCACTCAACTCTCGGCCAATGGAGGAGTTTTTACCTCTTAAGGGGCAGCTTGTGAACGGTGGAGAGTAGGCTGTTAATTTGACAGAGAGCAAGTCAGCCAATGCTAGATTTGTAAAGACTGAGAGAACTCTATACGAAGACTGAGAAATCCCTATACGTTCATTGGACCTTTTTGGCATTCTATCAATCAGATCTATAAGGTTCTACAGCCACTAATTATACTGCTAACTAATGAACATAGAGAAAGGTTGAAGTTAAAAAAAAAAAAATTCCAAGTACACACAAACACCATGTGCCCGGCCAGAGATGGGCCATCATCACCTCAGCAGGCACCAAAAGAGAGCTGTTAATTGGTGTGAAAACACACTCACTGACTTGTGTTATGGGTATTCGATGAAGCTGGCACTAGTTAACAGGACACACTGAATCTCGGGCAGAGACAGAAACAAAAGGGAGGGTGTTTTTGAGAGGAGTGACCCCACCTTCTGCTAATATTTGTGATTTCTTTGCTTGGCTCCAAGGAACAGGGCTAATGAGTTCGTCCCACTTTAAACTATAATGTTTTATAAAAATCATCGAAGGCAACATATTCAGACTCACAGGAAGTTTCCACTGACAAATACGTACACTTCACACACCTTCACGCTGATATGCCTATAGTACAAACACCTTTGTTCAATATAAATTGAATATAAAAAGAACTTTCACCTTTTCTTTATTCCCTACCGAATTGAGTCTGCTTTACTTTTACACTTAAGTGAATCCATTGATAACATTAGCAAAACAAAAGAGGTTTCGCACCAAGATACTGCGTCACACTGGGACAAAAAGACTCGGCTCTAACAGTGCATTTTAAGCCTTTCAAGACTCTTTCACGGTGAGTTTGGACCATAGATTTCTCAGATGTCTGGTAAATGAGTGAAAGCTTGCAGCATAAGGACTGTTACAGGGCTAATAACTAGCATGGATGATCGCTGAACCTCCCTGTGGATCTGTTGAAAGGGAGTTTGTGTTGGCCTCTTTGCCACTCAGTTACTGATCAGTCTGCTTAAGTAGCTTGTGATTGAGGGGTCCATTAGAAGCCTATCCATCACCTCCTCTCAATAAGCTGAGTGAAAAGTTAAGACATCAGACACACCCCTACACCAGTATCTAAGCTAGTCCACATTTATCAGAGTAGTGCCAAGACTTTTTAACCTTTTTTATTTAATTAAATGAATAGTTCAAATTCCAAATTGAAATTTACCCTTTGTTAAGCTCTGCCCACCTTGGTTACTGTTGCTAACTCAGAAAACATCCCATATAAATAAACTGGAGAATAATATGGATTTTGTGTACTTGCAGTAAAATTTGCCCATAAAGCGGTACAAATTCTATTGAATTCTACAATTTAGGAATTGTACAACTTTTTCTTTAAAGAAAACTTACAATTACAATAAAAAGAATTGAGACAAATGCTTTTCACAGTCAGCAGAGAAGAAAAGCCTCATTTGATCATGATTACAACTGATAACATCAGTATAAGTGAATAGAACACATTTACTGGGGCACAGTGAACTCTTCAATTACTACAATGACCTGAATCAATACGTAAAATTATGTTAAAGAATGTAAATTAGTAACATTAATTTACCTCTGAGCAAATCTACATGGTTAATTGGTAATTAGAGCTGACACGTTGTTCAATCCACAGTATGTATTTCTCCAGATACATTAAAAAAATTGTAAACCCGACATTACCGTATGCCAGAACATGTTCATTCATATTAATAATCTGAACTACTTATTGAACGTTGTCTCCATATAAAAAGCAATAAGCGCACATTTTGCTTTCGTGACCATTCTAGTAGTACAAAGCTCAAAAGAGGCTCTGAAAAAATACTCCCTCAAATTCCTCTGCCTGTGAAATCCTTTCATATCTAAACAAGCTTTCTCAAAGCTGCAGCTCCACCAAAACTCAACAAAACATTGACTTTGGAAGCGAGATGCCAGTATCATATGACAACCTATCACATTTGTGCCCTGTTTTCTAGGGGCTTCATAATTCATCACTGAATCTCCTCGCAGTGGGACACAGAGAAAGCAGAACCTGTGTCTTCAGGCAGGAGAGTATCTCGCTTCTCCTGCTGCTGCAAGTGAGAAAGAAACTAGAGAAGGGCAGTTCCAGCAGGAACACGCTCCTCATTCTCTCACCTGCTCTGAGGTGGCCCTGTTTGAGAATGCTTGAAACCAAGCAGCCTGCTGCGTACAAAGCCTGCCTGGACCCCAGAGCTAGAAGACCTACTGTGTCCTCCAATACCAATGCATATTTTTCTCTGTGTACTGGTGAAGCTGTTTTTGTCACACCCCAGAAACATGTAAAATCTATTCGAGAGGAAAGCAAAAACAATTGGCTTGTGGTAAAGTACCAAGCAGTTTGCATTAGCATCAGACCTTTTATTCCTGTGTTCTCCTGCTCTCTGCCACACATGAACCAGCCCACACTTCCTTGCCTGCTTGATGGCTTTTCTTATTTATGTATTTGTCCTATCCTATTATACTGTTCCTAAGGATGGCAAGCAGTTTTGCCCTGTGTCCTTCTCTGAAAACAAGACAAAGCATGGATGACAACAGAGGGTACAAATAAGGCTCCGGCTCACACTGCCTAAAGGATACCGTCTTGAAAAGACTAGCAAATCTGCTTACCATGATACATTTTAGATCATGTGTTGGTCTATCAGCATCACTAACCAAGTTTTTCTGGTAAACAACATTGTTATATATATATACACCACCTTCACAGAAACTCGTGCTAGTCTAAGCTGGTCTTTTCAGCAAAGTACAGTGAAGTATTAAGAGACTATGGAGCTCATTCTGTTCTAATCTGCATAATATTTATGCATGCAAATGCATAAAAAGTGGCATTTTGTGCTGCGGCTTGGTAAAGTTCTAAAAACTCAGCCAAACTAAGCATATCACTTTTTTTAGACTTCATCTGTCCACACAGACCCATTATTCACTCCTAGAGACATTATGTTTAGCTAGCAACTTTTCTTTCTTTGTCTCTCTTTGTTCCTTGTTCTCTTTGTCTTCTATCTCACTCCTTCCCTCTCCTATTTATCTCTGTCCTTATCTGTGACTGACAAGCACCCCACACCAGTGTTTACTGCAAGTCAGAACCAGGGAGAGAATTTCAAAAGTAAACAGCCAATATCCTGCACAACAACGCTGAGGTAGCTCTTTTCAGTGTGTATCGTGTACCTGTCCCTGTGTGTGTGTGTGAACTTCCTCTTCAGCTCCGCAGAGAACTGCAGGGTTTGGACGCCTCACCCAGACAATAGTCACAGACCATTAGAGGTTTCTCTGTCTTTCTCCGCGCAGGGTTCAGCGCTGTAATCCGTTACAGCCCTCCCACAGCAGTAGAGCGGCTGGAATGCATCAATCAGGAAGGTCCAGGGGCACTCCCTGACATTACCTCATCGTCTGAAAGAGGCTGTGTATCACATTCAACCCATCAACACCCCCCTGCTTTCCCTTTCATCCACCAGCTCTGGACAACCTGTGCATTCAGAGCTTTTCTGCTTTGTTACGGCTTCATCATTGCCCCCAGGTGTCCAAATGCCCTATCCAGTCTCCTGTGTCAGACAGTCACTTTTTCATCTGGTATGTCTTTGTTACTCTGTTTCCTACTTTTAAACTGGGAGAACAGATGAAGGGGTTCCTTCACACCAGTACAAGGATATCCATTACCTTCAGAGCTAAGATGCTGGAAGTTAATCTGTTTGCCCCCCCCCCCCCTTTTTTTTTTCCTCTCTTCCCCTTCTGCCCTGGCACACCATTTTGTCAAGCTGCATGGACTCCTAAGCCTTCCGCCCCTTGGCTTAACGGTTCTCTCACTGTTTTCTTACCGCCATCTTTTCTATCTTCCAAATCATTTGATCGCCTCTTCTTTTTTTCCAAAGGCACAGGCTTGTTTCAGATAACTTTGGATCGCTCGATAAAATTACCATGTTTGGACACATGAGTGACAGCGGAAAGCTTGTTTGACGCGCCTTGACTGACACCCCTCACTTGATAGCAAATTGGCCAGATTCTCCCTCGACCTCCTACTGTGGCGTTCAAAGCCATGCCGTAAAATCCCAGCAATCAAGAAAAAGCAAGTGAAAGTATACGGTGGGGAGAAGGAGAGAAGGAAAGACATGTATGCTTTTCTCAATTTCTTGCCCAGCTGTCTGAAAACTAAACAGAGATGCCTTTCACCCTGATGTGGTGGGGGAGCTTGAGTAAGGTCTTCTCTCCGGTGTGGAGTTATGGTTAACGGTCGAGCTCACAATCACAATATTTGCGCACACATTCCACTGGGGTTTCGAGAGAGGAAGAACTATTTGGTTAAGGGATGTGAGTATGGCAGAGAAAGAGAGACAGACAGAGAGAGAATGAGTTCACAAATAGCTGATAATGAGGGTCTTCCTCTCTGCATGACGGTCTTTATGCCATAGGCTTAAGTAGGGCTGTGCTGAGCTGAGATCTGCTCTTTAATATGATGCTATCTTATAATGGAAGCAGGTATAAGATCCTATCCTGATTCAGAATCTAGGCAGTGTTAGTGGAACTGAAATCAGTGACCTACTAGTGCAGGAGTGTCAAAGACATTTACTACAATTGCTATATTGGTTTGAAATACTCCTCAAAATTCTGTTTGTAGCTAAAACAGGACATATAAACTAACAGAAAAAATTTAATTTGGTGTGCTGGCTGCTGTGGAGAACATCTTAAGCCCTGTTTACACTAGTTTTAGAATGGTGTTTTAAAATGAAAACGATCTTTGTCTACACTAGCGTTTCCACAGCGTTTCAGAAACGATCTCCGTCTACAATTCATGACCAAAAACGTATATCACATGACCATACATGTATGTGCATACAAGTGTTCACAGTTGCCACTTGTGCATGTAGGTAGCTGCAGTATTAAAAAAATGTACAGTTTAACTCCACAATGCCTGATAAAATGACAACAAAGTTAGCTAAGATTGCAGTTCATTCTCAGTGTAATTGTTTACAGAGCGAACATGGGCAGTTTTGGTTCGTTTACACTGAAACGCTACGCCGGAGTGACTGTTATGTGTTTCAAAACAAAAACGCACTAGTGTAAATGGGGCCTTAAAGTGGCCGAAACGTTGCTTTTGCCAGACGTTTTAGATCAAAATGTTACAATGTACCATGGTCAGAACCTAAAATGACTTAGATACCAATCAGTATATGAAACAGTTTTAACTGAAAATCAGGGGTAAAGTTAGATCCTGAAAAATCACATGTAATGTTACAATCAGACTGTAGCTTTTTGAGAGCTTTTCTGTCTCTCTTGGGCACACAATGTCTTCTGTGATGGAGTAATCATTAATTAAACAGTCAGGCTTTGACTAATCACCCTACAAAGGCCATGCAGCTTTAACCACAAGACACTCATCTCAGCTGCCCCTCTGGCACACCCTTCAACTGTGTGTGTGTGTGAGAGAAAAACAATCAATTTCTGTTAGCTGTCAGTCCATCCGAACTTTCCATGACTCCTTATTTAAAGTATGCATGGATCTACTATAACTATAACTATAACAAACACTAATCCCTGGACAGATAAGTATTAAAGAAACATAATGTCAAATATTGCTCAATGATTTGCAGTACAACATTTTCCCCCAAACGTAAACACAGAAATCTAATATTCAATAAATAAACAGACAGATAAAATTAATGAACAGTTTTCTTAGTAGAATTGCATTTTCCCACCACAGAAAACATCCTCTCATATCAGGACTATCTTTAAGACCGGGCTTAGGGATCTCGGCCCGAGAGGATAATACGAGCCCAGATATTGCAGCAACATGGAAGATAAATTTCAATTTACTGTTGCTTCCTGTGTCACAGCGAGAGATATGAAATTTTGTCTTGGAGGACTGGAGGTGATAGTAAAATAGAAGCCAATGTGCGTTCTACCAAATCCCAGCTCATTCCACACATGCCTGTGTCAAAACATTTCCTTGCTTCTGTTCGTACCAAATTGTGATACATTTCCCCCAGTAACCAGTGACACTTTTCGCATTTTGGGAGAAAAAATGCAAGCAAAGTGCTTCTAAAAATAGGAAATGAGTGTTTGAAATTGTGTCTTTCCTTAGGCATTGTTTTAATGATTTTCTCCAAATTAACTCAGGCTGCCGAGCCTCACCCCTTTGTGATCTGGGAGTATCGCCAGCAGTAAACACCCACTTTTCTCCACTGTATGCAAATATCAGTGATTATCTGACCCTAATGCCTACTGTATCTCATCGTCAGAGTAAAAAAACCCAAAAAACAGCAACGCTGTTGACAGGCATCCCTAAGGGCGTGGATACATTAGATAAAATTCCGCTCTAGGAGTCACTCTCAGCCTTGAAAAACAAACTGTCCATTTTAATGTAACTGAAGACCTCCGATGACATCATTGCCCTCTTTTTCATTTTCTCCTCTAGAGGAAGAAGTCAGCACAATTCCCCTTTGTCCACTCACTCGTCTTTCCGCCCAAGGAAAATGAGGTGAGGATGTGGGTGGATGGAGACGAGGTTAGAGGAAGAGATGGGCTGAAAAAACAATGGAGATAGAGGAGATGGCCTTGTCCCAGAGTGAGGAACAACTGGCCACCTCTCCTCTACGCTCTGCCATTAGCCGTGCGGGCTGGAGACTCTGACAGCTGATAACAAAAGCCCCCCTGAACGCAATGCCAAGTTCTTTATCTATGTGCTCCTGTATGGGCAAGCTGATTACAGCCTTTCCCTCCAAAACCTTCTCAATTGCTTTCTCTATTCCACTAATTCTCCTCAATATTTTTCTGTGTGTGCCTCTATTTGGGGGGTGGCAAGCTGTGAAAAAAACGTGGGTGAGACCCCAAGGTCGCTGTCTTATGTCTGTGAAAGATAATTAGACAATACGGCTGTGTGTAGCAGAAAACAGAGAGAGCCATTGTTTCAAGACCCCCCAAACCTAACAGCTGTATGTGTCATCAGGAGCACGGTTTGAACGTTATGATGGGCAAATGAGGGCGCGGGAAAAAATGGAAAACAAGGAGTTGTGGCCTTTTCTCCACAGGGGGTACTATAAAAGTTAACATACAGATTTCTGTTTTTTTTTTTTTTTACTGTAAAGAGAAGGTATAGCATTATCCTGATCCCCTAAGTCCTATTCACAAGCTTGAATGTCATTCTCAGCAGCAGTCCCAGCAACACATATAAAATTCGTACGCTAGATTGTTGTCTGGGGAGAAAATCTCGCGATTTGCTCTCTGCTGTAAACAAAACTGACCTTTATGTTGAATTTGTCTCCGAGCTCCAGCCTCTCCCTGTAAAAGAGCCCAGAGCACTCAGCCGCTCGCAGCCAGTCCATCTCACTCCGTTCTGCAGAGTGCAAGCGCATCAAAGCAGGCCAAAACTCATCCATATCTATGCCATACGAGCGTCTCCTAAATAATGCAGCAGTCTTCCTGCACCAGACAGATTCTGCTGCATCGGCGCTATTGTGAATCGTGTGTGTCACACACTTACTCTCGCTAACTGAAACGCACACACTCATCACTGAACTTCCTCGCCTTCCAACTTTGCTTCTCCTTTTCAATGAGGAAAAATAGGTAAAGTATGGAAGCCCATTTCTGTCTCAAGAGTTTAAAAAACATTTATTTTTTGTAACTTTTATCTCATAATTTCCACTTTATTTTTTATATTTCACAATTATAACTTTATATCTAACGTAATTATTGTGAATTTATTTCTTATTTTAAACTTTATTTTTACATTTACTTTACTCTGAGGGGAAAACAGGCTTCCACAGGAAAGAAAAAAGTGAAGTGAAAAATGAGACTAATTCTCTGTATTATTACCTGTACATTTTATGTTCTGCTTTTCAAATCTTTACACTGGATGCAGCTTATCTGATACTTTCTCTAACAAAGAACCTTATGTTACACCCCGTTATATACTATACAAAACATTAAAGGGTTAGTTCATCCAAAAATGACATTTCTGTCATTAATTACTCTACCTCATGCCGTTCCACACCTATAAGACCTTCATTCATCTTCGGAACACAAATTAAAATATTTTTGATGAAATCTGAGAGGTATATGGCTCGTCCATTAACAGCAAATTAATCAGCCCTTTCAAGGTCCAGAAAGGTACTGAAGCGACTGGAATGCTTTTTGTGCGCGAAAACAAAACAAATATAACGACTTTATTCAACAATCTCTTCCCTGTCGATATCCTTGCGCAGTTAACACAGTGAAGGCTTCCGTGTTTACATTTGAATACCTGCTCGGTATTGGTCAAAGCTGAACACATGAGGAGCACGACACATGCGTGTGATGCTGACGCAGGAGCTGGCCAATAATAAGTCGGCGTTCTGATGTAGAACTTTGAAGCGCTGTACTTAAACAACGTATGAGAATGACAAAGAAAAGAAGATATTGTTGAATAAAGTCATTATTTTGTATTGTTTTTGGGCCTAAAAAGTATTCTTGTCGCTTCATAACATTAAGGTTGAACCACTGCAGTCACGTTGATGGTTTTAACGATGTCTCTAATACCTTTCTGGACCTTGATAGTGTCGATTAAATTGCCGTCTATGGACAGCATATACCTCTCGGATTTCATCAAAAGTATTTTAATTTGTGTTACGAAGATGAACTAAGGTCTTACAGATGTGGAACCACATGAGGGCGAGTAATTAAGGACAGAATTTTCATTTTTGGGTGAACTAACTCTTTAAGCCTCTTAACAATACACATACATACATATAAAATGTCATTTTCAGTCCCCATAAGGTCTCCTAAGACATTCAGCTCATACATAATACAAAAAGCTCCTAAAACAAACCCAGAGAGCCAGAGGGCCAGAAATACCACCATACAACCCCACTCAATCTAAGCGCCCAGCAGTCCCCACCACTAATGGGAGGCCCTGTGTGCAGGTCAAGCTATCTGTCCCTCTAATGGAGCAAGCTAAGACATCAAGACAAGATCTGCAAATCTGTTTGTTGGCATGTTTACATGTGTGCGGCTGAGTCTGAAACCAAAGCCAGCTTCGTGGCTGCCCAGACAGTCAATTACTTAACAGACAGCAGTTTTGTATGAAGGCACCGACTAAAGAAACTGACTTCCAAAGCGCCATAATGATGCCTAATGATCTAGAACAAATTTGATTGAGTCTTAGACATAACTAAGAAACTATTTAAAGATAGTAATTATTATTTCTCAGTAGACATTTCACAAAATCACACATGACTGCAGGATATCACAGTAAAAAAACAAAACATAATCTGTACTGCCTTTAAAAACTGACCCGCTGCAGACATCTTAGTAGACAGAATGTTATACAAGTATTAGATTTAATATGTATTGATGCTATAGCACCATATTATTATACATTAAATACTCAACTTATTCAATCATTCGCCTTGCTGATGTGATGTGATGTGAATGTGTTTAGATACAAAATGATAAAATAACATTAATAAAATAATAATGCACAAAGGGATAGTCAGTTCTGTATTTCTTTTGCTCTTTACAAGGCAGAAGGAATAGGGAGGAAGGAAGCAGTAGGCGAAAGTTTTATGATCTTAACACGCTTCCTTTGAACACTGCCTTATGGGATTCGCCAACCCCATGCCAAAGGTTTTCTTTAAAAAAAAAAAAAGTGCTGGAGATTACTTGGAATACTGATGGCACAGTGCAGCAAAATTCCACTGGGAGACTGAGGGACATTCCGAGAAAGCAAATTATGGCTTGGAGAAAGAAGCAGCGGAGCTTTGTTAAGGGCATGCACATGAATATCTGGCACTAGAGGCTGGTCTCTTCAAGACTCTGTCATGTTCTCTGCTTCAACCCCTGCTCTTTTCTAGTAGTTCTGAGTCTTCGTCTTGTCAGACACTCTGAAATCATGTGTGTGTGTGTGTGTGTGTGTGTGTGCGAGAAAAAGACAAACAAGAGAGAGACCAAGAGATAAAGGAGATGTGTGTTTGCTTCTACGTTTGGGTGTGTATCTGGGTGAGTGTGTAAGGGAGCATGTGTGTTTGTGAAGCCGGACAATATTTCTCTCGCAGCACTATCTATCCATGAGCCATTATTCAGAGAGGGAGCTGGTGAGTCAGATGTGAGCTGGTGGTGGTTTTTCAGATTGTGGCGTGCCGCTTGTATAGATGTCAGGTGAGATGAGTGGTTCAGGCCGTCCGGGAGCCTCTCTGCTCCTCCCAAAGCAGCTGCCACCAGTCTGTCAAAGAATTGCTCCGCTACATCCTATTCTTCCCTCTCCCCACTCCTTCTGTCTTACTTACACACCCACTTAATGATGAGAAAAACATCTAGAGTGCAGCCAGGGTAATATTTTCCCTCTAAATGAGTTAGAAAGTCCACATAATATTCAACATAATAACAATAAAGAAAAACTGACAACATTTCCTAAGATTAACCACATAGTTATTGAGCAAAATAAAACCAAAACTTGACTGAAGCATATTCTACTCTTATGCTGTGTATGATTATTACAAATGTAGAGCCCATTTGCGAAGCAGGCAGGCATTTTATTAACGTTTCCGACTAATATATATTTCCCTCTAAGTTTGTGACGGTGCGGCATTTAGATTCAACATTTAAATTTAATTACCGCCTCCATCCGTGTCAATACGGCGGCCTCATTTATCAAAGAGACAGACAGAAAGCGCAGCTTAACCGCCAATAAACATTTGTTTTTAATTCGTTTACTGGAGCGCAGACCGAAAGCGCTTTGCCTCGCTTGCGGTTACACCGTTAATTGGGAGAAGAAACACTTTTGGATCTGAGGGGGCCGGGGGATTTTGAAGCCTTTATCTCGAGCTGAATCAAAGCCGGCGTTAATAATACACCCAATGAATAAAATATTTGTTAAAAGGCGTGGAAACAACAGACGCATGGTAAAAATAGGCCAGGCTCGAGGATGCTGTACTTCTCCGCAAATGAATCAAACTGCCTCTCTCAAAGCACACAGAATATGCAAAATATAGCGCCGCCTTTGGTGTGAAACAAGCAGCACAAAATTGAACACGGCTCACAACAACTACTTGGGACACTAGCTTTAAGATTGCGCACAGATAGACTTTTCTGTAGACTACAATAATTCATTTTGTGGCGCAGTTGTCAGGTGTTTGCGGCTACCTTAAATCTCAAGAACTAGCCTAAGAACATCCCTTCATTCATTTCGAGTATGACATGTCAATTGCAGATTAGCCAGACTGATTTAGTATCCGCTTCGAGTGATTTTTGATTCACTCTTAAGAATTATTTCGAATGTCATTGATCACGTTGTACTTTTGTAATTCACAAAAAGGAACCGATTCATAAGAGTCGTTCTATCGGAAATCAGATTGGTCGCGCTTGTGATTCACTAAAACGAACCGGTTCATTAGAATCATCTCAGGAATCGAACTACACTTTGTTTACGATTCACTAAAAAGGACCTGTTCGTGAGAGTCATTCCTTTGTGAAACGGACTTCATTCATCGCGCTGTCAAGAGTGTTGTACGGCGTTCCGTCCGCATTTTAAATAGAATCAAAAGTCATCACAAATGTTCCAATCCCGTCGGCTGTTTTTAAAGAATGGAACCGGTTCCCCGTTCCAAACCCTATTCTGCAGCGCTGCTCGTCTCAATCAGAAACAAAGAGGCAACACACTGAGTGCAGCAAGCGATAGCCAGCTCATTCACGCTCACAACATATCAGGATAGCGAGAGATGCCCGCGGCCACTACTACAAAAAGTACAAAATAATGAATAAATCAACACAGCTACGAGCATAATCTCTCAGATCGCGCGCATTCCCTGCTCCCATTCGACTGTATTATTGAGAAATGTCGCACCTCTGGCCGCCACCATTTATATTTATTTAATGCTGTTAAATTATTCTGTTTGAGAGAGGAGATGGTGCCTTCCTGTGAAATTATTAAGAGGTGTTTCTTCTGTTTTTGAGACTGTGATCAGCAGCGCATCTCCTAGTCAAGTAGACCTCTGTGGCTTTTAACACACTTTCCCAAACCCTTAGAGGGGTGTTAGCTGATAGCCATTAACGTGGTCACACCTGGTTCGTTCTTTTTTCAACTTCTCTTTTACCAAGTCTAGACGATCTCACTAAATGGGGCACTGGATATCAACCTCTAAATCAACATGTCATGTACAGTACAGCTTCAAGCCCGGTACAGTAATGCATTAGTCAGAAACGCAGCCACTTGTTCCATTCAAAAAAGTTCCCAAAGCGCATCCATTCTATCCATCATACGTACACACACACACACACACATATATAAAACACATTTAAACGATCACATTCTTAATGTTCCAGCAGAGTTTTTCATAACACCCACAGACAACTAGAATGTACAAAAAATAAACACATTTTCTAAAAAAAAAAAAAAAAAAAAAAAAAAGCCATGACTAATACCTTGCAGTGTCAAGCTAATACGTGAATTTCAGTGTTAATGTACCATATGATGCCATCACTGCTTAAGTACTTTTCTGTAAGAGAGCAGTAGCGTTATCGGACAAGTTTAATTTCCAAAATAGCCTTGTTTGCATTTGGCGCAGTGCCACTCGCCCCACAAATCGCCAGGATCTCACTATACTATTGGACCTCATATGTCACAAAATGCAATTATGACACAACTAAAACGACTGCGTTCACTTCACAGCGGAGCGCTGAGCTGGAGGTAACCGCGTTATGATTAGGTTGACGCAGCGCTACGGAGTACACAAACATCCGAATTTACCATTAGAATAGTTAGTGAACTAAAACCAAATGTCTTACCTGTTCCTAAAAGGCACAATGCGATGTAAAACGCCAACATCTTTCCGGAGTCTTCAACACTTGTCCTGCAGTCCAGATTGAAAGTGTGCGCACGAAAGCTCCGACTGGACTGACTGTGGATTTTGCTGGTCCTCGCCCACCTCTTCAATAAGTATAAACCCCGGCAGATTATGTGAACCTCAGCTCGGAGAGCTGAAAGTCTCTACTGCCATCCGAACAGAGTCTAAGCATCAATGCGGGTTGTCTCTTTAAAGTTTAGAACTTTCTTTCATTCATTCATTCCCTTATGTTTCCCTACACAATGTTGTTCAGGCAAGTTGCTCTAATGCACCAATCCAAGTATTTGGAGTAAATCCTCCGTATAGGTGATCGAAAAATCTCCGTTTCTCCTGATCAGCGGGGCTGCGCTCGCCTGTGCGACTGAGCGCGTTTCAGCACCACAAGCTCTATAGCGCGAATAAACGCCTCCTCTTGCGCGCAGTCCGCTCTGTGCCGCTCTGTTCGCTCCTCGCTCTCTTGTTTCGCAGGATGCGATCCGCACTGACTGTCGTACTACTGACTGCTTGATGGCTCGATGAATAAAACAGGCGCTTTTTTACTGGGCACATCGAGTTTGAGAATGAAGTAATTCTCAGTCTGCAGGGACAGCCGTTGGCCTACGCCCCCGGGTCCTGCGATTGGTTAAGGATTTAAACTATAGGGGGGTGACTTGCAGTTGGGGGTGTTTGGTGCTTAAACAACAGGGGGTGCTTGGTTATGCGCGCCTCTGAATGAATAAACTGCTGGGGAAAGTAAACAGGTGTGTCCTGTAGCAAACAGAGTCTGCGGAACAGATGATCTTAATGGGGTTTCTTTAAATAATGACTCAATATACGTTCGATGTGATTTATTCAATGCAAAGTCGGTAATGGTATTTGTCAGTTTATTTATAGGCTACTTTTACGGATATGCCCCACATAGCCTGCGTCTAATTTATTTGATTATTTTTATTCTTTATAAACAAATGTTATAATGATATCCATGAAATCACAAAGCAGAAAAAGCAAGTATGCATAGTTACAAAAATAAGGTTATTTCCCGTGGCGAAATGTCTGCGTCATCATATTCACGTGCTGTTACTGGTTAAATAAACTGCTGGAGAAAGGAGCAGTTTTGAGGTGTCAATCAAAATTGCGTTTTGGGGGGCTTTGTATTACACATAAACAATTGAAAAACAGACAAGCATTGTTTTCATTTGTGTCTTGCATGCAGTCTTTTGATTTCTTTTTTGTTTGTGTCATTTTCGCTTATTGGTGTTGCGAAATAAAGATTTCCAACCGTTAGTATCGATATTCACGTCCAAGAGCAGTTCCCCTGCGGGAAATCCGTATTTCGTTAACTTGAAAAATAAGGAAAAAGAAAAAAAGTAACGAATCTGCGACGTGGTATTTTACCTCAGCGTCCGGTTAAATTCGCCGGACTGTCTTCGCTCTGTCTTATTTACTTCATATTTATTTACAATTGACGGTTTTAATACAATTAAGTTCTGTATACATTAGCAATATTGTTGAAGTTTGACTGGCTCTGAACGAATGAACCAGTGAGCGATTCGGACGCAGCGAATAGTACTCTTCTGTGAGCCGATTCACTATGCTCAGAACGATTCATTGCTGCAAACGGGTTTCTTAAAATGTAACGCCACGGTGTCAGTGCAGCTGACAAGTTGATTGGGATAAGCAGTTTGATCAGCTGGATTCACACTTGTTCAAAAAGTAGACTTTTGCCACTTTCATGCTACTTTGAAAACGATTACCTGCACATAGATTGCACGTCAACTCGTATTTCTTAGGATTCCACCGTAAAAAAAAAAAAAAAAAAAAAAAAAAAAACTTTTAGAAATTTAGACTATAGCTGTAAAACCATTCGGATGGTTTTGGTCTCCACCCCGTTAAGATTTATTGTCGGTGAGGGGATCAAATGTGAGACTGCCGCTCACAAACACATGCTGATGAGAGAAACAGCTTGCTGGATGGGATTCATGTGAGTTGAAAGAGACGAGGTTGAGTAAAGGGGCAATAGATGATCTCTAAACAACAGGGTCTCACACCTGCTGTGAGTTCAGAGTAAACATCAACAGCTACTGCGTGAAGTTTACCAAGGCTTGACAGGGTGTGAGCCAGACGTGTAAATTAACAACTACTTCCATGCAGTCACGGGTGACGTATCTACTTAGTAGTGTTTTAACTGCAGTATACAGTAATTTTGTAACCTCACACTGAGGGTGCTATAACCCACCCCAGGCATTTGAACACTTAAATAATTCAGATACTTATTAGAGGGTTTTTAAACTGTAGATTTATTAATAATGAAAACAGTTTGATATTTACTAAACTGTTCTTGGTTGGGGGGTTGGAGAGAAGGCGGCAGTTAAGACGTCGTTTGCATGGTAATTGTAAAGAAAGTTATAAATAAAGCATGAGGTGAAGTTATATGGAAATGTGCCTCCACAGGAAATGAGAATATTTTAACAAAATATTATCTCAGGCCCATTTGACCTGGGGTCAATTAGAAAAGAAACGTCAGCGTCGACGAGGACGCAAGCCTGAAATTAACATTGAAGCTTTCACTTCCCGTCTAATTTGCAAGGCTGATGCGAAGTTGAACTGAAACAACTATATTGTCGTGAGATTGCGGTTTAATTTGACGAGGCGCTAAAAAGTCGATTCTGACAACAAACACGGCTTCCTGGGTATTTGTCCTGAAGACGAAATAAAATGGTGTTCCCTCATGGCTGACGTGGACAAACTGTTATTGTGCTGTTGCACAAAGGTTAAAATGTCTTTTCGTCAGTTTTAAAATGGTCTCCTCTACATCCCTTAAGTAAATATTGTATCACTTAAAGGTCAGCGTTCCTTCTAAATGTATAAATCAGAGCTGGTTTATGTCTATTTCATCCAAATGTCACAGGATATGCTATTAATAGTCTTGGGCATATAATAATGTCAGTCTTGAGTTTCAAATGTCTCATTTTATCAACCAATATGACTCCACAGTGTAAATTAAGTGATGACATGTAGAATTATATTGTTACTTTGAAGTCAGCATGAAATAAAAATGGATTCTTTCTTTCATCAAAATGTAATTAATTTGCTCTGTCTCTGAAATAATGTTCCCTTTTTTCATTTTTTAGAGATATAACTATTTTTTTCTTAACCTCTTCCCTCCAACCTGTATCCAACTAATATCCTATCAAATCCCAATGGATAAAATCAGTTCCTGTCTTTTTCTCCTGTCCTGTTTCACTCGGAGATGTCACATAGTCTATATTAAAGGGACAGTTCACCCCAAAATGCAAATTTTGTCATCATTTACTCACCCTCAAACCTGTGTGAATGTCTCTCTTCTGCTGAACACAAAATAAGATATTTTGAAGAATGTTGGTGTCCAAACAGTTGATTGACTTCCATAGTATTTTTAATTTTTCAATCAATGGGTCCATAAATGGTTTGGTTACCCATATTCTTCACAATATCGTCTTGTGTCTTATATCTTCATTTTTGGGCGAACTATAACTTTATGTGAAATGGGTTGCCAATTCCATTTCATGTAGACTTCTCTTCCTCAATTTTTTCTCCACATTTTACATAGTGCACGGCAAGCATATTATTTCCACCTTCCATCATTAAAAATATCAGGCATCGGTTCAGAGTTTAGTGGTGAGTGGTCCTCAGTCTGCTGCGGTCAAAGTTCTCCTCCCTTTACATCAACCATATAGGGAAAATTACAGCAGCTTTTACTATAATTGTAATATTGAGTACAGCCTTGATCTGTGTCAACCATAACTCTGAGTACTGCTACATGGCGATAACTCTCTCTGCCTTTACCTAAGCCAGGCATTTCATGCATTCCTCCTATTATTGCGTATGTTATTATGCATGTTAGCACTGCTTCAAACTTTAGTACTGTGCATGTTAAGTCATCTTTTCCCGACAGATAACATCATGAAAAGAACAGTCAACAACTTGTCCTTCATCTCAGTATCAAAATACCAGGCCGGCCATTATTAAAAGCAGAGTTGGCTGAAATGAAAGTATCTCAGGGGAAGTTCAAGAGGTATATAGTTGCTGAAAGGTCAAGGGTATGACCTTTTGCTGGGCCACAGGCTGCTGAAGAAGGCTGTGTTACGGAAACAGGAGTGTGATAAACGCTGCTTCGTTCCATGTGCCGTGCCCCTTATTGTGTGATATTGTATTCTTAGACTGGAACAGATTTCTATAGGCCGGTTTAAAGTTACAGAGAATATCAAGTGCCTGTGTGACATGGAGTCATTTGTGAATATCTGCATTTGGAGGCTTGTGCCATTAAAGTTCCCCAAAGCACATTTGTCTGCTTGTTCACTTAAAGACTGTATTTGTGTTTGTTTGTTGCTTAATTGTATTTTTAAGTTTGACAATCATAGTTTTAGTATACTAAATGATTTCATATTTTTCTTGCGAAAATTCCTGAATACTGACAATGCAGAGTTTTGTTTTGTTTTGTTTTGTGTTCCTGCTTCACTATTTGTTCAGTCTGCGCTAATCAGCAAGCCGAGACTGAACAATCTGATCAATAATAGCACATTCTCTTTGGGGCAGTCTGTGTCTGCCTGTGTGCTTCCAATTGGTAGTGATTAAAGTTGATTTGAGGATGTCTGCACAAAAGTAGCAATAGCATACACCTAGGAAATGTCTCTAGATTTATATTCTTAGCAAGTGTCTTCTTTCCGGATCAGCCTACAATAAAAATACACATTAAAAGGTAGGTGAGAGTACACAACACTAGGCCTCAGAAAACTGATCAAATTGACTGAAAATGTATTTTCTCATCCAAAACGATTTTGAATTATGTCAGATTGGATGACGGTATCAGGCTTTGGGTTACATCAAGGTTGGTTGAGAGCGAGTTTCGGAAGATGGCCACAGTGTTTAGAGGAGTTGGGAAAGGATGCCAAAGGAATGAAGATAAAAAATAAATAAATAAATATCCATCCGCCATCACAGATGTTTGCTGACAGAATGGAAAGAAATTGTCCTAAAATGTGTCAAACCAATGTACTCCATGTGTTTTTTTTTTGTGTACATACTGATGGGTAGATTTTGATGTATTAACAGTTTTTTTTTTTTTTTTTTTTCTGGTTACTACACTCAATAAAGGTTCTTTATTGGCATCCATGGTTCCATGAAGAAACTTTAACACTTTAACTTTAGCACAATAGAGTTATCAAAAGTACCGACTTCAATTTCAAGTCAAATTTTAAAAATGTGTCACTTTGACTGCTGTTGAGCAGATTCATAAACACTTCTGATTGGCTATTTTAATCACACGCTCATCAAATATGTCTGTGATTGGCTATAATTATCAACACTTCAAAAGCATTTTGTAAATAGACATCAATGACGCTCTTCACCGAGTGCTTACACAGATACTCACGGGAGCGTTTTAAAGCCTCGGCGGATGCTTTCAAACACTTCCTTGTGCTTTCAAACGCTCCCGTGTGTTGATCGTTCTTGCCAATCACAGACATATGTTGAGCGCTCAAAGAGTCAGTACTTTTCACAACACTACATTGCATGAAAGGTTCTGTTCACGGGTTCTTTGGGGAACCCAAAATGATTCTTCTATGGCAAAAACCCTATTTTGGAGCCGTTATTTTTTATAGTATAGATGCAGAACTCACCATCAGAGTTTTGGATGGTTGACGGGGCATTTTTAAGGCCGGTACACACCAACACCGTCAGCTTTCGTCACCGCTAGTTCTTTAAAGTCAGCTTGGTGTGTCCCGAGCTTTAGGGTGTTCTGGGTAGTTGCTATAGTGTTTCTAGGTGATTCTTTGAGTGTTCTGGTTGGTTTGCTTGCTAGTTCAGATCAAAAAGGCTTAGCATCATGATATTCTGGTCCCTAAAAATGCCACAGGTCACTGCTTCTGTGTCAGTCGAAGACATTCTGTGGCCCATTTTAACACCCACCAGGCAAAAATCTGCTCCCTTATAGTTATAGAGCACCTCTCTTCAGTAAGCCACACAATTTGATGTATTATTCATGTAAGATGTTCAGACAGTGTGGGACGAGTCTAATACTTTGTTCAGATTTTATGTTGGTTATGAGAAGTGTTTTTGGCAATATCTCCAGGAAATGCAACAGGTCTATGACAGACAGATTTCTAAATGCTGATCTTTATCATCAAATCTACTTGAGTATCAGACGTTGCTTTGTAGTTTTAAAACCAAGGCTCTAATCTCATCCGATGAGACTTTGAGTTGTTTGAGATTAACCCTCAGAGCTGCTCCTATAATAACTGTTCATCACCCCTGCGCCATTGTTTTTTAGAGATGTTTTTTTCCTAGAGAAGTTGACTGATATACTGCATTATCATACAGTTGCATATCAGCTTCAGTATTTGTTCAAACACCATGTAAACGGAGTGAAAGATTGTCAGAGAGAGATAGAAGAGAGAAGCATGACCCATACCAGCTGTTGGTCCAGGACTGGCATCATTGCCAAATCAAGACTCTGGATCTCGCTTACCTAATCCCTGGGCAAGCTCTCCCAGATGGGTCGACAGATTTAGATCAGCCACCCTGACATGCACTGACCGGTCTCGACAGCAGTCCCACATCTCGACTGTATCGCTGAAGAGCCACAAAAATTGCTGGCAAATTTCGAAAAGTGATGTATTAAGCATGATCACCGTTTTAGTTGCAAATTGCAGGGTCTGATGGTTTCTGAAACATTCACTCTGCGAGTCACTGTTGACTTAAATCGAATGAATTATGGGAAATGATTCTTTTTAAAATGTTAAAACTCATCCTCTATCTTCTGGTTCTTTGAGGTTTACTCTCAATTCCATTTCATTTTCGTCTGATTGCTAACTTAACAAATTAGTTTTTTCTTATTTGTTTTTTTTTTAATCTTTTAAAATGTCTTGCTCTGTTATTTATTTTATTTGTTGTGCATTTAATTATTTAATGCGTTTAGGATTACTTATAATTTGTGTTCATAGCTTGTGACTAAATGACATCCCACAAAAGGAAAAGAAGCTGTAGGCCAATGAACGTCTGTTGTTAAATGCTCTTTCAAGTGATACGTGCCCTTTGAGATTACGTGTAGGAACATGAATAATGTACAATTTCACCCTCATATTTTAACTGCTGTAGAAAATTTGTGCACACTAGGGTTCTTTTAATGTCAGTGCCGTAATTATAATCCCAATATTACACCAATTCAGTAAAACCACACAAATACTAATTCACGATTGGTTCTATATCCAATTGGTTTTAGAACAAGACTGCTGAGGATACCGTTATTACTGAGTATTTCCATGAGTCGCCATAACACCTGTTCATTCAAAAGCCAATCCTGTTGAGAGTGACTTGCATCAGGCATTTGGTTTCACAGCAGGGTGTTTGCTGTAGTAATTGAGAATGCTGGAGGGCACAACAGTAGCATCCACATCTGGGAATTCCCAACCTGGCTCATGGCTTCTTAATTACTCAACCAAACATGGACCAGAAATGGCTTAGATAAACCTTTAGAGAGGTCTGCAGTTAATGTGGCAACTCAAGTGCTAAATGTTAAATATTTTTCTCTTAGGAATACAACTAATGTTCGCAGTACGAACAGGAAAAAATGCTGTTCAGACCTCGGTTTAGGATTTCAATTCTAATGCACAAGGTCTTAATGTATTGTTTACGTTGTAGAACTTTGTAGCATCTAACTCAAGCATCTATACTCACAGTGACTAATGATGCAACGCGACAAACAACACTGGAAGAATTTTAGCTGCAGGAATGTTTACTTCTGTTGTAAACCCATATTTTTGTATAGCCTACTACATGGGTGTCCAAAGTCGGTCTTGTAGGGCCACTGTGCTGTAGAGTTTAGCTCCAACTTGCCTTGACACACCTGGCTGGAAGTTTCTAGTATGCCATGTGAGACCTTGACTAGCTGGTCCAGGTGTGTTTAATTGGGACTGGAGCTAAACTTTGTTGGACGGTGGCCCACCAGGATCAGGACTGGACACCCTTAGTTTACTACTTTCTTTTAAATGGAAACCAATTCATTTTTTGTTAATTTCACTTTTTTAAGAATATCAAAATAATTCACTCAAAATATTAGTATTCTATTAGTATTAGTCAATTAACATTCTAAATGAAATATTTGTCACATTTCACATTTGTCATTTAAAATGAACCTTGTAACTAGACGAAAACCATATTATAATTGTTAGATTAATAAATAAATAATCATTATCAAATGCAGCCATCGATATGTACTTTCCCTTATATCCATATATTCATTTAAATATTAAAAGCCTTGATGCTAATTTAAAACAGTTCATGGACTTGTCTACTAAAAGTAGATTTAAATGAATACATCAGACCAGAATCATCACAAGAGGCCTTTGATGAAAAGGCCAGTTTTTTAAAAATATAAATTAAATTCAAATGTATGATTTCTGTAAAATAATAATAATAATAATTTCCAATTACACCATAAATAGAAATGTCTTTCAACTGAATGTGCGTTGCATCTTCTGTGGTTTTTTTGAGTGTTGACTGCTTTGTTGATTATAATGGGAGTAATTCTGAATCTGGAGTAAGATCTGAATACATCTATTAAAAAGGACGATATTGAAAGAATAGTCATTTAAGTTTATTAAAAACGTTCTATAAAAAAATCCTATGCATAAAAAACAGGTAAAAGTAAACAAATCTGTCAATAATTCACTTGGCAGTGCTACATTTTAGTCCTTGTAATTTTGCCAACCACAGGTGTTTATAAGCAGCCATGGAGCGTGTTGTTTCTCAGGGTTTTGGGGCTTTTGCCCCTGGCTCTCTGATTGAGGTACAGGCACTGCAATGACATGGTTTCCCGAGAGCCGCTGTTGCTAACGTTAGCAGTGATGGCGGGGCCAGCTGACAGTCACGGGAATGGGCCATGACTGGCTGCTTGTTTTGTGCCACGATCCCTCACTGTTCACGCCTGCTGAAAAAATAAATACTCTGGCTCGGAGGCTATAAATAATGGATGACTTGTCCACTGTCACTTTAAATCTTGCGTCTAGCCACGGCCTGGCCATTATTAGGGTCTCCCTTTCTGTTTTTCCACTCTCTCTCCCTCCTTCAGTCTACCTTACGTTTGTCTCTGTTCTGCTTTACCATAAGAGCCACAGACTGTTGTACTAGTGTCAGTCTCTCTCCCGATTGTCACAGGAATCGAAGGTTTACATGGTAAAAGAAACCTTTCTTTGATATCTTCCATGAGTCCCAAACCATATGGACCACAGCTAACTTCAAAACATCCTGAAGAAGAAAGAAACAGGAGAGAGAGAGAGAGAGAGAGAGAGAGAAAGTGGCTAGATGTGTGGTGTAAGGTAAACATTTTCATCTGCCGCGATCCCGGTCTTGCATTTGATAGGTGCTGTAAGAGTGCTCGAGGGGCCATGACTCAGAATCTGACCCCATCAAGCTAAACCAGTCGCCTCGCTGCAGCCCCTGCATGTGATGTCCATGGAACCCTGTCATGTTAAACATTGAGCAGGCCTGATGAAAATCTGTCCTGAGGATAAGTGAGGAGAAGAGAAGGGAGAGCGAGTGATGCAGAGAGAGAGAGCGAAAGCTCAAGCCCACCCTTTCGAACAGGAGTGATCATGGATTATTCACATTTGCAGCTGTGATAAGGAGAAAAAAATGATGAAGAACAGGTGGCTGGAGCATGATGCGTGGAGGCTAGAAGATGCTCCACCTTTGAAGCAGCTGGGAAGCTACCAAAGAGTGCTTCTGTTTGCCTCATTCCACGGAAACATCATTAAAAGGAAACATCCATCTTTAAACTATGGCTTACACCTCTGGATTGTAGGGTAGAAGTTCTGGTTAGAAGGAGCAAAAGGTAAAGGAACTCAGGCCTAGTGGCTAGCATATATGTGCTACATATATTAAACTGTGTGGATGATGTGGATTTGACTCAAGCCTGTGTGGCTTCCTGGTAACATTCTTCCCTCTTTCTCAATAATTTCCGACCTTTTAGGTTAGAATTAAGTGGAAAATGCCCCCCAAAACTGTCATGGATTGTACACTTTCACACTAGACTTTGAGTATACATAATTACTTTGCATTTTACTTTGTATTCTCTAGCCACATGTTTCCTTTTTTTAAGTTTCCTACCACTCATCTGTTACCATGTACACTAACTTTATCATCACAGTTGTTTATCATTTAGTTCATCACCATTGTGTATTTAAGTTTCTCTTTGTGCAATCGTCAGTTGTCTAGTCACATTTACATTTAGTGGGTGTTTCTCTGCCTGTTAACCTGCTTTATTATTAAACTTTGTGTTGGAACTCTATTCTTCATCATCATCTGTTTGCCTGCAACCACCTGTAACAGTTGACCGGACCAATAACAATGGATTATGCGGCTAAATTTTGCACAGTGGCTCAAATTATGAAACCCTGAGGTCATTGTTCTGGATCGGGGCAAATTACCATCATCCCATTGACCTCTCAGATACCACTGTACTGAACTGGAAGAAAGCCATCATCCTTCCTCAATCCTGGACACAGCCAGACCCAAAGCCCAAATCACAACCTTCAACCACAAAAGAATCATGTGAGCTGCCGCCCGCCTTGATGCGTCAGCCAGAGCCCAAGGAGAAGAGGACAGAGCTGACCCACACCCCAGAAGTGGAGCTCCATAGTGAGTCTGACCAGGGGTGTGAGCCCGCAACATCAGCGAACAAGGGAGCAGTGGATGTGAAAAATGTGGACTAGCAGAAGCACTTCAACACGGAGGTACTGATTGATTTATTTCATCGACCTGCATGGACTTTTTTTCTTACGGATATTCTGTTGAGTTGTATGGCACTGCTAAGTTCAGCCAGTCCTCCAGCTCCATCCCCTGCCGGATGTCTACAGCCCTGCGCCATCTCTGGGGATTCCCTGCAGTAACGTTGAGTGACGTGCATCCACCAGCAGCACCTGTGTGAGAGGTTCCTGCAGCTCCACCTCCGGCCTCTGATCTCTTTGTGCCATCTCTGCCCATCAACCTGTTGGCTCCGCCTTGGTTCCTCTCATCTTCAGCGCCTCTGGAGACTCTGCCTTTTGGCTTCACAAGGTTCCCTTGTCCTTCCGGCTCCCCCTTGGTCAGTCGTCCCTCTACTTCCGCCTTGGACCTATGCACTCCATCCCTCCACCTCTATGGCTGCGGCTGGTTCCTTCTAAAAGTTTCACAATGTTGGAAAACTAACACTCTTATTTTAAAATGAAAATGTATCAAATGATATAAAACTAGCTTGTTTGCATAGTGTTTTTCTTAAAATTTTAAATCTGTTTTTCCCAATCTGCATAATGTATTTGTAGCCTAATTTATTTAGCTAAACAAATGTAGTTTTTGTTTATTTATGAAATACTTTATGGTATTTCACTTGTTTGCAGACTTAAATTATTAGTAACTTAAATTGAATGTTATGAGTGTATATAAATTTTGGTAGTAAAATAAAACATATACTTATTTGCAGATGAGTACTTTTTACAACTCCGGTAAAGAGTTCAGGGTAGAGACCTGCGCAGGACAGATTTTTCAGTCCCGTGTCCGCCTGCTCTTTCAAAAAAAAGTTATTTCTTCCCGCTCCTGCCCGCAACTTTCATGTCATGCCCCACTCCTGCCCGCAAAATCATGTATAAAAGTGGCCTAATAGATTTTTGTCAGTACATCCATGAACATGAAATATTAAGTTGTGTCACCACAACATCCCCGCATAAAACGTTCCCAATAAATATGTGTTATTAAAGCATCAACATTCACAAACCACAGTTAGTTTTAACAGAAAAGCCAGCTGCTGCATGCATGGTTTGGTGTGGCAGAATGCACACAAAGAGAGCTCCCACCAAAATGACTAAAAACGGACATCTTAGTTCATCGCCAACTCACAAAGCTCTGTTATACAATAAATATATGAACAATGAATCTTTCATAATGTGTTATAATAATAGCATTCGTGAGCGCACAAATTTCAACACTGCATAAAAACTCTGCCATTTTGAGCGGTGAGAGGATTCTAACATAAACTGCTCTGGCTGGCCAATACGTCTCAGAAATCAAGATGTCTGTGATTGGCTAGATTGCTCAACACTGCAAACACGTGATTTAAACTGAATCTCACATTTGCTTGCGACAGTAAATCGTTTTTATGTGATATTAGTTGCTCTTGTGGCTTTTGTGCAATATATGAATGCCAATTAATTAGTTTTAGGATATTTTATGTTTAGATAACTCTATTTTGTGGGAGTCCCGCAAATCATTTTATTCTCCCACAACCGTCTTAGTGCACACCCGCCCATCAAATCGTGTCCCGTGCCACAATGTGTTGCGTTGGGTCCCGCAGGAGTGCAGGTCTCTAGTTCAAGGAACTTGAAAAAATATATTCAAATCTTAAATCAAATATTTTAATGTCAAACATACGTTCTCTAGTGGCGTTTTTTTTTTGTTTGTTTGTTTTTTTTTACCGAAATGTGTCATCATCGCTGAACATGCATTCGGACGCTTTCATATATTTCATTGTTTTGTTTTATATAATTAATTCTTTTAATTTAGACAAACTTAAGTTTAACTGAAACTGGGATGGGCTTTCTATTTCCCAGCATGCTTTGCCCATGGCACTCAAAAGAGAGTAAATGCTACAGTTAAGTGTTAAATAATGTTTTTGTTTGTGCAAGATTAACGTTAAGTGGGAGATATAGTACTGATTAATGTTTTGTAATGCTAATTCAGAATAGTTCATGTAAGTGTGGGTTTTGGAGATCATGGTGACAAGCGGTGCATGTGGCTTGGTTTGAGAGAAAGCATGTTAAATGCTTTATATTGCTGTATTCATTCAATTATACCATGCTATTGTTAACATGTTAACAAATCAGCAAATTAGCATTTTTTGAAGGAGCTTGTTATAGCTTGCTAATTTTACACTGATAGGGGTTTACTTTGGGGTTACATGATAATTTTTAGTTAAATCTATTAGTGTACTTAAACATTTCAAGTTAAGAACAATTAAAATGTTTGAGTAGTGCAAAATAAAAATCTGCCTGTTCTGCTTATTTAAACTTTGAATTTTTTAACTTAAATTTTGAATCAACCGTTGTTTGATTTTTTTTATTTTAAAAGCATTAAATTAAGATCAACAAAACACTGAAAATGTTTTGATTCAAATTTTTTACAGTTATTAAAAAAAACTAGCTACGCTTACTGATATTTAAGTTTGTCAACTTACAAAAATAGAGGCAATCAGTTTTTTTTTTGGAAAATATAACAAATTTTTTGAGTTAGCTGAACTTCTTTGGGTTTACAGTGCTTTCACACAATGGGAAGAATAGGGAAGTTTACCTGGACAGGTAGCCAGTCGGCTTTATCTGTGGTCTGACTCAGTGTGAAGGGATTTAGGTTGACGCGACATTGGTTATATTCAGAGAAAAGGAGACATAGATGGTGGAGGCTTGCAGTCTGGGGGCATGGGTGGATTGTTTTTAAATCAAGGTCTCGTGTTGCCACTGTGAATTTTTCATCAGTCTCCTAAATTAAAAATGTGAACGGTCATCACTTATTTGTCAAGTCGTCTCAGCGCAAAAGGTGGATATGACAGGGGGTTTACGTAAGGCCTTAGGAGCCTGCAGCCAAAGCCTGACTGCAGACCACAAACACAAAGACACTGCAAAAATACTGTCTCATACTTTTTGTGATATTGGAGATTTAAGTGCTTAGAGGTAGGAGGGAAAAGTCACAGAGCTTTTCAGCAATCTTAGTAGATGACATTCACTACCATCTCGACATATGGAGCAGCTTATGCATACTTATTCCATGGAAAACCCTGATTAACACTAAGCCCATACATATAGACAGCATGTAAACATTCCTGGTTAATCTCTGGAAGTAGCAAATAGTGCCAAGTTCTAATCTTTGATACAACACGTGCACCTTTTCAGAAATCCTAGATCAAAAGATGTTAACCAAAACTGTGTGAATTCAGTTATTTTTTATTTTATATCTTACATTTATTTTTTTTATTTTAATACCATTTTTTTAATTGGCTAACTGAGAACAGAGAGAACAGGTTGGCTTACTGGTCTTGGAGTTTATTTTCATTTTAGGACCAGGTGAAACAAACCTTTATTTTCCGATTTTTGCTTGATGTTGTGTCAGTAAAGCTTTTATTCTCCTTGTTTGGCTTTGTTTTGGCTTGTTTCCTCTGGAGAAGGCAATGGCCGTCTGTTTCAGGGACAGGAAAATGATACAAACATAAACACTGGCCAAGCGACGGTTCCCCTCGGCAGCACGAGCGCACACACGGCAACAGGTGATGTGCCAGATCTCAGAGTATTGGCACTTGGTGGATACACACACGTTCACAAACACATACTATCTCCATGGATGGCTGCAGTTCAGCTGCCAAATGTGGGGGTGTTTGGCAACTACACTTCTGTGTGACCAAGAGCGGAGAGGTAGATCTAGAAAAAAGTTTTTTGTTCCGTCACCTGAAATGTCAAGGTATGTTATCCGTAATTGGCATCCACATGTTGTTAAAAAGACTGGCGTCAGACCTTGCTATGGTCTAGAAGTCCTCCAGCAAACTTCTTTTGAAGATCTCTTCGATAAGTTTCCTATTTGGGAAAACATCACATGGTGTGTTTTTAGTTGTTTTTTTCTTGAGGGCGCAGGAAACCGGTCAGGTCTTTCAAAGCAGTCAGGGGTTAACGCACTAATGGCATTACACGATGGCCTAGCTACACATCTGGAACGAGTGGTTTCTCTAGGAGTTGGAAAAAGTTAGGCTTTACTTTGTTTTCAAGGCAAAGGATGAGCATCTGTGGCTGGGACTGCCAGAGGATACTAGAAAATTCTGTTTCAGGATAACACAGAGCTTGTTTTCCTTTTAAAGGAAGACTTCCGTCTCTGTTGCTTGACCCCTTGTAGCCCAGCTGATTTAAATCAGTTTAGGGAGGAAGAGTCAAGGAGGTTTGGAGGGAGTAGAGATACGTGTTGTATTGTTCCTCAACAAGAAGGTTTGATTGTCTTTAGAGGTACTCCACCCAAAAATGGAATTTCTTCAGATGAACACAAACCGAGATTTGAAGAAAAATAATCTCTTTGAATCCATATATTGCAATTGTACCGGACCTAAGCTGCATGGTAAATCTAAATAAAACCAAAGTTGTGATATGGTTCAGAGCCATTTTCAAATTGCAAAGGCTGTTATTTAGTTAAACAAATGTGTGCTATTGTAATATTGTAACGACTCGTCACTCTGGTTGGGATCCATAAGCAAGCTTTATTATTACCAGGGTAGTCAAGCAGGCAGGGGTCAAAACACGGCAGACAGATATGGTAGGGAATAAGCGGATCGGTAAACGGGTCACAGTCCAGGGTCGAGGCGATCGTGAGTAAGTTCCAGGCAGATAATCCAAAGGGCAGGTAGCAAAGGTTCACAGACGGTAGACAGTAGTTCCAGCAACGGGTAATCCAACAACGAAATAACGCTTAGAAATGTCATGGGAATGAACAAGACCTCGCTCAGAGCCAGAGTCTCTGAGCGACTAAATACTGAAGCAGATGGGTATCAGCTGTCCGGGGTGATCAGTGCCAAGGTACGGGGCTTCAGGGTAATGTAGTGAAACGAGTGTGTAAGCAAAAGGAGTTAGTATTCAGGGGATGGTGCCCTCTGATGGTCAGAGGAGGGAATCACGGAGTTCGTTTCCGTGACAGAGCCCCCCCCCCCTGCGAGCGACTCCTGGCGCGAGGAGGCAACCGACACCAGGGTCTACCACGTGGTCGAGGGGCCGGCTTCTCCGGGAATGTGCGGTGGAAGTCCTCCACTAGGTTGGGATCGAGGATATCCTCTGAGTTAACCCACGAACGCTCTTCCGGACCGTACCCCTCCCAGTCCACGAGATATTGAAGTTTACGCCCTCGGCGTCGGGAATCCAACAGTTCCTGGACTCGATAGGCCTCCTCGCCCTCCACGATGATGGGTGAGGGGCCCTGCTCACTCGACCTCTCCTCCCCCTCCTCGTCGGGACCATCAGCGGGCTTCAGCAACGAAACATGAAATGTAGGAGATATACGATAATGATTAGGCAAAGCCAAACGAAATGATACAGGGGTAATTTGACGGATAATCTGAAAAGGGCCCACGTACCTTTGACTGAGTTTCTTGCAGGGAAGTTTGAGGCGTAAGTCTCGGGTTGACAACCAGACCCACTGTCCTGGTTGATAGTTGGGACCTGATCGGCGGTGGCGATCAGCCTGTTCCTTTTGGCGCTGTACCGCACGTTGTAAGTGGACATGAGCATTGTTCCAGGTGACCTCACTCCTGGTCAACCAGTCATCCACGGCAGGGACATTGGTGGGTTCTCCGGACCAGGGAAACAGCGGGGGCTGGTATCCGAGGATACACTGAAATGGAGTAAGACCAGTGGCTTCCTTGCGAAGAGAATTTTGGGCATATTCGGCCCACATCAGGAATTGTGCCCAGTCATTCTGCTGTTGGTTGCAATAGGATCGGAGGAACCGTGTAAGCTCCTGATTAAGACGTTCAATCTGCCCGTTAGATTGGGGGTGGTAACCGGAGGTAAGGCTGATGTTGACACCCAGAGCTTAGAAGAGTTCTGACCAGAGCCTGGAAGTGAATTGTGGACCTCGGTCTGATACAATATCCTCTGGCAATCCATAGAGGCGAAATAACCAGTTACACAAATGTTCGGCTGTTTGCAGGGCTGTGGGTAGTTTGGGTAACGGGATGAAGCGACAAGCCTTGGAAAATCTATCTATTACTGTAAGAATGGTAGTGCAATGGTCCGAGACCGGGAGGTCGGTCACAAAGTCTATGGCGATGTGCGACCAGGGACGTTGGGGCAGGGGTAAGGGTTGTAGCAAACCTGCAGGCAGATGATGAGATGGTTTCTGGGTGTTACAAATATTACATCGGCGGACAAAGTGCGTGGTATCCTTTTGCAGGGTGGGCCACCAGAAACGGTTCTGGAGTAGTTGTATAGTGGCCCTGATTCCCGGGTGTCCAGAAGCCAGTGTGGTATGTACCTGTTCCATGAGACGATTGCGTATGGATTCAGGAACAAAGGTTCGGTCTGGGGGACGTTCTGGTGGGATCTTGGTTGGGACGGTAGCCTGTTCGATCTCCGTCATGATGTCCCACTGAATGGGAGCGATAACCAGATTAGCAGGGATAATGGTCTCTGGGGATGAGGCAGAAGAATCATATTCTTGTTGTCTTGATAGGGCATCAGCTTTGATATTCTTGGAACCTGGACGGTAGGTAACGGTGAAGTGAAAGCGGGAGAAGAAGAGAGACCATCTTGCCTGTCTGGGATTGAGTCTTTTCGCCGTTTTCAGATATTCCAGATTCTTATGGTCGGTGAGTACTGTGAACGGGTGTATTGCGCCCTCTAGCCAGTGGCGCCACTCCTCAAAGGCGGCCTTCATGGCCAAGAGCTCGCGATCCCCCACATCATAATTCCTCTCTGCAGCATTGAGTTTTCGTGAATGGTATGCGCATGGGAATAACTTGGGAGGTTCACCTTGTCTTTGAGAGAGAACGGCTCCGAGGCCAGAACTGGATGCATCCACCTCCACCATGAAGGGAAGACTGGGATCGGGGTGGTGGAGAATGGGAGCTGTGGTGAAACGCTCCTTCAATAGATGAAAGGCCTGAATGGCCCCGGTTGACCAGGTGAGACGTTGGGTACCCTTCTTCACCATGGAGGTTAGTGGGTTCACTATCGAACTGAAGTTCCTGATAAATCGCCGATAGAAATTGGCGAAACCCAGAAACCGTTGCAATTCCTTGAGTGTGCTAGGTTGTGGCCAGTTAAGGACGGCGGTTACCTTTTTGTCATCCATGGTGATACCCTCGGGACTGATGATGTAGCCCAGGAAGGTGGTGGAAGTCTGATGAAACTCACATTTTTCGATCTTGGCATAGAGCTGATGGTGGATGAGTTTCTGAAGAGTCATTCTGACATGTTTGATGTGTTCTTCATACGTGTCTGAGTAGATCAATATGTCGTCGATGTAGATGATGACACACCGGTTAAGCATCTCCCTGAAGACATCGTTGACGAAGGATTGGAACACTGACGGACTGTTAGCCAGCCCGAAGGGCATAACGAGATATTCATAGTGCCCTGTGGCGGTGGAAAAGGCAGTTTTCCATTCATCTCCTTTGCGTATGTGGATCAAATTGTAAGCACACCGGAGGTCAAGTTTAGTATAGTACTTAGCGGTTCTTAACTGTTCAAGAGCGGCAGGAACTAGAGGTAAAGGATACTTGAATTTAACGGTTACCTCGTTGAGCCCTCGGTAGTCGATACATGGTCGTAAGCCTCCGTCTTTTTTATGCACGAAGAAGAATCCTGCTGACGCCGGGGATGTGGACGGTCGAATGAAACCCTTTGCCAACTCCTCCTCGACATATTTCTTCATTGCGTCAGATTCAAGTTGGGAGAGGGGGAAAATACGTCCTCGGGGAAGAATGGCGTTTGGGATGAGCTCGATGGAGCAGTCATACGGGCGATGAGGTGGTAGTTCGGATGCCCGTTCTTTGCTGAAGGCTAGGCTTAAATCTTTATATTCCTCAGGTAAGTCAATATCCAGGGTCTGATCAGTAATGTTGATGGGAGCAACAGAAGGAATACATTTGAGATAGCAGGCGTCATTCCACTGAATAATTTGCCCCTCTCTCCATGATACATGTGGGTCGTGTCGTCGTAGCCAGGGCAGTCCTAAGATAACAGCTGTGGTAGAAGTAGGGAGTATGTAAAAGTGAATTTTTTCTGTGTGCAGGATCCCCGTCTTCATCACGAGTTCCTGTGTGATGGCGGTTACGTGACCTGAGCCCAGAGGTCTGCCGTCTATCGCCTCCACTGTCAGGGAAGAGGAACATTTCGTGAGAGTAATCCCGTTTGTCTGTGCAAACCCCAAAGACATAAAATTACCAGCCGCGCCCGAGTCTAGCAGGGCAGCGGTAGTGACTGACCGATCATTGGTTTTTAGGATAATGGGTACAGTTACACACATCTCTGAATTAGTGGTATTAACACTCACCGCTCGTTGTTTCTCAGATGATGGGCGTGTGGGACATGAATTTCTTAAATGTCCCGGTTGACCACAGTACAAGCATAGGTTTTGTGAGAGGCGACGACTTCTCTCCTCCGTGGATATGCGATAAGTGTTAACTTGCATTGGTTCAAAGTCATTATCTGTGCGATGGTGAAAAACATTGGTTAACCTGCTCGGTGTTGGTCTCCGAGAACGAATGAGGTGATCAAGCTGAATTGCCAGTTCGATAAATTGATCGAAGTCCTTTCCCTCATCGCGACAGGCAAGCTCGGATTGAAGTTCCTGTGACAAACCTCTCCGGAACAAAACCGCTAATGGTCCGTCGTCCCAACCAGTCTGTGCAGCCAATGTGCGAAATTGTAACGCGTACTCAGCTGCTGTTTGCGACCCCTGGGTTAACTCCATTAAGCGATCGCCGGCTCCTTTTCCGTCGAGAGAATGGTCAAAGACGTTACGAAATCTCTTAATGAAAGCAGCATAAGAGGGAAAGGTGCCACCATCCACTCCCCAAACAGCCGTGATCCATTCTAGGGCTTTACCCGAAAGCAGCGAGCAAACAAATGCGATCTTAGCTGAATCGTTGGGATACAAAGTGGGTTGTTGATCCAGAAACAGGGAACACTGTAGAATGAACCCTTGACATCGCGCTGGGCTCCCGTTGAATCTTTCAGGAAATGAGAGGCGTGGATTAACGTGTTGTGGCGTTGTTGCCGCGTGGGCAATGGCGGGTGCAGAGGCACCCGCTGGCGTTGGTCCAACGGGTGTTGTGTGGAGACTCTGGAGAGCCTTGACGAGATCTTCGGTGAGTGAGGTAAGACGGTTCAGTTGGTGATGATGCGCGGCGAGTTGGCTAGCTTGGGCAGACATTGTAGCGCAAAGATGAGAAAAAGCCGCTGGATCAAAGTCAGGCGAGGTCTTCTGTAACGACTCGTCACTCTGGTTGGGATCCATAAGCAAGCTTTATTATTACCAGGGTAGTCAAGCAGGCAGGGGTCAAAACACGGCAGACAGATATGGTAGGGAATAAGCGGATCGGTAAACGGGTCACAGTCCAGGGTCGAGGCGGGCAGAAGACGATCGTGAGTAAGTTCCAGGCAGATAATCCAAAGGGCAGGTAGCAAAGGTTCACAGACGGTAGACAGTAGTTCCAGCAACGGGTAATCCAACAACGAAATAACGCTTAGAAATGTCATGGGAATGAACAAGACCTCGCTCAGAGCCAGAGTCTCTGAGCGACTAAATACTGAAGCAGATGGGTATCAGCTGTCCGGGGTGATCAGTGCCAAGGTACGGGGCTTCTGGGTAATGTAGTGAAACGAGTGTGTAATTATAAATTACTACTACTACTACTACTACTACTACTACTACTAATAATAATAATAATAAATTACAATTATTATTTCTATTTTTTTTATAGTCATTGATAATCACAAAATTTGGACAGTTGTGCAATCCTACAAATAAAGCAAAACAGGGACTTCCTACTACTTCTTCTTTCTTCTTCCTTCTTCGTCATCTTCTTCTTCATTTTTATAATCACAGTTTTCCTTAGAAAAAACTGCACTTACATTTTTTACCTCATATTGTGCAGCCCTTATAACACCTCACACCTCAGCCCTTATATGTCTGAAGCTGGTGACTAACGACAAACTTTGCACTTTTTTGTACTCAAGTATGTTCATTTTTTGTTCTTTCTTGCTGTTCGTTCATCGTCTTTGCTTTATTTTTAATGAAGCATTATTAAGGGCGGGGTGTTTTTTTTTTTTTTGATTTCAATATCAACAGTGTTTCTTAGGAATCACTTAATGCACCTTTTAATTTTTTTAAACATTTATAAATCATTGCTGATGATCTTAACTTCTTGGGCAAGTGTCTCAACATCCACCACAAACTTGCGAAACATCTGGGATGGCACGAGGGTGAGAGTTGATGAGAGAATTTCTTTTTTTTTGGAGTGGAATATCCCTTTAAAAGACTGGGATGTTGACTCTGATTAAGCCTCGGGACTTTGCTAATAAAAAGTAGCACATTTTACGAAACTTTTGAACATGTTTCCACCCCTCAGGGGCTGCAGGAAAAGGCACTGAACTTCAGATTTTTTTTTTCTTTCTGTACACGCCCTCAGATCATTCTATGGAATAGCTGGTGGATGCTATTTCTTGCTTCATTATCAAGAAGCTAATAATAGCAGAGCATTTCTTTCTTGCCGTCTGTCTCTTCGCTCAGCGTGTTTCCTTTAAGGATATCCTGATCAGTTTTTTTTTTTTTCTTGCAGGCAGATCTCATCGTTTGCTCTCTCACCTTTTCCCTTTTCTCCCTGCTCTCATCTGTCAGCCTTTTAAATATAGGCCTCCAGGTTCACTAGCATGTTTGTTTTTGAGATTTGATTGGAACAGAGCACACTCTCTTTCTCTCTCGCCCTGTAGTCACGAAGCCGTCATCACCTCCAGTGGCTGCAGCCGTGGCCTCATTTTCCGCAGGGACGCGCTCCACTTATGGTGCACTCTTAATTACACTCTGCACCGCCGAGGTACGTTACACATCGTCACTGCAACCGACCTCAAGAAAGATAGAGCTCACCGCAATGGCTGCCAGACACGCTCATTTTTCTTCTCTTCAAACCGGCGCTGGAGAACGCCTCGAGAATTCAGCCTCCAGTGTAAATATTGGTACTCTGATTGTTGCATTTGGCTAAGTCCCTGGCTCGTCTCCCGCGAGTTAGCAGTTCTGTAGGCTGTGTGCTTTGCCGGGCCATTAGCCAAAAGGTAGTGATGCACAGGATTCCAGAGGCTGCGAGTGTTCTACATAATGTGTGTTGCATTAAAGGAGTAGTTCACAGAATATCAGTGCTGCTCTTTTCCATACAGTGAAAGTGGTTGGTGATTCATACTGGCAATCTCCAAAAAGGATTACATAAAATTTGCTGAATTACAATAGCTTTGTGTGAAGAACAGAGTGAAATTTAAGCTATTCATTACTAATCTTCTTCTCCTCTGAAGCTTTTAAATCTCATTTATGCCTTAGTTTGAATAAAAAATGCCAGCTCTGTTCTCATTAAGTTTGACATCGTGCTGTTCGACACTCAGAACTATCTTATTCCATCAGACCACTTGGAGTATAGTATATGTTTTTTTTGTTTTTTTTTGTTGTCGGACTTAATGTCATTGGTAGCAATCTATGGATTATTGAGTGTTGGAACCTTCCTGTAGCTCAAACAGTAGATCATGGAGCTATAACAACACCATAATTGTGGGTTTGATTCCCAGGGAAAGCAGGAGCTGATAAAATGTGTACGTGATTACAGAGTCAGTTACTTTGGATAAAAGCACCTGCCAATGCATAAATGTAAATCATGTTTGCACACAAATGAATTATTTTTGTAGAAACCAAAAGGTGTCATAAAACAAGCTACTAAATTAGCAGTAACAACAGTGTAAATAAAACTGCCAAACAGTAAAAAAAATATCTTCTCATGAAATAATCAAAAATTCAGTTGACCATTATAAATTTAGCAAACCATCATAAGTACTATATGTACTTTTACTATTTACTGCATGCATGAACTTAGTACACATGACAGTACAACCCTCATCCTAATCCTAAACCTCTAGGAAGTACATGCAGTTAATTATTATTACTCAGTTATTAAATATATTATTACACTGTAATACTGAAACCTTGAAAATAAAGTCAATTCGGTTACACTTTATTTTAAGTTCACACCCGAACAAACTTATTCATTGTATAAAGTACACATTTTATATATATGGGTAACACTTTACATTGAGGTTAACATTAGTTAGGTACGTTAGTTAACAATATGAACTAACAATGAAAAATACTTCTAAAGCATTATTGTATTAATGTTTTAAAGATTAAGCGTTAGTTCAGCCAAAAATGAAAACTACCCCATGATTTACTCACCCTCAAGCCATCTTAGGTGTATATAACTTTCTTCTTTCAGACTAATACAATCTGTTATATTAATGTCCTGGCTCTTCCAAGCTTTATAATGGCAGTGAATTTTGAAGCCCAAAAAAGTGCTACCGTCCATCACAAAAGATAACCATACGGCTCCGGGGGTCAATAAAGGCCTTGAACTGAAGTGATGTGGTTGTGAAAGAAAAAATATCCATATTTAAAACTAAAATAACGACAGACGTCCATACACTATTGATTTACGGTGAAAGAGTAAACTCTGACTGCATGCATTGACGAATGAATTAGAAGGTCTAAAACAGGAATTTTTATAGAGAAATGTCAGAGGATTTCAATATAAGAGAAGAACACCTTGAGTTTGTTGCCCAGTCCTATTTGTTTGAACAGCTAGAGGCATCAAAGCTTACACTACCCCTACGTCGCATTAGGGGTTGAAATTTTTAAATGTGGATAAGTTTTAAATATGGATCTAACACAAATGCATCGCTTTACTTCAGAAGGCCTTTATTAATCTCCCAAAGCCAAATGGTTATCTTTTATGATGGATGGTTGCACTTTTTTGGGCTTCGAAATTTCATGCTCTATTCACTGCCATTGTAAAGCTTGGAAGACCCAGGACATTATTTAATATAAAACTCTGATTGTATTCGTCTGAGAGAAGAAAGTCAAATACACCTAGGATGGCTTGAGGGTGAGTAAATCATGGGGTGATTTTCATTTTTGGGTGAACTATCCCTTTAATGCCAGCGTTTACTGATAATAACTAACGTTAACAAAGATGAATAAGTACAGTAACAAATGTATTGCTTGTTGATGTTAATTGTTGTAAAGTGTTACCTATACTTTATGTAAGGAATAATTGATGACGGGCCATTGAATTCTTAGAAAATGATGCACACCCGAGGTGGTAATGCGGTCACGACGTGAAGCAGAGTGGCCATTATACCTTGGGTATGCATTATTTTCTAATAATTCAACAGCCCGTCGTCAATTATTCTGCTTATACTACCACACCTCAAGACACTATTCAGATGTTGTACTTTAAGACATTTGTCAGGTTTTTGTCCTCTTATGTGTGGGACTAATTTCTTATGCATCTCATCCCAAGCCTCCTTTGCTAAATCCAAAATGAGAACTAGTAATAGAGGAATGAGCCATTGATTTTTTAAATAACTGAAATCATTTGACAAAGTGATATGGAACTGTAATGCAGTCAAGACCAGCCTAGAACTGCTTTAGCTGTGCATTACCCTAAAAATAATTTTACAGGTTAGAAAGTTTATCAACCAATCAGATTCGAGATTCCCATAGTTTTGGAGTTTGGCGCTATACGTTGCCATCTAGTTTCCTTGTATGGAAAGCAGATGCAAGGACATTCTGGCAAATATCTCCTTTTGTGCTTTACCTAAGAAAAAAGTTCATAAATAGGTGTGAGTAAAATCCTGACAATTTTCATTCTTAGACTAATTGTTCCTTAAAAATGTGCACAAATTAAGCGGTTTGGAAATGGACTTGCACAGAGAGGTAAGATAGATCGTAAAGGCTGATAAATGCTCAGCTGAGAATGTGCTGACGGGAATAACTGAACATTGACCACTTGCATTAGAAATTTGATTTATATCAGCAGCCGTGGTGCTAAGGGAAAGGAAAGGGGTTCTGGGATATAAAATGTATCATGAAAGACATGAATGCATTAAAAAAAAAAAACGTCTGAATGACTTTCGCTACGCCTGCCAATATATGATATGTAACTCCCTTTTAAAAACAGGAGAGATCCATTTCAGCAAGCACTCCCTGTCAGGAGAGGCAGAAAAACCTAAATTAGCTTCATTGTTTCTTATCATTGCACAAGATCGTATTTCTTCATGTGAAATCAAAACCGTTTGTAGCCTTTCATAATGACTGTGAGAAATCAGCCATTTTGTAATGACCTGTGCTCTAAAAACTATTGTTTCAGGCACAGTTATAACTAATGACCTTTGCTGCTAGAATGTGTGTGTGGATGTATGTTTGCGGTGTGTGTTTCCCAGGTGCTCTCATTCCCGGCCCCAAACACACTAATTATTGCATACCAGCAGTTTGGTCCAGAGGTTTTCCTGTGTCGACAGCTCATTTGATTCATTAGTAAGCTCCCTGTACAGTTTGACCAGCGGACCCGGAGGGAAGGAAAGCAAGAAAAATTGGGAGAGTGACAAAAATGGCGAAATAGAGAGAACGAGAGCAAGGTAGGGGGGATGGAGAGAACGAATGAGAAAGATGTGAGAGTGTAGGAAGTGAAAGAGAGAATATAACCGTGTGCTTTGGGGAAAGATGGAGGGGTGACATTGGAGGTTTGCCCTGATCACTCAAAAAGAAAAAAGATGATTGATTTGCTTGCTTGGGAGATGACATGCCCCGGCCCAAGCTGAGAGCTGTTAACTCGATATGCACAGAGCGACTCAAACCTGTTGTGACTTCGAGAAAACACCCAGCTTGACTGGGCTTCCCGTAACTGCGCACAGATTGGCAGTGGGATACAAGAAACCCGCAGGGCAAGATGAGGAAAAGAGGGTGGAGTGCAAGAAATTTAATGGAGATGGACAGACTCTGAGGCTTCCTTAAATACTCGTTTGCACAGTTTAACTAAGTGTGGCATCTGATGATTTCAATCATTTTCTTGGTGAGAATATATCATGGCAATTGCTTCATGTGGTCTTGTAGTTTGGTGGATTTTTCTGCTGTCAACTTGTAGATATCCAAGTATATGCTAATTATCCTGAATCCAGTGCGGAAGAACAAAGTATTGTTGCATCATGACGCAAAAACTACTTCGATGCATCAATGTGGGTGCAATGCGCTTAAATGTTGTTTTTGTGACTGTGCGGTCAGTTCTAGAACTCTAGAAGTCACTTTCAATGAGCTTGTTATATGGATCCCCAATAGTATTTCATTTTGATTGGTCTGTAAGGGTGGTTTTCCTACAGGGGTTCAGGCTGCAGGTTTGCCGAATGACCAAAGAGACGTTATCAGCAATATGGTAGAAAACTGTACATTTCTTGTCTATTACCACCCACTGCAACTTATACCAACGACGGAAATAAGCGCAGTTATAATAGCAAAATATGTGTGAGAGCATTGACGATAGTGTGTACTTAAAAGTTAATACCAAATCTAAACTAGTTAGCACATAATTTGTAATGAAAGAGTTTAATGACAATATATCTGTTTATGGTTACAAAATAGATGTATGAGATGTTAAAAGATTATATCATTGATACCCATCATGTATGTTAAAAGCTACCTGGGAGATGGTTAGAGGGTGAAAGAGAAAGACAGAGAGAGAGAGAGAGAGAGAGAGGGGACAAGCGTGCCCATGAAAAAGAGCCGAGAATAAAAGACAGAGCAACAGTTAAAATCCTTTTATCCCTTCCTTGACCATGTGACTGAACCTCAAATGTGAGAGATTCAAACTGACCAATCAGAAGTAAAACTTCCCATAAAGGTGTGATCATTTGTACACACAGCTTGGCCTACAGGCTTTGATCATTATCAGCACCTTTTTGCCTTCCAAATGGCCCTTGTAGGAAACAGCAAAGCAAATGTCCTTATTCATTTTCAGATGTCTTAGTATATTTTCTGTCTTATAGGTTCATCAAGACTTTCTGCTGTCAAATTTGTTTTTAGATGGTTACTGCTTACAAACGGACTCTGAAAAAAAAATGCATGTCTGTTGATTGTTGCCAGGATCGTTTGTAATTGGCGTTTGTAAGTCATCAAGATCCAATGTTATTATTTAATTGGTCAGTTTTGTATGTTGCTCATCTGCTGACTTTTTCCACTTTTGGGTCAATGACAAAATTTCCAAAAAAAAAAATTTTGTACCAATTTATTTTGGTAATTCCTTCAAAATTGATGAAATGCATTTCTTTTTAAATCAGGAACTATGTTTAAGCAGATTTCAATTGTTGAACACCATTTCAAAGTGTTTAATTTTTTTTCTCCATTATTTACATGGTTGCACCACCTGATTAATATCAGTTGTTCCACCTGACATAATTAATAATAACAGGAAATATGTCCATACCACCAAACCTGTTCTAACCTTACTCGTATCCCACCACAATTTGTTTATATGAAAGGTTTCAAACATAAAACTCTGTTCATTTGTGCAGACAGTTGCACCACCTGACATTTTGGTGTTTTAAGATACCAAAACACAAATAATTTATTATTTGAATGTACTGAAAATGAATTCAAACTAAATAGGTTTATAGAATAAAGTGATTCAAATTAATGAATTTATCAAATTATTTTAAAAGGAAATATTGCACTTGGACAAAAATATGCAAGTTTACAGGCATTGTTATTTATATGTAAATGTTCACTCACCAGCTGACACATTGAAATACCGAAAACTAATGCTGATTTTGTAGATGATCCCCCATGCATATTTTCTGTAAATTGTGCTTCCTATTGTGTGCTGTCACAGTAATTTCTATTAAACAGTATACATTATATAATTGGCCGTTGTACCAGTCAACTGATTTCTTACATAGCTCTGCTAGTTTAATATGTCTTACAGCACTCTCTGGTCTCTGAATTTCAACTCAGATTAGTAGTTCATGTCCTTTTTAATTATTTATACAGAAAGTAGCTGTGTACAAAGCGGGAAAATGTTCAGTTAGCCAGTCATTATCACAAAATAAATCCCTTCAGGGTGATACAAGGCCCCTTGTTAGTAATGTCCAGTCAACTGTGCATTTTTATTTATTTATTTATTTTTTTTGCATGTGACATTGGCTTTGTTATTATAAAGTACATTATCAGTGATGTTTAATGACACTTATAAGTATGTTGCTGTTTGTATTCTGCAACTGTAAAGGTAACATAGACTTCTATCTTTCTTCTACTCTTTTCTTACGTACTATCACCTTAGCGGGTTTACAGCTGATTTCTTTTCTCTAGTTAATCCTACACCAAGCTAATTTGGATTTATCTGGACTCCCGTGAGGGCCCTGATTAAATCGAGCTTCCTAAAGCCCATCCCAGTCTCTTTCTCTTTCTCGGAGAATAAGAGGCCCCTGCATCAAGCAGGGAAGTGGCGCTGTCGCTACCCTGTCTGTCACCAGCAATTAGCGGTCAGATCAAAGCGCTGATGCAATCACAGCCCCACTGTGGCTTCCTATTATCATCCCCGAGAGGGCTGACGCTGAACGAGTGTGTTTGTGTGTGTGTGTGCGCGTGTGTCTTTGAGGGAGGGGTGCTATATCCTTTCCTCAGTTTCACTGATCTCTGTAGGTAATGCTTCTACCACACCCTTCGTCCTGCAGTCATTAGTATGTTTAAATTTGATTGTCTTAACAATCAAATCAGCATTCAGGCTTAACCAGACAGAAGGGCTAGTCACGCTCTTGTTATTTCACATTCAAAGCAACAACTGCTCAAACTGTCTACCCAACAGCATGATACAATGCATTTACTTCATGTTGCAGACAGACAAATAATAAGTAGTTAGCTAATAAACATGAGCATGTAGTTAAGTTTGGCTTGACACGTTATGTCAAATGAGAGATCTAAAATTTGCAAACTGTATGTCTGTGTGTTTATAGTGAGTTGCAAACTTTTCTGCAACATAAAATCAGTGTATCGGATTTGTTATGTTGTATTTTATACCTCAGGGCTGTTTAATGCTCGAATCTGATTGGTTGACCAACATTCTGAGGTGTGCAATTATTTTCAGGGAAACGCACAGCTAAAATAGTTCTTGGCAGGTATTGATCGCATTGCAGTTCCATATAAATTTTCAATTGGTCCTACCGCCTACAACACAAAAGAAACAAAACCCACAATGACACTACCAAGCAAATAAATATAGTAAACAATAGGATGAAAACGACAAATTGTTGTCATGGTTTTTTCCACTTTTATTGTGTCCTGAAAGGACATACTCTCTCCCTCTCTCTCTCACTTTCAAACGTACACACGTACTGTAAAATAGGGACACGGACTCCTATAGAAACATTTTGTCAGCGTTGCTCTGACGAATCAGTAAAATAGTTTTGCAACTTAAAAGCTGCATGAAATTTCTTATTGCGTTAATAACTGCATCAGCTGTATTAGTCAGCTATCAAGGCTCAAGCCTCCATTATTAGCTCTCGTTTTGGAATTAGCAATGGAGGCTTGGGATGGGATGCGTAAGAAATTAGTCCCACACACACGAGTGTTTTGTTTTTGACCATAGTATAAGGGGAATAATTGACTCTAGGCCGTTGGATTCTTCGAAAATAATGCACACCAGAGGCATTATCAACTCGGGTGTGCATTATCTTCTAAGAATCCAACGGCCCGTCATCAATTTCCTTACATGTTATATTATACATCATAATGTATGAAGTAATCTCATGGTAGGAGGAGAATCTGGTATTTATAATTCACATGTGAAAGGATTAAGGCTCTTCAAGCCCTTGGAACACACACCTTTCATGGCTAATTTAGGGACAATGCAATGAAAGTGGCAAAGTGGGGTGCATCAAATGTCACCCATCATGGTTATTTCAGGGGCCAATTGACGGCGCACTTACCGTCTGCTAGTGTCTCTCTGATATGTTAATGCTAATTAATGGCGTGTTATCATGGTGGTGTTGATACTCACATTCAACAAGATCTGGCTGTGTGTATTTCATTTAATGTCCTTCAGCCTCAGCCAGTGGCTGTTAACATCGTTAACCTTTACTCAGACACAATGGAGATAGACAATTGTTTTGTTTTACAAAAATTGTATTTGATCAAGGCTCACCTTTTCCAGAAACCTCTTCTCTTGTCCTCCTAAATGCCAGATAAATAAACAGAGCTGCTTAGAATGTCGCTCAGCTCTCGTTTTCTTCGTTAGGTTTCTGACATGTGTCTGGAAATTATAAATTAAGCAAGTTACAGCTCGGTCAATGATGTTTATGTGAGAAAGTTCTACAGTTATTTGTTGTTGCAAGTCATGTAAGTTTAAGGATAAAGATAAAGGATTTTTATAGAATCCAGATTATCCGATAACATGTGATTTATCAGTTTTCACTGGCAGAAACTGGTTACCACAGGTTTGAGAGATTGGATGTGTTCAGGTGTGATGAATATATAAAGCTATATATATATATATATATATATATATATATATATATATATATATATATATATATATATATATATATATATATATATATATATATATATATATATATATATATATATACACAGTGATTGGCTATATTACTTCTAATCCTTAAATACTGCTTACTCATGGCTCATTTTCCTACCAAACAAATCTGTTTCCTTGTGTGTACTATAGGAAGACTAGTGCACTGCACAAAGATAAAGGACACTTCTAGGCGTTGTTCCAAACCCTAGTGAGTACCTAGACAGCATTTTTAGGCATCAAAGGCACTCTACCAACACTACAGGCCGTTCCAAACAGTAGGAAGCAGAATTATGCTGCCAAATAAGATGCCTTGTTTTGGCCAGAGGCATCACATGTAGCCTTCACAGAAAAGTCAATCCATTGAATCCAAAATCCATTGAACAAAAGCAAAACATTTAATTTGGTTTTATTGTATTTTATGGCTGCTCAGTTATGGAAAAAAAATCATAATCACGATTATTTAACATAATTATGAGTGGGCTGTATGACAACGTTTTTATTTATGTAAATATACACATAATGCATATGAAATTTATATATTTTATTTAATGATATACATATATATATATATATATATATATATATATATATATATATATATATATATATATATATATATATATATATATATATATATATTTTTTTTTTTTTTTTTTGCTGGAAATAAAGTTATGAAATCTAAGTTTTAGATACCAACAATGCTTTGCAATTCTCTACAGCAGAATACTACTAACTAATGTTAAAAAAAAAAAACAGTAAATAATCAGCAATGCAATAAAAGCAAAAAAGCAAATTAGGCCTACAAACAATAGGACAAACACAGTAGAAAAAAAACTGGCTTTGATTCTTATTAAAGCTACAAAAGTTATTCAGTCAGTAGCAGTGTGTGAATTTCGTTTTGTAATTTGTTGTTTGGTTAACATTGAGGACACAGTAGGTTTAGGCTGCTGTCACATTAAAACCTAATGCGCGGCTCCAATATACTGATACACATCCTCTTATCTCCCAGCTGTTTACATTCACTCGACTGGGTTTATGTGAATACTCACCAAGTCTGGTATTTTGACAATTTTGTGTATTTGACTGTTTAGGTGTGTACCTGAAGCTCAAAGTTCTCTCTGCTTGTCCGTGTTCTGCATGATATGCACGTTAAGTTTGGGCTTTTAAGGTGGAAGGAACGGAATGCGGCACAATAATCGTTTTACCTCGATTATCGTGTTTTGAAAACCCAAAGCCATCATTGGAAGCCAAAATCAAAATGAATTGCACAGCCATATTGTTTTCCATTCCAGACATCACATTTATTTTTAAAAAAAGAGCTTGCATGTATATTTAGCTTGTATGTTGCATAAAAGCATTTTCATTAAAGAAACCTTAGTAAATTGAGTTTGAAATTAATCAAATGAAGTTGAGTAAAAATGGCTGTAGTATGTTAATTAATTTAATCCAACTAAATTTTGTTGTCTCAAATTTGAATTTTTGTTTAATTAAGTTAACTCATGGTAGTTAGTTTTGTGCTGTTGTATTTTTGCTAGCTTGGAAACATCATACTTTATTGAAATCAGTGTTGAATTTCTCTTGGATGTACGTGCGTGAATGGATTTGCTGTCTTTGTCTAACATTTTCATTTCAATTTTGAGATTTTTATTTTTGTCCGGATGCTGCTTGAGATGGTAGTTGACCTATTTACCCATAAAATCAGCAAAACCTATCAAATTCCATGTAATGTATCCAGACTGAAAACACTTTAATCTTTGTATTCATGAGTGCGGCAGGAAGAAGTGAGTCTGGTGATTGAGAGAGGTATTCCGACAGACTCCCAACTCAGAGACGTAAGTCCCGGGTTTCCGTGCAGCTGAAGACAGTGATCATTGTAATCTTCACCCTGGCAGGGGACGAGCCAGCTTGCCCTGGGTGTGACACGCCTGTCACTGGAGTCCACGCTTGACAGCATTTGGGCATGACAAGTCCCACCGCTGTAAGGCAACCGTCCTTCCATCCCTGTCCAACACATACCCACACAAGAACAGAGGTCTACAGACAATCACACACATTCACAATCACATTCTTTTTCCTGCCGTTCACAAAATAGACTGCCGGACAACTTTTGTCTCCCTTGGTCCCCTTTGTGTACCACTCGACTGAGAAATGACAACTTTGTGATGGCTGAATCATAGCTCTGCCTTTCTTATCTTCCTGAACATCACTTACTGTATGAAAGGGTGAGTTGTATGTGCATGTGTGTCACTTTCCAAAGTCGTTTCACTTTGAGGAACGGTCCTAATTCCTGTGGACGCACGGTTGACATTTAATCAGTTGTCTTGTTTATGGTGCTGTTTTCAGTCACTTTGCATGGCAACTGAAGCATCTCACATCCCTCTTCTCTAATGAAGCTCATCATGTATGCTGAGGGGACGGAGTCACGGTAGAAGCACACAACAATGACCCCAATCCGTCAGCAGCTGTTGTTTCTCTTTGCGGGCGACGACTCTTCCATCTACACTGTGTCATTGACCAGACTTTGTTTGTTCTTGCACTTCTCTTTCCTTCTATGTTATGATTCTCAGGGTTTAGAATGGACAATTGGTATTTTATGAGTTGAAATTTGAAATCAATTGGCCACGCCCCACAAGAAGTAGAACTGGAATGACAGGAGGTGGAATATACTGGCTGCGACTCATTTCGAAGACTGCGTCCTTCGGAGGTCACATTTGTTGCCCGTATACGTAGAGGCTCTCTCATTTCAAGTAACCACTACATTCCAAAGTCAGAAGGAAATTACAACAATTATGCTTCACAAGGAATAACAGTCAGTTTTATAATGGTTACTTTTCTGAAATAAGACATCCTTGTTGATGTATTCAGCCAACAATAGACCCTTTGCAAAGATCCGCCCCCTTTAGTTACTGTTGCTATGCCCGGCAAACCATGCGTTCTCATGCCACACATCATGTTCTCACGGGTGAAAAATACATTGCGGAGCAAAAAGGACACTGACAACGTATGAAACGGTTTCATATTTAAAATATTGTAATTTTTTTAAGAAGTTTAAACAATAAAAACCATATAGTGGCTCTTTAATGTGTCGTGACAGATTGCTGTAGATCCTTCAAGCGGCTCGTGAACCATCATCTCTTCATACTAGTTCATTTATAGCATCAAATAAACATGAATGGGCATCAGAAGGAATGTTGTTCCTGTGACGTGAGTACACACAATTTTTGAAGTTCAAGTTCACCAATGTTAATCTTCTAACTCCCCTGACTGCTTTGTCAGACAAAATGGCGGATTCGGGATTATGATTGGTTAGATCACCTGTCAATCAAACTGTTTGGGTCACAGACTTGGAAATGAGACACAGCAATTGAATTGCAGATTGGAGAAAACTAGTAATACATTCTGGGATATTAAGTATTCTTTAACAGTTAGCCACAAAACATTTCAAAATTACAATTTAATGTCTATCTATCTACTCAGGCCAAATTTTTCTATCATTTACTTTTATAGACCTTATGGATAGAACAATTTAGGTATAGGGTTATTTTCAAAACTTTCAAACAAGGCTTTAAAGAAGCGTTTAAACTTGGTCTTAAATTAATTTTAATTATACTTCCATAAAATCAAATTGCAGTTCTTTGTCCTGTTTTCTACTTTGGATCAAATTCGGGAATTGAATTTGAATTTATATGGCATTCTCAATTCAATCCTGAGTGGCCTCAACCCTGCATCTACATCAACCTCAATATCCTTTACAGCTGTTTGCAGTAAGTGAGGTGGACAAGAAGTCCTGTGGCTTCCTAAGAACAAAGCCCTTTGTCAGAGTCGGGTGATCGAATGAAGGAGAAAGATAGAAGGAGAGACGTGCGGAGACAGAGATACAGAGAGTAGCGAGGCTGACAGCCCCTACGGCAGACGGACAGAGATTGATAGATGTGTTTGAGTCGGTGGGGACATTCTGAGTCACTGTCCGCGTGGTTTTATAAAGGTGCTTGCCCCTGCTGGTCATGGCCCTGTTATGTCTTCTTCAGGGTTAGAGACAGAGAGGCTCAGACAAAAACAACTTGAACAATGACGCTCGCTAGCACCCCATGCTTTTGACAGCGTGCATCAATCAAACACATAGCCCAGACTCAATTCTTTGATAGGACACCTTGATGGCTGAGAGATGCATGACACCCTGTTTCACCTGGCAGTAAACAAAGTCTACAGATTATTCATGAGGTAAAGTAACTGGATGCGTAACGATGTATGTGCTGAGCCTCCAGGCTGAACAAAACGTTTAACCAGTTTGAGGAATAAGCCTTAGATCTTTTAATAACTTTGCTTTTCTTTTTATTATAATAATTCAATTTGAAATAAGCTACTGGCTCAGGGACATTAATAATAAAAGGGTCTATTGCCCAATAAAATCTTATTACTTCTAATTACTCAATATTTCTAATTATTTTTCCACAGTTGTACACACTTTGCTTCTTCCTTCCGTATTGTTCTCATTAGAACCATAATTGCACTCTCAATGAATTTGTGACTAGTGAGTGAACAATTTTTGACTGTTATATTCCCTGAATAATTACCTAAATAATTATTTGTGCTTCACATCAAGGACAAAATAGTACAGTATTTTCAGTATCTGAAGTGTAATTGTTCCATAGTTTATGTAGGTGAGAGCATGCTAGCATACCACAGTTTTGTAAAACTCAATCCTGTCCTCATTTCCAGCATCTCCACCACATGACTGCTTCCATCCTACAAATGAAGCCACATTATTTTTCTCAGCTTTAACAAGCTCTCAACCTTGCACCATGGCAGCTGCTTGTTTGGTATTTGTTGACTCTTTCCTCCTCAATCCAAGGCCTTCTAATGATGGTACTGGACTGTTTGTCGAGTCTAAATAGTTTTGGTTCTCTAATGGCGGTCCACCATCTTTTGTGTATCACTGATTTTAGGCTATGTACCTTTGAACCAAAGTGAAGACTCCCTCCGATATGTCTTCTGCGCTTTGTCGGCGATCATTAAGATGGCTTCCAAACAGTGCAGATTGCCTTTGGAAAACTCCATGGATGTTGGCACATGCACCCTGGGGACTAGCATTGAATAGGACTAAACAGACATCTGCTGCACTGTGGATGCGAATGTGTGTTTATGAGCAATATCTGAGTGTGCATGATACGATGTGATCATAGGGTCTAGTCAGGCATTGAGTCATCTTCAGTCAGTGAACCGGAGCAAATGGTCAGCTGAGCTCTGGATGATGGCTACGAGCATGCCGGGCTCACTCGAGAACGGTTTAGGGTGGGGCGGGGGAATGCGGCCCCCTCGGAGCCCCTACAGTCCGCTTTTAATTGAGTTGCTCACTCAGCCAAAGGCCTTAAGGGACACCCGCCATGTCACTTCTGATGTTCGACCGCAAGTTCAGTCACTGCGGAGGAACGCTGCCAGATCCTCTCAAGCCAGAATCCTCCGAATATTCAGAGACATTTAAAAAAAAAAAAAAAAAAAAAAAATGATGGCTGGCATGGGGTGGTTTCTGTTTAGATGGTAGATAATATGCATTATCCAAAAAATAGATGCTGACATTAACTTTCCTGCAAATGCACAAAAGTGAAGACTGCACAGTGATGAACATCGTGGATCAGTCGGTGGCAATTGATGTTCTCTTTTTGTCTGGGTGACATAAAAAAGCAGGGGTTCCATTAAGCTGCTGAGATGAAGACCAATTCTCAGCCTCTAAGCTTTGGCGAATTCCCAAGCCAAATGAGATGTCTTGCTGAGGATTTGTCTGAAGCAGGCGTTCTCATTTCCAGAGGAAGTACCGCAAGATCAAAAGGAGTAAACTGTCAAGTTCATTCCTCCTCCTCTTCCTCCTCCTTCTACTGGCCAATCAGTCCACTCATTTATCGGCACTCCAGGAAGCTGTATAAATCATGCTGGACGCCATCGACCCGAACTTTACTCATGATCAGTAGCTCAGAACAACTCATGGATTTGCTGCTTGCTTTGATCAATATTAAGTTATTTAAGAACTTTGATGGCTGACCATTGGGCGAACTAGGATTTTATTTCAACTTTTTTTTTTGTATTTATTTATTTATTTGTGAATGTGTTTGTGTTGGCTTTGGCCTCATGTTTAGCTAGTTTTTTCTTTTGACTTTCTCTCCACTCTCTCGTCTTCACACTTCTTTGTCTTCTAATCAGAGATTGCGCTAAGCGGCATGGCTTTCCTGGTGCAGTCAGAGTATATGTAGGCGGAGGGAAACCCGGAGCCAGTCAGTGTAAAATAAATATGGACGGTAGAGGGGCAATCGAGAGCAGATCATCTGTTTTGCCATCTGCTCACGCCACTATGTGCGTGGAGCCACATCGATGGCTGCTCAGTCTGTCGAGACTTTATCGAATGAGAACTGAGATCTGCCTGTGCACATACATTCGTAGACAGCGCACATTTTTGCTCGTTAGTGGATCAGATTCTTTGATTGACTGTTTATATAAAGACATGAACACCAAATAAGAAATGTGTGTTACACCATGCTACTCAGTGTATTTGTTCAGGTTTTGAGGCATTTGGATGCTCATTCCCAGATTCCCCCACTAACCATTACAGAGCTCAATGCCCATGCATCCTCTTTTGGGCTCAGGTACAAAGCGTGGAACCGAGTCTCTGTGTGTGTGTTCCTCTGCACTGCTTATTTAGCAAAGCAGCTGGCATGGTGCAGACATTAGGAGAGATGGAGAGAGAAAAGTGCCAGCCTGGAAAGTGATCGCTGATTGTTCAGTTGGCAGTGTCCTATGTGCCAGCCTGGTGCTTTTTGTTAGCAACCAAAGCTCTAAATTCCCAGCTCTCAGTGGGGTGGATTGCGTAAACCTACATGTACACTTTCTTACAGAAAAATGACCATATAGATCAGCTTTTCCTCTATTTGTGTGTTTTTTTTTTCTGTTGCGGAAGGACATTTTGAGTAAGCTTATATGAACTCGCACAGGGTCTCAGTTTTTGAGAATTTTAAATAGGCTATTTATAGGTTAGCAACAGTCTGGCTTGCCAATAAAAACATCTATACTTTAGTGCATTAATACTTCAAATGTGTTTGCACTCAAAATGTGTTTCTAGGTCAAAGTGACTCAGAATAATTGAGCTGGTCACATTGCGCTGTGTTGGACAAGTGAGGCCCAACCAAAACTCTCCCAACTTTAACTCTTGATTTGTGAATGCAAGCTGTGGAACCGAGAGGCAATTGTATGTATGGCTGGGTGGTTTCATATGCTCATAAATGTGTTTTTATTAGTGGACTTGTGCAGCTGCTGTGTGTGTGTGTGAATGTAAAAGACTGTTTGTTGTGTACATGTATATAGACATATATTGGACCACAAGTGGAAATGTTTTATATAAGGGGTCATAAAGCAGTTTTAATTTAATTTGTTTCAGCATCTGAGAATCAATAGCTAGTCAATTGTTATTTAGCCACACAAAGCAAAGGCTCCGTGATCAAACACAGCCTGATTGTTCCAACTCAAAGCACACCGGCAGGAAAAGACGCGTTCTGTCTGTAGCAGTTATGTTACATTTTATGGCCATGTGTAAAGTCAGAGATGACTGTCATTGCTCAAGTCTTGTTTGCGTGCCGGCTTCTCCCTTCTCAGACATATGGCGCAATGGAGCAGACGGATATCCTTGATTCATCCGTTACACTTGGAGTGACTTGTCCTGCAACGAAAAGGTAAGAAGAATGATGACTAAGCCAACTCTTTGGCTTAAGGTGTCCTGTCTGTCATGTCCTGAACGATAACACACTGGGGTGACAAGGAAACTGAGGGGGCTCGCTCAATTTGCTGCATATCCCCTTACAAGCTCTAGGTCTGCGGCCCTCCAGGGTCTGCTTTCTGTCTTCTCAGTAGACTCGCATGCAAAATTGGACCCAAAGGGTTTACTTGCCATGTAAGAAAATACATAAAACAGAGAAGACAGAACAAACGCTCATTACGCTAAAGAGATCTGTCAGTCTTGCCGGTCCAAAAAGCGGTCCGTGTCTTGCTGTGCCCCCTTTGATACTGAACGTTTCCCTGTTATAAAAAAACCTTTGTTCCCAGCCTGCCTCTGCACTGTTGCCGTTTGATAGAGAAATCCCTAACATCCCCTGTTCCGCAGTAAAGCCAGGGATTTGCCATCCCTCTTAGGCATAAAGACTGTCCCCTCATTCGGTTTGAAGCTGTACCAGTTTTGCCAGCTGTCGTGTTCCCCCCCCCCCCCCTCCCCTCTCTCACTGTCTCTCCATCAGACGTGTTTGAAGTGGCTCTGGCATTTGGCAACGGAATATGAGGGCTTTGAAAATTGGCCTGGCTGAAAGTTTAATTCCAGCGCCTGAGTCACAGGAGGTGCAGGGATACATGCCGACTTGATACGTTTGAACCTGGGCTTTGAGTGACCTTATCAGTATTGGAGTCTCCTCATTAACGTCATTAGAGAGTCTGGAGGGAAGTTTGAGTCTGGATGCAAGGAAGAATTGTCTTGGTTTTTTTTTTTAGGTAAGGCAGTCGCAATCAACCTTTACTGTTCCAGTTGTTCTCGATCCACTGCCCCCAGAGGGACCCCCCTTCCATTTGTGGTCCATCTTTGAGTTGCTCTGGTCCATAAGATGAAGTGTTTGCCCTGTAAATCAGGTCAATATAACAGCCGGTGATTAAAGACATAGCCACAGTTCCGCCGAGGCCCATAAATAGCCACCGTTCTGGCTGAGGATTCTCTTATAAGCACGCTTACACGTCTATTGCACGCTATCGACGCAGGAGACTAATCCCCGAGCTCGAGGCCCGCTCTTAGACACACATACACACCGGATCTGTTTCGAGGAGGGTGACGGGGTCTGATCATCAGCAAATGCGATCTTCCCCCAAGAAACCCCCGTCCACTCTGATAAGCGCTAATCCCAGCTCGCGTGGAAGCATGACCGAGATCAATTAAACTAGCGACAGATAGCAATCAGAGCTGCAGGCCAGCCATCAAATGAAGGGAGGAGACAGAAGGAGGAGAAAAGAATCAGTCTATCTCCTGTTATCTTTTATCTTCCCTCTTTTCCTTTATCTCTCAGTGCCGCAGTCTTTCTCAGGGCCCCGGCGGCAAGCTGAGACTCGGGGATCGATTCTCATCGCCACCTTACAGCTGCAAAAAAGAAAACAAAGAACAATAACCGTCATCATAGCTACCACCATTATATCTCTGGCCATCACGAGGATTGTTATCTCCCTGAATGATACTCCTCTCCCGTGCTGGTTACATCAGCAAACTGCATTTCCAGATGTTCGTGAATGCTGTGTCCATGGGGCTTCTTCTGTGATGATTTGATCTGTTGTTTGGTGGTGTCTTATGGCTTACTTACATTTACAAAAACAATCCACCACATGTAGCAGTGTGAAGCATATCTATTAATGTGTTATCTCGCCCACGAATAGAAAGGATTTTGATTTCAATTATGTTCTTGGACTTGCGTGTAAACAGACGGCAAGAGTATCGAGTGTTCTGGTGTGCCAGGACCCCGGTGGACCACTTTCGCTCAAATCCCACAGTGAGATTGAACAAGATTAGAGTGACAGAGAGAGAGACAGAGAGAGACAGACAGAGAGAGAGAGAGAGAGAGAGAGAGAGAGAGAGAGAGAGAGAGAGAGAGAGAGGTTACGTTCGTAGATGCTATACTACACTATACTTTAAGGTCAGTTGTGGCCTAATGGTTAGAGAGTCTTATAACTTGTAGACTTGTAACCTGAAGGTCTCAGGTTTGAGTCTCCGTACCAGTGGGAAATTTAGGTGGGGGGAGTGAACAGAGCTCTCTTCCACTCTCTTTACCCACAACTGAGGTGCCCTTGAGCAAGGCACCTAACCCCCAATCACTCTCCAGTTTCCGCAGCTAAAATGGCTGCCCCGGTGTGTGTGTGCACATGGATGGGTGAAATGCAGAACCCAAATTCTGAGTCTGGGACACCATACTTGGCTCCACTGATTCAATTTTCTAACTGCTCTTTCAAACGTTCAGTATACAACCATAGCTCATTGTGTCTGTATCCCACAATGCATTGCCTTCATCTTAATCTGCCATTTCTAGTAATGAAATGTTGTTGTTTTTTTCACAGAAACCGAAATTAAAGTTTTCATTTAGCCGAATATTAAAACAGCAACAAAAAAGTTTGGGTCATTTGGTAATTGAAATCTGTATATTGTTCAGCCATAGTAAAGTTCTAAAGCCAAAGAGTTTAGAGCCAAAGAGATAAGATTTGCTAAAGATTAATATCTGTTACGTATAATACAAACTTTTATTGACTGGATGTCACATGCTAAATGGAGCATACTGCTGTTTGAAAATGGTTTTGATGTGTATAATTTAAGAGAGTAGTTGACAGTGTACAGAAAATACTTCAGTTAGCAGTACGCTAGCATTCCGAACACTAGCTGTTGTTTTTGTGGTTTTGCTATTTGAATGTGATAAAGAGGATGGGAGTATGTATTTTCAAGGGGACTGTAATTTTTGTAAAGTATGTTTTCCTGGGTCAGTGTATTTTGTTGGTCTTAGTGCAAAGTTTCTGTCAGAGAAACATTGCTAACCCTGTAACAAACCAAACTATAATTTTAAGGGAAATGATAGTTAAATGATTGATAAGAATGTTATTCATACCTCAGCCCTAAACCTCTCCCTGAAATATGACTGACTAATAGGAATGTTGTTCCAGGACTAACAAAGATTTTGATCCAAGAACACATCCTACTTGACAAAATCACCAGGGGATCACTTTCATTATTCTTCCCAGAGATGCTGATCTGGCTCGGTTTACACCTAGTAGTAACATCTGTCTCAGTTGATGTGATCACAAGTGTTTAGGCGAGACACATGGCTCTTTACACGTGGCAGTAACATGCATTTCAAATTTTTCAAAACCATTTGTGGTTGAATATTGAGGGGAGGTTCCCTGAACAGATACCTCTCTCACTCTGTCAGTGTTGTACATGTACATGTTTTCCAGTACAAATATCTCAACATTCTTAAAAAAACATACATTTATTTGAAGCAAAATGACAATCTAATTTTCAAATGAAGAAAACAAACTTTAGTCTTATTCCATGTACGTTTTCTCACAAAAATTTGTAAGTAAATGTATCTTGTTTTAGGATGTTGACATATTTTCACTAGAAAACAAGACAAAATACAACAAATTGGGTTTGTATGTTTAGTACCAGTATTTTCTCTGTTGATTTCTTATCATTTCCTGAAGTTACCTCTTTTCCCCAGAGATATGGATTCAAGATGCTTCAGAATCTTTGTCATTTCCGTTTGTTCCCCTACAGCTCAAAGAAAGGACATCTCCCAGTGTGGAAATGCTGTGCGTGTATGCGAAAGTATTCAGTTTATGAGTGTATGGCCTCATGGACTTCCTTGTTATAGTCCAACAAGTCATCATTAGCTTTGTTCTGTCTTTCCCCCCAAATCAACACAGGAAATGAAGCATCTGCTGTTTTTTGTGTCCATATACACACCCTTCCGCAGCCGGGTCCCCCCTCCATCCTTTCAAAATCTCCAATCTTGTGTTTCCTTGCTCCTGTCAAGGCAGCTTCAATTACATCCCTCCCTCCAGCTTATGTCTTGGGTGGATTACATGCGCTCACTGTGGGCTGGCTGTATGTAGGCTATGTTGGGCTTTTTCTTCTAACACCCTGCCTAAAGACAATGCTGTTCTCGCTCCCCACCAGCAAAATTCCTTCCGCAGCCTGGGAATTGCAGCATTTAGGGGTTTAGGCAACAAAGTCGCGAATAAAAGAGACGATTTTGAATGTCATCTTCTCTGCACATCCTTTTTGTTCTTTACATGTGTTGTTTATTTTAGCTTGGAAAGTCTGTTTTACTTTGATTGCCAACTAGCGTCACTTGGAAGTGACCTATTTTGATGTGGGGGGTGGGGGGTGGGGGGTTTAATCGAGGCCTGGGAATCGGGGACACATTTGCTTCCGAGGCTGGTGTCCTGGAGCACATTGCCACAATGGCAACTTTATGGTCTCCAACATAAACACAGCAGTCGGCAGTATCACATACACTTGTATGTCCCAGCGAAGTGTCCGGAATAAGAACTGGAAAAGGGCCACAATCATTTCAAAGAGTCAATGTACACTGTGCAACCTCTGATAATTGGATCAACAATAGCATTTTTTCAAGAGAGTGTTTATAGTCTTTCAGACTGTTGTTAGAATAAGCTTGAAATCCCAAGTTTCGACGCCCAAAAATACAATAATGATAATAAAAAAATGAATGCATGACATTTTTGCTCATGTTCACTTTTGAAAATCTACCAAGCTGCCAAGAAGCTAATTAGATTTAGCTTGGGGCTGTTTCTGCCAACTACATTCTTTTGTAAGTGTTTTCTTTCTTTTTTTTTTTTTTTTTTTTTGTAAGCAAATTATATGCGTTAAAAAAGACTTGGCTGATAATAGATTTTCTCATGCATTTAGGGTTAGAAATTACATTACATTAGAAATAACTACTTAAACTTGTATTTTCACCATAGGAATCTGTCCTTTGTTGTTTTGTTTCTTCTTTGGAGATGTTAGAACATGAATAGTATAATTTTTTGAAAGACTTTTTATGTCTTTGTAAGTTTTTGTCTAAAAATGTGTGTGTGTGTGTGTGTGTGTGTGTGTGTATATATAAATATATATATATATATATACAAATTTACATATACACACACACACACACACACACACACACACACACACATATATATATATATATATATATATATATATATATATATATATATGTACATATATCCAACACATACTTAATTAACATAATTAATTAACATAATTTTTTCCATTAACTATCCATTTTTCATTCAATATCTTGGTGTTGCTTTTTCTAGTTATTTTTAATTGTGATCATCGCTGACCAAAAAAAAAAAAACTGTCATTGAACGTTATTTTGTCAGTCACTTAGAAAACATTTGTTGTTGTTGTTTTTCATTCTACTGCGTATTATGTGTGTTTTTGATGTTGTCAGTGGTGTAATTACTTGTGTATCTTAAAGTAAATCCCTAATAAGATATCATCTCCCTCCTCCAGGCCTTGAAAATGAAGACTGTTTGGGTTTGACTTCTCAATCTGACCCTCAGTTATCTGCCACTGATCCATCTGTCGCGTGTCAGTCAATAGCCTACAGCCTGATTTTCCATTAGATGAGACCCCTGACATTCAGAAGTGGGTAAGCAGGCAGGATGACACGAATGAAAACAACAAAGTTGGGGGTTGATATAACTAGATCTTAACCATAAAATCGTATCGTTGTAGCCGTAGCACAGTGGTCAGCACACATGCCTCTGACGTGCTTGTATTGCAGGATTGGGTCCAGATCACATTTCTTCTCTCTCCCTAATCATTTCTGGTCACTGTCTTTTGTCTCTGTTGGATAAAAGAAAAAGCGATTGCATCCATGCTAGTTTTAGACTTTATATGTAAGTCACAGAAATGAGGAGTTAAAAGCACTTGCTACCACAAGAAGCTAAGGAATTACATATGACTTTATCATCCATTCCAGCATGAGCGGATTTACCATTTACCCACCTCTCCACAGTGACTTGGCAGAGTAAATGGAATAGAGATGCAACACATTAGAACTGTGACACTTTGTGACCAAATCTTCCATAATGCCTAAATATTAAAGCTCATCTCCTAATCTTTTTGATAAAGAACTGTGGGTTCTTCATGACTTTGGGATTTATCCCTTATCCTGTTGGATCAAAGTGTCATGAAACTCTAAAATACTGCTTGTATGTATGCATTTGTTAATCTCAGCAGTGAAGGAAATTGAGCTTAAATGATTTTAGCAAATGGCTGCAATATAACAAAGAGTGAAAAATTTAAGGGGGTCTGAATTTAAGGGGGTACTTTTCGTACCCACTGTATATATTGTTGGTCTTATATATATATATATATATAGTATATATAGTATATATATATATATAGTAAGACCAACAATATATATATAATTCATGTAATAAAAATTGTCTTTTTTTACCAGTTGTCAGAGGGGGGAAAAAAATCTAAAAATCCTTAAACCAAGTAATAAATTTAATAAATAAATGTTTTTGTTGTTGTTGTTGTTGTTGTTTATTTGTAAATATTGAAAATGAGTTAAAATGTGCAGTAAAACTAAAGTCACCACTAGTTCAGGGTCTAATTCTATCTATTAACTAGTTGCTTATTAGCATGCATATTACTAGGATATTGGCTGTATATATAATTAATCTTATAATGTTGGGTTTTTTACTCAAAAAATTTAATTTATTACTCGTTACTAGTTACTCCATTCAAAAGTAATATTATTACATATTACTTTCTGGGAACAATAATTGTTTAATAGTTATATTACTTCTCCTTCATGCTCCACGGAAGTTGTAATTGTGTATCTTCCCCGTAAAATTTATCTAAAACTAACATACTGTCACAATCATGTCTGTAATCGTGTCTGTGTTCATCTGTGTATTCTGTTCCCCAGTCCTGTCTTGGTCACGTGTTCCTTGTTTTCATTTAGTTCTGTCTTTGGTCACATGTTCCTTGTTTTTGTCCTGTCATTTGCCATGTGGTTCTGTTTTCATTCATCGTCATTATTAGTTCATTGTCTCCACCTGTGCTTGTTAATCAGTCATGTCATTCACCTGTGTAACCCTCAATATCCTCTTGTGCCAGTCTGTATATATTCCCTCTGTTTCAGTCCTGTCCTTGTTCTTCATTGACGTTACATGCGTGTGCTTAACCTGTCTTCTGCCTACCTGTGAGTCATTAAAATATAGTAAGACTATTAGATATCGTTCTGCTTGTTTCTGTTCCGCCGCGGTGTTACAGAATGAAGAACCAAAACAAGACAACATCATCGCCGATCGACGCCATGCAAATCGCCGAGGCTGAAGATCGTCTGTGGGGTATCCGGCAGCGGGGACGTCCGCTGGAGAGGTATGTGGGGGAGTTCGCTGAACTCTCTCATCTGGTGGGCTGGCCGGATGCTTCACTGGTTGCGGTGTTTTGTTTGGGGCTGGACGGGAGCACCATTCGCCCTCGTGAACCCATGAGTGCCTTCAGACTAGTCGACCTCATTAACGTGATCCTAGAGCTGAATGGATCTGGGTGCGGGGTGGAAGAGTGTGTTCTCTGCCTGGTCCCATCCAAAACACCCGCTCCGCCAGTCCACCTCGTGCCGACTACGCCCCCATGTCTCTTCAGCGGCGCGTTCCCTGTCAGTCCATCTTGCCCGTCCTTAAGTGACGACGAGGAGCCCCCAGAACTCCTCGGTCCTGATCTCAAGCCCGCTCCAGCGCACCACGAGCCGTCTCCCGCGCTCGTCATCCCTGTGCCTCCCAGACCCTGAGCTCCCAGACCTTCCTCCTCCTGAGCTCCCAGAACTGTTTGAGCTCCCAAACCCTCCAGAACTACCTGAGCTCCCAGACCCAGAGCTCCCAGACCCAGAGCTCCCAGACCCAGAGCTCCCAGACCCAGAGCTCCCAGACCCAGAGCTCCCAGACCCAGAGCTCCCAGACCCAGAGCTCCCAGACCCAGAGCTCCCAGACCCAGAGCTCCCAGACCCAGAGCTCCCAGACCCAGAGCTCCCAGACCCAGAGCTCCCAGACCCAGAGCTCCCAGACCCAGAGCTCCCAGACCCAGAGCTCCCAGACCCAGAGCTCCCAGACCCAGAGCTAGCGACTGTCCTGGCGCCGCCCAGCTCACGGAGATGGGGGAATCCTCCCCTGAAAATTTTGGGGGGGGCGCCCAGTGTCCCTGCCCACGGCAGCCAGAGGGAGGGAGGCCACGCTCTGGACTCCACCTTGGCCACCTGACCTCCTGGCACCTGCTGGGACTCTGCCGTGGACTCCTCCATGGCCGCCTGACCTCCTGGCACCCGCCAGGACCCTGCCCCGGACTCCTCCATGGCCGCCTGACCTCCTGGCACCCGCCAGGACCCTGCCCCGGACTCCTCCATGGCCGCCTGACCTCCTGGAGATCCTGGAGACACCCTGGAGGCCACCCGAGCTGCCTAAACCTGACCACGGCCTCCAGGGTGCCCACCCCCCCTCCCAGATCTGCTCCTTCACGGCGCGAGGTCGCGCCTTCCGGGAGGGGGGAGTAATGTCACAATCATGTCTGTAATCGTGTCTGTGTTCATCTGTGTATTCTGTTCCCCAGTCCTGTCTTGGTCACGTGTTCCTTGTTTTCATTTAGTTCTGTCTTTGGTCACATGTTCCTTGTTTTTGTCCTGTCATTTGCCATGTGGTTCTGTTTTCATTCATCGTCATTATTAGTTCATTGTCTCCACCTGTGCTTGTTAATCAGTCATGTCATTCACCTGTGTAACCTTCATTATCCTCTTGTGCCAGTCTGTATATATTCCCTGTTTCAGTCCTGTCCTTGTTCTTCATTGACGTTACATGCGTGTGCTTAACCTGTCTTCTGCCTACCTGTGAGTCATTAAAATATAGTAAGACTATTAGATGTCGTTCTGCTTGTTTCTGTTCCGCCGTGGTGTTACACATACTAACAACACATTTCTGCCTCAGCGTTTGACCAAAATCCACATCGGATGATTGACAGTGACTTATGTAAAAGTGTTGTATTAATCACATTAATTGTCAGCTTGTGGCTATAATTTCTCTGTTACCTATATATGATTATATTTCATGATGCATCTTATCAAAAGAAATCATAAGTTTGCGAGAAAACGTTTCGTTTCCAAAAAGATTTTTAGTTTTAAGGGATCAGAGGGATCTTGGTGGGCAAGCCAGAGTAAAGTAATGTCACAAATTACACAACAGTGTTCAGAGAATCTTTCTCCTGACAAAATCAATGTAATGGCAATATTTCCATCCGCTGAATGCAAGCTTGTCCATATTCCAAGCTTGCTTGCTGCACTGGTGACTTCATGAACATAAATTGAGTTATTGGATTGTTGGCTCAAGAAACATTTCTTAATATTATCAATGTTGAAAACGCTTATCCTGCTTTTTACATTTTGATTTTTGATTAATAAAAAGTTTGTAAGAGCAGCGTTTATTTGAAATGGAAATCCTTTGTATCGAAATTGTATCACTTTCAATTTTGTCTTACCTGAATCACATTCATTTTAGATAATTTGATACGATTAAAAAAAAAAAAAAAATTGGATTGCTGGACTAGTGTATGAATCTGTCTCTTCCGACTGTCTTCATCCTCATCTTCCTCACTTCTTAGGCTCCCGTGGAGCATCTTGTCATAGTTAAAACGTTTACCAACTACTTCCCGTTGAGGGACCCCTACCGTTCCTAAAGCCCTTTTTCTATAGCCTGCCTTGAGACGTTTCTGCGACGCAGGGGGAGCCTCCTCCTATCTGTCAGGGACCCCTCTACAGTGCCTTCTCGTCCATATGGCTGCACAAGGGAGCTTTGGATCTTTGCTTCCTCCCTCTCAGAAGATGCAAAGGCCCACACTGAGCCAACATGCCATCCTTTTCACATATCACAGGCCTTGTAAACCGTTCTGAGAAATAATGATGAGAGGGAGGGAGGAAAGAAAAGATAGGAACAGTCACGGGCTGGGGGAGAAAAAAAGAGTAACTCATACCCGCTTGTCCCTGGTTTCCTCTACCACTAAAGTGAATGCGCCAAGCGTTGCTGTATAATTCTGTTTTAATGCGTTATATTGGATCCAGACAGGACAGATTGACTAAGCCTCACCCAGGGAATAAAGCTCGTCTCTCTATTTTCTTTCCACCAGCCCCTTCCCCCACCGCCACCATCTTTTTTCCTCTCTCTGTGGGGATTTTCGAAAAAATATACTCTCCGTTCCACTGTATCTCTCTCGGTAGCTGAGCTGCGCCGCATCTTAATTAGCGGTTTTATGGCTTTTCCAAGTTTCAGTTCTTATTGCTTTGCGCTTATTTTATTTAAAAGCCATAATGGAAGCCAATTTTCCCGGTTTGGCTTTGAGAGAGGGGGAAAAAGCCATTTATAAGAACATCATCAACAACATAATGTTATGAAGGTAGTCATGGAGGCCCCTGCACTGGCAAAAGGGAAAATTGCATTGTCTCTTTCGTGGCGTACTAATCAACGCCGAGCATGTGGGATGCTGATGGTTTTGTTTGTCTCTAATGTTGCCAGGTTCACCTCGCTGTGCCGGATGGAGCAGATTACCGCCGTATATTACAATAGGTCAGACGTACAAAATGTGCATCTTTTATTTTTAATGCCTTATGAATATTTAACCATGGGGGTCAAGTCACAAGAAAAAAAGTGAGTGTAGAAATCAATAAATTGGATTTTTAAATGGATTCCAGAGTAAGACACAGGGTCTCTAACAGAGACAGAGCCTAGAAAATAAATCAGGAGCGAGAAAGAACTGAAAAATTACCTGACGGTTAATCGCTTGAGATGCGTGCCAGGTAAAATTAACAGCAAATTTGTGACGCTTGCTTGCGTGATGGTGTGTATTTGCTCAAGTTTTTGATTTCTCTGGGCTTGTCTTGTGGATTTGAGCCAGCAGTTGACTATATAACATGTTTGTTGTTCGTGAACGTGTTTGTGCGTGGTGGCAAGACTGCCTCTCGCGCACACACTCGCTGTCATGCCCATAAATTAAATTCTGCAGATGGAAAACATGAAACACAAATAAATGTGGCTCTGTGTGAGGATGTGTGCCAGCATGCTTTTAGCTCGTGGCGGCTTTTCCTTTTTCCCTCTTCACTATCTCGTACTTTAAAAGTGAGAATCGGGCGAACCTATCGGTGCTCGGCTTTGGCTAGGCAAACAGTGATTCCTCACGGTACCCTGTCCTGCACGGTGAGGCGTTAGCTAGCATCCAATAGTGCCTTTCTGCATGCGGCTTTGAAAGGAACGGAGCCCAAGGCGAGCTAAACACACTCCATCATCCCTAAGCTCCAGGTTCCAGCTCGCCGCAGATATGGAGGAAGAAAGGAATGGGAAGCGAAAAGTAGGGGAGGTTGTAAGGGTTGGGAAAAGTGAAATAAACAAGGATGAGGGTTTGAGAATTGTAACGGAGGGACAAAAAGAGAGGGTTTGCGGGTGAGGAGGTAACCTAACCTGACTGCTAGATCTTTGTTTACAGGAAAAATGCAGTCTGAGGATGATATGGCGCTCGGATTGAAGCCAGACGCGGAGCGAGAGAGACCCGCATGGCTGGCAGCTGTTGATGAGTACGGCTTATGGGCATTTCCAATTCATCTGTATAGCGAAGGGTTCAGATGTTCGGTTCACCACAGGCAGGTAGAGCGACAGAGCTCACTTATCTGACACCCTCCTCCCTCTCTCTTCACCTAGCCCTTTTTTTTATTGGTGATCTAACCTGCAATGAGGAGATAAAGGCAGGCTGGCTTTTTCCATAAATGCACTTATCAGAGCCCAACAAGCTCTCCAACACTTGTCTGACTGACAGCCCCGCTATTCGGAATTCCGCAGGCATCCGATTCCTCGGCTGTGCGTGGACACACATGCACGAACGCACACACACGGTACAAACACACATTTAACTCTCGCTTTTGCCTTGACAGGGTTTTGCCGCTTGCGTGCTTTGATGCGGGGGTAGATGAGAACTGATACACATGCTCAACTAATCACTGTCAAAGTAATAAAGAAATGTCTTCACTCAAGCGTGTGACTCTTTTCAGAAATAGGAATTATTACTGTATTGAGTAATTGTAACTGTAATGGGTGTCAGTGAAAGAAGGTGCCTAAGCTGCAGAACCCCATCCCATTGTGTGATTTGTTTTTTTTTAATAAATACATTTTTATTAAATAATTTAAATAAATAAATAATGAAATACAATCATTTATAGTGTAATTTTCAAACAATAAACATTAAAATAAAATTAATAATAAATAGAGAAAATTGATGGATTTTAAAAATGTAATTGATAATTTAATAACTTAAATATTAATCATTTTAAAACACTAGAATTGGCGAAAGATTTGCTTTGCACTGATTAATGCATTTTCCTATAAATTAATTAAAAAAACACTCAACAACATATTTTCCATTTCCTTTAATGGCAACATAATTTGTGTATAAATTTGGATTGAAAATGGTTTGATATTACAGTATTTTGTAATGGAGAAACTCATGCGATTAAAGGGTTGTTCTCAAAATGTGAGACATATCTAACATTGTGTTTGCTGTTTATTATTTGATTTTATTTATTATTATTATTATTAATATTTTAGTTTATTTTCATTTTTTTATTATTATTATTTTAGTCACTTCTGAGTTGAGACAGGCCAAAATTTCTGTGGGACATATCTAAAATTGTATTAGTTGTTTTATTATTTTTTATTTTCTTTTCTTTTATTAATTTATTATTATTTTTTAAATTTGATTATATATTATTATTATTATTATTTATTTATTTATTTTTTGTACATTTTTTACATTATTTTAATCACTCCTGAAGTGAGACTGGCCAAAATCACTGTGGGACATATCTAACATTATATAAGTAGTTTTATTATTTTATTTTATTTTATTTATTTTTTATTTAATTTTTTATTTTAGTCATTTAGTTGAGTCATAAATTTGACAAACTATTTTCTAATAGGTCTCACAACAACGTGCAACGTATTTGTGCTTTTAAAAAGACATGGAACATCAAAGTGGCACGTGGCAGGGGACGCATGGCCGCAAGCAAACACCCAAACGTACAAACATTCATTATAGGTATACAGACAAATAAGAGCCCTTTACTTTCAGGAGCGAAATAAAATGCAGCGAGAAGTCCGGCAGCCAATAAAGAAATCAAACAGAGAAAATGAAAACCTGAAGAGCGACGCTTTCACCTGACCAACTTATCAGCATGAATTTTTCATCAGTCTAGTGCTGCTATATTACCTCAGAGTCTTTAGCCATCTACTCAATAAGAGTCCTCATATTTCATCTATGCATCTCGGTGTTGAGAAGATGCTTTTATAAACACAGCCGTCTCAAGTGCAGACAAAGAGCCTCATTCAATCTGACCACCACATCCAGCTTATTGTGCTTACTCGCACCCCACTCATAGCAGAAAGGTTAGATATGGTTAGATATGGTGCAAAAGTGCATTATATTAAGCTCAGTTTTTGTGGTTGCACGCTGAACTTATCAAGCCTCCGACGGATGTTGTCTAGGTCCAGGTTCTGACCCGACCCCCTCAAGTCTTGTGAATTATGCTTATTTACCATTTTGTTCTGGGTCAGTGTTGTATTTTATAATATGCTGCGGTGCGGATAGATGAATTCATTTTGAAGCCATTCTGAGTTAAACAGGAAACCAATAGTAGAACTAATTCAAAAAAGGTCTAGTTTTACAGCTCTAATGTGCAATGCTGTAAAAATCTCAATGCCCCTAACTGAAAATGCTGTGTTTTTCCACTACAGGGATTTTCGCTTGCGCTCCGACCAGCCTGGGGCCTTGCAGACCAAAACTCCATCAACAAGACATTTCTGTGGTCTTGAGAGTTTTCCAAACGTAAACCACGATATTGAGCTTCCCACCCTGATAACGAGTCCATTATAGTCTCGCTGTAATTTACATCCGTGCGAATGCTTGAGCGTGCTGAATTAAATTAGTCCAAGGAATTTAAATAACAAGAAACCGTTGCTCTAAAACGAATTCCGAGAACATAATTTTCTGCTCTTCCGCACCGTTAGGATTCTGAACGCAGAAGGATGGAAGGAGGATGTATTTATGAGTACGAGGTGAAGGTGAGTGGAGGTTTTAGTGGACGCTCTGAGGTGTTGAGTTTAGCGGATCTCATGTTTATTTTAGTCTCGCATAGCCTTGTGTGCGTCACGCCCAGAATCCGAAAGCCAGTCGTTCGCTATTCCGTCCGCAAGCCACAAGCATTAGCATGTGCATCTCACCATTTCATTCATAAAATATAAGCTGGAAAGGTAGCATTGCAGAAGTGTTGCCCAAGAAGTGCATCTCTCAATCATCATTTAAGGTTCAAAAGCTGTCGAATATTGGTTTCCAGAGGAAAATGTGGCGCGTGCGTCACAGACCCCCTCTTCAGTATCGTTAATAGCGTTATCCTAATGGGTTTTTGGAGCTCACAAATCTGTTACATTCATTATTCTTCTAGTGCCCGGCCCTTATGTTACCAGACTCCCACCAGCTGCCGGGCCTTGACGGCGCTGGGCTGATGTTCAGACAGACTGAAGGGAAAAAAAACGAAAAACTCACCCCTTCCAACCTACTGTTTATTTAGATGGAGATAGAAATCACTGCAGATTGGTACACAGATATTCCCCAGACTGAGCAGGTGTTCCTCACACATGGCTTCTGAGTTTTTAATATGTATTTCTACTGTGTGGAGGTGAGTTTGCATGCAGATGGTTCCAACCTTGGGAACGAACTAGATTTCACTGGCTTTGGCCACCTCCAATTAAGACCCCCAGAGACCGTGCGAGTGTGCTCAAAAAACTTAATGTAGGCCTTGTGTTTAAAATAAATAAATAAAATAGAATAGACAAGTAGGCCTGTATCCCCAGGTGTGGTTTGGTCTCTTGATCTTGTGCGTTCGGTGTTAGCTGGGATTTTTCAAACGCCGCTGATGGTCTTTTTCCACAGCTGCTATGGCGTTTAAGTAAAGTGAAAACAAGCGGCCCGTGGCTCTAGGGAATGAGTGTTAATCTGTTATTTTGCTACACCTGCTTTGGGTGGTAGATGAACATATGGGCTCTCTGGGAAAAAAAAAAAAAAAAAAAAAACTTTGCTTGGAGAAAAATTTTATTCAGTGTGTTTGTAGGATGCTTTTATTTATTTATGCTTTTTTTTGTGAGGGCAAGTGAGTAAATCATACAGTTTTTCCTGTATCACAGACTATTTACTGGCGACAAGACAGTAACAGTAGAAGCAGCATTTTTAATCAAGACCAACGTGTTTTCCAGGCTTTGTGTTGACATACATTACGAGACCAGTCAGCTGAGCTTTACAGAATCTGTTAATTCGACAGCCACTCGAGGCACCACTCTTGTAATAAGATAGAAAGCGGCTTCAGGTGTTATAGGTGGCCTTGTCATCAAAAACTTTGTTCGCTAATTGCTGATTTATCCAAATTACATTGGGCAATTTTTGGTTGACAAACATTTGTGGAAAAGTAGTTGTTAGTTACGAGAAAAGTTCTCGCATTGTTTGCGGATTCCACAAGTTACTGAAGTTACTTGAAGTACTTGAAATTTTAATTGAATATTTCAGTAACAGAACAACACATTTGCTTGTTCGTGATTCGCTGATGTCGATAATAATAGCAATAATGATTATTATTATTTGTAGTGGTAGTAGTGCTATCAGTAGCTCTTTAGAAAGTGTTAGTTCAGCCAAAAATGAAAATTCTGTCATTAATTACTCACCCTCATGTTGTTCTAAACCCGTAAGACCTTTGTTCATCTTCGGAACACATTTTATTTTATTGAGTCGATCGCGTTAAAAGCTAGGTCAGCAAGCCTTATTCGCCACTGAAGACATTAAATTCCACTTTTTCTTTTTAAAACTTGAATTGCCCATCCAGACATTGGTGGGCAGAGCTAGTGTTAATAGCTTTTGCCAACATGGGACACTTTTTGCACTTAGCCTAAATAGACACTCCATTATTGATTTTTAATTTTACCTTCAATATAATCAGTAGCTTTTCATCAACTCACAAACCCCCGTTTGGGAAACCCTGATCCCTGACCCAAGGAAAGTCATTCATTGTTAAGGTTTTTTCACACTAGCACTTTTGGTGCGCACCTGAGTCCGTTTGACATCAAAGTTCGGTTCGTTTGGATGATGTGAATGTTGTTTTCTGAACTCAGGTGCTCACCCATTAACCGTACTTGAGTCTACATAAAAAGGGGGATGTGAGCTCCGATATACGGATACAGTGCACACTCAATGGACACTTTAATATCCCATGAGGCCACATGAGAGGATTTATGAATGGAAGTGAAGCGTTACAACTGTCGTTGGTAGGTCACGTGACAGTAACATGGCAGATTAAGTTTGTCCGAATTTCATGCATACTATCCACATTCATACTATAGACTTTAGAATTTAATTGTTGCAAAAGTCATAATCAAATGTAGTACCTACTCAGTATGCAGGGTATGTGTTTGTCTGTATTGTCACTCACTTTCCTGACAAGCAGAGAATGTATACCTTATTTCTGCTGGACTCCTGCATTTTTTAGAACATTAGCTGGACAGTACCATTATGTGCTGATTCTTTGAAAACAAAACCAAATATTCAAAAAGCAAAGCATAAAACTGAGGTGAACAACAACATGCATTTTCACGTCATCATTATTAAGCAACAGGGCTAAACAGTCGCTTTGATGATGCAAACGCACTGCGGTTCGGATCCAAGTAATGTGAACACAGTCCAGCAGAGAGAGGGGGGAGCAATTGAACTCTGGTTGGGACTAGGCAAGTGAACCAAGTGTGAGAGCACCATAAGTGTGCCTTCAAATGTATACTTTTTGGGGCCACTTTATGAATATTTTGCTTTATCGCATTGCATTTTGTCATTCTACTTCCTAGTTCTGTGAATAATGATTTGAGGCACTGACAAGAGTCTTGATCCATCAGATTTTGGGACACTAATGGCTCAATTTTCTACTCCACAATTACCTGGTTGCACCTCAAAACGTCACTTGGATTTATCAACAACATTGCTGTATAATGCATTAGAATGGATGTCCTTTACAGGTATGATTTTTGTTTTTTATGTTGTATATGTATATTGCTAAATATTCACACAACCTCCATCTTTTTGCTTGAGGCTAAAGAAAATGCATTGGATAAGAGTGATGCAAATGAATAAATGTAACATTTTCAGTAAGAATATATAGTGAGCGCTAGTTTCTTTGGTGCATTGTAGTAGGGAGCGAATGTTTCAGTGCTCTGAATGACAATGAGAACGCTCTAGAAATGGTCAGTGCACCGACCATTGGACTAAGAAGCTGACTGAGACACACTCAGTGTTTTGGAGGAACCAGAGAGTGATTGATTGGGATTTTGGCTGGAAGTTATGAGGTTGAAGGTTGAACAACCTAGATTGTTTGCTCAGTTGTAATCATCTTTGATAGCTGCGTTTAAAAACTTGTGCTTTGGGGTCTGTTCCCTCAATAAGTGTAAGATAAATCAATGAAGTAGTTTTCTAATATTTAAGTTTCACATTCAGTCTGAGATAAATGTCAGTCTCTGAGCTGATCCGCAGCCATCCATCTCTCTGAATGAGCTGACGTGCCGTCATTTCACCTGTCCCTGTGAATGTAGATGCTGGGGGTTATAGCGTGACTATATATCACTGACTGTTCACATTGACATTGATTATGTGGTATAACATTACAAGTCTTACATATCATGTGGTATAATGCGACATATCTTCTCATTTCTATTGTTTTATGTTGTTCAGCTGTGGCGCATCTGGTGTCTAGTTTAACCAAGACTGCTGTTGTTCTTTCAATGTTTACTACTTGCTTATTTTTACATTTCTATAACAATTATGTGGTGTTGGACAAAATACTGAATGGCCGTAGAACCAATTTTCACACATAAGTTGCTAGTAAATGGCACAATTACAAAGAAATGGCAGGTAATACATTGAATTAAATGTGACATTTTGAAGTAGAGAAAAAGATGTATTCATAACTTCGAAAAATTATTACTTGGTGTACCAACTTGTAGGAATACTTTGCTAAGATAAAAACTACCCTTCAGATACAAAGCTACACACACTTCTCTATAAAGTTCGATTAAACAATCAAAATAAGAGGAAAATATTTTATAATTTTAATATAAATAATTAAATTTATTATAAAATAATTTATAATCTAAATATTAATAATATTTTATTATTTTTATTTTAAAAATGAATGAATAACAAACATTAAACTATTATTTATTAAACAATTATTTATCTGCCTAAATTATTTGGTAAAAGGCAAATTGTTTTATTTTATTATGCAAAGAAAATGCATTGAAAATCAAAATGCTCACAGGAAAAAGTGTACATTGATTTCAGCATGATCAGTTATTAAAATTTAATTGATTCTCTATTGTTTTTGCATGTCTTCATAATTTCTTTGTATGACACATGTTGGCACCTTTTAATTGGGTTACTACAAATAAAACAGTTTAGTCCAAGGAAAATGTTACTTATTTATTGTTCATTACTTCTGCTTGTTCATAATATACACTACTGGTCAAAAGTTTTTGAATTGTAAGATTTTTTTAATGTTTTTAAATGAGGTCTCTTCTGCTCACCAAGGCTTCATTTATTTGATCCAAAATGCAGCAAAAACAGTAATATTGTGAAATAATTGTTCAATTTAAATGACATTTTAAAATATATTCAAATATAAAACCGTTAATTTACTCCTGTGATCAAAGAAAACCTTGCAGCATCATTACTTCAGTCTTCAGTGTCACATGATCCTTCAGAAATCTTTGTAATATGATGATTTGATACTCAAGAAACATTTATTATTGTTATCAATGTTGAAAACAGTTTACAATTTTATTTGATGAATAGAAGCTTCAAAAGAACAGCAATTATCTAAAATATAAAGCTTTCATATATATATATTCATGACTTTAGAACATTGTAAACCTTCTTCAGCACTAGCAAACAATTTGCAGGTTTGGTTTTAGTTGATTATAGATGAAGATCCACTTTTTTGGAGTAAGAAAACAAACACTCTCTGTTAATCACTAGCTGAATGATTCAGACTGAGTAGTAAATCAGTTCAGAGTGTTCTGTTTGCTTGCTTGACCAATTTGGGTGGAAAGAACTGATTTAAACGAGTGATGTTGACACATCAGGAATCACTTCTTCTTAATCTAAACATCTAAAGGAAAATTCTGTTTGATAAATATTTGTCAGGGAAGAAAAAAGTTTTGATACTGAAATTTACTTGATATAGATAGATAAGTAGCTATGCTACTCACTTACTTCTGAAGAATGTAGTTAAGACTCATAAATTTACTCTTTGTCACCTTTTTGCAGTTGCAGAAGTCCGGTAAAGAACACTTCACAATTTGATGTTTTGCACGGAAGGCGTCTCACCCGTCAGACTTGTGACTGTGTTTTGCGCTGAGAGTCTGAATGTGTGTTAATGTTGTACAGAGACAAGCAGCTGTGGCTCTTTATGCAATGATGAAGGCAAAGTGGAGGGGATTTGGGGGCATGCTGGGAAAAAAGAAAAACATCCTAATGGACAGGAGCTGATGGAGGCCAGAGCAAGCCTGGATTACAAGCTAGAGTTTGTGTGTGTGTGTGTGTGTGTGTGTGTGTGTGTGTTAAATAGATATAAAAACAGACAGAAAGGCAGCGTATAGATGGTAGGTGGGTGGCAGTTAGTCTCAACCTTAATTTGGAGTAATTTCCCTGTCTTTCTGGGCATGGTGCAGAGGATTTGTTTGGTGGCAAGGTCTGGTCCAATCTGTTCCTCCGATATAACTATATATATCTCAACAGCTTTTAATCCACATTACGCGGATTTATCGTGAAATACACTAGGATTTGTGAAGATCAGCGTCTGTCACACACAGAGAAACAGGAAAAAATAGTTTAGCATTTCTATCCTTTTTTATTTTTTTGGTCTGTTTATATCATAGGAGAGATCCCAATTGTTATTCTTGTTCTTTTCATCATCCGTCTATCTTTGTTTTGATGTCATGTTTACATAATGCAGCATGTTTCCGTGTCACTAGGCGAGATTCTCCATATAGACTGTGCAATGTTTTACATATTTTAGCCTTGGAATAATAATGTCCATCATATTGTTGGATATGAAAGCATTTGGATCCATTTCTCCGCCCTAATTAAAACCATTTAGATGATAATGGTTTATTTAATATAATCTGATAATACGATAATAAATCTCAAACCTCTAAATTGGCAACTCTTAATCACTTGGTCTCACAATCACGGATTGACCTCACAACTGCTGGTTGATACTCAGCATTAACCTATTCCTGTGTTTGTCTGGCATACATCACAATTTCCTTTGAAGTAGTTGCACTTCCTTTTTCTTTGCCCAACTGAACAATTTGGTTGTTTGTTTTGTTTAGATCTTTTCCCCCTCTAACATAAGCCTGATTGTACGTTTCCCCCCCACTCTTACAGTATTTGGTTGCATTAAACCTAATCAAGTCTGTTCCTTGACTTCCCCACCCATTAAATGTCATATCATCCCATATGTGAACCCTAAATTCTGGTTATTGGCTTTCAGCATAAACACTCACAAACTGACTATATTTTTACACTCCAAAGTGCAATTAGTGTGGAATTCGCTCTTAAGCACAATTCTCGGTTACATTTTTACCAAGCTCTGCTCATTAAACGTATATTTACAATGACAAATGTGTAGTCTAACTGTCGCCCTGAAGCCCTCAACTTGTAACGCACTATGGAGGCTGTGTCGTCCTCCCAGAAAGTTGAATAATACATAGTTTTTGAGCCTGGTTAGTGTGTTCCTGGCCCAGTGTTAGGAATGCTCCTTTGAAACGATAACTTCCCAAGCTACTCCAGGTGCACTACAAGCTTTAAGTGTTTGTGTATATAATATATTATATTATATTGTATTATATTATTAATGTAGTAGGTGTAGATAGATCCTTTACATGCAATCGGCCAGCAATCATATCATTAACACGTGGCACAAGCTGATTGGCCTCTGCTGATCCTGCTGCCAATGAGATTGCTTGCTATTATTTAAATAATAGTCTGATTCAGTGTTTTCTGTGGGCTGGTCCTGTGAGAGTTCCACTGAAACCCTCCACCTCCCCCAGCTCCACCTGCCTAGATCTGTTACGGGATTTATGAATGTTTGTTCATTTTATTTATTTATTTAGATGTTATTTGTTTATTTATTTATTTTGATGTACATTTTATTTAAATATGTCTGTTTAAGAATGCAAAACGAGCAGTGTGTAACTGTCAAAATGAAGATCTCAATTATTGGGACAATTAAATTGAACTGAAACATTTAAAATTATTACAATGAAAACAATGGAAGTTTCAAAGGATGATAAATAGCTGTTCAGTTGAACCAGTTATTTTACATAAATTGTTCCAACAAACGAGTTCACTAAAGTTATTTGAACATTGAGGATACAAATTAGAGAAAAGACGATTTGGTGATTGTTAGATTATTGTTTTGCTTGGCTGCAGTGCTGCATGTAGTTCAATGTGGCAAAAACAAGGGAATAAGTAGGGTAAGTAGGTAACTTGTAAATATGGATATTTGTCTTACAAAAAAACATTGCTTCGCTTCAGAAGGCCTTTATTAACCCCCTGGAGCCATTTGAATTACTTGTATGATGGATGTATGCACTTTTTTGGGCTTCAAAATGGTGAGCGCTTTTCACTACCACTATAAAGCTTGGAAGAGCATGGATATTTTTAAATCTAATTCTTATTGTGTTGGTCTGAAAGAAGTCATATACACCTCGGATGATTTAAGAGTGAATAAATCATGGGATAATTTTCATTTTGGGTGAACTATCCCTTTAAATAGATAGCAGTTGCAATTTGTATGTCTATTCCCTACATAGCTTCACAAGAGGGTTACCAAGATTGCAAAGTGACATGCTTTAAATGTACTTTCTAACCAAACAATTTTATTGTTCTCAACTGTTGTACCTGTTACTCTGTCAATGATTCTCCAACATGAAATGCTAGCAATATGCACAGTTAATAACTTTGTGTAATTATTCCACATCTCTGGCTTATTCGCCTATTCCAAATCTTATTTAGCTTGGCGGTTAACGCAATTTTTGCGCTCTCACTTGCTAAACAGCGTCACCTGATATAAACTGTCAGAGTCTGGCCAGCAAGTGTCATTGCATTTCCATGATATATTGCAGTGCGCCATAATCACCTGCCCTGCAGTGAACACCCATTATAGCTCAGTAACCTAGTGTATTGTGCCTCGCAACCCCACACTGCAGACAAAAAGAGCCCATCCTCTTCTTCCTCAGCCCTCAAAATCCTCTTCACTCTGAGGACAAGCATATTTAAAACAGCAAAGTTGACAATTTTGTTGCCAAGCTCCAAGAAGTGCTTATCCCTCAGTCTCACTAGGTGGCGAGGAGGACAAGCTGTCTCTGCTATCTCCCCAGTGCGGGAGAAAGAACGGGCGAGAGAAAGAACGGCAAGAGGGAGGACAGACGGAGATGATTTTTTTTGTGTGTGTGTGTCTGTGTGTGTGTGTGTAATTTCCAATTGGGGAGGGTAACGGGATTGTTTCAGATGAAGAAGGCAGTGGCTGGTGCTTCGGCCCACACTGACCCTTTCTTCTCTTCCTAACTCTGTCGTTCTCACCCTCTCTGCTCCAAAATGATAAGATTTAGTGGCATATCCATGAGCCTAATCTTATTTATTCACTGAAGCTTTTTTGGATCCCAACATCAGTGGGAGAATTAAAGCGGGAGATCCCACTGGGAGGTCAGGAGTTTGGTGCTGGAGAAACATTGTAAGAATGAGAGAATACCATTTCTCCCGAGTGTCGACCACCCCGGCTTAGTTTGGATGTCACTTTGTTGTCAGAGTGGGTTTCAGTAGTATAATGGTGCTTACAGAAAGACATCCAGTAAAGGAGCATACAATTATCATCCAAATATCACTGCTTTGTTCTTGCTTTTAGAGTGCCTTCCCACTTTTTCAGTGGTGTTGGTTCCGTAACTATTCATTTTGATAACCTTGTTCACAGTGCTTCGTGGGAATAGCCATTCCCTGCAGAGCTCTTTTGGTGTGATTTGATGAATTCACAGCTAATTTGTTGTTACATTTGGCCTATGTGCTGAAAAGTTGAATGCTAAGTTTCCAATTAGCATTTTGAATCACTTTTTTAAGTGAATATCAAGAGAACTGCAGCCTCCATTTGTAGCATTAGCCAGTAACTGTGACAAAATACTGCAAACACTTACATTTAGTATCTCATAGCTAGACATTTAAGGTCTGGTCCACATTGCTGATCAAGAAACACAAACTCAGACAGGAAGAGTGATTAACCTCTACTGCTGGATAAACAGTTAACTTGCTTCTTATTGCTTCAAATAAGGTTTTCAAAGATTTGATGGCAGTAGCATACTTTGGAAAATCCAGTGATTATTTTATATTCAGTATAAAATTTATATGAATGATATGAATAATAATTATCAATGTTGTTACTGTTACTTTGTCAGTTTAATGCATCCTTTCTGAAAAAAAACGTAGGCCTATTAATCATCTTACTTATCCCAAAGTTTTGAATACTAGTCTGTCTATCCATCTATCCATCTACCGTTCTCTCTATCTGATTAAATATGTGGCAATCTGAGGACGAGGCCTTCTTCGGCTCAGTCTCACTTCCTTCTAATATTTCTTTAACAGCTTAGGGAGTTTTCTGTGCCAATATCATGCGTTGGCTTGCTCCCTGAGGGTTTTTTTTAAGGCACGGTTCTTTGTGAAGCTGCTTTGGAACAATATGCATTGTGAAAAGCGCTATACAGTTAAACTGAACTGAATTATTAACATGACAGGCTGAATAGGAAAACTGGCAACTTACGTTTCTAAATGTCTCTTGATTGTTGATGTTTTCATGCTCTCAGCAGCCAATACTTAGCTGCACAAAACAAATTGTAGCTGACATACAATGATGAGCCAAAACATTACGGCCAGTCACAGGTGAAGTGAGTATCGTTGATCATCTCCTAACAAGACCACATATTAAGGTCTGGGTAGATTAGATGGTAAGAAATCAATCATTTCTTGTAATCAATGTGTTGGATGCAGGAGAAATGGGTAGGAAGCATTGAAAGCACCTACAGTGGGAACTGGACCTTTGAGCAGCGGAAGGTGGTCCGATGAGTCTCATTTTCTTTACATCACATGGATGGCCGTGCACATGTGCACCGTTTACCTGGGGAAGTGATGCACCAGAATTCACTTTGGGACGGCAACAGGAATGTGATGCTCTGAGAAATGTTCTGCTGGGTCCATATTTAATATAGACTGGGTTGTATTTTTTATGACCTTCAGTAGTATTTTTTTGCATCAAAACACCAGAGAGTTTAATTTGACATCATCAACAGAAAGATATTGGAAGCATTTCTCTCTTAAAATATTGATAAGCCAGTTTGTTTGATAGTGCAACTATGCAAAACTATGTGGTCAGGCGGATATTATTATTTAATCATCTTTCATTATATTTTGGTCCAGAACCCTTGAATTTCAACATAGGAACCCAATCCCCATACCTAAATTAGTTTCAATGGGTTTTGAATAGGCCTTTTGAAGTAGGCCAATAGAGTTGAGTTGCATCATCAGAATGATATCAGAGGAAACTGTCCTCGGTCAGCTGGACGTAAAGCTATTCTGAAAGAAATCTGTTTCAGCGATGCGAGATCAGCGACTTCATGAGTGACAAAGAGCTAGTTGATTTGATTATGCACACATGACTAGCTTCACAGCTCTAGTGTGCTGTAATTGGTCTCTCTCTATCTCCAGTATCACTTATTTAGCTGGACACATGATAATAATGACTGTGTGTGAGGACGTGTTTGCTTGAATTATCTTCCTTCCTGTTCAATTACGTGGAAACCGGTTCCCGGAAACCTTCCTATAGTTTTCTGATGGCTAAAAAGAGTAGGTAATAAATGGCATTCAGGGATTGGTTCAGTGTGTATAATCTATATGCAAAGGTGTATAAGGAGTCAGTGTGCCTTCACATGTTTTTACTATAATTAATATTACAGCTCGCTGTCATAACTATGCATGAGAAGTTTTCGTAATCGTTCGCCAAATTCTCTACAAATCCCCACAGCCTAAATCCGCCTAAATCTCCCTCCACATTTTCCTCTTCTCCTTTCTTTCCCCTTTTCATTTTTCTTATTTAATTTCCTTCTGTTCTCTCCGTCCATAGTCTTTGTTTGCCTTTGACGGCCGTTTGTCTTTGTGCTGCCGAGTACTCTTCCAATTCAATCGTTTGCTCAATCAATCTGTTTTCTCTCCTCCTTGTCCACTTTTCTTTTCTCTCCATCCTCATCTCCTTGTCTTCACTCCATTCATCTATCCGGCTGTCTGTGTGTCCGTCCGTGACTCTCGCCCCCTCCTTCTTGTCTTCCCTCCGGTGAACGTCTCCGGGCTCTAGGCTGTCAAAGCCGTTAAGAGCAGCAGCAGTCTCCTCCGATTACACCGTGTTTGGGATTACTGCGTACGTGCTCCAGCACGTTCCATCTGCTCCCAGGCTGATTTTCCGCGCCGTCTCTTGTAAAAGTCGCTGCAGTCACATCCAAGCCTCAACCCGGCAGTGCATCGTGTGTGTGCTGGAACTTGCAAGTTCATGTCTTTTGGCCACATGGCTTGAGGTCAGAGATCCACCGTTGTGTATATCTGGATCAACTAGAGAATGTTTTCAGCTGGTCAACCACAGTTGTACGTGTATGGTTGAGATGTCACGGTGAGGAATTTTTCACACCGGTAAATAAACTGTAGAGAAAACCTGTATGAATTGACCCTTCGCAAACAGTTTGATTGACAGGCGAACTAACCAATCATAATTCCAAATACGCCATTTTGTCTGACAAAGCAGTCAGAGGAGTTAGTAGATAAACGTTGGTGAACTTGAAAAATTGTTTCTCACGTCTTTCCGTGCTTGAAACAACATTCCATCTGATGTTCATTCCTGTTCATTTGATTAATGTGTAAAACATTTAAAATGAGCCCACAACTGCTGCACCTTTAATGTTTCAGAAGTATCGGTATGATAGGAACAGTTGTTCGTTTTGGCCGTTTTTTTTTTTTTTCTGTTGTTATTTACAGTTACTCTATCAACTCAAGTTATTTAAAGAAATGCCGAACAGAATGCTTTGCAATATTAGCCTTTATGTTAGCCCACACAAGAACAATATCTATTTATTTTCTTAACATGTTCACAGAAATCTCTAGTCCACTGGGATTTTCTGTAAAGCTTGTCCGCTATAACAACAGTAGCTAAGGTCAACGGAGGGTTAATTACGCTGTATAATGGACACTAGTGTAAAGCGTGACCTCACACAGAGTTAGATTGAGATTTTCTTGGCCACTGGTCCATACCAGCCAAACACATCATGCATCAAAAGTTTAGCACTTTATTCTGGGATTCTTTTATTAGGAAAGACAAATGTGAGCCCTTTCTAATTTGATGGTCTAGGTGTTGGGGAAGAAAGAGTCTTCTCAAAACGAATATCTCATCTTGATACGACAGTAGAAAGAGAGAGAATATGGGGAAAACGAAAGTATGAGGGAATTTATGCATGCTGATTTCTCCTGTAATTTAGTGAAATTGCAACATTACATTTCCATCATATTTTGTTCCCTTTTTTCTTTTCTTTTCTTCTATACATTTTCATTTGCATTCATTTGTACATCAAGGTCACATTAACATAACTGGCAAAATATTAAAAGATTTTAAATTTCTTACTCTCTTTATGACTTTCACTCTGAACCCCTTATCTACAACGGCCGCACTTTGCTTGCTTCAAAAAAGGGGTGATCTAGTTAAAAAAAGAAATTGAAAGAGAAAAGAAGCCCTTTTGCATAAAATGGCAAGTTAAAGAAATCTAAAACAGTTGCTGAGGAACTCTAAATAATCACTATGCTTTTGGAGATGAATACATTAACATAACTTAGAGCTCTGGAAGTAATCACCAGTCTAAGAGTGCGGGGGTCTCCCCAAGGGCTTGTTTCTTTCTGGTCTGTCACTCAGTTTAAACCCTGACCCTCCTAGAAAGAGAATGATTGCAGAACCTAAGCCCTGTGGTTTCCTCTAAGGTGACTTACCAACAAGATGCAAGGTAAGGATTAGTTCATTGCTTTGTCGACTGTAAAGATGGAGCAAGAAAAGTTCACGGTGAAAAATGTTTCACTAGCGTTCAGACGTGCTGTCATTGAGGTGGCAAGTGTGTCATAGTGGCTGTTTCTACGGTGGCCCTCAAGGGCATGACGTATCCCCGTTAGAGAAGCAAAAGAGACTTGACAGAGCGACAGCATAAAGCTGCTAAAAGATTTTATAAAATGTTTGATTTTTCATTATGTTATGTTTCTCTTTTACATAATTTTCCATTTAGCCAGTAATCCTACCCTGCTGGAGGAAAAAAAGAAAGAAAAAAAAAAGACTAAACCAGTTTGTTGGTATTGTTGGTCTTCTATGATCTAGTTTGCTGGTTTTAGAGGAGTTTTGGGGCACTTGTCGGTCTCACACCTGACCATCTAGACCAGTTTAAAACAGGATAGACCAGCAATTCAGAATGGCAGGTTATCTTATGCTACAGATGTTACTGCTTTTTAAACGCATGGAGGAATTGTCTTGTAAAGCCATGATGAAAAAACAACTTAACACATCTACAAAGAAACCAAGGATAACGCTTGGTTTCTACAAAGAAACCAAGGATAACGCAGATGTGACGCCATTTACAGGCGACTCGCTCACACGTCCCAGATCCTTGGTTAAAATTGCGATTTTTCTCACAAATTTACAAACATTTGGGAACATTTGGGATATTGAAAGGATATAAAATGCCGGCCGAGTGGTTTTTGGTTATTTTACATATTGCAGCTTTAATTCTAAAGCGGCTCTGATATGTAATGTTTCATGTACAGTCAGATGTTCTTTATCTGTGTCAGTAAATCAAACGAGTGACTAAACCGTCAACTTCACATTGTTTCTCTTAGTAGGATGAATAATGTGTTATTTAAACGGTGATTAAATTATATATAGAAAGTGGTCATATAACGCTCCCTTTATAATCGCTGTCAATCAAACAGCGCGAGTTTATGCAGCAAGTTTATGCAACGAATCTCTCTGAATCTCACATTTGCACTATTAGTTACGATTAAAACATTCGTTAGTGTGCAGAAGTTGAGTTGCAATGGCGAGATCACTGCTATCATGCGCTCAACATGCGCTCAATATGTCTGTGATCGTCTACGGTGTTCATCACTGCAACCTTTCATGCCATGATCTAAATATAATGCCATAGATCTAAATGTAATGCAACCTTTTTCTCGATAAGTTAACCTTGAGAGCTGTAATAGTGAAAAACGTGCTAAAAACTTTCAAGAGAGGAATACTTATTTTATTTCCAAAGATGTTAGCCAATCACAGCAGTAGGTGTTTAAACTTAAGTCTCACAGCAGACACAGCTCATAAAGCAGAGCGTTCAAATAAGAAGGCTAAAATCAGGGTAGGAAAATGCCTTTTATTTCTAAATTATGACCATTTTTAATGTAAAAAGTATATTAACATTACAAATGCAACCCAGAAAACAACATAGAAAACCATCGTAAAGAAACTGCTTAACCATTTGGCATGTTGCATTCATATTCTAGGCTCATCTGCTTGCCTGTATTTAGCACACAGATACATCTGCTTGTCTTATCTTCAATAACTGAATTTAATCTTTTAATAACACTAATTTAGTACATTAAGTGACTTTAAATGTTTTTCACTTTAAGTGTTTTAGAACATCCCACTGCTTTTTGTAATTGAAGTACTGCAGCAGGTGTTGTATATGGATCACAAGTGCCCAAAAACTTGCATTTTGTTCACATGTTAAAGATATTTTTATTTTGAGATGGAAAATTGACAGGTTTGTAATGCAGTTTAATGCATGTTTTGTCCTCCAGGTCCCTTTAGCACTATGAACTATGAACATGACTTTCTTTCTTTTGTGGAACATGAACAAATATATTTTGGAAATGTTGGTAAACAGCTTTGGTTCCCATTGACTTCCATTGTTTTTCCATACAATGGAAGTCAATAGGAACCAAAAGTGTTCGGTTACAAACATTCTTTAAAATATCTTATTTCCTACAAAAGAAAGAAATGGATATATAGATTTGAAATGACATGAAGGTGAGGAAATCATGACCAAATTTATTTTGGGATGAACTATCCCTAGGCTGTTTTGTTGGCTTACTTGATCTCCTGGCCTGCTCAGTCTGATCTGTTCGCTGCTGTTAGCAGGTTTTGGGCACTTCCACCTCAAAAAAAAAAAAAAAAAAACAGCTTAACCACGAACCAGCTCAGTTTCAACAGGAATACAGATGTATTTTTATAGTTAAATTTTGTAGAATGGCTGAAATGGAGGGAACCCTTCGCAGAGAGCATTTGCATTCCTTTAAACGTCCTCATCTTCATTCCGCTCCCTTGGTAATCACAGACTGCTAACAGAGATCGGAGCACCGTTGATGGTTGTGGCGAGAGGGAGAAAGGAAAAAAAAAAAACATAAGGCTCATTTGCAAATGCTGGTGAAGTTGTGTACTTAAAACTCTCTCCTCATCCTCTCTCTTAATCACTCTCTCAATCGCTTTCTCTCTCACACGCTCCTCATAAAATCCCCCTATTAGCATATTCTCCGTCTCAAGTTCATAAAGAACCACATATGGACTTGGCGTGCAGAATGCTGCCCATTTAATGAGCTGCACGCTCTATCTCTGATATCAGCCCAAAAGTATGTGTGTGACACTTTGTATTGTATGGTCTCCAGACATCACATCCTCAGAGCACACACAAAGCATTTTATTATTTGAGATGATGAATGAAAGGAAGAATAAAGATATTTTTGGTGCCTTTGATTCGATTGTGTAGAATGGACAACACATTCTGTAAATTGTCTTCCTCTACAGTTTGCATTGCCTGATATGAAGGCCTGAGAGATGTGTCTGGCTCTGTTTAACTGCAAACACAGATTCCACTTGAATACAGTGTGATAGCGCCGTCGTGTTGTGTTGTGACTTCCATCGCCTTCCCTCTTCGTGGGCCTCTTTTTGATGCCTCTTTTGTGATGCGAGTGGCAAGATGCTGCTTAGGGGGAAGCTTGTGTAGCCTCTTTCTATCTCAACACTCGCAAAAATGGGAAAAAGAGAAACACCCCAGAGTAATGCGCTTCAGTGTTGTACGTATTTCTTTTTTTAGCATGTAGTATTGCAGGTCTCATAGTCAAACTGTATTGCGCTGAGAATATAATGAATGATGATATAATGAACAGGATATCAACAATTGCAGCCCATTCTTCAGGAAAGAAAAGTAGTTTTCAATATATCAAAAGCATTTTCAAATCTGTCGAGCACATCTAACATGGATGGTTCGCAAGTGGGATTGTTATTCACTATGTGCTGCAGGGTTGCCATAAAAGTTTTAGTGTTTTATACATGGCAATCTGAATCTTTCATGTCAGAACAAAATCAGATTTACCCTTCTTTCCTGTATAGAACACGTCCAGATTATATTTCACATATATATATATATATATATATATATATATATATATTTACAGTGTGTGTATATCTATGTATGTGCTAACTAGTGAATATATATATACACACACACTCTATACACACACACATATTGTATATACACATGTATATTTATATATAATGTTCATTATTTATTATATATATATATATATATATATATATATATATATATATATATATTTTTCAGGTTTCTTAGATGAATTGAAAGTTAAAAAGACCAGCATTAATATGACATAGAATTATTTTGTAACATTATGAATGTTTTTACTCCCACGTTTGATCATTTTAATGTGTCCTTTCTGAGTAAAAGTATTAATTGCTTTAAAAAAAAAAAATCAAACTGTAAATATAAGTATTAAAAGTTTTTTTGTTGTTGTTAATTAATATTATTGCAAAATATATTTTTAATTATCAGGTGACATGTGTTTTCATAAGATTCACTGCAAATTCAACTGTGACAGCATCTCTGTGAAAATGGAAAAAAGACAAACAAGAAATACTATTTTTCCACTACCAGCATGAGAGAGATAAAAGCAGACTGTTATTCTCAATCACGAAATGACCTCCCTTACCGAGTGCCTTCAGATTGCAAACACACTTGTAGAAGTGTATAAAAACAGCGCTATTCATGTAGCTCAAGCGATCAAGTGAACGGCTTTATATAGAATTGTCTGAATGACGGGCAGTGAGCTGTTGACACTGCACTGAATCTGCTCCCCAGGGTTTAGATAATGTGAAGACCTACTGATGGTTGTGAGACTGACAGAACGTGAAGGGTCCTGAAAGAGAGTGAAGATTAGAAACCGAGAAAGAGCTAAAGCGAGAACAAGACTGTGTTTTGACTTGGCTGACTCTCTGCTAACCGACAGAAAGAGTGAATGAAAGCGCTACGCAGACAAACCGGGGACGGGGGAAAGCATCGTGCAGACGTCGGAAAAGAGCCAGATGAAGGGAAAGCTCACAGCTGTCTCCCAACAGAAGGAAGCAGCGCTCTCCTGATGTTACAGGTGCAGACCCCCTCCTTTTCTTCTCGCTCTCTTTTTTCTCTCTCGCTGAAGGTTGTATGGCGTGAACGCCCTCAGTAAATGTCAGAACAAGCTGCTGCTCTTCCCAGACCACGCAGTGGGAGAACCACCAACCTCATCGCCTTGGCAACCCCTTGTCTCTCATCCGAAAGAAAAAGGCGAGGAGGAGGAGAAGAAAAGGGCTTTTATGCCGCTGACCCCCCTCCTTTCCGTGCGCACACACTCAGACATGCCCATCAACCCTCCCCGAGAGACCCTTCTGAGACCTGAAGCATGTGGGTGAGCTCCCAGGCTTTCTGAAAGGACTGGATAGAAAGGAGAGCGCTGAGGGGGAAAAAAAACTTTGCCAGGGAAAATTTTGTACACTTAAATATAGACTTTGCTAGACCAGCTAGATTGACGGATAAGTAACACTTTATCAGGTTCAGTTGGTTAACATGAACTAGTAAAGCATCTATTAATCTGAGAGTATGTTTACACCACAGCGATGTACTAAAAACAGAAAAGTTTTTTACGTATTTCGCATACATATGACAACGTCGTCAAAACGATCCCCGTTCACCTGGACCAGCGAAAACGACTAAAACTACACTGTATTATGCATGCCAGGCCAGTAGTTGGCAATGTCACTTTGTACTCAAGGAGAACGGTATCGTTTTCATAGACTTGCATTTTTAAACCCGTTTTCAAAAACTTGCTTTTTCTGGACCCTAAAATGCTCTTGTCACAAACGAAAAGCCAAAACGGATAAAAAAAATGTTTTCCTTTTTTAGTTGAAAATGGTGTCAAGTAAACGGCCCCTCATTCAATGTTAATTTCAAGATGTGCTAATGCATAATTAAGTTAGTATTATTTAATAGGCCTGAGCTAACATGACCTAACATGTTTGTATTAACTAACTTTATTGGAGATTAATAAAAACTGAAACAATTGTATTGCACATTGATAGTTAATTATTTAGCTAACATTAACTAATAGGATTTTTAAAGATAAATAGACAAGAGGGCTGGCTTGTTTGTTAAAACAACTTGCATGTATAATGCAAGACTTTATACTAAAAACACTTTTATTTTAAGCAGAATTCTCAGAATAATTACTAAATCAGGTTGGTGAGAATCTGAAAAACTACCACTATATGTATATACCAGGGCGTTTCCTCCGAGGAGGCATGGGAGGCAGTGCCGCCTCAAAAAAAATAAATAAATAAAAATGGATGATAAAATAATCGATATTACAAAAATAAAATATTTCAAATTGTCACAATAAAAGGCATATAAATGACTAATTTAAATCTAAAAGGAGCACTTTCTAACAGCGACACCAGTAGGAAAGCTAGAGAGTCTGATCTCTCTTGCCTCTCCTGTGCCTATTGACTTTTAAAAGACCCCCTAAAGCGTGCCGTGGGTTTAGTGGGAGGTAATTGAGAATGAATGGGGGAAAGTCAGACGAAAGGAGGCAATCCGATAATTCTCGCCTCTTGTTTTCGTGCATGTTTGTGAATCAGCCTGAATGAATAAAATAATAGCGCTAATGGGAAAGCTAATTAAAAAGTAAGTAAACAACTCAGCCACTTAGATATCACCGCTTTGTCATGTCAAAATCAAACTTGAAATGGCCTGAAAACATAACCCTGGGGTTAGTGAGCAATCAGCGTGGTGAAATTAAAGGTACATCTTAATGTCTATGACAGTGTTTACTGATCTTGATGACTGATGATCTGAAAATTTAAGTTGGCTTAAAAAGAACAGCTGAACATCAGTTCACAAATAAAACTTAGTTATTATTTTAGAATAAATGTAAAAATGCTTGTAAAATGTAATGAAATCTAAATGTAAAAACACTTGATCAGATTTATACTTGGGTTTTAATAAATATAAAATTAATTACTTTGTTAATGTATAAATACTGAATAGAAATGCATTTTTCAATTATAATGGTAAGAAATATTAAACGAGGAAAATGTTACAACATTAAGTGTAACTGGGACATGAATTCACATTTGATTTGTTAAAAATAAATAAATAAATAAAACTGTGAGGGCTTTGCCTCGTCATTTCAGAACACCCAATGGGGTATATATATCACGTTACCAAAGATATGTGGTCATGTAGTGCGGGAACATAATGATCGAAAATGTGGGAATGTGTCAAACTCAAGAATTGGTAGAGTGGTAGTATTTTGTGATATAGATGGATATATAGACAATTCTTGTAAATTAAAAATATTTTCCTAAACTCAATTGGTTGAACCATTGTCAAGCCACACCCATTAACAAACTATGCTTACATTTTCCATTTAAACTCGGAAAGTAAAAAATATTTTAATATCCAAAAATCCAAATGTCAACTTCAATGCTCAGTTTCTTAAAGTATAAAGTGCATAGGACACTTGATCTAAATGATCTAAAACAAAACTTTGAATGCTGTCTGTCTCTTAGATTCAGCTCTTATTATGCACTATGGACATGAGAGATGTCTTTATATATATATATATATATATATATATATATATATTTCCCCCCTCTCCCTACTGCGTGAGCTCCATATTCTGTGCAGAGTAAGCCTTATGTGTCATCAGACCACATGGGGCCATTTTGTTGGATGGTACTTTGAGACTGCAGGTGCTTTCTCTATAATGGCTGCTGGGACTGCATTTCTTCCTCCAAAGTGCCCTGTCTTTCTCTTTCTCGCAGTCTTTCTCTCCCTATGTGCCACCTCTTACTGTGTCCGTGCAGCTGAGCTCCTACCTCTTCAAAACTGTTGTTTGTGTGGTATTTTTCATGAGAGGGAGAGTTTGAGAAGAGGGTGGGTGTGTAGTCTGGCTTTATGGCGATGTTCCATCAGGTCGCTGTGGCGACAGCGTTTAGCAGAGCTCCTCGGGGAGAAAGGAAACGACTGTAAGAGGAAGCAAGAAAGAGCGAGGAAAGTATAATGAGTGAGGGAATTAATAAGGTCAGCAGTATACTTTAGGAAAGTGATCCTGTTGAACATGCTTAACGTGCCATCTTGCTTTTGTTGGGTTGGTAACTAAGAAGAGTGTTACTGGAGTGTTATCTGTTTTCTGTTAGCTTTCCCATTCATCTCAATGGCAACGGCTCACTTAATACTGGTTGTCTGACAGTAGAACAATAACACATACTGTATATGTTTATTTTATTATTTAACTCCATACCACAATAATGCATTCAATACATTTACTATTTATTCATTTTATTATTATTATTTTTTTAAATTTTTTAACACTGACATCACAACAACACATACTTTATATTCATTTTATTTTTATTTAAATTTCACTTAAATACTAATTGGCTGACGGCACCACAATAACACACGGTGCTTGTTTTTTTGTTTTGTTTTGTTTCGTTTTGTTTTTGTTTTATTTTATTTATTTTATTTTAAACACTGATTGACTGACAGCACCACACAATAAGAGTGCGATTATTTTATTTTGTATATTATTTTGTATATTATATTATTATTATATTGTATATTTTGTATATTATTTTATTTTATTCATTTGAATTATTAAACACTGATTGTGGCTGACAGCACCACAATAACACATACAGTATGGTTATTTATTATTATTTTATTTATTTAAAATGACTTTAAATACTTATTGGCACCACAATAACACATACAGTATACTTATTTTTATTATTTTATTTTATTTTAAGCAATGATTGGCTGACAGCACCACAATAAACCATACAATTGCGACTTTATATCGTGTAATTCTGAAAAAAAAAAGTCAGAATTGTGAGATTTAAACACAATTATAGTATAAAAGTCAGAATTGTCAGATAAAAAGTCACAATTACCTTTTCAACTTTTTATTCAATGGCGGAAACAAGTTGGATCAATGACATACAGTACAATCCAGGTAAAAAATGTTTATTTCATGCTGTTAAGAGTCCTTCAAAATAAATAAATAATTGGTTAAACATCTACTGCAATACGTTGAAATGCATGTTTACTTTGTATGTTGCATGCAAGAAAAATATTTTGTCAGAAGACACTTTTTAAATCTACTACAGCTACTTCTGAATGACTATCAATGATAAAGATTTTTGTTGCCCATAGTGTAGTTTCAACAAGGGCTAATGTCTAACACTAACCAGCCAAATCTTGACCCCTGATGGTAACAAGCCTCAGTAGCTTCAAGAGCCTACTCAAGAAAGGCATTACCATGTCTATCTTACAAATGCATGTGCCATTAAGCTAGATATGTTGTTATCCAAGTAGCTAGCTATAAACATGTAACTTTCTCTTCAGACTGTTGCTCAATAGTTCACCTATTGTCCAAAATTCATACAATTTGTATTTCGTGACCAGTGCTTCAATTGTTTCAACCATAAAAACTAGAAAAAGATCTTGTACGATAGCTACCAGTGACAGTGTTAGCATCTGTCGTTCATGTTTATTTTTAACTAGCAACTTAGAGCTAAAATAGATATCCAATGTCCAAAAAAAATCACTTTTATACCTCAAAAAAGTTTCTTTTTTTTGTGAAAGTTGTCTCAAAGTGAAACATTTACACCTTTTCCTCAGACAGCAAGGTATCTCTACTGATCATGTGCTGACTGAGTATCATCACACTGATTTGAAGAAATTTTGTGATTTAAGAAATTTAGCGTGTTAAAATTGCCCCGGTCTCCACTGTATGTCAGACCTAAGAGTGACAGTAAGATGTGAGGCGCTTTGCTCAGCATGGAAGCGGCTCGGGTCTTGAAGAACCATGTGTTTGTAAGTGAAAGACTATAGTTAACGCTGTCAAAAGGTCTGCATTTCACTGTCTTTATTCTTTTCACACAACTGGTGTAATTTTCCTTCAAACACAATATTCTAGTCTCTTTCTTTCTTGTGGTGCATTCGCTCTTCTTGCACATGTATTTAATGTTTCCTCTGACAGCTCAAAAGTATATCTTATTTCACTCTTCTTATCTGTGTCATTCATTCCAGCTGCCTCTGCTCTTTATTTCTCAATTTCAACTTCTCTCTCTCTCTCTCTCTCTCTCTCTCAATCTCTCTTTCTCTCAGTCCTCAACATAGTAATTTCCTTTAAGTCACTCCTAACAATAGTTCCACTCTCTCTCCCTTTCAGTATGATATACAGCCTATCCACCACATGTCTCTTTCACTCTATATATTAAAACATTTCTCTGTATTAACTGCTATGATGTTGTACAGTGTTTTACAGGCATGTTGCACAGGATATGAGAGGTTATTTTTTTTCTCTCTGTCTTTGTGAGACTTGTATGGTTTTTATTTGGTGTCTCCTCAACGACACAACCCAGAGGTCACAAAAACAATATCTTTCATATCCTGAGGATTTCTGAGCTGTTCGTTCTGTGCGTGTTTGGCCACCCTTGAATCCACTAAGACTTCAATTTCAGTTAATTTGTGCGTGTGTGTGTGTGTACTTGTTTTGACTATACTTGTGAGGACCAAATGTCCTCACTTATATTGTGAAATACTTTGACAACCCAGTAGTGAGGACATTTGACTGGTCCTCACTAGTTAAAAAAATCTATAAATCTAAAACCTCTAAATCTGTATTTCTTCTCTTTTTTACAGATTCTAATGAATGAACTAGAGCGGATGTCAAGATTTTCTTTTCTTTAAATTGTGTTCTGTGTCTCACACAAAGCTCTCATATCTCTGCAGAAGATTTTGAATATAGTTAATATCATACTGGCTTTGTTTGTTGCAATTGCAAAAAACTAGGAAAACAGTGTTCCAATTTTCTCTTTGTGTTCCACAGAAGACAGTAAGTGTGAAAGTAAGGTTTGGAACGACATGAGGATGTGTAGATGATAACAGAATTTTCATTTTTGAGTGACCTGTTCCTTTTATCGTGTGTGCTCCTTTCTGCTTCAGTGCCTTGACCAGGCAATAACGGCCTGTGCCAGTTGAGCTTCCACATAACCTTAGGTCTATGGGGAGATCCTTGTCTTTCATGTGCCCTTCCACCTATGTCCTAAAAAAGTAGGTCAGGACATGAAAAAAAAAAAAAAAAAAAAAACGCCCACACACCACTGTAACTTTGAACTGAGAGATAGAAAACACCAGGTGTGAGTCAGGTCAGTGTATAGATGTGATATGATCAGGCTAAAAGATCATAACTTCTATTGGATCATATATATATATATATATTTATTTTGACTGATTTTATGTTTTAAAATTTACAGAAACTTAAATATATGGTTAGTAAGAGACATCTTTATTGTTTTTGCTCAGGTATTCAACTCTTCTCATACGTTCTTGCTTATAGATGATACCTGTTGAGGTTTTCACTTTTCTAAGTGATTCCTCTTACAATTTTTGCCTACTGGAATATTAAATATGTGTAAAAATACAGCAGACTTGTCATTGAAGGAGGGATACGAGTATATATATATATATATATATATAACTATATATATATATATATATATATATATATAACGACCTCAAACAGGTGCACCTAATTTAGGATAGTAAATGGAGTGGAGGTGGACATTTTAAAGGCAGACTAACAGGTCTTTGAGGGTCAGAATTCTATTCTAACTGATAGACAGTTGTTCAAATACTTATTTGCAGCTGTATCGTACAAATAAATAGTTTTAAAAAAATCATACATTGTGATTTCTGGATTTTTTTTTTTTAGATTATGTCTCTCACAGTGGACATGCACCTACGATGACAATTTCAGACCCCTCCATGATTTCTTAGTGGGAGAACTTGCAAAATAGCAGGGTGTTCAAATACTTATTTTCCTCACTGTATATGTGTATATATATGTATATATGTGTATGTATGTACATGTATATATGTAGGTGCATCTGAAATTAGAATGTCGTGGAAGAGTTCATTTATTTTTATAATTCAACTTCAATTTTGAAACTTGTGTATTAAATAAATACAATGCACACAGACTGATGTAGTTTAAGTCTTTGGTTACTTTAATTGTGATGATTTTGGCTCACATTTAACAAAAACCTACCAAGTCACTATGTCAAAATATTAGAATATGACATGACAATCAACTCAAAACATCTGCAAAAGTTTCCTGAGCCTTCAAAATGGTCTCTCAGTTTGGTTCACAAGAAGACAATCATTGACACCCTTCACAAGGAGGGTAAGCCACAAACACTCATTGCCAAAGAAGCTGGCTGTTCACAGAGTGCTGTATCCAAGCGTGTTAACAGAAAGTTGAGTGGAAGGAAAAAGTGTGAAAGAAAAAGATGCCAACCAACCAACTGAGAGCCGTATGAGGATTGTCAAGCAAAATCGATTCAAGAATTTGGGTGAACTTCACTAGGAATGGACTGAGGCTGGGATCAAGGCATCAAGAGCCACCACACACAGACGTGTCAAGGAATTTGGCTACAGTTGTCATATTCCTCTTATTAAGCCACTCCTCAACCACAGACGATGTCTGGGGTGCCTTAACTGGGATGAGGAGAAGAAGAAATGGACTGTTTCCCAGTGGTCCAAAGTCCTCTTTTCAGATGAGAGCAAGTTGTGTATTTCATTTGGAAACTAAGGTCCTAGACTCTGGACTTCAAGCAACTTGGGCTATGAGCTGCTCCCCCCTTACTCCAGAGTTAAATTTCCACAGTCTGTGATGATTTGGGGTGATATGTCATCTCCTGGTGTTGGTTCATTGTGTTTTTTGAAAACCAAAGTCACTGCACCTGTTTACCAAGAAATTTTGAAGTACTTCATGCTTCCTTCTGCTGACCAGCTTTTTGAGCATGCTGATTTCATTTTCCAGCAGGATAACAAGACTTCGCAGGTGATGACAGAATGAACCAGGTTTATATAGGGCGAGTGAAACAGGTAAACAAGACACAGGTGAATAAGTTCAAGGATAATGGGAAATATAGTCTGTGTGTGTAAGTGAAGTCTGAGGGGGGATGCCCTCTGTTAAGGGCTCTCTATCGGATAATCCTATATATGTATATGTGTGTGTGTGTGTATATATATATATGTATATATAATCAAATATAATCAAATCCTTGCTGATAAATATGTTTATATATATATTTCACGTAAATGCTATTCTTTTGAACTTTGTTCATAATAGTATTCTGATGTTGCACAGTTTACACAAAAATATTTAGCAGCACAACTGTTTTCAACATTGATAATAATTAATGTTTCCTGAGCAGCAAATCAGCATTTTAGAATGATTTCTGAAGGATCATGTGTCAAATTCAGTGTTGACATCACAGAAATAAATTACATTTTAAAATCTAAAATAGAAATCAGTTGTTTTAAAATGTAATAATATTTGCATCCTTGGTGAGCATAAGAGACTTCTTTCAAAAACATTTAAAAAATCTTAAGCTTTTGAACGCAATGTGCATAAATGAATAGAAATTATTATATGAATAGCATTATTAGCTTATTTTGAGCTATTCTTACACTATATTACATCTGCTTTATTCAGTTCTGTATTTTGTTGTTGCCGAACTAAATAATAAATGCTGAATTAGTTCCTTTTATCTTGTTATGCTTTTTTTAGAGGTCTCTTTGGAGATCTACTACCGGAAACTACATCGAAAGCAAGAAGATTTTGAACCCTACTTCACCTCTTCAGTGGTGGCATGCTTTTGACAGACTGGAGAGGTTAAAAGTCACTCTAACCCTTCCTTGAGGTGAGCTCAAAAAGTCCAAGCCAGGATTGGACAATGTTGCGAGAGCCTCACATGCTTCCAATGGGAAGACAGTTTGGCTTCATGTCTGTGTTGGATGGTGATGCTAATGTGAGAGCAGCATGTGGAGTACTGTGTGAATTATTTTATTACTGAAACGCTGTAGGATGAAATCACCGGGCCCAGGCAGGGGGAGGAAAAGCCCAGCTGACAGCCATATAGAAAGAGTCCAGAGCCCCCCAGCCGGCAGCAGGGACATCACCATCTGGAGCGAGGCCTACACGCCATGCTGGGCCTGTCAGAAAGACGGAGCTCTTTTCACAACACACTTTTGTCCATCCTCTCTCTCCTTCGGTGAAGCTCTCACTATCCAGCCGAGCGTTCAGTCGTCTTCTCCACAAAGCTCTCCTACTGCACGGATTGTTCTATTCATCTGTGGGAGGGAGGAGCTGGATGGATATCACACATCCGGGATTGTACAAAATAGTTAACAAGTACAATGGTTAAATGTACACTAATCCTTTGATGGGTATCGGCATCCTTTGAGGGTTAAATCCAGCTTGAATGTTGAACAGTGTGGTTCTAAATGTCATTGACGTTTTCTAAACCTCTTTAACAATATCTTTTGCTAAAACATGTTTAGTTTTACTGGTCTTCGCTAGTCATCTTAGACTGTTTATAAAAAAAAAACACTTGTGGTTGTTTTAGTGGCTATAACAAATGAAAAGTAATTTGCTTAAAAAATCATTAAATGGTCTAAACACCAGCTAAATGCCAGGCTAGAAGACCATCTTAAACCAACTAAAAATCCCATAAACCATCTTAGACTGGTTTAAAAAACTTTTTTTTTTGTTGTGTAAAATGATAATTTGTGTTCTTATCTTAAAAAAAGAACATCATTAGCATCTTAGGCTGGTTAAATGGTCTGAACCAGCTAAACAGCAACTTGGCCAGGATGGGAGACCAACTAAAAACCCAACAAACCATCTTACACTGGGTTAAAACTCTCTCTGGATTGTTTCACTGCAAATAAAGCCAAAGACGAAATGAAAAGTAATTAGGACATTTGTTTTGTTTTTTTATAGGTTGACAGTATTAGCTATACACTGGACAGTAGCCTCCAGATGTCAGACGTATGGGGTGACATCTGTTTTGATTGTCTCCAGGCGATGCTGCCCTGTAAAAGACATGATGCTGCCAAGAAGACTGTCAGACTAATGATCTGTGTGTTGCTTTTGTTTGGCTATTTCAGTCAGGCTAACTGTGCAGTATTAGTAACCATTAGTTATATTAATCTGCGGATAATCTGCGGAATACCTTGCGACGGAATTGACAACTTGTCACAGACATTCGTGAAATTGGTGTGTCCCTAAAACATGTTCTCATTAGTTTGTGCCAGCGACGGAGTGAGGCTAAGCTAGCACGCCATCCAGGGAAATTAGCCTGGTAGCATACCAGACACAATGGTTTATTTATTTTTAAGCTGACTGCTAAAGTTGGAGAGGGGTATCCCTCTGTGACTCGGTAAACAAACCGGACAAGAGAAGAGGTAGTTGGAGGATAGAGCCAAGGGTAGCCGTTCACCTCCATGCCAGAGGCAGATAGCAGAAGAAGTGAATCTAACAAATCCCCTTGTGATCTGAAAGCACACTTCTATGTGGAGGATGTAAAGATCTGACTTGGCCTAGCAGGGAAGTCTCTTGTTGATGGTTATTCACCGGACTTTCTAAATTCGCCCCTGCTCATAATGCAGGTTTTGAACTCGAGGGGTGAAGTCTGGAGCAGTGCACCTAAGCAGACCTGTCAGCCCTTTCAGTTGCATTCGATGTATTTGTTGTTAGACTCTTCCCAAACAACCATTTGAGCATAGCCCAGGCAAAACCTCTGAGGATCTCATATGGGAAACTTCTTTTACCCTCATTTCAACTCTTGGTTTCTTTCTTTCTTTAATTGATAATTGAATAAGCTATCGCCATGTAATCAATTAAGAACTTGATCCCGACCTCCGAGAGCAGCAGTTAATTGGCCTGTGCCAATGAGATCAAGCTGAGGTATTAACAAAGATGAGGTTTTGGAGGTCATATGCAGGTTTCTTATTGCGTCACTGGGACTAAAAGAGAAAAACAAAGTGCAAAAAGCTTCACTGTGGTGTCTCCATCTTTGATCTCATTTTGCATGAAGGTTCCTTGACTGCCGGCCTTTGACGATAAGAACAAGCGTCCGGAAAATTCCACACCACCTGCAGTCGCTGCTGCTTTGTAACCTGTGAGCAATGAATGAGGTATTGGAGGGGAAAAAAACCTTCATCGATCTCTCCTCACCTGCTTTTTTCCTCACTTTTCCGCTCTGTCCTCTAAAAACATTCCTTTTTCACTCAGTTGACTTCCATTCAAAGCCAGCCAGCGATGGTTAATGCTTGACTAGGTTGCTTTGCCCCGGCAGCCCCCTGGGTCCTGGGCAGTGGCCTGAAAGGAGCCTGAAGCTGCAGCCGAATAGAGAGCCAGAGCAGGCAGGGGGCTAATAGTGGTGGATGGGATTGTCTTCACGGTGCGGGAAGGGTGGGGGACGGGAGCGGAGAGAGTTGAGGCCTAGAACCATCTGCTTTTGTGGTGGTGAGCATCAAAGCCAGGAGGAGCACGGCGGGAGATCTCCTTTCACCGTGGACACATTGCATATGGGCCTCATATTTCTCCAGGATGGCATCCTGCAGACCTTTGGGACCCCATCGTAGCTTCTTCTATTCACTTTTATTCCCCTATTTGGCTCCTCTAAAAGGCAAATAGGTGTGAAAAGACAGGAATTCCCTATTATTCACCCTGGGAATTTAGATAATAGATGAGTTTGTTTGACCCACCAGACCCTGAATAGCAAACTCTCCACTCTCGTTAATTTTAGCCCGTTTTTAAGCTAGAAACCAAATTCATTGCTTTATTTTTGTTAGTGGAGAGGAATTAAAAATGGGTCACTGCATGGCTCAAAAAAAAAAAAAAAACATGCTCAGAGGATGATTAATTATTAAAGTGACTAATACTACATTTGCCTCAGAGCGCTTGTGACTTTAATCCATGGCAGGGGCACAACTACCAGTACTCGACTCCCCATTTGTGAATCCCTCCCTCTCTGTCAGTCTCTCCCCCTTTTTCTTCGTCTATCCCTCTAGCTAAATTCAATTTCAGATTCAATTAGCTTTATTGGCATGACCAAGATACATATTTGAACTGCCATAGTTTTATCACTCTGCTGTGTCAGTCCCTTTTTGCTCTCTTTCTTCCTCCCACCCCTCCTTCATGGCTTGCTTTTGTAAAATGCTGTGTAAGAGTCTATTGTGGCCATTTTGACAACACTTTGCCCAACAAAGGTGACACGTCTGTGAAAGAGCGTGAGATCTGGAAAGCATCAGCGTTTAAGTGTCTTTATCTAAATAACTGTCCATGATAATGATGATGAGGTAAATTCTTAGCAAATGATAAAAATGAACGAAAATGTATACGAATACATTTTTGAAAAAAATGAATAAATCATGATGTATACAGTTGTAAGACTGAAAATATCCAAAGATATTTTAAAAATGAACAAAGACATTGGCTTTGCTGTTTCAGTCCCCTCTTTCATGCTACAAGAGCCATTTGGGAACACACAAAGGTGCTGATAGTGATCAAGGCCTGTAGGCCAAGATGCTTGTGCATCGGGGGGTCTATGAATTGTCACACCTTCAGTACAGTGGGGGAAGTTTTACCTCGGATTGGTCAGTTTAAATGTCTCACATTTGGGTTTCAGTTACATGGTCAAGGAAAAGGATAAAAGAAGATTGCAACTATTGCTCTGGCTCTTTTTCTTTTCCGCTCTCTTCTTTTCCTACGCTCTGCTCTCTGCCATTTGTCTTGGACACTCTCTGTCTCTCTCTTTGTCTTTCCCTTTCTTTCTATCTCTCTGGTAAACTTTTTACATACATGCTGGGTACGATTAATGGTATAAGTTTTTTATCATCTAATCTGTTTTGTAACCATTTTAAGTGTAACCATAAACCAATATATTGTCATTAAACTCTTTCACTACAAATGATGTGCTAACTAGTTTGATTTGGTATTAACTTTGATATGTTACCTATTGCAATATAATATTGTCACATTATAGCAACACTCTTCGACATATTTAGCTATTATAACTGCGCTTATTTCCATCATTGGTATAAGTAGCAGTGGGTGGTAATAGACAAGAAATATACAGTTTTCTACCATCTTGCTGATAATATTTCTTAAGTCATTCAGCAACCCTGCAGCTTGAACCCGTGCAGGAGCACCACCCTTACACAGTCATGTGACTTGTTGTGGACTGGTAATTTGCCCTAGATAATAATTGTGGTGCATGTGCATAACTCTTTTTGTATAACAACTTTTTTTTGTCTCAAACAAATGAGATTAAACAAAATTGCTTGCTTGTAATATTCTCAAATTCACCAAAAATGGCTATATATATATAATAGTTTTATTATAGTTTTAATAATATTTTGAATCTGCTGTTAATTTGTTTAATTTTTAGTTTCAATATTTAGTATTTAGTATAATTTTATTTAAAATATTTATTATTTAGTATAATTTTATGAGTGTTTTGTGTTTTTAAATTGTTATTTAGGTTCTATATATATATATATATATATATATATATATATATATATATATATATAAATAATAAAAATATAATATTATGGTTGATTATTATTATTATATTTTTTATTTTGGGATTGCATAAAATATGTGATTTAAGAAATAATTTGATTAATTAATGTACATATTATTCATAAAACATCCCAACAATATACAGTCATGGTCAAAAGTTTTGAGAATTACATAAATATTGGAAATTGGAAAAGTTGCTGCTTAAGTTTTTATAATAGCAATTTGCATATACTCCAGAATGTTATGAGAGATCAGATGAATTGCATAGTCCTTCTTTGGCATGAAAATGAACTTAATCCCAAAAAAACCTTTCCACTGCATTTCATTGCTGTCATTAAAGGACCTGCGGAGATCATTTCAGTAATCGTCTTGTTAACTCAGGTGAGAATGATGACGACCACAAGGCTGGAGATCATTATGTCAGGCTGATTGAGTTAGAATGGCAGACTTGACATGTTAAAAGGAGGGTAATGCTTGAAATCATTGTTCTTCCATTGTTAACCATGGTGACCTGCAAAGAAACGCGTGCAGCCATCATTGCGTTGCATAAAAATGGCTTCACAGTCAAGGATATTGTGGCTACTAAGATTGCACCTAAATCAACAATTTATAGGATCATCAGCAACTTCAAGGAAAGAGGTTCAATTCTTGTAAAGAAGGCTTCAGGGCGTCCAAGAAAGTCCAGCAAGTGCCAGGATCATCTCCTAAAGAGGATTCAGCTTAGGGATCGGAGTGCCACCAGTGCAGAGCTTGCTCAGGAATGGCAGCAGGCAGGTGTGAGCGGATCTGCATGCACAGTGAGGCGAAGACTTTTGGAAGATGGCCTGGTGTCAAGAAGGGCAGCAAAGAAGCCACTTCTCACCAAAAAAAAACATCAAGGATAGATTGATCTTCTGCAGAAAGTATCGTGATCGGACTGCTGAGGACTGGGGCAAAGTCATATTCTCCGATGAATCCCCGTTCCGATTGTTTGGGGCATCAGGAAAAAGGCTTGTCAGGAGAAGAAAAGGTGAGCGCTACCATCGGTCCTGTGTCATGCCAACAGTAAAGCATCCTGAGACCATTCATGTGTGGGGTTGCTTCTCATCCAAGGAAGTGGGCTCACTCACAATTCTGCCCAAAAACACAGCCATGAATAAAGAATGGTACCAAAACCCCCTCCAACAGCAACTTCTTCCAACAATCCAACAACAGTTTGGTGAAGAACAATGCATTTTCCAGCACGATGGAGCACCGTGCCATAAGGCAAAAGTGATAACTAAGTGGCTCGGGGACCAGAACGTTGAAATTTTGGGTCCATGGCCTGGAAACTCCCCAGATCTTAATCTCATTGAGAACTTGTGGTCAATCCTCAAGAGGCGGGTGCATAAACAAAAACCCACAAATTCTGACAAACTCCAAGAAGTGATTATGAAAGAATGGGTTGCTATCAGTCAGGATTTGGCCCAGAAGTTGATTGAGAGCATGCCCAGTCGAATTGCAGAGGTCCTGAAAAAGAACGGCCAACACTGCAAATATTGACTCTTTGCATAAATGTCATGTAATTGTCGATAAAAGCCTTTGAAACGTATGAAGTGCTTGTAATTATATTTCAGTACATCACAGAAACAACTGAAACAAAGATCTAAAAGCAGTTTAGCAGCAAACTTTGTGAAAACTAATATTTATGGAATTCTCAAAACTTTTGGCCACGACTGTACATGTGCGACGTCATATTAAAATCAAGTGGTAAATAAACAAACAACAAATGAAAACGGGCTTATTGGCAAGCTAAAATTCTTTTCGCTGCTTTGTCTGTCAAGTTTCTCTCAATACACCTGATTGTCAATTCTCATATTTTCTCTTTTCCTGCTTCCTCAATCATTTCCATTTTTTTCTTTCCTCATTCAGCTTCCCTCCTCCCTATCAGCTGCTCTTTATGTCTCCATTTTTGTGTCATTAACTTTGGAAATGGCTATGGTTAGTGGGAACAGAGCAGAAAGGGAGGGAGGGTGAAAGGAACTGGGAAAGAAGGCAAGAGAATCATTAGTTAAATATTATCCAGTCTGTTCCATTAAAGCTGTAGGGAAGGCTCATGCTTTTGAGCACTCGGAAACAATGGAGCATGTGGAACCCTTCCACCCTCCCCGAACATACACAGCGAGTCCTGCAGGTCTTCATGGCTTATAGTAGCGCCACAGATGGCTAACCTCTAATGACACTTAATGACACTGACAGGGACAGAAAGAGACAGGTAAAATGTGCATTAACAAAGAGATCCGTGCTGAGAGGTGCGGCGTAGATAGCTGATTTCGCTGGATTACACATTGAAGAAATAGTATTTATTAGGTCAAAGTCTAATCAGGAGCAACATTCACTGGCACTCATAAAAATATCTTGAATATTCAATACAAACCAACATGCGGCATCAGTCTGATGCTGCATTTAGAATATCCCAGGTGAACCCCCCCCCCCCCAACAATTAAAACCACCCTTTAGGGAGAGGTAACATTTGAAGAGTATTGTTAAGGCTAATTGTGGACAATTAAAATAATTACATGAACCGTCCATATCATCTTTTCAGCGATGGCTAGAGGTTTTAAATGACTTCCCAATTTAACCCTCGAGATTTGGAGGTGCACATATGGTATAGTTAACTTCTTTTATTAGCTATAGGTGGGAACGAAACGAGCGTCATTTCCTCATGATCTCCATGGTTACATTCAGTGAGATTCTGGCTCAAAGAAATCTTTGGTCCTGACACTATCACGACAAGCAACAATTGCAAATGCGGTTGTTTATTGTGGTGAGATGAGACAGTTTGAATAACTGATGTGCTCAATAAGATGTCATGCACACATTGTTTTTAACAAGTCTTTTGTGCAATGAGCAATAATAGCAAAAAGTCCTGTCTTTTAGAGCGAGGTTAGGTTTTAAAATCACTGCAGTGCATGCACACACTCTCAAGCACAAAATTGCTAGGCTCATGCCCATTCACACTAATCGAACTGCAATCCCTCAGCCATCTGGCAGACATTCACCCTTACACACATGAACTCTTGCTCACACACACACACATACACACACACACACACTGACACCCCAATCAATTAGTCTTAGGGTTGTGGAGGAATGTTGACCAGGCAAGTCTGAGTTTGCAGCATTCCATCTATCTCACACAGGCACACTGCTCCTTACACACACACACACACACAGTGGCTTATCGGCCTCAACTACAACCAATGAAATAAAGCAATCAAGGGCATTTAAATAGGAGCATGTGGAAGCAGGTACAGCTTTGCTGAGAGTGCATTCAGAAATACATAAAAAAAGAGAGACTGGCTAACCAGAAATCATTACATGAGGTTTGTGGTTTGTGTCTTACTAGTGCTAAGCACATATGTGCTTATGTGGGCAGGTTTTGTAATCCTTGTGGGGACAAAATTCCTAAAAGTGTCCCCAGGGGAACCCGACAGAATCTCCTTGTGGAGATCTCTCAGCATGTAGAAAATTCTTAAAGAATAATTAATGCCTTAAAGGGATAGTTCACCAAAAAATGAGCATTGTGTCATCATTTACCTCATGTGTTTTCTTGCAGTGCTTGCCATGAGCACCAATGATGTTTAGATGTTGGCATCATCTTTTGTGTTCTCAGAAGAAAAGTTATACAGGTTTGGAATGACATGATGGTGGGTGCCAGTGTTGCCAAGTCCACGGTTTTCCCGCGGATTTGGGATACTTTAACACTTACAGCGGGTTGTTTTTCATGTCCGCGGGTTGAATCGACTGCAAGTAACATGATAATTTAGACCCTGGAATGCAAATTTTAAAAAGGAGAACCCCATCAAAAATGGGGATTTTATCCCCCGAACACACTTTTTACAGGGGGAACCCCTCGAAACCACCTTTTTGGCTAGTTTTGAGGAGCTAATGGGTGGGTTTTGTGAAAACCTGGAAATCCTGGTGAGTACATACAGTACCTGCGAAATTCACCATTCTGACATTGAAATAATGTTTTAACAGTGGTAAACATGGTAACCAAGAGTAAATTCACATTTTCATTCAGTCCAACATCCTTATTATTATTGCTCATTCTTAGCAGCATGATACCCCATTTGTGCTCAAACCATGGAAAATAGTGCTATTTCTAATCAATGTAATGTTCAGTTTTTACCTGATGGGCACTAAAATGGATCAAATCTAATATACTTCCATTTGAAGAATGTAGACCCGAGCCATAGCTAGAAACAGACAGTATCAATACAGACTTGTGGTTGAGCCAGTAAGTAACCGCCTAGAATACCCTAGAAATCACATAGCAACTGTCTGTAAAAATCTATTTTATATTTTAAATGCCAGTTTTGTAGAGTTACCAGTAGGGTTGTGCACCATTTAGGAATGAATTGAAAAATTCAAATGTAATTTAGAATTGGAAAAGTTTTAAATTCCACTTATAGAAATGTTTTTACAGTTCTGAAACAACATAAGACATCAAGTAAATGATGACAGAATTTTCAACTTTTTGTACAACAGGGTGTAGGAATACTTTCCCAGTATTAAGTGTTGAATTACTTCTAAATTAAATACATTCCTCTTCCTGACATTCCAGTTTAACTTCCTTTGAGGTGTGGCCTATTCAATTCAAATTTACACTCATGTCTGTATTAAATATAAGGATAAATAAAAGAATATGGAAAGGTTGCGATTGTGTGTCTGAGATTTGTTGTTGTCGTAGGTGTGGACGTATGCCGACACAAGTACAGATGGTTAGGTATGATTGTTTAAGGACATTAAACTTGATTTAAAAAAATTTCTGCGGTCTCTTGTTGGCATCAGAGTTATGCGTTACAGCAGCACGTTTGCACGTTCTCGTTTGTGTATGTGTACGTAGCTCGTCTTAGTGTGCTGAGCTCGAGCGTGTTATTTTATAATAAACTGTGTGTTTACTGTAATGAGAGTCATAATGAATGGCGCGCTAAGGCAGGAGAGTTCAAACTCTTTACTAGTAAAAAAAAATGTACACATCCTCCCATCCTCCTCCTATTTATTTCTCCCTCTAATGGGATCATGACTCCATGTTTTTCCTTCATCCTTTCTAATTAAAAAAAGGCCAATCACCCATGCTGTCTGTCTGTCTGTCTGCACAAATTCCCATTTTCCACGTAACACTCAGAAGTGCAGATTGTTTGTTTTTGTGCGAGCATCATATCAATGAGCTCATCAGCCTCTGTGTTTGTGTGTGTGTTTATATAGTTGCAATGGAATTTAATTTGCTCCTTGTTTTCTCCAAGTATTGTGAGGCTGTATCCACTCAAATAGGAGCTGTTAGAAAAGAGTTTCTTTGAAGTGGGACATTCTTGTCATGGCCCATTCAGATTTGTGCATTCCACTTTCACGTTCCTCTCCATATTGAGGCGTGCTGGTTTATACGGCTTCAACTGATGATACACAAAAGGTCTGGTTAATTAGAAGCTTTGTCAGTTTAATAGAGCACCACACACACACACACACACACACCTCTTTTTCTTTGTATGTCCTGGTTTGTGTTGGTATATAATGAGGTCCTCGCTTGCGCCAGGGACAGTAAAACTGCAATCAGTGTTCAGAATGTGTGTGTGTGTGTGCGCGTGTGTGTGTGTGCGCGTGTGTGTGTGTGTGCGTGTGTGTGTGTGTGTGCGTGTGTGCGCGTGTGTGTGTGCGTGTGTGTGTGTGTGTGTGCGTGCGTGCGTGCGTGTGCGTGCGTGTGTGTGTGTGTGTGTGTGTTTGCTAAGAGTGCTAAGAGTGCATCAAGGAACTGAAAGGCACCAGGTCTAGGTGGCAATCTTCTTTTTGTGTCACACATCAGTCATACAAAGAGGCAGACGAGGAAATGATGAAAGCCGGAGCTCTCAAACGCCTCTTCTTGTGCTAATAAAGACAAACAGAATAGTGACAAAGTCCAACCCTGAACTCCATAAATTCCTCTCTAGCCGAGTTGTAAGTGTGGTGTTGACGTCAGGTTTTTGTTTGTGTGTTGATGGGTTGATTAACTAAAACTAAAAACATTTTTTTTTTTAAAAATGTATTACTAAAATTGATGTACTCAAATGCATTTATATAGCACTGAATTCACAGTAGTAAACAGGAAAATAACAATGGATGAAAACAAATATGAGAATTCAAATTTCTATCCTAAAATAACTCTGCAAAGATAGTTTCATTATTCTGCTCAAGTCAGTTCAGCATTGATTCAGTTCAGTTCAGTAATTGTATAAATTGTTCATTGATTATGAAACAAGTTCAGTTCAGCTATAAAGCAACTCTACAAAGGCAATCGTGTCGTTATTCAGCTCAAGTCAGTTCAGTGTTGGTTTAGTTCAGTAACAGTGCTCCTGTTGCAAAATTTGTCGATTCAGCTATAAAAGCAGCTCTACTGAAGATGTTAGTATCCAGCTCGATTCATTTTGAAGTTTTTATTCTCATCCAATAGTGTCAGAGCAATCATGTCAATAATGTAGTTTGATTGAATATTAAGTGTCCTCTCAACCCCAACTGAGCAAGCCAAAGGTGACACTGTCTAGAGCAGACTAAAACTTTTATTAAAAGTTAAATGAAATTGGAAAGAAAAATAAACACACATTATATGTAGATATATTTGGACCGTGTCACTATTCTGTCCACCTTTATTAATGCAAGAAGAGACATTTATTGATATGCAATTTTATATAAAAGGTAAGGTTAGACGCCTCTGACGTCGTCTGTGGTTCAGGAATGGCTTAACAAGAGAAATACGACAACTGTAGCCAAATTTCTTGACGCGTCTGTGTGTGGTGGCTCTTGATGCCTTGACTCCAGCCTCAGTCCATTCCTTGTGAAGTTCACCCAAATTGAATCGATTTTGCTTGACAATCCCCATAAGGCTGCGGTTCTCTCGGTTGGTTGTGCATCCTTTTTCTTCCACACTTTTTCCTTCCACTCAACTTTCTGTTAACACGCTTGGATACAGCACTCTGTGAACAGCCAGCTTCTTTGGCAATGAATGTTTGTGGCTTACCCTCCTTGTGAAGGGTGTTAATGATTGTCTTCTGTCAGATCAGCAGTCTTCCCCATGATTGTGTAGCTCAGTGAACCAAACTGAGAGACCATTTTGAAGGCACAGAAGAACTTTGCAGGTGTTTTGAGTTGATTAGATGATTGGCATGTCACCATATTCTAATTTGTTGAGATAGTGAATTGGTGGGTTTTTGTTACATGTGGGCCAAAATCATCACAATTAAAAGAACCAAACAGTTAAACTACTTCAGTCTGTCTGCATTGAGTTTATTTAATACACAAGTTTCACAATTTGAGTTGAATTACTGAAATACATTAACTTTTCCATGACATTCTAATTCATTGAGATGCACCTCTATATATATATATATATATATATATATATATATATATATATATATATATATATATATATATATAAACATACACCTTCAACATTTCATTCATTATCTCATTTTATTCACTTTAGTTTAAAAAAATGGTAATAAAATATGACAAGAACTTAGAGTTAAACTATGTCAGAAAAACAGTATCTTCAGAATGTCAGATAACACAAGCAAAAATGGTCAGGTCAAAGTGTCTGAATAATTTTTGATCCCAAATGTGACCAATGAAGAATTTTGGGGTAAAATATGTCAGTTTACTTTATCTTGCTATCCTCACTTACATATATAAACTATAGTGTCCTGCACCCACTAGTAAAATAAATATATACACATGAATGAATGTGTTGTTATTTTATTTTGGACAGAATACGGACCTCCATAATTCCTCTCTAGCAGAGTAGAGAGTGTGGTGTTGATGTCAGGTTTGAGTTTGTGTTTGTGTGTGTGGATGGGTTTTTGGCTAAGAGACTATGCCTCATTAAGTTCATTGGCTCAAAGGTTCATTAAAAACCAAGCAAGGCAAACGTCCAAGTTAACTGAAGCCCACCCGCACCACCCTGAAGTGTTAACACCGCCGCTACCCCCTTCTCTTTCCACATGCACCCTTGAGTTCCACCACTCTCTCCTTTTATTCCATTCTCTCTCTCTCTAGACAATAGATTCCATCTGTTAGCGAGACTTTCTTTCCCAAGGCTCTCCTCAGGGGGGCCGTGAGCCCACGACTCTGTGACTCGAGTCGGTGCAGGTGGAGGGTGGGCCAGTCATCCAGCCACGGTCTCCACGGACAGTTTCTGCGAGAGAGAGGGAGCTAGAGAACAAGTTGATGGTGACTTAAAGGAAGCGAGAGAGGCTGGTTGAAAAGAGATTTTAGAGAGCCTTCGGGGAAAGCCCCTTAACGGCGCTCTGGAGCTTTGGCGAGGCAGCTGCATGTGCGCCGAGAGACTGCTCAGCTGCTTTTTAAGTACTTTCAAAGCGGGGAGAGGTGAAATTCAGAGCTAAACTAATGGCTCTCACCTAGACTGAGGAGAACACCTGTATTCTGCAATCATTAATGAAAGAGTCTCAAGGAATAATGAAATCAGCCACTGATTTTTTAACATGCAGCCTGGAAAAACTGACAAGGAATTAATCTTTGGGTGCATCTTCCGCTTCTTCTTCTGTTGTTTTGTTTACTTTGTTTTTTTGCATGTGTGTTTTTTCTTGCCTATCACTCAATATGGGTCAACACTGCCAAACATAAAAACAATGTGTCAAATATTAAAAATATTGACAAATCTGGCATTCAGCTTGACAAATCAATGAACTGAGACTACGTGACGGTTTCACACTGATTTTCACTTCCATCTATTGAATTGTCCCCACAGTCGGAAATGTTACCGTCTGACAGCTGACAGTGACTAAAATAGCCATATTTTGCATATCACACATACAGTAGCCATGTTTTTTTTTTCTGTCATAGTTATATACAAACAGGGTCTACTTTAATTGTCTAAAAATGCCAAACTGTTTCTGTTTGACATATCATGGTGATGACAGAGAAAATGTATGCACAATTTTTTTTCTTACCTTGTAAAAAGAAAAGAAAATATTTGAAAAAAAAAAGAACAATAAATGTCACCAGAAGTGAAATTGGTAACAGATGTGAATTTTCATTAAACAGGTTTTTTTTTTTTTTTTTAATTTCTTCGTTCTGTCAAGAATATTTTTTGGTGTTGTTTATTTAAATATGTTTCAGATTAAGTTAAATATATTTACTCTTGTTAAAAAGTTTGGTGTCTTTTTAAAGACATTAATAGGCTTTAATTTAACAAGGATTGATTCAATAAATCAAAAGTGACAGTAAGGACATTTATAATGTCACAAAAGTTTTCAAATAAAAGGTGTTAAACTTTCCATTCTTTAAAAAAAAACTGAAAAATCTGTCATACAAAATTTGAAGCAATACAAGTGCTTTGTAACATTGATATTAATAAGAGCTGTTTCTTGAGCACCAAAATCAACGTCAGTGATGTGACACTGACGGTTGGAAAATGATGCTGAAAATTCAGCTTTGCCATCAAAATACTGCATATTCAAATAGAAAACAGTTATTTAAAATTATAATAACTCAGAACATTACGGTTTTACTGTATTTTTGATCAAATAAATGCAGCCTTAATTAATTACAAGAAACATTTGAATGGTAGTAAGGTATATTTTAATCTGTGTTAAGTACTGAGTCATGGATCTCTGAGGACATGTGGTTTAATTTAATTTAGATTTTTTTTCTTCATTAATTTTTAAGAACATTTTTGCAATCATCTGATTTATGTAAAAGAGAAACTGTTGTTAATTTAATAACTAATAGCAAGAACATATTTTTTCTTGTGTCTCAAGAGAACTGATTAGATCATGGAAGCAGGGGCTCAAAGTTTGGGTTGGTTATAGCTCTGGCACATATGGCAATGCTTTTAGATATCTCTCTCCAGGTATTTTACATGTTCTTTGGAAGGAAGAGGTTGATGTCACCTGAAAAGTACAGTAATTTCAGAGACGGAGCAAGTCATTTGATTTTACTGAAAGATTGATAAAAAGCACTTTTCCGCTGAATTACCATGCACTCATGAATCACTCACAATATGATATTCCATCTTTTGTCTTTTACAGATAAAAGAAAGTCATACAGGTTTGGAATGACATGATGGTGAGTAAATGATGACAGAATTTTCATCTTAAACTTCCTGTTTACTTTCTTGTATTATAATAACTGTTAACCTAGGATTTTATATATATATATATATATATATATATATATATATATATATATACACACATATATATATACACACATTTTGTGAAAATTTCTCATTTAGGGTCATGAAATGAAATTTGTTCATTTTGCAAAAATGAACCTGCAAATGTTGGACACTGAAGTGTTGTGGAATGTTCTTTATTCTTTATTTATAAGCATGTTGTATTTTCATAATCGATCAATTTATCATTTGTGATTGTCAAGCCCTCCTCTTGTTCAAGTTCCAAAGGACACTAGGAATACTCAAATTTTTGACTTAATCACTTTTAATTTTCTTTTTGGTTTTGTTTGTTGATCCACAAAATTAGGTTGTAAACCTTTAAAGACAGAAAAACAAAAGTTACCAACTTAACTAAACATTTTTCAATTGTTTTAGTAAAGTTTTAACATTTAACAGAATTTTAACTTGTACTATCTTATACATTTAAACTCAAAGTGAAATTAACAAACTCATTTAAACAAAATCAATTAAATTCAATGCTGCAATGTTTTCCTACACAGTAGCTAAACACACCTGAACATATTAAACAGCATTTCAAACACTATGAAATTCAATAAACATTTCACCGACCACTGGCGTCTTTGGAATGAACCTTCGAGTTACTTGGAGTGTCTTCTCTCTCTGAAGTTTCTTTGTCTGAATGACTGAGAATCTCCATTTTTATACAGGTGCTCTCAATCAGTGATAATGACTGATCTGGTGATAACCAGCCAGTTTGCTGTTGCTGGTGCATTCTGGGAAATTTCGTTTTTTAAAACCCATTCCTGAGATTCAGCTCAACAGTGATAGTTATTTACAGTGGGTTCGGAAAGTATTCAGACCCCCTTAAATTTTTCACTCTTTGTTATATTGCAGCCATTTGCTAAAGTCATTTAAGTTATTTTTTCCTCATTTATATACACACAGCACCCCATATTGACAGAAAAACACAGAGTTGTTGACATTTTTGCAGATTTATTAAAAAAGAAAAACTGAAATATTACATGGTCCTAAGTATTCAGACCCTTTGCTGTGACACTCATATATTTAACTCAGGTGCTGTCCATTTCTTCTTCTTGAGATGGTTCTACACCTTCATTTGATTCCAGCTGTGTTTGATTATAGTGATTGGACTTGATTAGGAAAGCCACACACCTGTCTATATAAGACCTTACAGCTCACAGTGCATGTCAGAGCAAATGAGAATCATGAGGTCAAAGGAACTGCCTGAAGAGCTCAGAGACAAGTTTACAAAAAAATTCTGCTGCTCTTAATGTTCCTAAGAGCGCAGTGGCCTCCATAATCCTTAAATGGAAGACGTTTGGGACAACCAGAACCCTTCCTAGAGCTGGCCGTCAAGCCAAACTAAGCTATCGGGGGAGCCATCACATCAACCATCACTGCAGCCCTCCACTAATCGGGGCTTTATGGCAGAGTGGCCCGACGGAAGCCTCTCCTCAGTGCAAGAAACATGAAAGCCCGCATGGAGTTTGGTAAAAAAAAAAACACCTGAAGGACTCCAAGATGGTGAGAAATAAGATTCTCTGGTCTGATGAGACCAAGATACAACTTGTTGGCCTTAATTCTAAGCGGTGTGTGTGGAGAAAACCAGGCACTGCTCATCACCTGTCCCAACAGTGAAGCATGGTGGTGGCAGCATCATGCTGTGGGGATGTTTTTCAGCTGCAGGTACAGGACGACTGGTTGCAATCGAGGGAAAGATGAATGGGGCCAAGTATAGGGATATCTTGGACGAAAACCTTCTCCAGAGCGCTCAGGACTTCAGAATGGGCCGAAGGTTTACCTTCCAACAAGACAATGACCCTAAGCACACAGCTAAAATAACAAAGGAGTGGCTTCACAACAACTCTGTGACTGTTGGCTTAAACCCAATTGAGCATCTCTGGAGAGACCTAAAAATGGCTGTCCACCAACGTTTACCATCCATCCTGACAGAACTGGAGAGGATCTGCAAGGAGGAATGGCAGAGGATCCCCAAATACAGGTGTGAAAAACTTGTAGCATATTTCCCAAAAAGACTCATGGCTGTATTAGATCAAGTAGTAGTGCTTCTACTGAGCAAAGTTTTTCTTTTCAGTTTTTCTTTTTTTACTAAATCTGCCAAAATGTCAACAATTCGGTGTATTTCTGCCAATATGGGGTGCTGTGTGTACATTAATGAGGGAAAAAATGAACTTAAATGATTTTAGCAAATGGCTATAATATGACAAAGAGTGAAAAATTTAAGAGGGTCTGAATACTTTCCGTACTCACTGTATAAACACACCAATCAGGCATAATATTATGACCACTGACATCTGAAGTGAACACTGATCATCTCTTCATCCCAACACCTGTTAGTGGGTGGGATATATAACAGGAAAAGTAGACAAGAGTAAGGATTTCTGTGAGTTTGACAAGGGCCAAATTGTGATTTCTAGACAACTGGGTCAGAGCATCTCCAAGACTCCAACTCCAGCTCTTGTGGGGTGTTCCCGGTCTGCAGTGGTCAGTATCTATCAAAAGTGGTCCAAGGAAAGAACAGCGGTGAACCAGCAACAGGGTCATGGGCGGCTCATTGATGCACGTGGGGAGCGAAGGCTGGCCCGTGTGGTCCGAGCTACTGTAGCTCTAATCATTCAAGAAGTTAATGCTGGTTCTGATAGAAAGGTGTCAGAACACACCGTGCGTCACAGTTTGTTGCGTACGGGGCTGCATAGCCGCAGGCCAGTCAGGGTGGCCATGCTGACCCCTGTCACCACCGAAAGCACCAACAAATGGGCACATGAGTCTCAGAACTGGACCACGGAGCAAAGGAAGAAAGTGGCCTAGTCTGATGAATCACATTTTCTTTTACATCACGTGGATGGCCAGGTGAGTGTGTGTTGCTTACCTGGAAAACACACGGCACCAGGATGCATTATGGGAAGAAGGCACGCCGGCGGAGGCAGTGTGATGCTTTGGGCAATGATCTGCTGGGAAACATTGGGTCCTGCCATCCATATGGATGTTACTTTGACACGTACCACCTACCTAAGCATTGTTGGAGACCATCTACACCCTTTCATGGAAACCGTATTCTCTGGTGGCTGTGACTCTTTCAGCGGGAAAATGTGCCCTACCACAAAGCAAAAATGGTTCAGGAATGGTTTGAAGAGCACAACAACATGTTACGTTTGAAGTTTTGACTTGGCCTTCAAATTCCCCAGATCTCAATCCAATTGAGCATCTGTGGGATGTGCTGAAGAAACAAGTTCGATCCATGGAGGCTCCACCTCACAATTTACAGGATCTGCTGCCAAAATCTTGGTGTCAGATGCCACAGCACACCTTCAGGGGTCTAGTAGAGTCCATGCCTTGACGAGTCAGGGCTGTTTTGGCAGCAAAAGGGGGACTAACACAATATTAGTATATTTCAGATTTTTCATGAATTAAAAGACTTACCTAAAAGATGTACCCAGAATTCAAACAGATACGAATAGAAGGGTTGAAGGGACCTTCACCTAAACTATCCCTTTAAGAAAGTAAACAGGAAATTGTGCTTGACATTTTAATTTGTTTGAAATTATTTAATAGATGAAGCCAAATATGTAGTAATGGAACATCATCTAGTAGGCTGCAATAATAAGAGCAACAAAGGTCTAATTTATGATTTATGTCTCACCTTATATATTATAAAAAGTATTTTTTTCATCAATCGATGATCAAGGTCTTGTACACTTGTCAACATATTAAGTCGTGATAGAAATTACATGCAGATGCACGCATTTAGCAATTAGCCTTCGACTAAACATTATTATTTATCTCATGCACCATCATGCCTTCAGCTATTTATGCAAGTTTCACATAATTGCATTTCCCTGCATCTCAACTTAGTGAAGTTAGGGGTTTGAGGAAGTGAAAAATTATTTTAATCAGACAAAGTTTCACTTAAAAAAAAAAAAAAAACCTTGCACATGGAGATGAAAAGGTTTCTCAAAAGCATAGCAGAGTAAGATCTCATTGTGCAGTCATCTCAAATCAAAGAAACCTCAGATATTTTAAATATGCTTCGGTTAAAATGAGAAATGTGCCGACTTGCCGAGATTAACTCTTGAAAACTATTGAGAATTTCACACTTGAATCAGTTCTCCGAATCCTGAAAGCTTGAAGCGGGGAGAGTTTGTTCACGGTGTAATTCAATGGTCAGATATGGGAGCGATGTGATGCGACGCATGAATTAAAACTAATGTTAACTATGCCACTTTAAACTAAGGTGCTTTATCATAGGATTAACCTACTTTTTCACCTCAACTGTGAATTAAAATGCCTTTCACAAAGCAGAAGAACTGATAGAGTGGCCTTCACCTAAAACATACCCCAAACCCCATCTGTTGGGTTACGTGACTGTACGAGCATGTGCGCGTGTGTGTATTTACGCGTGGGCAGGAGCAGCTATGAGACAGTGCATGTGGGTGGAGGAATGGAGATAATGGAGCACATGGCTTAAGCTATTAAAGGACTGTTTTACAGCTTAATCGTTTTTTTTTGTTAGAGGCTCCATGCCGATCTGTTCTGGGTTATTTCTGCCGCTGCCGTTTCCCTCTTTTGGAGGATTTAACCGAGTTTACCCCACTAATCTGACTCTTTTTGTTAGCGATACTCAAACCTGTTTGCAGCGCTCATTGTACACACTAATGTATGTTTGTGTGTGTTCTTCAATGAGACGGCTCTACTTCATTGCCATGTCCATCACTGTCAGAAATAATTGTGTCTCTGCTTAAACAACGAATGTGCTTTGGCACAACTTGAGTTTGTGGGTCCTTGGAGACCTTTAGTCTGTAGCTCCATGTTAGAGCAGTTGTTTTGCACTAAATGAAGAGAGGGTTAGTGTGTGTCAGCTTTTGCTTTGTATATAAAACCACGAGGCTCAAAATGTACACTGTGCGGAAATGAGTTCCGTAGTTATAATTTTGGCAGCTTTGGTCAGAATAATTGTGTGAAAAACGAAAACACATTTGCAGCACAAACTGTAAATTTTCAGTAAAAAGCTGTAGTTTTACAAACAACAAGATTTGAATGTAAATTCAACAATGCACACTGCTACTGAAATCTGTTTTGTACTTTTAACACTTACTGACAACCACCATAATAATGGTAAAAGAAAAAGGCACATGAAGACTCAAAGCTCATCATGAGTAGCTTTTCCACAAGCTGAAGTATATACTAATAAACAGAAGGTGCACGGAGTCATTTCCGCAAACACTAAACACCATAATGGTGTTAGCAGACAGATGGAGGCAACACAGGTGACTTCCACACAGTCTTTTATTCACAGGTTCAGCAGAACTGACGATATCAGCAGGTAAGGATGTGTACTCAGAGATAATTCGAGATAACTTAACTTGAACTGAATAGTCCTTTTATTTCGCAGGTTGAATCGGGATCGCTTGACAAGGAAGATAGAAGAAGGATGGATATCAGGTGAGTGGCATTGGTGGGTAGTCAGGTAAGTGTAACGTCAAGTAACAACAGTAATGTAAATGTAAGCCACTAGTAGCCATTTGCTTCGATTTGTGTAAAAACAAACAAAGTGAAGTTCATTTGTTGTGTCTGTGGGAAGAAAGAAAGAAAATCATAAGCGTTTAAATGAGGGTGAGTAAATAATGTCAGGATTGTCATTTTTGAGTGAACCTTTATGAAAAAGGTCTGCAAAGTTCTAAAGCACAAATTCACTCCAAAGGCATTCTCTATGTCAATAAGCACTGTTTCTGAACTCAATGAAATGCCTCGTCTTAAAGTTTTCCCCAGGGAATGTACACATCACAATATTACTCTTTTAAATATGTGTTTTTCGGAAGATCGAAGGCCATCATTGAGACAGGAACCAAACAAATCATTAAGACCTTACATAATGAAACATTTTTATTATCTTAGAATGAACCATTTCTATCTCATACACCGCAGGTCCCTCCTCCATCTATTATGCATGTTTCTACAGCAGCACTAATCGGACATACACTCTATAGAGCGTGTTTAGTCAATATGTTGTTCTTCTTTTAAATCGTTCTCAGCTTGCATCGTCACTTCATTGAATACGCATGAAGTAATAGTAGTAGTCATCTGGTTTATTCGAGACCATTCTTTGTTCGAAGTAAGAAGTTACTTCACACAGGCTGCTGTCTCATACGACGACATCTTTATCTTGTGTCGGCCAGACGGCCACCATAGTCTCTCCAAAAGGGAGGGGTGTGCGCCGTTAGATGCAGTTTGCAACCACACCGCTAGATGCCGCTAAAATTTACACATTGCACATTTAAAGATGGTCAATCGAATCACAATTAGATGAGGGAGATATTCCCGTTTACACCTGGTATTTTAATCTCGTCCTCTTTCTACCACTTCTTTATGGATTTCTTCTAGGGGAGGGTCTATGGATGGGTAAATGTATGGGATTTTTCAGATCATTCAGTATAATGGATGTAAAAAGTTCACGCAATGTGCATATGGTGTAACGTGACCGCAGTCTATCGAAAAACAGGGAGAGCAGCAGCTTTTTGTTCACACGATAGCTGCAAAACCACACAGCACGGAACACACCAGTTTTTGTTCATCGGCCACTAAGGCCCGGATCACACAGAACGCATTTTTCAGGTCTGAAAACACGAGGCGGTTTTTGTTGATTTTAGAAAAAAGAGCAGTGCGCTGGGGTTATTTGTTGCTAGGCAACCACTGAATCCGCTGTCCTGTCAGTGTAGCGCGAACGCTCTTTGGTTTGCTGTTAAACTGTCATATTAGCGGAAGAAAACAAATTATGTTACAAGCAAAGGGCTCCATCTTTGCAGTGTCCAAAGAACTTTAAGCATTCGTCAGCATGACGGAAAGCACGTTTCTCCATTCATTCGATTGGACAATGGGAAAAAAACGCGAATGACCTTGGGCGCTTTTCTGCTCAGAGTTGCTTCTGGCGGTCCTGCAATTAGAAAACAATTCAAAAGAGGCAACTTTCACTGCAAAAAGCGCGTTCTGTCTGATCGGGCCGTAAGTTTTCTCAGTGTGTTTTTCTCACCGTCTGCTGAAGTTGGTCCTCGTCTGCTTTTTTTCGAATGTGGAATCGGCGTCGGGCCGTCTGTGAGAGAAAATTCTGATTGGCTCTTCAGTATAGCAAATGAGCCTGTTTACACAAATATAAGCAAAAGTTATGGAAGCAAGTAAAGAAGTCATGACGGCACAGACAGAAAGTTGTTCTAATTTTACGACATCTTACTTGAGCACTGCACTGCATGAATATTTTCATAATAACATGAGCGGAGTGGAATAAAGAACGTGATCAGCATGATTGATACTCAAAACCGTAAGCAAGGGCTGCTTTGTTTATGGTTTGTATACATGCAGTCTTAATTTCGCTTTCCCTTTTTGAATGACGAATATAGACAAATATATCTGCTTAAATAGACTATTGTCTCCTTTATATGCAGCCGCAGAACGCACATGCTAGATGACAGTCAGGTGTCGAGCGTCGGTTTGGTGTGTCAGGGCAACTTTGGACCCAGATGCTGTCGACGACGTCAATCCCGCAGTCTGATTTCGTCGCCACTTGTTCGTCGGCGTCTGCTTGGTGTGTTCTGGGCTTTAAACCAAACTTAGGTCCTCAGCCAACAAAGTTTAAATCCCCTCTGGCTAGTACGCTTCACATTACGTTTTCACATTAAGTCAGTAGGCAGAGAGCAGGCGGTCTTTTGTGGCTGTTCGAATCCACTACGAAAACAATCCGGCCTAATGCATATTCAACTATCTGAAAAAAGTGGACAAACTCAAAACATTTTAGACCCTGTATACACCTATATTTAGTGTAGTCCGCTTGTGATCCGATCGACCAAAATGCATCTTAATACCAGGTGTAAACAGGGCCTGACTGGGAGTCTTTGACATCCCTAAAGTAGCCCTAAAGGTCTGTGTGTTTGTCTGTACAAGGACATGTACCTGCAATTTTTTAATGTAGCATATTTAGCAGCACTGTGTGTTATGAGGTTGTTTGGTGGAGTTTCGTATTATTCAAATGAGTATTTTCTAACTGTGTTCCCAAAAGGTCACATGTGTGCTGTTTGTTTGAGTTTGTCTTGTGTGTGTGAGAGAGATAGCATCAGTAATAGGCTTACGGTGGTGGAGCGGTAAATAAGAGAACGGGACACACAAGGTTGGCCATGATGCTCATCTTCTCTGACCTCCCGTTTCAATACGGGCCCCATCTCTCGTTTTATTCCTCCCCTCCCTTGCTCTTCTCTACTCATTCACCCTGCTGTCTCTTCATCAACCCTTCATTGTGATAGATGGGCACGTGAATGGACAGTAAAGTGCTAAAGTTTGTGGGCCGTGGAACCCACACCACTGCATAAAAGAGAGAGAGAGAGAGAGAGAGAGAGAGTGAACGAGAGGGCCGGTGCTTCCAGAATTGGATGGAGTGGAAGGAACACGTCAGCATTTTCTTTCCCAGTACGTTTCACTCAGCGCGATTGAGTCTTATTATCTGACCCCTCTCCCTCTTCACACTGACCTGATAATATTTTACCACTCACACATTCTCTCTGTCTCCCTCCCTCTATCTTTCTGACAACTTCTTCTCTCTTGCTTGTTGTCACACAGACACACACACCAACACACACACTTAGTGAGGACATTCCATAGGTGTAATGGTTTTTATACTGTACAAACTGTACATTCTCTCTCCCTACACTAACACTACTCCTAAACCACCCATCACAGAAAACATTCTGCATCTTTTTAATAAAACATTGTTTAGCATGTTTTTAAAGCTATTTTAAATATGAGGACTCATGAAACGTCCTCATAAAACATGTTTATGTCATACTACCAGTGTAATACCAATGTCATTATACAAATCTATGTCCTCATAAATCACAAAAACGCACACACACACACACACACATTCTATGTTTTATGGGGACTTATAGACATAACATAACCATACAAATTGTATATTATATCCCCTAACCATTACAGAAAACTTTCTTGGTTTTTTACATTTTCTAAAACATAATTTAATATAATTTATAAGCTGTTTTCCTCATTGGGACCAAAAAATGTCCCCACAAGGTCAGAAATTACTGGCATTACTATATTTGTGAGGTCATTTGACTTAGGGTTTACCAGGATCACACACACACACGCACACATACACACACACACACACACACACACACACACACACACACACTCACACACACACACTGTCGTTCTTCCACTCATGCATCTGTATCCATGCCGGTGGCATCATTATTCTACATAATTACTGATTATTATTCTGAATAATTACCTTAGCAGACCATATGTCAATTTTTATGTGTTTACATCTTGGTAGAAATTAACTTTTATATTATTTATTCTCTAACAAATATTTGCATAAACTGCATAATTACTGAGTATTATTGTCAGCCATTAAATATACACACCATATGTCAATTTTTTTTTAATATATACCATATAGTCACATTATTATATAATTAGTGATTGTTATAGTGAAAACCATTTTTTTATGTATATTTATATCTAGATATAAGTGAACTTTTAATTCAGTCTCTATCATATAGTCACATAAATTACAGTTAATGGCTATTATCATGAATAATTATATAGCCAGACAATATGTCAGTTTTTGGTAGCACTTTATTTTACAGTCCTGTTCCCCATGTACATACTATGCACTTATTATAGTAATTGCAATAACTTGGTAATAACTAGGTACTAACCCTGAACCAACACCTTACCTCAACCGATGTAGTTAACTGATGTTATCTTATACTTTCTTATGTAATGCACATACCGTAAAATAAAGTGCAACCCAGTTTGTATTGATATAAATTGCATTTTATATGTGATCTCTATCATTATCATCAATTACTTATTTTTATTATGAATAAGGTTATATGTCAATTTTTTAATATTAATATAAATATAAGTGTACTTTCGTATTTAATCTGTTTTATAAACACAGAAATTACGCAGCTAATGAGTAATGGGCCTCATTTATGTTGCCATTCGACATAATTGACAGTGAAATAATTGGCCGTGAAGTAACTGACATTGACAGCACATCTTCCATGCCATTGCCATAGATGCATTTCTTGGAATAAGATATATACATTAAAATTGAAAAAAAAAAAAAAAAAAAAAGTAATGTAGTTGCAGTAGTTATGTGGTATTTCCAGTAAGTAGGCTTATTTAAATGCATCTCACACTTGCAAATGTTTCCTTTGGTAAATGAACCTTAATCTTTAAGACTCATTAAATTTTAATTAAAAATCTATTTCAAACATTGAAGCATTTATTCTGAATTGCATTACCAGTATTTGGGTAATATTACAAGATAAGCGTGTTATGTAATCAGATTTTTTTGGAAGTCACCAATAGTCATTTTTGATTTTATCTTGTTATATTTGATTATCCGATGTGTATTACATTTTTATTTCATTGACTGATTTACTGTCAAATTTAATCACAAACCTCTCTCTTTTCCATGACATAGGTCTACGCTGTGCATGTCTAGCAGTGTGATGAGGAAACACCTGGAAGCCAAGCATAACACTGCAGTTTTGGAAGAACAGCGTAAACTAGCGGAGGGTGAGAAAAAGTAAGACAAGGACTTAAAGGTTCGACAAATGCTTAGAAACTTAGGGATTCCCTTTTACAGGATCATTTTCTGAGATTATATATATACACTGTGGAAGTCAATAGCTGTGCAATTTCTGTATTCATAAAAAGTACATTCATATTTATATATAAATAATAAATAAAAATGCACATATGACCTTATTCAGAATAAAAATAAGTAATTGTAAAATGCAATTTATATCTATTCATAAATAAAAACTGGGTTGCACTTTATTTTACAGTACATGCACTTACATGTACTTACAGTGTACTTACCTAAGAAAGTACAAGATAACATAAGGTAACTACATGGGTTTAGGTTAGGTGTAGGTTCAGGGTTAGTACCTGGTTATTACCCAGTTATTGCAATTACTATAATAAGTGCTTAGTGTGTACATGGGGAACAGGACTGTAAAATATTGACTATACCCAACAGAACAAAGAAACTCATACAAGTTTAGAACACTTTAAGTATGAGCAAATGATGGCAGAATTGAACATTTTGAATGAACTGTCCCTTTAACTGACCCCTCATCAGCTGTCAGAATATCACTCTATTAAATAGCTCATATTCAGAAGCTCGTTTGCGGTTTTGGGTTAAACCGAGCCGATTTGAGGATTAGCGTCCCTTCAATCTGGCCACCACAGCTGGTTTCCACTCAACACTCTGTCTGACCCCCCATATCATTGCCCGAGTGTGTTTGTGTACGAGTGTACGGTGGTGAAAACTAACCAGATCCAGGGTCCAAATCCCTCTTAACCGGAATTAATGATTTTTTCCACCTGCTCAAAACAGCGCCTTGTGGGTCACCAACAACTAAAGGATTAGAAGACCCGCCTGTCCCCCTGTACAACCTTCAACATTGATATGTTTCTTTGCACGAAGATTCCAGAGAGCTGTCCACTTGTGAGATTACGGCAGACTTGTGTCGTAGCCAGAATGCCACGGCCAGACGGCTGCATGTTGATGAAGGCGATTTCTGTAATCAGAGATAGGCAGATTGGTGTGTTTTGATGTTGTGACAGTGTTTTGAGTGCTGCCGTGCGATTGTGTGTGTGTGTGTGTGTTTGCACGCAGTCTTTTAAAGCACATTTGGCCTAGTAAGAGCAAGATGTGTCAGCATTAGTGGCATACTCAGTTCTTTCAAGTTAATGCACAACAACTGAGTCATTTCCTCTTTTACGCTGACCCTCTGTGACACATCCCTTATAAAGTCAGAGTCGCAGAGCCCTATTGGTTGGGTTGATTATGCTGGAGAGCTCATGAGGACCGCCGGGTTCTTGCTCTCCAGCAGTGCATTAGCCAAGCACTTAGCTCCAGACGGACCGGAGCGAGAGTCTTCTTCGGGTCAAGGCTGTACTTATCGCATAGTAGGCTACACTTCAGAACTCTCATCAAGTGCAATACTGCCATACTAAATCTTGACAAATGCTGTATCACAGTGGCATGCAGTGGTGTTCTGAAATGACGAGGCAATTTTTATTTATCTATTTATTTTTTTTAATAAGTCAAATATAAATTTGTGTCCTAGTTACACTTAATGTGGTCACATTTTCATGGTTAAATAAACATTACTTTACATTAAGAAAAAAAATAAACCATCTATTTTGTATTTTTACATTAACAATGAAATTAATGTTCTGTTTTTTAAAAACAAGTATAAATCTCATAAAGTTAATCTCAGTCATCAGGTTTTCAGGCCATTTCAAGTTTTGTTTTGATGTGACATATAGCGATGATATCTATGGCTGTGTATGAAATCGCCCCCTATACCCTCGTTCACTATTCCCTACATTAGTCCACTAATATAGCCCACTTGAGGGAGTGAATGAAAAATGAATGAGTGAATTCAGATATGGAAGGACTGCCACATTTGGATAGTTTTGCTTGCTGTTCAATATTTATTGACTCCAATAGTACTTTGACAACTTCAGTAGTAATGAAAATACTTAGCTTTTAACCTTATCATGTATAAACCTTAATTAAACAATTTTATAATCTATTAAAAAAGAATTTATATCTGTATGATGTTCCACTGTACCCACATTGGACCAGCGGTTTGGAAAGTGGATGGATGATTCAGCTGCGGGTGCCATCTTCTAAGACTCGGCAATGCCTCCACTCATGTGACTTTCCCCCATTCATTGTCAAATACCCCCCACCAAACCCACCGCATGCTTTAGGGAGTCTGTTAAAACTCAATGGGCTCAGGAGAGGCAAGAGAGATGCGGATTCGCTACAACTTTACCTGCAGGTATCGCTGTTGCACAGTGTTATACTTTAGAAAAAAGAGTGATAAATATACACTTTTTAAAGTCACATTTTGTAATATTTAGATTGTTTTATTTTTGTAATATGGATTTTCTCATCCATTTTTTTGAGGAGGAACTGCCTTCCTTGCCTCCTCAGAAGAAATGCCCCTATTGTATTAGTACACTTTACAATAAGAACCCATTAGTTAATGTTAATGCATTAACTTACATTAACTAACTATTGGGATGCCCTGCACATGTCAGTGAAATTAAAGTTTAAGGTCAGTTTACAAAAAATCTTTTGAAAGACTGTAAATGTCTTTACTCTATTTTTTGGTTTATATATAGGCCTATATATAAGAGAGTAAAGACATTTACAGTCTTTCAAAAGATTTTTTTAACCTTCTATTTATCAAAGAACTCTTATAAAAAGCACAAAACTGATGATTCCGAAGGATCATGTGACGCTGAAGACTAATGATGCTGAAAATTCAGCTTTGACATCACTTGAATTACAATATAAAATATGTTAAAATACCAAAGTTATTTTAAATTGTAATCAGATTTCACAGTATTGCTATTTTACTGTATTTGTTGATCAAATAAATGCACATCTTGTGAGCAGAAGCATATGATGTTTTTCTTTTTCAAAAACATTTATATATATATATATATATATATATATATATTATATATATATATATATATATAACTCTCTCAAACTTTCGAATGGAAGTGTAGGGAACATGAAAAGTGGTTTCCATATGACACTTATTTGTAGGAGAAACATCAACAAATAAGACTGATTTGGGAACGTCAGCCGAAGAAGGAAAATCCTTTCATAGGGCAATCGGACTATTGCATTTTGATGAAGATCATAGACAAACTTTTTTCTTCAGAATAATGTGTGCTCGTGAATCGTTTGCAATAAAACCAGGAATGTGTATCGTGAAAGTAAATAGGGTCAATTTGGATATTAAACAGCTCAATGACTTCTGGACATTAGATTGATTGTTCTAAGGTGGGATCAGAGATGAGTTTATGTTATTGTTTGGAAATTGACATTAGCTGGATTTCCTATATTTTGTTTGTTCCCTTGCATCAGAACTAAAAGAAGCACACACACACACACACACAAATCCTAAAAACTTAGATACAAAAATATATAATGAATTAACCTAAATTAAAGTCAATGTAAATCTCCACCACAAAAGTGGGCTAAACTCTCCCTTGAGGGAAGGAGAGATAATGTTTTAACAAAAACCTGCCCGTTTTTCTTGCAAATCACATAATCTAAAAGAGGTCACTGAATCAAATGTAATCAGACAGCTAATTCTTAAGTCGGCTAATTCTTTCTGCAAGTACCAAGTACGTGCCATTTTTAGGAACATAGGAGTGAATCCATACCCCATCTCTGTTCATTGTAACATCATAGGTGTGTTTCAGTTGGGCTGCAAAATCATGCTATCTTGTTGTTGTTGTTTTTCAAGATACCTTCTTTTGACTGAAATACCTTTTTGTTGTTGTTGTTGTTGTTTATCAAGATACCTTCTTTTGACCACTTATTATGATATCATATTATTATGATATGGTTTCTCTGTGCTGTTATAGTTCTAGTTGTGATGTGAACTCAGCTATTCTTTTATATTTAGAAGGATTTTTAGAACTATATATCTGTCGTTTTCACTATAGTTTTTGTCATTGGTGTGAACGGGCCTTTAGGGGTTTTTTCCCATTACTCTGCATTGCTTTTACAGGGCATTACACGGCATTCTGAAATGACACGGCATTCTAAAATTGTGGCACTGAAGTAAAAAAAAACAAAAAAACGTCTCAAGCTTTTTTTCCCTTTTTTTTCATGCCTATATGAGACCGGAGTTCTCATGGAGTTATTAAAAATTATAGCCTTCATGTAGCTTGTGATCCAAATCGTCTGTGCGCTGAAAAGGAGAAAAACATGTAAAAAAAAATTATAGATTATAAGAATATAACTGACATTATATAAAATATAAGATTATGGAGGTCTAAATGATTGGGGAGACACAGGGAGCAAGGATTTTGTGTTCTGCAAAGAAAGTTGGAGGTAAATACTGTAAATAATTTTGCAATGTGATGCTGTTGTGGATGTTTAAGCAAATGTTTGTTTTGTTTGTTTGATATAATTGTAAATATATCTATTAAAATACTGATATTCTGGTCTACAACTCCTCCCTGAGCTTCCCGCTGCTGCATCTTGCTCTCTCATTGGCTGTAGGTCATTGCCGATGTAATTTTCAGTCGGAACACATTTCACACAGCAGGATTTTCAATCTCTCAGATTGCGTCTTTGATAATCCTCACTGCGTGATTGTCACTTGTGTGAATTAGCACAAATTTGCCTCCAATTTTGGGCCTTTGTTGGCAATTTCGCAAAACCTGTCAGCAAGTGAAAATCGTGCAAATTTTCACATAGATGCCTATATGATGAAGCAGCTAGATTGTTTTTAGAACAGATTTGCAGTGAAAGTTTTGTTAAAAAACAAAAAACAAAAAAAACTGCATTACACCACCTTGGCACAATTGTATTCAGAAGTAATGCATTATATAAGTCATGCCAGTTGAATCTGGCACTAATCATGAGAAAAACCGCAGTGCTATTGTACGGTATTAGCCCGGTGCTCTGCCGTTAACAGCCTCAAGCTGACAGCGAGGCTATAGGATCCAGATCATGAAGGCCACGGGGTTAGGTTGTAATTCCTAGGCTCAGAGCACACAAATGGGATCCGATCTTGAGCTAGGGCCCTCAGAGGTCTGTCTGGGTCAGTGGGGTCCTTTTTCATTAAATACAGGTCTGTTTAAAGTGAGCTGCTGGGAGTGTTAATTTCTCTCTGATGAATTTGGATATTAGTGTCTATAAAACCTTTTTTTCCCTTATCTTTTATCTCTCTAACCTGTAGCTACTGTTTGCATTCTGTAATTAAACTTCCTGTCTCCTTCTCACTGTGGTTTAAAAAGGGAATAGATGCTCTCTCTCTCTGCGTGTGTGTGTGTGTGTGTGTGTGTGTGTGTGTGTCTGTGATGTGTTTTGGAGAATGTATCTGTGCTAAGAGAACACTTTCAAAGTAAAAGTAATGTCTAAACAGAGTATGAACTGGTCCACATATAACTGTGCAAATAACATTAGCTGCATTCTGTGCATTGTCAGTAAAGAAAAGTGTCCAGCAATCAGGGTCATCACCAAAAGAAAAAAAAACACTGGCCGAGGTTCTAAAGTTTAATAGGTGGGCCCATGAAAATACTTGGTAACACTTTATAATAAGTATACAGTAATAAAGTAATTAAAGCAACCTTCACTGTACAGGGAGTGCAGAATTATTAGGCAAGTTGTATTTTTGAGGATTAATTTTATTATTGAACAACAACCATGTTCTCAATGAACACAAAAAACTCATTAATATCAAAGCTGAATATTTTTGGAAGTTTTAGTTTTTAGTTTTAGCTATTTTAGCGGGATATCTGTGTGTGCAGGTGACTATTACTGTGCATAATTATTAGGCACCTTAACAAAAAACAAATTTATACCCATTTCAATTATTTATTTTTACCAGTGAAACCAATATAACATCTCAACATTCACAAATATACATTTCTGACATTCAAAAACCAAACAAAAACAAATCAGTGACCAATATAGCCACCTTTCTTTGCAAGGACACTCAAAAGCCTGCCATCCATGGATTCTGTCAGTGTTTTGATCTGTTCACCATCAACATTGCGTGCAGCAGCAACCACAGCCTCCCAGACACTGTTCAGAGAGGTGTACTGTTTTCCCTCCTTGTAAATCGCACATTTGATGATGGACCACAGGTTCTCAATGGGGTTCAGATCAGGTGAACAAGGAGGCCATATCATTAGATTTTCTTCTTTTATACCCTTTCTTGCCAGCCACGCTGTGGAGTACTTGGACGCGTGTGATGGAGCATTGTCCTGCATGAAAATCATGTTTTTCTTGAAGGATGTAGACTTCTTCCTGTACCACTGCTTGAAGAAGGTGTCTTCCAGAAACTGGCAGTAGGACTGGGAGTTGAGCTTGACTCCATCCTCAACCCGAAAAGGCCCCACAAGCTCATCTTTGATGATACCAGCCCAAACCAGTACTCCACCTCCACCTTGCTGGCGTCTGAGTCGGACTGGAGCTCTCTGCCCTTTACCAATCCAGCCACGGGCCCATCCATCTGGCCCATCAAGACTCACTCTCATTTCATCAGTCCATAAAACCTTAGAAAAATCAGTCTTGAGATATTTCTTGGCCCAGTCTTGACGTTTCAGCTTGTGTGTCTTGTTCAGTGGTGGTCGACTTTCTGCCTTTCTTACCTTGGCCATGTCTCTGAGTATTGCACACCTTGTGCTTTTGGGCACTCCAGTGATGTTGCAGCTCTGAAATATGGCCAAACTGGTGGCAAGTGGCATCTTGGCAGCTGCACGCTTGACTTTTCTCAGTTCACGGGCAGTTATTTTGCGCCTTGGTTTTTCCACACGCTTCTTGCGACCCTGTTGACTATTTTGAATGAAACGCTTGATTGTTCGATGATCACGCTTCAGAAGCTTGGCTATTTTAAGACTTCTGCATCCCTCTGCAATATATCTCACTATTTTTGACTTTTCTGAGCCTGTCAAGTCCTTCTTTTGGCCCATTTTGCCAAAGGAAAGGAAGTTGCCTAATAATTATGCACACCTGATATAGGGTGTTGATGTCATTAGACCACACCCCTTCTCATTACAGAGATGCACATCACCTAATATGCTTAATTGGTAGTAGGCTTTCCAGCCTATACAGCTTGGAGTAAGACAACATGCATAACGAGGATGATGTGGTCAAAATACTCATTTGCCTAATAATTCTGCACTCCCTGTATATATATATATATATATACAACTTCCTTTCCTTTTGCTGCTGCACGCAATGTTGATGGTGAACAGATCAAAACACTGACAGAATTCATGGATGGTAGGCTTTTGAGTGTCCTTGCAAAGAAAGGTGGCTATATTGGTCACTGATTTGTTTTTGTTTGGTTTTTGAATATCAGAAATGTATATTTGTGAATGTTGAGATGTTATATTGGTTTCACTGGTAAAAATAAATAATTGAAATGGATATAAATTTGTTTTTTGTTAAGGTGCCTAATAATTATGCACAGTAATAGTCACCTGCACACACAGATATCCCCCTAAAATAGCTAAAACTAAAAACTAAAAACTAAAACTTCCAAAAATATTCAGCTTTGATATTAATGAGTTTTTTGTGTTCATTGAGAACATGGTTGTTGTTCAATAATAAAATTAATCCTCAAAAATACAACTTGCCTAATAATTCTGCACTCCCTGTATATATATATATATATATACACCGATCAGGCATAACATTATGACCACATATATTATATTATAACCACTAATATAGAGTTTGTTCCCCCATTTGCTGCCAAAACAGCCCTGATCCATTTAGGCATGGACTCCACTGAAGGTGTGTTGTGGTATCTGACACCAAGATGTTAGCAGCAGATCCTTTAAGTCCTGCAAATTGTGAGGTGGAGCCTCCATGGATCGGACTTGTTTCTTCGGCACATCCGACAGATCCTCTATTGGATTGAGATCTGGGGAATTTGGAAGTCATGTCAACACCTCAAACTCATTGTTTTGCTTTGCGGTAGGGTGCATTATCCCGCTGAAAGAGTCACAGCCACCAGAGAATGCTGTTTCCATGAAAGGGTGTAGATGGTCTGCAACAATGCTTAGGTAGGTGGTATGTGTCAAAGTAACATCCACATGGATGGCAGGACCCAAGGTTTCCCAGCAGATCATTGCCCAAAGCATCACACTGCTTCCGTCGGCATGCCTTCTTCCCATAATGCATCCTGGTGCCGTGTGTTTTCCAGGTAAGCAACACACACTCACCTGGCCATCCACGTGATGTAAAAGAAAATGTGATTCATCAGACTAGGCCACTTTCTTCCATTGCTCAGTGGTCCAGTTCTGATACTCACGTGCCCATTTGTTGGTGCTTTCGGTGGTGACAGGGGTCAGCATGGCCACCCTGACTGGCCTGCGGCTATGCAGCCCCGTACGCAACAAACTGTGACGCACGGTGTGTTCTGACACCTTTCTATCAGAACCAGCATTAACTTCTTGAATGATTAGAGCTACAGTAGCTCGGACCACACGGGCCAGCCTTCGCTCCCCACGTGCATCAATGAGCTGCCCATGACCCTGTTGCTGGTTCACCGCTTTTCCTTCCTTGGGCCACTTTTGATAGATACTGACCACTGCAGACCGGGAACACCCCACAAGAGCTGGAGTTTTGGAGAGGCTCTGACCCAGTTGTCTAGAAATCACATTTTGGCCCTTGTCAAATCCTTACACTTGCCCATGTTTCCTGCTTCTAACACATCATTTTGGAGACAAAATGTTCAATTGGTGCCTAATATATCCCACCCACTAACGGGTGTTATTCACTTCAGATGTCAGTGGTCATAATGTTATGCCTAATCGGTGTGTGTGTGTGTGTGTGTATTACATGAACATCTTTTTTTGTATTATATTGTATACAACAGTCTACGACTCTCTCTCAAATACATTTTTACTTACAGAGCCCCTCTTGCACTTTTATTGCTGAGGATATTGCTTTCCTTGACCATTTTTTTTTCATTACACAATTTCTTCTGACAGTGTTTGATTGTGTGTTCGTGTGTGTGTGTGTGTGTGTGTGTGTGTGTGTGTGTGTGTGTGTGTGTGTGTGTGTGTGTGTGTGTGTGTGTGTGTGTGTGCAGAAATGTGCATGTTCTTCACTTTCTGTAAACTAACTCTGCAGTAGCTGTATCTCCTGGTTCTTTCTATGGTTAACCTTGACCCATCCTTTTCTCGTGCACTTTTCACCACCCACCCCCTTTAGTTACTGTCGCTATGTCCGACAAGCCATGCACTCTCACACCACACATCATGTTCTCAGTGAAAAATACATCCCAGAGCAAAGAGGACACTGGCAACGTGTCGACAGACAAGATAGAGCTGGTTACTTTTGATATGAAACTGTTTCATATTTAAAATATTGTGATTTTTTTTAAAAAAGAATTTTAAACAATAAATGGCGTATAGTGTCTCTTTAATGTGTCGTGACAGATCGCTGTAGCTCCTTCAAATGGCTCGTGAACCGATCATCTCTTCATACTAGTTCATTTATAGCATCAAATAAACAGGAATGAACATCAGAAGGAATGTTGTTTCAAGCACAGAAAGACATGAGTACACACAATTTTTGAAGTTCAAGTTCACCAACGTTAATCTACTAACTCCCCTGACTGCTTTGACGGACAAAATTGCGGATTCAGGGTTATGGTTGGCCAGATCACCTGTCTGCTGACAAAGGGTCAATTGGGTGGTAAAGATTGGTTACAAAAAGCTTTGTAGAGCAAACAGTGTAGAGCGTTTTATTTATATTATTCATCATGCTATTTAATTTAATTTCAAAAATACAAAATTATTTACTATGTTCTCAAGGCATTCAAAGGGTAGGCAATTTCAGAGTGGCTAGAAAAAGCGAGCTAGCTAAGAAAGCAGTGGATCCCACCCTCACTTAAGAGCATCTCCAAAGCCATGTCTCCTTCAAACACATGAATGCGCAGGTCGCGCATGGCCAGAGCAAATTCAGCAAAGCATCAAGAGAGGTCACTTTCAATTACCTCATTTCTAAAAGCACAGAACATTACAATAATAAATTAACATAAAGAATTTACAGAGCTCTTACTTGTACTACCTGACTGCTGCAGGTTAATTTTGACATTGATGGTGTTGACATACAAACACATAAATTCGGTGTGTGAACAGCTCCAGGTGGAACATGATGGGTTGCAATTATGTAATTATGGTTACAAAATGGCGTGGACACAGTATAAGCTTGTTGTTTAGGTTCAGGAGGAACTGTAAAAGTTAATTTCAACATTTGCTAATACATATTTAAAATCAAAAGTTTTATTTGTTAACATTAGTTAATGCACTGTGAACTAACATGAACAAATGATGGACAACTATTTTTATTAACCAACATTAACAAATATTAATAAACTTTAACAAATACGTTGCTCATTGTTAGTTCATGTTAGTTAATACATTGACTAATGTTAACAAATAAGACCTTATTGTAAAGTGAAAACGGAATCACAAACATTAAAATTGATTAAGCCCCGTCAACATCATGTCAGGGTTCTGTCACTTCGGTCTAGTTTATGTTATTGGTTTTGTGACAGAGCTCTGACACTCCCTTCTTGTCCAGTCTTTGTGTGAGCGTACGTACTCGAGCCGTGCGCTCTCTTGTCTGTGTGTCTCATTTCATGTTGGGGCGCGTGGTGTTCGGATCCCGGCATTCATGTCTGACTCCGTTTCAGGCCGGGATTCGGACACTCGCGCTTCCTGTCTTTTGTGTGAGCGTACGGTTGTTTCACTCACCGTGCGTTCATGTGTTTCGTGAGTCTACTCTTGTCGTGTCCTGTGTTGCACGCGGTTTATTTACATCTGCCGCGTGCTTTCATGTCGTGTTTTGTGTGAACGCGCGGTCCGTGAGTGCGCTCGCTGGCTGCGCGTTCTTGTTACGTTCCTGTCTCGTTTTGTGAGCACATGGCTTGTGATTGTTTTCATTAGCCATGTGCTCGTGTTTTCGTCATGTTTGGTGTGAGCACATGGCTTGTCATGTTTTCTTGTGCCATGTGCTCTCTTGTCGATTTGTCTTGACCCCACCCATCTTGTTTCTTGATTATTGGTTTATTTGCCCCACCTGTCTTCCCTCGTTACCTGCCTTGTTTGTCACCCTTCTTATTCTCCCTGGGTTGTCAGTCCTGTGCTGGATCGTCTTCGTCTACTTGATGTTGTTGGGGTTTTCCAAGTCAAGTCAAGTCAAGTCAAGTCAAGTCAAGTCAAGTCAAGTCAAGTCAAGTCAAGTCAAGTCAAGTCAAGTCTGTTTTCCCCCTTGTGGGTTTGTTTGTTTGTTTGTTTTATTTTTTACTTTAAATAAAAGAATACCCATATTTCTTGCAATTGAGTCCTCGCTCTCTTCCATTCCACCCCGAAACCTGACACATCATCATCTGACAATATCTGTACGCGGAGGGCAGTAGAATTCTGGCAGGTATTCTAAAATGCCTTCAAGGTTCGCTTCCTCAACGCCCCATCTCCCAGGTTGGCCTATTCGTCGACACGGTCGAGAATTTCACCCAACAGTTCTTGGAGGTGTTAAGACATGTCCTGCCCAGACAACCAGCTGCTCCTTCCACTCAGTCACCAGCCGCAGCGCTTCCACCTGCCCGTCACCAAGGGTGACCCCCGCAGCAGCCTCCATCCGGCCACAGGCAGGCTGCCCAGCCAGTCCAGGCCCCTGCCAAACTAGGTGCCAAATGCAAGAACAAGAGGCCATGACATGGAGGGAACAGCTCTTTGGGAGATGGTTACAGCACCACTCTCTCCCCTGTAGGTGGGCCGGGTGAAGAATCCTCCTCCAGGGTACATCAGATATATCTGTGGGTACATCTGTTGTCCCGTTGGTACTGCTTGCAAGGCCTCTGGCACCCTGGTTAGCACTCACCAGCCCATCTCACTGGCCCATCAGACCATCAGACTCGGCAATGCGATTCAGTTCGCCCGGCGTCCCCCCAAGTTCAGAGGGATCCAGTTCACCTCTGTGCAGGCTGGTGATGCTCATGTTGTACGGGCAGAGATCGCTGTCCTACTGGCAAAAGACATGATAGAGCTGGTCCCTCCAACTGATATGAAGTCAGGGTTCTACAGCCCATACTTCATTGTACCCAAGAAAGGCAGTGGGTTACGGCCAATCTTGGAACTGCAAGTTCTGAAACGGGCCTTTCACATGCTCCCTTTCAAAATGCTAATGCAGAAACACATTTTCGAATGCATCCGTCCCCGAGATTGGTTTGCATCGATCTACATGAAGGACGCATACTTTCATGTTTCGATTCTCCATCGACACAGGCCATTCCTGCGCTTTGCGTGCAAGGGTCCCTCATCACCCTCTGCACGGATGTACTGACACAAAGCTGGCCCCGGGGCCTAGCAAGTTTGCGTTTCCCCCAGTGAGCCCTCTTGCACAGACACTGTGCAAAGTCAGGGAGGATGAGAAGCAGGTCTTTCTGGTTTTCTCCGTAAAGGGCAAACCGGAAATGGTTCTCAGAACTCATGCTCCTCTCGATAGCCCCTCCCTGGTGCATTTTTTCTGAGGAAGGATCTGCTTTGTCCATGTCTGGTCTCTGGATGGTGATCTATCCCAAGCGGTGGTAGACACCATCACTTCCACTAGAGCCCCCTCTATGAGGCGCCTCTATGCGTTAAAGTGGAGCCTATTCATTGAATGGTGTTCTTTTCACCAAGAAGACCCCTGGAGATGCCCGATCAGAGCTGAGCTTTGGAAGAAGGGTTGGAGTGAAGGCTGTCTCCCTCCACCCTGACAGCCCTTGCGTTGCTGTGGACCACATGAAGAGCTTTAGAAGCTCAGAGCAGCTCTTCGTCTGCTTTGGAGATCAACAGAAGGGAAAGACTGTCTCCAAACAGAGGTTAGCCCACTGGATAGTGGATGTCATCACCTTCGTGTACCAGTCCCAAGGTGAGCAAAGCCCCCTTGGGGTGAGAGCTCACTCCACTCGGGGTGTTGCGGAGCTGCGAGTTGTGCGCCACCTAACCCATTTAAAAGATTTTATAATCTCCGATTGGAAGTGGTGTCCTCCCATGTGCTGTCGACAAGTAGATAGCCACGGGTTTTCGCTTGCAGAACTATATATGTGCACTTATTCTTCTCCTCAGTTCAGTTTCCCAGATGGCGAACCCTGTTTGACTTCCACCAGCATCCTGCGACAGTCAGATGCAGCGAAGGCGTCTGACGCAATGCCCAGTACTCATGTGCATGCCCGGCTGGTCAGCCCTAGTACTGGGCTAGATACCCATTATGTTGTGATTCCCTGCGGGTAATTCCATATATATATATTTTCCAAGATACAGTTTCCCTGTTGGTAAACCCATGTCTTTCCCTTGGCAGCTCTGCTCTGCCATCTCTGTGCCCTAGCAATTTCTCCCTGGTTAGGTAGGACCTACCCCAAAGATCTTCCTTATGTAGTACTGCCCCACAGACCAGTCCATCTGTGTACTTCCACACGTTACCACCCTTCAAGCAGGGAATGGGGGTTACAATAGTACCCTAGACGTTCTGGCACCCAAAGTACTTATTTAATTCTCTTTCGAAAGACATGTTTATCAATAATGTAACACAGAATTGTTTTATATATATTCATTAGAAATATGACAACAATTAGTTAATAGAGAGATTGCATTGTCAGAGTTTGGGAATATGCACACAAAATGTATCCACATAAAAACATATCAGAGTTTTAAAATGAAACATTTTAAAAGAGAACAATGTATGACAGTTGTTTAAACCAATAAACATTTTCACAAACATTTCTAACTGGTAGCATCTTGTGGTGATCAGCGGTGATCAGTTCTGCGCAGATTTTGCTCATTTCATATGAGCCTGTTGTGTTTGGGGTCTTCCAGTTTGAAATATCGACTACAAAGACAGGCTTTTCACATTTTCCGTCGCATTGTACTCTCCGTACTTTTTCTTTGCGGCCTTTAACCGCTGCCTACAACTCGTAAAAGTTTGCTAAGAAGTATTTCCAACTAAAGAAAAGGTGATATTTGACTCTTGTCAGGCTTATCCACAGCAGACTCCTTGGAGTGACCTTAGATGGCAACATGCCCAGTGCATTGTGGTTGTTGAAGTTTTCGTACCTATTTGGCAAAATGGAAGACAACAGCCCTTTTTCTGTTTTCACTTGTCTCAGCCTTTCTACTGCATAGGCAGCCATGTTTTAATGACTAAGCCAGCAAAATATAGACAAAATATAGGGATCACATTTAAAAAAAAAGTTATTTTACTTTTATTCTTTCACTGAGACTGTGCATGTTACCTTGATTAGTAAGGCTTTGTTTATACTATTGTGCAATGCATATGGGTTGCTGCATTTGCGTTTGCATGTGTGTGTGGGGGTACACATTAACCTGTGCCTAGGGGCCACTCTACATAATGACTGAGCAACAAGCCCCAGCTGTTCACATCTGTCTCTCCAGCTCTCTATGAAGCACCTACCCCATGCCTCCTTCCACTTATAAAGCACATCTCACTGTGTGTGTCTGTTGTACACATGCATGTAGATCTGCCGCGGCCTTGACATAGGCACATACAGCTATAAAAACACTCTACCTAGGCTTTTAGAATTCAGCTTAAATCTATGATCTGTCTCCTGTAGTGACTGAGCTTTACTTCTTACTCTTTACACATTCAGATCCAATGCACTTCTCAAATCTCCCAGATACAGTGAAAATGCTTTTATATGAGACCTTGTAGGAATAAATGTTTTTTTTTTTTTTCAAATATATATATTTATATATATATATATATATATATATATATATATATATATATATATTTTTTTTTTTTTTTTTTTTTTTTTTTTTTTTTTTCAAAATATAATGGATTATATCTAGAGAATAAATGACATATAGAGGATTGTGAGAATTTGAACATCAAACAAAATGGATGGCCTTGATGACCTTCTTTTGTAAAGAAAACTTGACTTGATCTAAAACAAAACAAAAATATACCAACAAAAAAGAACCTTATCTCTTATTTTTAGATGCTTATATTTATTGCTTTTTTTTTTCTTTGATTTCTTGCGGTTTAAGAGTAATATATATATATATATATATATATATATATATATATATATATATATAGTATACATATATACTCCAAAAATAAAATATACTCCAACATATTCAAGATTTGATAGCAGTTTAAGTTGGAAGTTTCTGGTCTATGCCCCAAAAGTGGTTAAAAGGTAAATGGATTATAACTACTGCATAAATATAATCCATAGAATACCCTACAGATACAAAATAATAAATAAAAAAAATATTATCAAACAAAAATATATTACTTCCAGTTCATTGACATAAAAAAGTCATTTTATTTTATTTATATATAAACCACGATAATGCATACATATACAAGCTTTAAAAATCCATTGTTTAGAAAAACAGCATCTCAGAATGCACACAAAGTCTAAATTCTCCAGAGGAAGATGAGACGAGCCGCGGCTATAGACCCTTGTCCTGTGTTTATAAGTATAGATTTTCCTAAAGAAGAAAAATCTTTATCCATTGTCTAGAATCACTCAAACTCAAAAACTGCTTTTTCTCAGTGGTGTCACCAGAGAGTCAAACCATGTCTCGGGTTTCCATTATGTAGTATATAATAATGATAAAAAAAGAGAGAGAAAAACTGTCTTGGGTGGGGGGGGGGGGGCAATGATTTTCAGCAGACAATCAAATATTCAGTTGTGGAAAATGAATTCTGTGTAAAATCTGTTGCTGTGCGCGGTGAGAGAACCAAGGAGGCCCCTAAGGAGTCTTCAGTATATAAAATAAAGTGAATAGACTGTGCAGTATTTATTATGCATGAGCATAAATGTTACAAAACTAGTCGCTGTGGAGACTGCTGCGTTCACTTCAATGTCGACAAGGGTACAAGGGTCCCTCAACATACAAACAGACAGAAAAAGAACAAGAAATGAATTAGAAAAAAAAAATGGCAATGTTGTTCTAGATGTAGTCCATTAGAAAGGCCATGTCCTACGGGCACCCTTCTGTAGCACCGTTAAAGCTCATTAAATGCTTGCTAATATCTAAATATGACGAGGTGAAAGGACAGAGGTCGGCCGTGAGATTACAGATTACAAGTGTTCCTCTGCTTTTTTACAGTCAGCAGTTTGTTCATCTCATTTCTATTCACTCATCCTCCCTCGTATCACTCCTCCAGTGCTGTCAGGTTGTTAAGAAACCGCCAGAACGAGGGAAATGTGTGTAGTTGAGCCCCACTGGCATTTCTTCACCAGAGTTGGTGAACGTCTTCAGAGAGGAACCTCCAGATGAGGCGAGACAAAGGCGAGCGGTAAAGCTCAACAGGTAAGCTGCGTTCTCTCACATGCAAGTGTTTTATCACGCTCAAAGACACCTTCGCTCTTTTTTTTTAATACGTTTCCTCTTTTCTCCCATCTCTCCTTTGGCTTTAAGAAGACAAGTAAGAGTGAGGAGATACAGGCTTGAAAGAAGCCCGTTGTCTCACTCTCTCTCTCCCTTGTCAGTTTTAAGTTGACTTCTGTGTCAAGGGGATGCATGAGGGAGAGACAGAGGAGGATTTCTGTGTGGAAGCTGCGATACTAAGTTGAAACGGCACGACAAAGAGTCAAAACAAAGAGCATTTTAACAGCGCTGCTGCCTCGGGAAGCTAAAAATGGGTGAAATCCATTAGTGGCCTTAAAATTCTTCCCTTTTACCAGCATAATGCTGGAATCTGTTGATGACTTCCTGCTTGAGTGTTTTTGTGTTCTTTGCAATGTTCATATTTGTCATCAAGATTTCAAGATGCTATTTTCAGCAGATGTAGAAATTTATTGCCGTTTTTTATCAAATGTTTGTACACGATTTGTGCATATTTGAATTTGGACATTTGAAGAATGAATATTTTATAAATAAAATACCGCATGCGAGTCGCTTCCATTTTGCGCAAATGAAAATGCACAACCTTGGCCGCGGTGTACGGCATAGTTTTCTTACAATGTTTACATATTGTTTGTGTCTTGTGTGTTATTCTTTCGCCGTTTATTATTTCTACTAGAAAATCAAAATTTGTCCACACAAACGATTTGAAAGTGGCGGGGGCATTTTGAATAATAATTTCACCCTCACACCTATAGCACGAGGAGACAACTTTTCACCTCGAAGAGAAATCTCTTCACGTTTTAGTCTTGCGAGATCTCTTGGTATGAGATCTCGTCACACCCCTAATATATATATGTATATATGTGGTGTTTTTAATATACTTTAAGACAAACCATGTCAAATTCAAGTAAACACAATTGCTGAATATTATTGCCAAGTTATTCCGGTAATATTTTTTTCTGTTAACGTAAGAAATCGTGTAGATTTAGCAATATGGCGGATGTATTATATACAGTGGGTATAAATTTTTCACTCTTTGTTATATTGCAGCCATTTGCTAAAATCAGATTTTTTTGTACTAACTTTCGGAGCCCAAAGTGGTAATTGCGTTGCTTTGGGGGATCACAAAGCTCTCAGATGTCATCAAAAATATCTTAAATTGTGTTCCAAAGATGAACGAAGGTCTTGCGGATTTGGAACGACATGAGGGTGAGTAATTGACCCTTCACTGGCAGTTTGATTGACAGGTGATCTAACCACTCATAACGCCGAATCCGCCATTAACTTGAACTTCAAAAATTGTTTTCCATGCTTGAAACAACATTCCTTCTGATGTTCATTCTTGTTTATTTAATGCTATAAATGAACTACTATAAAGAGATGATCGGTTCACGAGCCGCTTGAAGGAATAACAGCGACACATTAAAGTTCTTTAAAAAAAATTGCAATATTTTAAATATGTAACAGTTTCATATCAAAAGTAACCTGCTCTGTCTTGTCTGTCGACGCGTTGTCAGTGTCCTCCTTGGTCCACAATGTATTTTTCACTGCGTGAGAACATGATGTGTGGCGTGAGAGCGCATGACTTGTGGGACATAGCAACAGTCTTTGCAAAGGGTCAATTAATGACAGAAATTTCATTTTTTGATGAACTAACCCTTTAAGCAGCACAGGGATCATGTGACACTGAAGACTAGAGTAATTGTAAAAGTGTAAGAGTAACAGTAAAAATTATCATAGAAATAAATTGTTTTTCAAAATATATTTAAATAGAAAACAATTATTTTAAATTTGTATCAATTTCACAATATTACTTATTATTTTTTGTTGTATTATTGATCAAAAATATGCATCATGAGTGAGTATAAGAAACTTCTTTCAAAAACATTAAAAATTTGACGGCAAACTTTTGAACGGTAGTGTGTATAGACAGTATCTATAGGTATAACTGAGCTCTACCAACCCAGGAGATGCTGGTTATGAAACTGGTTTCTAAATTTGCAAAAACATCTGCATGTCTCAGTTGGAGAGCAGAGAGCCGATCTCATTTTCTGCACATTGGAAAATTTCATGCTGTTTTTGCATCGAATAGGTCTAGGCTTGAGTCTACGTTTGTTTGATGATGTAATAAGGGGAGAGAGGGAGAGAGAGAAAGAGAGAGAGAGAGAGAGAGAGAGAGAGAGAGAGAGAGAGAGAGAGAGAGAGAGAGAGAGAGAGAGAGAGGAAAAAAAAAAAAACATTAAAATGTACCTTAAAGGGTCACTGTCTGTGATACCTCTCCGGCCCAGCCAGAATTCCTATCGGCTTTGTACCTACAGGGAATTGAATTTCATATCTTTCAACTTTCACTCTTCTGAAGACACAAGGAGACTGACAAGGACATATATGAGATGTAAACAAATTGCAACACAAGCATCACTTGTCACTGAGTGCAGTGACATCCATGACAGCATGCAGGAATCGTATTGACATGCCGATGTAGCAGCCTGTATATGTACAGATTACAATGCTGTTCAAACTACCAAGGGAAAAGATCATTCTCATTCTGAGAAACATTACTGTCAATATTACATTATATATATATGCAATAATATATTTTATGCCTTTTTTTTTTTTGGCTAGCATTACATTATATGATCACTCACTTATTCAGAAAGACGCCCGTATAGAGTTCTCTTTCACACTTAAACAATAACACAGAATTTAAGAGCAATTTTAAATGCTTTTAGTAACATGAAATGAACTTAAAAGTATTGTGTACATCAGTGCACAGTGCACTTGCAGCAGCGACAGGTCTTGAAGTCACAGCACCCTAATAAACCAGTTGCTTTGTTGTCTGTCATTAATGTTAATCAAAGATCAACTGTAATTAAATTTAACTGTCTTGGGTCTGAATTAATTCATGGTGACAATATACTTATATATATGTTATATATATATATATATATATATATATATATATATATATATATATATATATATTTGTTCACTGTTGGCCAGAGGACAACTGGGCCCCCGACTAAGCCTAGTTTCTCCCAAGGTTTTTTTTTTTTTTGTTGGAGTTTTGGTTCCATGCCACTGTTGCATTTTTGGCTTGCTTAAGTTGGGGACACTTGCTTGATATTCAGCAGTGTTTCTGATATGCCTGCATTCGGCGCCGTTGTATGCGAACTGAGCTGAGCTGGACGATTACGTCACTGTTTTCTGCAGTGCTGATATACCTAATTTAACTAAACTAATAACTATCGATATTTGCAACGGAATGAATCAATAATATATAGAATAAGCTGGACAATGACACCATTTTCTTTGGGAGCTGTTGTGCAGCCAAAATTATTTGCCAATTATTAATGTAAAGCTGCTTTGCCACAATTTGCATTGTAAAAAGCTCTATATAAATAAAGGTGACTTGACTTGACTTGACATATGAAAACAGTCCATTTTATTTCTACTTTCCATAGTCTGTCTGTTCAGGTAAATTCATCACCACTGTTGCTGTACCACAAAAAAAAAAAAAAAAAAACATTTATAAAACAAATTAATTAATTTTTTTCCTTTTCATGTGCCACGTTGATTTTTCCCTGCAATTAGAGTGCTTGTTTTTCTTTGGAGATGGAGGAGAAGGGAGGTTAGACAAGCCTGAAGAACATCTCATTAAAGACCTGGACAGGAACAGCTGAGTCATTCAGAACAGCTCTAGACTCCGGTTATAACTCCAAACATTTATCACATCTCCCTGACTGAGCTCCGACACCTTCCTCAGACGCACAAAAATAGGGTTTGTGTCAAAAAGAAAAGAGAAGTTAATTTTCCAAACGAGCAGTGACTTACACAGCAGAGAAGTCGGAACAAAAACTGTGAGTTTCTCTTTTGATTAGTCCACGGCACACTTGGGGTATATTAGAATAAGATAGAGAAAAAATGTTAGTAAAAAATCAGAGCTCATCCGTGTGTGTTACGACTCTTTTTACAGGGGCATGAACTAAAATAAAAAAAAAGTAATAATCATACTCGCAAAATTTTCTGTGGAACCAAAGTTTTTATTCAGAGATTGAAGGTGACGAGCAGAGGCTGTATAGAGAGACTGACAAGTGGCTAAGTTAATAGTGAATGAGTATCTATTTGAAATGATAAATAATGGAATAAGCTGTTCATGAATATCTTGTGTCTTGTCCTATAAATTTGATATCTGGGTTTTTATTAGCTCTGGTTACACCCAGCAAATACTCCAGTTAAATTTGATGTTTAGCTTAAGAAGTCAAAGGTTACTCAATACCCCTTGAAGGAATGTAGCAGGAAAGATGGGATTTTACTATCTTGCAGCCCATAGTAGTCATTCTACAAAAGTGTCCGTGATATTGTTACAGCTGAGGCTTGCTCCAGATCATCAGAGGGAGCTCTCACCAGAATATTGACTGTTTCAAACTCTATTTCTCATAGGTCCTCAGATTGCACACACCTGCAGTTCATTACACACACATTATTTAAGCACCGCTACACATACACCACCATTGCGTAGTCTTGATTTGCTACGGTGGTCGTTTCTGAGCGCTTTATTCGTGAATGGTTAATCTGTGTTTTATCTTGGAGTGTTTCTTGTTGTTTGATTCTCTGCTGCCCACCCTGACTATTGCCTGTTTATTGGATTGTGATTGTAAGCTGCCTGTCCTGAACTTTTGCCTGATTTTTGGACTGTATTTTTGCCACCTGCCTTGACTAAAGCCGTCCCTATTTACGATTCTGTTTTTTCTACTCCACTGTCTCTGCTATGTATCGACCCTGTACTGTTTGACCAAAATAAAGGTGCAGAAGGATTCTCACTCTGCTGACTTATACATGCATTAGACCTATAACTTCTTGTAAATGTTATATTTTAATTCTATATCTATAAGCATATTCTCTCTACCATTCAAAAGTCTGAGGTTGTTAAGATTTATGTTTTTGAAAGAAATCTATAATGCTCAGCTGGACTGAATTGATTTGATCAATAATATTGTAAAAACGGTAATATTGTGAAATGTTATTACAATTTAAAGGACTGTTTTCAATTTATTTATTTTTTTAAAAATATTATTTAATCCTGTGATTAAATCATTCTAATATGCTTGAGAAATAATTCTTATAATAATTTTGAAAACCGTTTTTCTGCTTAAAATTGTTGTGGAAACAGTACATTTCTTTTCAGGATTCTTTGTTGACTAGAACGTTTTAGAAGATTAATCTTTTGTAACATCAATTCTTCAGTTTAGCGCATTGTTGCTGAATGTATTCTTTGTTGCTGAATTATTTCTTTCCTCTTACCTGACCTCAAACATTTTAAATAGTATTTTGATATAGTTAACAGTGTACCATTGTAAGTACTTAAAAATGCGAGTTAAAGTAGTGAAGTATTCCATAAAGCTGTCATAATAGCAAAATCATTCTTTTGAGTGAAATCTTCAAGAACAAGTCTGCTCTTTGTTTGTCAGAAAGGGATGCTTTGAAATATCAAGCTGTTTTTCATGATTTTGTATAGTTCTACAACCTTGAGCATTGAATTGATCTACAAAAGTAACAGTTACTTTTCTGAAGACATAAATACTCCAGCATAAACTGAAATAACCATTTTAGCTTGAGATGACACAATGCAGTCATGTACTTACCTGAAAAAGACCCATTCATAGTACTCAATAATAAGCAAAGCTGCTTCTCCAAAAGTCTAAAAGTATTGAACATAAAGTGCCCCATGCAAAATAAGAGTAGTCTCTCTTTGCAGGGATGCTGCATGTGAGCCTGTGCCCCAGTGCTGATGAAAGGCTAAAAACGTCCCTATAGGTGCATGTGACGAAAGAAGATGGAGAAAATGAAGGGATATGTTTAAAGAATGTGTGTGTACGCTCCGACTGAAAGCCCTCCATCCATTCACAGTTGCAAGGAGGGAGATTTTCACATTTTGGCGTCTGGGACTGTTTGCGGGCACAGAGGATAATTGAGTGTGAGTTAATTCCTATCAAAGCCCATTGGACTGCAACTAATGGACCGAGGGAGATGCCTCAAGGAGCCAGCGCTTTCAATTTCTTTTGTTTATTTAGATGGGGAAATGTTTAGTTTTTAATTAAGTAAATCACTATTATTTGTTCCAGTGTGGTTGGTAATTTGAAGAGATTGCAACCTGACTTGAAATGCAAGCACTATTGGCTTTGAGAGAGAGATAGGGAGTACTGGAGGAGGCTAAAGCGTGGCGTAATGGCTGTGAACCCGAGAAAGCTCTTTCCATGCAGTATAGAAACACTCCCTGGGCTTCACTTTGAAGTGTTCCTAAGGTTCTCTCTGAAAACTTGAACTTATTCAAAGGGGTGCTTCAATGGACTGTGAAGGTAAAAAAGAAAAAGAAAAAAAATCAAGAGGAGCCATTGTAATGTCCTATACCTTCTTGAGTGCGGTAACTGTGTGTATGAGTGTGTCTTTACATATATACCTTTCTGTCTTATTTTTACAGATTTGTTTTGTTGGAGTGTGATCGGAGGAGATGGATTTCTTCCTTTCACTCACGCTCTCAAGTGCCTGGGCTTTTCTTCTTGTGGATTTGAAAGGTACAGTGTGAAACAGAAAGGCCAAATACAGCTATTTTGTGTTCATTATATGGATGTATTTACATGATCACTAAGATATTTATTCTAAACTTTATATAGAAACCCACAATTCATTATACCAATCACTGTTCATAGCTTTGTCGCTAACAACGTGTGCTGGTACAATCATCCGCAAAGGTGCCATATGAACAGAATAAAGAATCAAAGCATAGGCATATTTGTGCAAAGGTTCAAGTACAAAAAAAAGTTAAAGGGGGTATTACATTTTTTAAGAATATTTAGAAAGTGTTGCTGCGGTTTCACTTTTGAATAATTATTAGAAAGAAAAAAAAAACATTTTAAACTAATTTTAAAAAATCGGCGTAAAGATAATATAGAATAAGATAATACGTAGAAAATGTATCTTACCGTTTTTCTCTATCAATTTGACACATTTCTCCAAACTCAGGTCATTGTTCTCAAAACAGTTAACACAGGTTGTAAATTTTCCTTCATTTCATGCAAATTACAAATCACATGCGTCATTTTCTCAAATCACTGCATAAAATTCTCAAAAGTTTTCACAGTAGTTTGTAAAGCCAACCAAAACTTTAATATATCAGACAAAACAGTTGCATCTCTTTTTATTGCTTTTACAAAAATCACAACCACTTATGCACCATTTTTCCAAGCACCAAAACAAAACTTATTAAATTCTCATTTGCACTTGGAATGTTCTCAATTTGCCCAAATAAATATCTGCTGAGATAGTAATACACAGAAAACTGGAAATTCTAAAATCCTAATTGTTTACAAAGCTATCTCAATTACACTACAAATGGGAAAGAAAAATAACAAAAAATTAAGAAGAATGAGAAAAAGAAGAGGTGTAAGAGCGAGAGTTTTCTGGAGATGATAGAGGAACAGTGGAAGAAGAGGTAGAAAGAGATGAGGAGATAGGTGGTATAGGAAAAGGAGATGGAGCAAGTAGACCTGAGGATGTAGGAAGGGGAGAAGATGGAGGAGCGGAGGGCAATGGTATTAATGACCAATAGAAGAAAATTAAGAAGACAGGAACAGAGAGGACGGGAGGGCAAGGTGTCTGACAAGGGAGGAGAGGTAGAAGGATCGGGTACATACGAGTTTCAAAAAAATGAAATCAGAGCCAACCTAACTAACCAACCTAGTTGGACGAAGAGTTCAGCCGAGTATAAACATTGTGCAGCAGTCAATGTCCCTGGACAACAAGTGATGGAATCCACTGATGCCTTGGCCCATGGTGTCTTGGGGCCGCACAACACAGAAAGGTTGGTAAATTTTTTTAACTCCCTCAGTGAAATCCACTCTCCATAGGGTAGGTAGGCGCAGAAGAAATTGTGTAGTTGTGTGGGACAATGTCCGTTTTCACCTTTAAGTGCGGGTTCCCACATTACCCACATTTCAGGATGGTGTTCCCTCCAGCATATTGTCCTCTTGGAGCCCCTTACAGCTAAGTAAGTCTTCTTCAAGCAATGGAAGAGGCCTGTGGAGAACCCACATAGCAAAACTGGTTTGGCCCAGTGATGGGCCACACAACCCACTTTCACTTGGCCCAAATACAGCAGGTATTACGGTACATGACTGGACCAGTTCTGGTTGCCAGAACTCGGGCCACATATGGCCCATGGCATAGCCATATCTCAGCCAAATGTATGACTATAGCTGGCCCTATTCTGGTACTATTCAGGACCAAACAATTGGTTCCACATGTCAGCCTCAACAAAACCTTGAGCTAGCCACTTAAAAGTGAAAGTGAAAGTCGTGACGACTTTCATCGTCGGAGCAATTAGGGGTTAGGTGTCTTGCTCAAGGGCACTTTAGTCATGGTATTGAAGGTGGCGAGAGTGCCGTTTATTCACAATCCCCACCTTCAATTCCTGCCGATTCCAATTCCTGCAACCTTCATGTTACAAGCCCAACTCCCTCACCATTAGGCCACGACTATCCTTTATACACAATGAAAATGAAAAATGCCCAAATGAAAAATGCCTGAACAAAAAATATTTATTGTTTCACATTTAAACAAAACAACAAACAAACAAAAACAAGGCTTGCATGTCAATGCCACTGTGTACACAACTCTTCAACATCTGATTCAGTTCATGAACTAATGGCACTGTGCACACAATTATTCAACACCCAAACAAGTCCGTTCACCTGTTGTACTCTCCTGACGCTCCTTTCTCCTTATCCTCTCTCTCCTGCCACCATCCCTATCCGGGGCCAGGCTTGCTTCCTTCTAACACTAACTATTATATATATACATATATATAGAGAGAGTGTTAGTGTGTGTATATATATATATATATATATATATATATATATATATGTGTGTGTGTGTGTGTGTGTGTGGGTGTTTGTGTGTGTGTAATATTTTGCTTTGTGTACTGTGTTACACTGTCTTAGTACATATTGTGCTTTTGTTGGTTTGCTTACGGTTTGTTGTCCTCTATTGTAAATCTCTTTGGATAAAAGATTTTGCTGGATGATTAAATGCAGCCTAAATGTAATGTAAATTTAAAGTTTATGGTGTTCCATAATTATTGATGAAACTTTATTGATAGAGAGCAATAAACCCATGTTGCAAACAGGAATAGGGGAAACAGCTGTGTGTATGAAAATATTATCAGTTAGGAAATATCTGTGGGAAAAGACTGGCCACACATATGTGGCCCACAGTTCTTTATTTTACATGGGGGCCAAATAATACACTTAACAACTTGCCCATATCTTGTTTGCCGTCTTAAAGACGGTTCCATCTCCACCATAACCGGGCCATTTTCAGTTCACATGCCTTATGCCAGTGCCGACTGAATGCCAGCTGTGCCGGCTTCATGCCAAATCAGGGCCAGAAGTCTTTGCTACCTGGGAAGTTGAGAAGTTGCATTCACAGCTTTTCTTCCCTCGATGTATGACTCGTGAAATATATGCTGTGATGTTGATGAAATTCTTTGACCAGATGTAAATGAGAGGCAAGATCTATAAAGTTAATTGATTCAATTGACCCTTCGCCGGCAGTTTAACTGACAGGTGATCTGACCAATCATAACCCTGAATCCGCCATTTTGTCTATCAAAGCAGTCAGGGGAGTTGGTGGATCAAAGTTGGTGAACTTGAAAAATTGTATGTACTCACATCTTTTTGCGGTTGAAATAACGTTCCTTCTGATGTCCATTCATGTTTACTTACAACATAAGAGTGTGTTTAGTTTTCTGTGTTAATTGTTTTGAGAACAAATACATTCATTTGGAGAAATGTGTCAAATCAATTGATTAAAAACTGTAATAAAAATCACAGTATTTTATTACAGGCTCTCTGGAATACTTGTTTCTGATTGGTCATTCGCACCATCCCCATGTCAAATATTTCCTAAAATTTGCTGTCACCCATAACTGCAATCAGAACTGAAACCGGAACTACTTTCGTATCTCCGGTATATAGGGGCCGTTCACAAAATGCGGAATATTAACCAACTGCAGATCCACAATTCTGCTGAAAGGACACGTTTGAGGAGCATTTTTGAACTTTTTTTAATGTGATATGGCATCTTAAAATTGTGGCGCTCACACAATTTTTTTATCTTGTGACTAGCCATGTAATCAGGGTTTATTTTATGACAATGACATTATTCCATACAAATTCCAAAGAGTCGTGTGCTTGGTTGGCCATGCTTTTAAAGCTCTTTCTTCTCTATGCAAAATTCTGTCATGAAATTCTACTTGGTGCAGGCTCATAGGTCCTTCACTCAATCTGTTTGCAATCACATCATTCTCTATAGGGCACAGCTTATTGGTTCCTGCTGTATCAGTAGCTAATGAAGTTGCTGCTCAACCTTCAAATACTTGGATACTCAGTCAGCATTTGCTGTAGCAGTTGCAGCATGATTTCATAAAGCCTCCAACTAGAGGGTAGATCTGCTACGGGTAATTCATATATGTGTGTGTATATATATATATATATATATATATATATATATATATAGTGTGTGTGTGTGTGTCTATTTAGTATTTTGTGTCATACAAGCAGTGGAATACTTATAGTATATAAAATGTCTTTAAAAAAAAGTTCCTTCATGTCGCACTAAATGTGTATCTAGCCAATTTGGCCACGAGCAAACGTTCAAATCTTCTACTCTCAAAGCTATATCCAGTAAATGCTCCCTCACCGTTTCTGCGCTGCTTGACAAAACTGCATCTGAATAAAAGGAAGGCCAAGGCAATTTACTGTAATGATTGCTTGTTGCATTTTCCCCTTCTGCCTCCATATACACAATTTGTGAGTCTGACACCACGTGACACAGCGTGGAGCGCCGACTTGCCTTCATCCTCCTCAGTCTGAGAAGCTTTTGACATAGAATACCAGGCCTTCCTCCCTTTTCTATTCACCATCTTGCTGTGAGCTTTTAGCTCATAATAACTTTGCTGCCTGTATATTATCAGGCTCCAACAATCAAGTTTAGTGGAGTTAAAATTGGTTATTGTATGCCAAGGCTCAATTTGGACTGGATGGTAGGATATGTTGTTGCATGGTACCAAGGAAATAATCTGCTGTGTGTGCAACTTTCTTGTTGCCTTTATAGAGGAGCCATTGTGGTAGTTTGTATTTCTGCATTTTTGTGGAATGGTGCCTGTGTTTTAGCTGCTTTTTGTGTATTATATGACAGGTATTAATAACACATAATTGATAGCAATTTCATGAGGAATAAAGGTTTCATGTAGTAGAAAAAAATATGGGAAAAATATATTTAATTAAAATTGGTTTCAAGTCAAAAATGAAATTACATGTTTTATTGAACCAAAGTGTTGTACATAAAAAATACAAATGAAATAGAATACAGTAAAATACAATAATAGCTAAAATTAATAAAAGATTCTATATGAATGCAATTTTAATATTGATATTTTTGGTTATAGTGTGCTGTGTAACACCTGCCCACTGTGAATCTCATTATTATGCCATATCACACAGCAGTTACACGTGTAGTATGTGTAGACGACAAATTGCTTGTCGCTGAAAGTATTCCATACTCTTTATAAAAACCTGCCAGTGTTTGTGTTTGCTTTGTAAATATAATTAAAAATCCAATTATTTGCTTGTAATTGCAACCTTTTTATACGTTGTGTAATGTGCAACAAGCTTTATAGGGAAGGAGATTGCATGAGATTGCAGTATATGAAATATGAGACACTGCTTGTGCCTTAATTATGTTTGAATATAACGTCTGGCAATAGATGCAAATCTCCAGCATGCACTTTTGTGACCAGTCAAGGCCAAAAGCATTCAAATTTTGCGTTGAACCACTTGTGTTTTCGTCTATGCATAACTTTGTATTTACAACTCAACTGTCAATCTAAAGTGGTTGAATCAGATGGAGAAGCAAAAATGTGTTTTTTTCTTTGAAATTCCATTCTATAACATCTCATTTGAGTGCTTGAATGGAAAGCACAGTGGTTGTGATTAAAATCTCAAAGCGGTGTTTATTTAAACTTCAAAAAGAGCAGAACAATGCATTGTTGTACATCGCATTAGCGTTGATACTTTCTGTTCCGGAGCTGTAGTTTAGCTTCGCCTGCTATGTAGACTAAAAGTCAGATTCTGTGCTGCAGCCTAATCCCATGTCATTATCTTGTTCAAATAAGACGTCAGCACGCTGCATCAGGAGTCGGAATCAAACCGGGTGCGTGTTTGACATGTCTTTTCTGTCCTATCGCTGCTTCTCAGGCAGCTGAAGGGAAGGGAGCGCATAAGTACGACTGGCTGCAGCATTTAAATGTGCCATGCTGATTATCTTGCCACTGTGTTTACGTATTCATTTATGTAAACATTATGCTAATGTGTTTTTCGGCTTGTCGCTTGTGTCCAATCGTGCCCTTCAAGTTTGACGTGAGGTGACTGATGCAGCCTTGATGTGAAGTTGCAGCTTCTGTCGTTCGGGCTTCTGAGAGGAGTCAAGTGCGCCCAGATGCACTGGGTATTTGTCATTGGCTCAAAAGTGGTGCCGGGGTTTGAAAAGTCTCGCCCGTGCTCTCGGAAGTGCCCTTTCAAGAAAAGGCATCCTAACTGACCCTTTTGTGTGAGCTACATTTGCTTTTACACACTAACAAGTGTCCAAGTAATCATAGTCTCTAAGAGGCCTTTAGGCCTTTAGTTAGTTATCACTATCGACCACAATATTCTTTTGAATAGACTTGAAAATTATGCTGGAATTAGTGGAATTGCATTGGCATGGTTCAAATCATACTTATCTGACCATTATCAGTTTGTAGTAGTAAACGAAGAGATGTCATTTCGATCACAAGTTAAATATGGAGTACCACAAGGCTCAGTTCTAGGACCGTTGCTTTTCACTCTGTACATGCTACCCTTGGGAGATGTCATTAGGAAGCATGGCATTAGCTTTCACTGTTACGCTGATGATACTCGCGCCCTGACGAAACCTACCAATTCTCAAAATTAAAAGAAGTTCCTCACGGCGACTGCCGCCCACACAAACCAAATAAAACACAACATAAAATCCAGGCCTGGTCCTCTCTCGTCCTTCACTGTCGTCGCTCCTCCTTTATGCTTCCGGAGCTCCTCCGTGGGGAACTCGAGACCGGTGCGCCGAGCACCTGAAGCTCGTTAACTCTCGCGTCACCGGCCTCGTGCCGTTCCCTCACGGCTCTCGCCCGCCCTGCTCGTCACATACCCCCATCGCCCCTCGCAGGCCGGGGGGTACCCACGAGACTGCGCTTACTCCCCCCCGGGGGCCAGTCTCGGCGGCCGCAGCGCATGGGGGTAAGGACAGACGAGACGAGAGAAAAGGAGACGGAAGCACAAGGAGCAACAAGGACGAGAGAGTGGAGAGAGAAAAAAAAAAATAATTATTGGTCCGGCTCCCCGACACACTGCCGCTCGGTCCTCAGCCCGCCGAGAGGCTCTTCCTCGCGGTGCCATGGGATGGCACTGGACGCTCGGTGGACGGCCCGATCCTCCTCCGCCCCCTGGCGGCCGGCGATGACTCCTCCACATGAGGGCAGCCGGCAGCGAGCCTGCCGTTCCCTGCTCCTCCCCGCTCCGGCGGCAGGCAGCGGCCTCGGCCCACGGCGGATGGCGGCTCCTCCCCGTTACGGCGGCAGGCAGCAGGCTTTGGCCCCCGGCGAACGGCGGCTCCTCCGCTCCCTCTTGGACGGCCGCCACCCCACCTCGTCCCAGGGGCGCGGCAGCGAGCTCTCCGTCCCACCCGTTGCACAGACGCTCCAGTACCACCGCTTCGGGCAGCCACTCGCGGTCTTCACTCCTGCGCTGCCCGACCTCCTCAGCACCGCGATCCCCCTCAGCAGCGAGGGCTCTTCGACAGCATGTCCCTCCTTCCTCCCGGGTTTCGGCACCAGTGTAACAAAGTTCGTAAATATGGGAAGAAGGAGGCGGGAACCGGCGAACATTCAACAAGTTTAATTAACAAATAAACCAACAACGAAACAAAAAGTATAAGGGCGGCAGTTCCTCACGGCGACTGCCGCCCACACAAACCAAATAAAACACAACATAAAATCCAGGCCTGGTCCTCTCTCGTCCTCCACTGTCGTCGCTCCTCCTTTATGCTTCCGGAGCTCCTCCGTGGGGAACTCGAGACCGGTGCGCCGAGCACCTGAAGCTCGTTAACTCTCGCGTCACCGGCCTCGCGCCGTTCCCTCACGGCTCTCGCCCGCCCTGCTCGTCACACTGTCTAACACTTGATGGCTGCTCTGTTAAGTCATCTTCGTCAGTTAGGAACCTCGGTGTGCTCTTTGATACCAATCTTTCATTTGAAAGCCACATTTCTAGCATATGTAAAACCGCATTCTTCCATCTTAAAAATATATCTAAATTGCGACATATGCTCTCAATGACAAATGCGGAACAGCTAGTTCATGCGTTTATGACCTCGAGACTAGATTACTGTAACGCTCTATTGGGTGGTTGCCCTGCTCGCGTGATAAACAAATTACAGCTGGTCCAAAACGCAGCTGCTAGAGTCCTTACTAGAACCAGGAAGTATGAACATATTAGCCCGGTTCTGTCAAAACTGCACTGGCTCCCTATCAAACATCGTATAGATTTTAAAATCTTGCTAATTACTTACAAAGCACTAAATGGCTTAGCTCCCCAGTACCTGAGTGAGCTCTTAATGCATTATAGTCCTTCGCGTCTATTACGATCTCAGAATTCTGGCCAGTTGTTAATACCTAGAATATCAAAATCAACCGCAGGCGGTAGATCCTTTTCCTATTTGGCACCTAAACTCTGGAACAATCTTCCTAGCATTGTTCGGGAAGCAGACACACTCTGTCAGTTTAAATCTAGACTAAAAACGCATCTATTTAACCTGGCATACACATGACGCACTATAAACTTTTGTCTTCATATCCGTTAAAGGATTGTTAGGCTGCATAGATCAGGTCAGCCGGAACCAGGAACACTTCCTATAACACCAAATGTACTCGGTACATCAGAAGAAGAATGGCGTCTACGCTAATTTTTTGTCTCTCTGCTTATCCCGAGGTTTACCAATTAACGTGATTGGCTGGATCTGGGCCATGTCCGGGTCGGACGGGGAACCTGTGCCTGTTTGCGGCAGCAATATGGCCTGGGGTGTCGGCGGAACTAGCGTGTGAACTAGCTCATCCTTTGTTAAGACCTTAACGACTCATCAGCCAGTGGCACATATCCCAACAAACCGTCCCATACCGGTGTGATCATAAGATCTTAAACTAGATGGAACTAGATTAAATATTTTGACTGTTGCGATTCCAAATCGGTTTAATGATGTGTAACTCTGCCTGAGTATCGGACAAGTGTTCACTGTTGGCCAGAGGAGAACTGGCCCCCCGACTAAGCCTGGTTTCTCCCGAGGTTTTTTTCTCCATTTGTTGGAGTTTTGGTTCCTTGCTGCAAGTTGGGGACACTTGCTTGATATTCAGCAGTGTTTTTGATATGCCTGCATTGGCGCCGTTGTTTGCGAACTGAGCTGAGCCAGACGATTACGTCACTGTTTTCTGCAGTGCTGATATACCTAAATTAACTAGACTAATAACTACTGATATTTGCAACGGAATGAATTAATAATATATAGAATAAGCTGCACAATGACACCATTTTCTTATTAATGTAAACCTGCTTTGCCACAATCTGCATTGTAAAAAGCGCTATATAAATAAAGATGACTTGACTTGACTTGACTTGAGTTGTCAAGCTCCAAAAACAAGCAGCAAAAACAATACATGTTTTTAAAGGCGATTGTTTACCCAAAAAGGAAAGTTCTGTAATTAATTACTCACCCTTGTGTCATTCCAAACCTGTAAGACTTTCGTTCAGACGTTCATCCATATTTTCTGAAGAGACTTTATATGGTGAACAGATTTAATTTAGGCTTTTATTTGCATATAAACATTGATCAGTGAACCTCTCGCGGAAGCTCGAACGTACTGTGTAATACATGAGAATGAATCTCACTGGTTCCACAACTGATGTGTGACTTGATGAATGTGAATATAAGCCTAAATGCATTCCGTTCATCATATAAAGCGAGAGTGTCTCTTCATAAAAGTTGGACTAAACTGCTTCATTCATATGTATTAGTTTTACAATCTCTTTATGAAGTGTCAGTTGCGTAGCTGTCTATGGAGGGACGGATTGCTCTCAGATTTCATCAAACAAATCTTCATCTGTGTTCTGAAGATGAACGAAAGTCTTACGGGTTTGGAACAACATCGGGATGAGTAATGAATGACAGAATTAACATTTTTTGGGTGAACTAACCCTTTTAAAAAAAGGTTTTACAAGAGTTTTTTAGCAATGCCATTTGAGGGTGTGTTCACACTTAGTTGTTTGGTTTGCTTGGTTCATTTGGTCCGGACCAAAAAAAACCCATCAACAACAATAAAAAACATTTAGTCCTGGTACACTTTGTGTTTGCGTTGGCATTTTTTAACACTGAACCTACAGACACCGAACCTAAAGGCATAGGAATACTTTCACAACCTGATCTTTGAGATGGAACTTACTGAACATCCAAAACGATGTGTGCTGGGCCAAATAATGTTATTTATTCATATTTCATTCAACCCATACCAGAGTTCATTTGGCCTGTAGACTGAGACCCATCTTTCAGAACTAAACATGCCAAGTGTATATACAACCTAAGAGCCAAAAGTTCTTAAAATATCCTTTTTCTGGTTTTTTTTTTTTTGTTTTTGTTTTTTTTATAGTTTGATTAACATTTCAATAATCTGAAGAACTTTTTTTCTACCATAAAAATAATCTTTTGTCAAATGGATTGTCCATGGATGGTAAAGGGCAACAAAAATCCCCCCCCCCCCCCAAAAAAAAAAAAAAAAAAAAAAAAAAAATTGGATCTTCTATGTCAAGAGTGCAAGAATCATTTTAAGGTTCCCCAAATAACCTTTCAGTAAACCATTCTTAAAAGAAACATGTTTTTATTTTGAAGAACATTTTAATAATCTAAAGAATCTTTACTGCAATGGAAAGGTTCCGTGGATGGTAAAGGTTCTTCATGGAACCAAAGTTGCCCATTCTTTGAAGAGTTTAAGAGTCTTCTGCTTTGTGTGAGAAACAGATAGAAAGCTGTATCAATTTGTTCAGAATTGTATCAGAATTTTCATTTTTAGATGCTCTGTTCCTTTAAATCTCAAACCACTTTTGAATATCACATTCTTTTAATTAGGTATGATCTCCCACACTGAGTTTCCACAATTCCATTCCTGATGTTACACAACGGGGTCGTCGGAGAGTCATCGTCAGTGTTATGTCCCGTTAAATCATGTTTATGACAGGTACAAGCCGACTCCATTCGAAAGAATGATCAGCAGATGGGTGTCACACAAATCATAATGCCACAGCCCAAGTGGTGAGGAAATAGGCGTCTTTTTGTAGCCCAGCCATTATTCTTCTGGGTGGATATTAGCCGTAGGTGTATTGACAGCTGAGAAAACAGCAAGGGGATTCGAGATCTCTTCATACCTTCATTTTCCCTGCTCTCCTTCTCACTGAGGAGAGATTTAATTCTCTGTAATTACTTTATTGACTCATTTGCAGAGCTGAATTGGCTCCAATCTGTCGTCAATAAAACATACACAGAGATGAGGAACGGCACAGCAATGCTTAAGTAGAACATCATAGTGGGAGGCAGATTTTCCTTCAACAGGGAGAATGTCATGGCAGTCCTGGTAAATCAGCATCCAGATGTGACAATCTTATTTGAAACATAACATCATTTATGTTACTCAGCTGTCAAAATTATGCTGAGATATATTGAGCAAATTCACTAAAAAGTTGCACCACATTTAAGGTGTCTTGTTCTCTATCCATCTGCAAACCATTTTATGTATTTGCTAAAGTTATTTTTTTTTATTCACATTTGACTCTTGGCAAATAAAAATTTTGGACACTGGTTGTGAAAGGAAAAATAGGTTAAATTGTTATCTAGATGAGAAGAAATGAGAACCAATATGCCTAATTTTGTTAGCCATAGAAATTTGCTTTTAATATTGGTGGAATACATGAATGATGTATGTCACATCTCATATAAAAATAAGTAAATCATTTTCTAAAGCATTTTACAGTAGCATTCTGAAGTCTTTTTATACTCCTGCACATCTTCATATTTCCATAATGATGCCATAGTAGAACCATTTTGGGTTCCCAAAAGAACCTTTCAGAGTTCTTGAAAGAACAATTATTTTCGTATTATGAATAACATTTTAATATTCTCAAAAAAAACTTTGGTCACACTTTATATTAGGCATCCTTATCTAATACTTATATCTACTATTCATCTTTATTAGTAAAGTGGACAGTATCTCTGCCTGTCATGTGGAAGACTGGGGTTTGATCGGAGCAGTCGTGGCCTAATGGTTAGAAAGTCTAACCCGAAGGTTGCGGGTTTGATTGAGGACAGGAGACTCAATACTAGCAGGAAATAACTGAGGTTCCCTTGTGCAAGGCACCTAATCCCCAATCACTCCCTGTGCCCCACAGCAAAAATGGCTGCCCACTGCTCCAGGTGTGTAGGTTACCTCCCAAATGGGACAGGTTTGGTGGTATGGGAAGGTTTAAGAGTGAGTTAAGAGGTAGGGGAATGGCCAACTGTGTAAATATAGATGTAATTACAGAAATGAATTAGAGCTTTAATTACAGTATTAAGCAACAGTATATTAGGTATTTTATAAAAGAAATATATAATATAATTACAATTTAAAAACATGTATGTACACAATAAGTGCATTGTATCATATGATTACTTTAAATGTTAGTACATTAAGAACACTTTATATAAAGTGGGTATGAAACTTTTTCCACGATAAAGAACCTTGTGTGTAATGGATTCTTTGGATGTTAAAGGTTCTTCATGGAACCATCAATGCCAGCAAAGACCTTTATTTTTAACAGTGTATTTGTAATAGCAATAGTATTTTGTACATTTGGAGGCGAAGCTCACTATCACTGTTAAAGCCAGTCAAGAAATATTGTGTGTCAGATTTGAACTATCATGAGCACCACTGCTCAGTTTTTAAGAGATGGAAACTTGAAGGGCATTAAATTATCTTTGCCCTTCAAACCTTCTGAAAAAAGAAATCTCTTACCATAGCTCTTTTGGATCCCATTTTTATAGTGATGGCTGTTAAATGAAATTGAATTGCTGTTTCTATGCATGTGTGTCATCATCAAACAGTTACATTTACTGAAATACTGAATTACTGCATTTTATTTCACTATAAAAAAACATGCATGGACTTTCATTCCTTCAGTCTGAATGCACTGATTCACTAGAATGAATACAATTGACCCTTCACAAACAGTTTGATTGACAGGCGATCTGACCAATAATAACCCCAAAACCGCCATTTTGTCCGACAAAGCAGTCAGGAGAGGAGTTAGTAGATTAATGTTGCTGAACTTGAACTTGAAAAATTGTGTGTACTCACATCTTTACGTACTTGAAACAACATTCCTTCTGATGGTATAAATGAACTGGTATGAAGAGATGATCAGTTCACGAGCCGCTTGAAGGAGCTGCAGCGATCTGTCACGACACATTAAAGAGCCACTATACGCTCTTTATTGTTTAAACTTCTTTAAAAAACTACAATATGTTAAATATGAAAATGTTTCATACGTCTGTCGACGCGTTGTCAGTGTCCTCTTTGCTCTGGGATGTATTTTTCACTTTGTGAAAACATGATGTGTGGCGTGAGAGCACATGGCTTGTCAAACAAAGCAACAGTAACTAAGGATCTTTGCGAAGGATCAATTAAAAGAAGGAATAATTTAGGACAAATCGATTCACTGAAATTAATCAGTACTTTCAGTGCTACATATGGGATCACACTACTTTACTAATATGAATCTTTCCACTGTACATTTGAGAGAATGAACCAATTCATTAGAACAACATCGTCCAACAAACCCCTGAGCTATTGTCAATCTAATAAATAGGGAACTGTAAATTTAGTAGTACCACTACTTTAGTCCCTGCAAATATGTTTTCAGCCTTCAGCAATAGAAGTATGTGTCGGAAATAAAAGATTTCTCTATCCTAACCTTGACTCGCATCAACCCTCCCATTTGCTTCTGTTGTCTTTTCTTTTTCTTATTTTTATTTTATTTATTTATTTTTTTTGTAGGTGTTTGTGGGCAGCAGGCATTCAAGACAGAGCCACGTAATGTGACGGTCAGGGCGGGGGCCACAGTTCTGCTGAAGTGTGAAGTGCTGAGGGCCTCAGGGGCCGTCCAGTGGGTTAAAGATGGGCTGCTCCTGGGACCTCAGAGATCGCTGCCTGGCTACCCACGCTACAGCATGACAGGAGACCAACAGAAAGGTGAGAACTCTGAGGGATGGAAAGAATGACATCCGGTGATTAAAAACAAACGTCTACGAGTTGCTGAGATGTTTGCTGACATGTTGTTAGATGTGCATGAGCGAGCAACTGTCCCCAAGAGTACAAGAATGTGAAACTGTTCTCGAAACAGCTCGAGCAGAAAATGTTACAGTACAAGTTATAAATTTGGCTAAATCAGAGAAAGTATTTATTTACTTACTTACTTAGAGAATCTCACAAAAGATTAAAATGACAAAATTTAACAGGACAAAGACAAATCGCTTTCCTCAGCGGACATTCAAACTGATTTTTTGATTATGATTGAATGAAGAATATCAGATAAATGCAGGTAATACACTCGCTTTCTCTCTCTCACATAACTCTACATATTACAATGAGTTTCAATGAAGTGACTCAACATTCCTTTATTACTAGTTGAAAAGTGACATTTTTGAATTAGTAACGGAGACTTGGGCTCAACTGTTAAACTGTCAACTTGAGATTTGAATCCATGGCGGAAGTAGTTCTGCACAAAAAGAGGGTTTTTAGAAAAAATCCGTTGTGCCGTCAAACTGATGTATAAACGCAATATCACACTCGTAGCCATGTGATATGGCTGTTTATCAGCACGTTGTGATTTCCCACATGAGTGTGATATTGATCATATATATTAGTATTTATTTTATTAATGCAATAATTGCAGTAATGCACGGAGTTAAATATGAACTATGCACTAGAGTGTTTGGGAAATGATAAATCATGGGGAAAAAAATAGCTTTTTTTATTTCAACATGAAAGATTATTAGTATGAATCATTAGAAAATGTTTTGCTCATAATCTGCAGATGGCTATAGATGCCTCAGTCTCAATTTCTAGTTTAGATTCAGCCTTCCTCATCAAAATGCGCTCAGCTCTCTTAAAAACAGCTTAGCGAGATGCTATCAAAGGGCTTCTAATTTAAGCACCGGAGACAGATTTAAGAAATTAGCTTTTTTTTTTTTCTTTTCTTTTCGAGTGAGAGGACTGCAATACACCCCCCAATTCCCTTCCAAATAATAAATATATAAATAAAGATAAAATCAGCCCTGAATTACTCCTATTTGTACTGTACATTGAGAGTAAATTGAGATTATTGTGCAGTGGGCTGAGGCACTGAATAACCTATGATGCTTGGCCAGTGTGCATTGTGTATATAAAAAAGCCAATTAAAAGACAAAACGAAACAAGTCCCAAGCATCTGCTCCTCTTTGTGGAGGACAAAAGCTGCTATCCGGCATAGCAAGAGAGAGAGGCAGTTTGTGCCAAATGCAAGTATAAATGCTTAAAAAATGCTTACGCTCTTCAATGCTGCTGCTTGTGCCGCTGGGCATTGATAGCATGACGGATAAAGAGTGCCATGTAAAGGACAAATGATATCATAAAAAGACACGCTGAAAGCATCTTTAATGTTAACCCTGACAGCCTTAATCTACTGATTCGCAGCCGCGTATCACTGTAGGTGTGTACACGGGATACATTGCAAAAGGAAATGAGTGAGAGAACGGGCCAGAGTCCCTGTCTGTGTTTCATATTGGTTGTCAATGGCATAATTATTGGACTTCTTCAAAAACGCGCCCGCAAACACCCTGAACTGCAACACCACGGCAGCGTGTACCGAGTGCAATTTCAAGAGAGTGGAAAATCATTAATGATTTGGAAGTGGTTTCCTCTCCTTCTATGATCACATAGATCTGAAAATTGCTGCTGGTTGGTGTTAATTATCCTGCCATCCTGGCTGACACCTCCTTTTTTCAGCCATGGAAGTTGTCATATCAGTATACTATTTTCTGCATGTTAGTTTTCTTCGGAGGGGAGGAGAAAAGGAAAAAAGAGCAAGAGAAAAATGTTCAAAGCTTGAACAGCTTGCATAAACTTTGCCGGAGCAGCCATTAATCCTGGCAGAATGGTAGTTGAACAAACAACCCCTTGGTGGCACAATATTCTGCTAGTAAATAACAAGCATCTTGCACACAAAGGAATGATGTTGAAGGGCTGCATCAAATAGAATGAATCACATTCTTCTCTCCACAGTGTTCATAGCTAATTGGGGCCGTTAATTTGAGATTGCTTACAAATTTAGCACAGCCATTTGACAACTGTAATTTCTTTACTCTGATTTGTTTCTAGCTAGAAGCATTTGAATATGCCAAATCTGCAAATTCTTGTTAATTGTGGCAACTCTGGAAATAAGCTTTTTAAAAACCCCAAGACGTGAATCGCTGCATATGTTTAAGTGATATTCTGTCAGTTTGTAAAAACAAGCAAAATAAAAAGTTAGGAGCTTGTTATTTTAAATACCAATAAACTAAACTTTTTAGTTTTTTAGTTTGGTTAAGGTATTAAAATGAAAAAAATAATTACGTTTGCAAGAAAAGAAAACTCCAGCAAATAATTTAAATGGGTTTTATACAGACTTTGTGCCTTTTCGGGGGGTGCTTAATAAATGGACAAACTTTAAATATGCAAAAAAATATATATATAAATAAATAAATAAAAAATAAGAGTCCCAACTTAGTAAAGGAGATTCATATTTAAACTTGCACAAAATATTAAAATGTTTACAAAAGCGAATTAGAGGATTAATTATAATAAAGTCTGTTAGAATAAGGAAGGATTCATATGTATTTAATTTATACAGTGAAGAATCTGTAGTTATTTTACATTTGTTTACCACCAATAAACTAGGTGCTATAATTTAATGCCAGTGTTTTTAAACTTTGCTGATTTAAAACATGATCAAAATACTATCTCTTTTGATGACAAAATTTCAAATAAGAGAGTAAGTGACAATGATAATATTGGAATTGGCCAATACTTGTTTTTTAAAATCGATATCGGTATCAACCCCAAAAAATCCTATCGTTGTGTGATGAGCAGGGCGGGCGAGAGCCGTGAGGGAATGGCGCGAGGCCAGTGACGCGAGTGATAATGAGCGTCAGCTGCTCGCTGCACTGGTCTCGTATCTCTCACGGAGTTCCGGAAGCATAAAAGAGGAGTGACGACAGTGAAGGACGACAGAGGATTAGGCCTGGACTTTATTTTGTGTTTTATTATGTTTGTATCTTTTACTTTCGTTTTATTGTTTGTTTAATTATTTGAATAAAAGTTATGTTTAACGTTCGCCGGTTCCCGTCTCCTTCTTCCCGTTCTTACGAACAGTGTTACACGATGTAACACTAGTTTTATTGTATTACGCAAAAAGGCATTAAAAAACAGGAAATAAAGCATACATTAACTACAATGTAATCAATGATTAATATTTTGTTGGTTCTCCCTTGTTTTTCATTACAAAAGCCATTCTCCTGGGCATTGACTCACTTGAACATGCGCATAAATTCTTTCCCACTCTCCCTAAGTTCTTCCCAAAATTGAGCTTCACTGGAAGACCTGCATGACGTATCACAATTCTGGTTTATAATTTCAAAAGGTTTTCAGTGGTTTTAAGTTCAGGAGGCTGAGGTGGCCACATGAAGACTTCAAAACGCTTAGCTTTGCGTTTTTACAATGTTTGGGATCGTTATTATATTGGAAAATACATATTTGATCTCCAAACAGATCCTCATTGCTTGGCTACACTGTGCTCAAGAGGATTCCCAAATATTGGTCCATTTTCAAAGTGCCAAACAACTTTGTAGATCCTTCCAATACCTGCTGCAGACATGCGTCCCCAATACCAGGGTACATGCTAGGATCTTCACTAATCCCACGAGACTTTAATGGTTCTTTCCACATTTTAATAAATATCACGAGCTTGGCCATGAGATAGATGGGGTCAGTTTTAATTTAAAGTAGACTTCCAAGCATTATGTCTCTGCTTTTAAAACCGGTGCTGTACGTTCAGCCTATTCTCCAAACTGAATGACAGGTTGAAATGAATTTCTATAGTACTCAACAGTTTTACAAATGATATCAGTCGAGCTTAAGTTGTTGCAACTCTGAATATTCATTCTATACTGTCAAGTCTCTATTCCAATCCATTGTCCGTGTGAACAATAAGTCATTGAAACCTTACATTAATCTCATATTCCTTTCTCATATTTTCTGCTCTGTCTACTTTCTCTTACAGGCCAGTACCATCTTCAGATTCGCAACATGAGTTTGGAAGACGACGGCCCCTATGAGTGCCAAGTGGGCCAGTCTGTGAGCAGCCATGCCATTGTGTCCCGTACAGCCTGGATCAATGTGCAGAGTAAGCAAACCCATCTTTTACCGGGAGGGGGGGTGCAAAAGAAGCACGTGGGACAACTTTAGCCATGACAGATCGCTCAGCCAGGAACGTTAATGGCTGCGCACGCACTGAAAAGGTGACACGAGGTGGCAAACCTAAGCCTGTCACCATAGCCACATTCAGGGTACTAATGAGCCATGGAGTTTCTCTGCAGTGTGGTGGAGAATCCCTTGTGCTGCACTTCAGATAAATTCCCATTGGTCACAGGTGTATGACAGCGGTGATAGCACGCATTAGTGATGCGGCCAATTAGTTAGTGAGCTTGGCCACAGTGGATAGGGCACTTATAGCAGGCAACATCTGAGACTTAACCTGCAAGAACAACTTAAGCGGAAGAGAGGTTCTCCTGCTCGTGGGTGATAACTTTTTTCTTTTAATTTAGTTTCTTTTTTTAAACTCCACAGTGAAATATAACATGTCCAGATGGGTTTCGCTTTGTCCTGTGCTAGAAACTTTTGTGAAAGTAGTCAAGAGTTGCCAGGGTTTTAGAGAGAGAAATGAAGATGTGGAAAAAGTACCACTTTTTTTTTTATATATTTATATATATATTATATATTTTATATATTTTTATATATATATTTTTAATATATTTTTTTATATTGTCATAATTTCACAGTTACTTTTATTTGTTTTCAAATACATTTAATTTCTTTGGACATATGTTTCATGTTTGTGAGATAAGTATTCTGTAAGTTACAGTTCATTTTCTGAAGAGTATCATAATGGACTTCATTCAGAGTGAGATGGCAGATCGTGCATGTTAGTTTTCTTTATTTTGCAAAAAGTGCAACATTTTAGTTTTTTTTCTGTGAGTCTACACTAATAATAGAAGACATTTCACAGTTTTGAATGATGTGTACCTCTTATCTGTGTGTCCAAAATCGACTGAGTATTTTGAGTCTTTTTCGCACTGAAAAAAAAAAAACGATTCGCGTGAATAAAAGCGTGAACATATAATGTAATTTATTTATATTATTTTATAATAAAAAGATATAATTATAAGATAAATTTAATTAAAATCAATTCTAATTATTATAATAATAAATGAAAATTAAGTTATTTGTAATTAAATTGTATGTACTTGTATAACTTCAAGTCCAGTTTCGCTTTGTCCTTTGCTGTAAAAACTTTTAAGAAGGTAGTCAAATTAAGTGCTGCAATGGTGATATGCAGTGAATCAAAGATTTGAAAAGTTGCACTTTTTGACCAAGTGGAGTAGTTTTGAGTTTCCAGGTCAGTGCAATATATCGGTGTGTGAGACTTGGCTATGATTCTCTTTTTGTATTGTGTGAACCTTTGAGTCCGAATCGCCCTTGAGAATACCCTAAGGAAATTCATAGACATCACAGGAAAGGAGTTTGACTTTGTGTCAAATTGATTTTGGTGAAAGATGCTAGTAGTTATTGGTTCAATTCTGTGCAGGTGTTCTTTCCAATCAGAGTTCAATTTGAGGATCTTTGGAGCCGTTTCAACATGTCAATTCCTTAAGCACTCGAGCTTTGAGGATGTTATTACTCAACCGTTCTTGACTCGTTTTGTTTCGGACATGACCGGAAGACAGATTCAGTGAGGTACTAGCTTGAGAAAAGCTCTCATTGGGTCATTAAGAGAGCAAGTTGTTGAATCTATTACTTTGACCTGACAGACTCACAAATGAATTGTTCAATCTGATTTAACTACTCAACAAAATGATTCATTCATGAACTTTGTCTCTCTCTCTCTATATATAGACATATACAAATTTCATATGAGAAAACAAACTTTTCTTATGACACAAACTTTTGCCATTTTGCAATTTAATACAGGTAAAACATTTCAGGTTACGACTGTAACCCTGGATTGACGCAGTGTTGAAGTGCCACTTTGAAAGTGGAATGAGATTTCAAAGCTTTGGCTTTGAATTAAGATTATTAAATTGATTAACAAGTGAAATTTCCAACTGGTTCTCCCACAAAACTTGTGTACAGCGTCAAAATATAATGCAAGTTATGTTGTACTGCTATAAAAGGTGAATGAAGGCTCTTCAAAAAGAGTAAAAATACAGCAATGTAAACCTTCAAGGTTTGTTATTCCATCACTTTTCTTTTTTTTAAATTTATTTGTATGTAGTTTATTGCTTGTGTAACGTCCCTTTCAAGATGAATGTCTGGATTCGTGTGGCAGATGGTGTTACTGAGCATGCTCACTGGTTCACGTCACATCACTTGTATCATTCCTTCACTTTCTAGGCTTCTCTCACTGTCACAGTTTCTAATGCATACGTAATCCTCCCTGTTTCACACTTTCTTTCTTTTTTTCTCCCCAATCTATCACTCAATCCCTTTCAGAGTCTCTGTCTTTTGCTTTCCTTCCATCTCTTCTGCCTCCTGTGGTGGGAGCCGGCCCATATGTCTAAGGCAGGGGGTCTTGAAAGCCCCTTTTCTTCACTAGTCATCAAGCATTCACTTCCTCTTCTGTCCCAGAGATGTGTGTGTGAGCGCGTGTGGGTTGTAATGGAGGGCGGTTGCTGTGGTGACTGCTTTTCTTTTGCCTGGGAAGGCAGCAGATTTTATTGACAGCAATGAAAAAGAGAAAAGACGAGACAGTGAAGATAGTTATGGCTGTAACAGAATCTCAGTTTCACACACTTACAAAAACACACAAACACAATGTTGCTTCAACAGCAGTAGGCCCGAGTCACTCATGTATCACAATCAACAGATTGTGTTTGCACTTTTAATAGGACTGTAAATTTAATATATTAATTTAGTGTGTTTTAATTGTTAAAAAATAACAGTAACAAATAATCAAAATATTTGTATCTAATTTTATTTTTATAATACTTTTATAATTATAAAATAAATGAAAATAAAATGACAATAAATTCTATTTATTTAAAATAAATAATGAAAATTAAAATAAAATGTATTTACATTTTTTGCATTTTAAAATAATTTTATATATATATATATATATATATATATATTAAAAATGATGTAAAAATAGGGTAAGTGTACCTATTAAGCCCACCAAATAGTCATAACCAAAAGTTTAGGTGTTTTTCATAGATATAGATATGGTTTATAAGAATCATTTATTAAAATGCAAGATTTCTCACTTATTTGATGTGAATGTATTAATTAAAAGACATTTATTTAGAATATAAAATTAAGATATTTTATGAATAAAGTCAGAAGTCTGGCATGGGCTTAATTGGTGCTTTGGCATCATTTAAGCTCTAATGTGTTGCAAATAAGCCCACATCATGATTGATTCACAAAATATAAACATTTATTGATTTTAAAGAAGTAAAACTTCAATATAATTTAAGATGTATTTATTTGTAAATCAAGGTAAAATGAATTACAAAACATTTATTGTTTGCAGTTCACATGCTTTAATTCTTTGACAGTCTATCTTTCTGCGAGGCTAATGGTTTGACCTCGAGATTAGCTTTGGGCGCAAGCTAATAAAACTCATCTTTCCATTTAAAGGAAAATGATATAAAATGATAAAGTACTACTTGTTCATTCACAAAAAAACAATACATTTGTCTCTCATTTGACATAATATCAATGTACTTGCCAAAGAAGTGGCTGAAAATTGTAGAAATGTATGGATTTCTGAAGGCTCCCGAAAGTGTTTGTGTGTCTGTCCTCTCAGACAGCAGCACATGAGTGAGGCTAACTCAAAATTGACAAACGTGATTGAAATGCCATAAATAATGTCAGGGAAGTAACAAATCACTCGATTTGTTAAAATAATGACCAGCATAAAATATGATTTTCTCTTTTTTAAATTTGACTTCAAAGTTGAAAGTGGGCTTAAAAGGTACATTTACCCTATATTAAAAAAATACTCAGTCATGCCTTTTGTACGTAATTTCAAATATGCAATTCATCATAAAATCATTATTCATTAAACCTTATTCATTTTTTTTTATAAAAATAATTATATTTATTTGTATAATATATCTATTCAGTCATGCATTATAAAATTGTAAATTGTATATTTTATATAATGCTTTAAAATAAAAATAAATGTTTTATTTATTTATAATTACATTTTTTTTTTGCAAGTATTCTGGAAAGAGTCAATATGTTTGATGATAATTTATTTATTTTTATATTTAGAGATAAAACAAACAATATATTGACTTCAGTTGACTATTCAAATGTACTTTTTTAATGTCTATTTTGTTGTTTTACTTATCTGCAACAATAATGTAGGCTAATGTCTTATTGTACTAACTTAACTGTATTAACGTTAGGTATTATTAATAGGAATCATTTCATTTATTTAATTACACGTCTTATTTGAGCCTGCTTTTCTGATGATGTGAAACATAAACATGCATCACTCTGTTTTACTTTTTGTTTAGTGTTTCCATATGTAACTGAAATATTACAGGCTAATTTTTGTTTATATGATGTTTTGAAATGGACGTTCGCAAATTCGAGTGCTGAAGGCAGCAGTATTTTCCCATCCATTACCTCACCATTGCACCCATTCGGGCTGGATTTTTGCTGTGTCTGCTTCTAATCTACCTCAGTAAATCCAATCCAAATGGCATAATGTCTTTACAGAGGGGAGTGGTGAGGTGGAGGAAAAAAGAGAGAAAGACAGAGTGAGAGACTAAAAGATGAGGCAGGGTCTTAATTGGATTCCCTATGTCCATGTGATATGTTTTATAATGGACTAATTCAAGATGAATCACCCTTGCCTTGCTCGGAGCTAAGCGCGTGGCCACAGCCGCGTCAATAGCTATCTCCACAGGCACTGCAGTGAAGCTTTCTCAAGACTTCTGTGTTTGTTTTTCTTCTTTGTCGCACATAGACAGAAGAGAACCATGGCTGTCACTTCAAGTGGCACCTTATAATCCTGAACTATAATGTGGCCATGTCCTTTTTCTTCTTTGATCCTGACTAGCCATTCTAGCAAACCATTGTTAACCCTTTGTTTCACAAATACAAACAGGTTCAAATCTGGTTCAAAAGTTTCTTTTTACCTGTTTGAAATTGTTAATTTTGGAAACCTGTTTCCGTCTTGGAGTTAAAAATACCACACTATAACTCACAATTGTGACTTTAATTCTCAGTCTTTTAATTGTAACCTTATATCTCATAACTTGACTATTTCATTTTTTTAAACATTATTTCACACGCTTTATTCACTCGTTTTATTTGTTTATTAATATATTTTACTGAGATGAAAACAGGTTTACGTAGTTAAACCTTTAATGTGAGGCATTTATTGGTGCACTTGTTTTATGTGATTTTATTTAACATTATGAACATTATATAAGTCATAGATATACAGTAACGTATTTTAATAAAAGTTAGACATTTTATATAAAATTTATTCTGTAAAGTGGGCAGTTTATTAAATAAACAGTTATAGCCAGTGTTGGAGGTTATGCACAAGCAATGGGAGTTACGTAATCAGATTGCTTTTTTCGAGTAACGTGTAAAGTAACGGATTACTTTTACATTTACAGCAAAATATCTGAGTTAGTTTTTCAATGTGTTGACTGACAGCTCTCCTCTCATGTTGAGAGAAAACAGTAGTAAGGGCAGAAGTATTTTGTGTGCTGTGTAAACATGATTATTGTAGTTCTAGACTAAATGTGAACATGCATTTACTCATCTCACTTGCATGAAAAAAAAATAAAAATACTCAAACCTGAAATAATTATGTTAAATTACTCAAATATACTTTATGTATTTATTCTCACTTTAAGTCAAGTCAAGTCATCTTTATTTATATAGCGCTTTTTACAATGCAAATTGTGGCAAAGCAGCTTTACATTAATAAGAAAATGGGGTCATTGTGCAGCTTATTCTATATATTATTGATTCTTTCTTTAAGATACTTTACTAAGCAGTATCTTTAATGCTGACCTTCGATGATCCAATTCAACATTACTAATAAGTAAAAATGACTACTGTACAGGCCTGAATCTGCATTTCCTTGTTCATTTCACTTTTGGTGTGAAAGGGACTTTATATTTGCAAAAAAGGTTTTGTAGCAAAAGTAACAGGGCCTAAAACTAACTTTTTGCCACACCTGCCAATGACCAATGACTTCAGAAAATGTACCGGCCATGAATACTTTTTAGCGGCCATGAAACAGTTATGACAACACAATGTTAGATACCAGTGAAAATGAACAATTCTATATTTCAATTTCGATACCACAGGTAAAACTATAGCCTAACTAATATAAATGATAAAATATTATTAAAGACAAGTAAACAGTCATTTAACAGAAGTGCTTATACTCATGCAGGTCAGTTTATTTGACTAATTAAAATAGTGAGGTAACGCGGCGCTGTTTAACTTGTCTATCATTACACTATCATACTAAACTGCATTTGAGAATGTCATTCTGTGTATTAGTTTGTTAGCTATATGAAACTTAACACTAAGCTAGATCAATTCTTTCAATTCATCGTGTTGAGCTGTATATCATTGATTAGTCTTATGTAGCCTACATTTGTTTGCCTTGTCTAATATTGTGCAAGAGCGCCGTCTCTGTCAAGTCAAAGTTTTCAAGCTCTGGCCACATCGTAAACGCCACACCGATATTGATCCTCGTTTTATTTCTCCTTTTGACCCAAAGTTTGCTTGCCATGGTCCATAATGTTTGAACAACACAACAGTGGGTCGCTTGATGATTGCAGCTGTTCACGCCTGTTGCCATGGTTACTGTGCTGTACAAGCGGAAACCAGGAATAATGCAGATATTACGTCTCTGACAGGCGACAAGTGACAACGGAGGGACGGTGCACTATTTAAAATTGAAAAACACAGCTGAATCAAATATATAACACTGTGCAAGTGGTTTTTGGATATTTAAATATAAAAATCTTACATATTGTGCCTTTAATTAATCCTTTCTGGGTGTGAGCTTTGGTTGTGTACGCACACAAAACTTTCCACACAGTGACAAAATGAGCTTCCTTTCACGTCTTCTTGTTAAGTTGTCACAACTTAAACTTTCGTGATGATGCAGCGCTGGCCCGTCCACTGTTCTGAGTGTTCAAGCATTGTTGTAATTCATAAAAATGTTTCGGCCAACTGGCAAGTGACACACTTTCAAATACTTGCCAACACCGATTTCTATTTGCATTTGGTGCATGGCGAGTGTTAATTTTAGGCTCTGAGAAGTGATGTAGCAAAAGTAATGTAATGTATTACTTTCCATAAAAAGTAACTAAGTAACACAATTAGTTTCTTTTTTATGTAGTAATGCGATATTGTAACGGATTACTTTTAAAAGTAACTTTCCTCCACACTGGTTATATCTTGATAGGAAAATTGGTTTACCTCTCTCTGCAGCTATTTTGAGAATGCAGTTGACTAAAAGGATACATTGTGTAGCTCGAAACTTTGAAAGTTTGCAAATCAGAAATTCTCCATATTTACATAATCCAAGTTTCTCTGATTAGTTAAGTGTATGGATGGATGGATGGACGGATTCAAAGGAAACATGCAAGAACTTGAACTTGGCTTTATTTCTGAACTTTCGGATATGACGCGAAATGTCCAGCAGTATCGTGACACACCGCTCTCTCAGGCAGCTGGAATCTCATTCCTGATGAGAGTCACTGCTTAGTCGCCATGATCTTGGTTTTCTTCAAGCATCAATTTGCCGCCTACATTCAGTATCTGAGTCATGAATTGTGCCACATATACATGATTGTCACTCACATTAAGTCAACTGCACATCCTAGTGCTCCAGCCCGGAGGTGTTTTTGCTTCTCTGCATAGCCTCAGACTAAATAAAAATGCAAAACTATGTCCAACAGAGCTTTCTCACAAAATGATGAAGCTTTAAAGAGGCTGAATATGTGAAATGGTTGGCTGAATATGTAGCTCCAGAGGGATTAGTCATGTGGCATTCTCAGATCAGATGATTGGCTCAAAAAAAAAAGTTTCTAAATCTTAGTGCCTATGAGGGAAGATGGTAGTATGCCAAACTGCTATTGCGATGAACGGGAATGCTAGTGGTTAGAGCTTTTCTCCTGTTATAAACGTTGAGAATAGCGAAACAGACCTTAAAAGATAATATTTTATTTGTGAATAGATATATTATATTATATTATATTATATTTTTAAATAAATTAAATAAACAAGCATATCTTAAAAAGCTTGAGTTTAATAACCATTTAAGCCATTTAATATTGTAGTTTTAAATATACCTAGTAATAATAATGGTGATAATAACAATAATCATAATAAAAATATCTATTGTTATTATTATTATTAATAATAATAATAATAATAATAAATGAAGACATTTAACTATTTAAATTGAACAAACATGGCTTAGCAGTTAAAGTTAGCCATTAAATATTTTAGTTGTGCATAGACCTTAATAATATAATATTATATAATATAATATAATATGATATATTACAGTAATGATCATCAGCTGAAGTGCCCGTGAGAACCACTAGTGGGCACTTCACCTTGGACTTTCACACACACACACACACACACACACGTGCGCATTCACTCCCGGAGTTCACAATGCACTTCCCACCCACTCACTAATTTCAGGCAGACTACATTTCCCAGAAGCCCCGCAACTAATCACTGATCACCTCACCAGCTGTAGCTCATTATTTGAACCATATAAACACACTACACCAACACATCCGTGCAAAGTCTTGATTTCCCCTGTGGTATCATTTCTGAGCGTTTATCCCTGTCTTGTCTCTCTATTTATTTCCCTGCCTTTCTCCTGCCATTCGTGATTATTTATCTGCCTGCCTTTTGACCATTGCTTTGTTTTACTGGACTGTTATTATATGCAGCCTGTCTCGACTTATAGCCCGTCTAACGACCACGATTCTGCCTATCCTCTGCCATTCCTGTTTGCTGTTGTTTTGACCATTGCCTATTTCAATACCTCTGTCAATAAAGCCTGCATTTGTATCTGCACTGGCATTTTCACGCACTCCTTTGTTACTATTATATTATATTATATTATATTATGCATTTTATTTAGATACTTAAATAATATAATAAAATGTATTTTAAATAGTAAATAAATAAATGAATGAATGTGATGTTCAGTCTCAAATCAAGATGCTGTTTGACATCAGTGATATTTAAGACCATTTTTACTAGTGTGTCTTGAGATCAAGGAATATTGAAATCATTCAGAGTTGTGTTTAGAAGTACCGTCATCTAGCACTGAATTTAAACAGATAGAATTCTAACAATTTTCTCTGGAAAATGCTGTATATAGATTGTGTGAGAGCTCAACTGTCTATTGGGACTGTGTGTCATGTAGGTAAGTGTATTTGAGTCTTTAGATTATGTTTGGTAACTGGTTCGGGCACTATTTTTCTTATCATATGTTGGTTTGATTTACGCAAATCAAGACTTGTTTGTTTGAGTGTTGAAAGTGTTTATTGTCATATGCGGTGGGCTAAAAATGAAGAATGTAAGAGCAGGAAAGACAGAGAGAGGGAGAAATTGCTGTTATCTCTGTTGCCTCAGATGCACCTGCTGCACTCTTCAGACAGGAACGAGATGGGAGGAGATGAGAGGAGAAGTGCAGAGCGAAGGAAGAGGTGGAAAGATCAGTGGTATGAAGACAAGAAGATGAGATGAAATGAGAGAGGGAATGAAAGAGAGAGAGCAGAGGAAGAGAAATGGGACTGCTTCAATGGCTCTTAGCTTCAAAGCTCACACCTGAGCCCAGCGTAACCGTGTGTATGTGTGTGTTTGCGGATGAGTGTATTCAAGCCTTTTGAGGCATGTCTGGTCAAAGCTTGTTAACAGACTGTGTTTGCTCATGTGGTCTAACAAGGCTCTGATGTTTGTGTGTGTGCGTGTGTTTGTGAATGCCAGATACACATGACCATGAGAAAAGACGATCTTCAATTTGAGGCAGTATTGGGTTTAGATGAATGACCCTCCAACTGCCTCAACTAACCTGGCTATGTAGGAGTTCATCTCTATTCAGATACGGCCAAATGTTTCTCTGACTCTGTGAACCTGACTTCATCGTTGACCCTGGTTACTTTCTTAATACATGTCTCTGGTCTTATTGTGAACCATCAGTACTTGTCATTCCAGGGAGAAATATTTTTATTTATTTATTTATTTTTTTTTATTTTTTTATCAATCATCAAAATGCACCTGCTCTGTTTCTGAAATCACTGTCGGGTTATGTAAACCAATGTTAACCAGCTATATGACTATTGGTTAGCATTATCCAATATTCTACACAGCTTAGATGACATCAGTGGTAAAACAAAATTTGATCGTAAATGCCGTCTCTTGTTGCCTTAAAAGGTTTTGTTCCTTCCGTCCGTCAGACAGACAGATTCAAACACAGACAGACAGATATACAGACAGACACATACACAGACAGATAGACAGGCAGTCAGACAGATAGACAGACAGATACACAGACAGACTGATAGACACAGACAGATATACAGACAGATAGACAGACAGACAGACAGATACACAGACAGACACATACACAGACAGACAGACAGTCAGATAGACAGAGACAGGCAGATAGACAGACAGATACACAGACAGACAGATAGATAGTTAGATAGACAGATAGATAAACAGACAGATAGACAGACACACAGACAGATAGATAAACAGATAGATAGACAGACAGACAGAGAGATAGATAAACAGATAGATAGACAGACAGACAGCATTAAAAGTTTGTCTGGACAAGTTTGTTTCCTAATAGTTTGGGTTAAAAATTGCAGTCATATGAATTTCCTTGAATTTCACTTAAATGTAATTCTACTTCCTTGGATTGAGTTTTAATTCTGCATCCCGTTTGCTTCCTTAAACAAAGTACAAGATTTTGGCAGGTAATGCGATCTGCCCCTTTGAGTAAAACACATTTATATGTCTGGAGTTCTCATCTCATGTTACTGTACATCATTTATTCCTTTTTTTGTGAAGTATTTTTCATTTCTTTATGGTGCGAAATGTTTTAATGAGGGAACATCACTGTTGTCACTGCTTCATCTCGATGACAAAACTGCATCAACATTCATTTACACGTATAATGTGTGACTGAGCTGTCCATGTGGGAGGGAGCTGTTTTGGTTTATTTCAGCAGGAAATGTGTCTATTTGTGCACAAGACAGCTAGAAAACGAGCATCTGTGATAAAATTGTTGCCTTTTGACTATCTTTTCATTCACTTGGCTTTTGCATGTGTGAATCGGTTTTGAGGAAAACATTTGCATGTTTTTATGTTTATTGATAAGTATGTGAGAGAAAAACGAAGGGGTATGTTCATCTGTCTGCGCTAATGAGCCTCTTATCTTCCATTTCTGTCCATCCGTCTACATTTGTCTAATGAATCAAATTTCACTGCTCAATGATTTTATGCCTGAGTACTCGTACTGTGTGTGTTCATTTCTCTGTTCTTCTGCATACAATTGTGTATGTGTGCATGTCTGGGTTTGTATTTGCCCTGCGCATGTGAGCATGCATTTGTCTAGGGAGGAGAGGTTGCAGGAAGTATGGTGGGCGACTCAGGTGGGCTTCTCTGAGGTCACAATCTTTGCCTGACTAACCATTGTCTGTCATGCTCTGGCTCCCATTGCTGCCAGTAACATAGACATCACAGACATAAAACTCCCCACACATACTAACAGACACACCTCTACACATTTCCCGTACACACACACACACACACACATCCTCTCGCTCTCTCATCCCTTCTCTGCCGTCTCAAAGAACAGACTGCTGAACACACACACCTGATTTCTACCGTGTGCTCGACTGCAGCAGCAAGTAAAAGGAGAAAGAATGAGGTAACTGGAAGGAGTTCAAAAGTACCAGGGGGCTGGATACCCTTTGTTCCAGTCATTGCACCCCTTGTTGTTTCTAAAAACAGGCTGAGAGGTCTAGTCATTTAAGTTGTACTACAATGACAGACTTGAGATGAATGAGTTAAAATATATTAGAACTGATGGTAATAACTACAACTTGATTTTTTTTTTTTGATAGGCTATTTGTAGAATTCAGAAACACTTGTTATTAGCGACATCGGTGGACGTTAATTGACCCCTCTGACCAATCATAAGCCCAAATCCACCATTTTGTCCTACAAAGCAGTCAGGGGAGTTAGTAGATTAAACATTAGTGAATTAGAACTTGAAAAACTGTGTGTACTCACATCTTTCCACGCTTGAAACAACATTCCTTCTGATGTTCATTCATGTTTATTTGATGCTATAAATGAACTAGTATGAAGAGATGATCGGTTCACGAGCCGCTTGAAGGATCTACAGCGATCTGTCACGACACATTAAAGAGACTCTATACGCTATTTATTGTTGAAACTTACATTCGCTGTTGAGAACGTTGCTTAGATGAATATGTAAATATGTGCTACACACTTTTCGCTCAACAACACAAACACACAACAAAAATGACAGCGGTGAGAAAACAGCAGTTAAGGAAGCATCTGATCATAGATATGTGGATATTTGCATAAAGCTCTGTGATTCACCAGAATCATGTCAACAGATTTTAAAATTACACTGTTATGATAGTTTGATTATAAAGTATATTTGAGACTATAGACTATGTAGATCTGACTGTGAGACTAAAGTTTGAATAAATCCCCCTTTTATGACATACAGTATAAAATGGCTCGTTCCTGCGTAAACGTCCCGAGTCCTTCATATAAAAATAAGTCTACAGGCTTTCATTGGCAACGTAAGAAGTCTTTTTTTAAGTTTCGTAACAAGCCGTTCACACGTTCACAATAAAAAAGTGATAAATACATGAAAAATATTTAATATCTTAAAAAAAGAAACCATATAAAATAAAACATAACACTAATACCTCGCAGGATTGAAATGTATTTAATCTATTTAGATTGACCCTTGTTATTCTATGTTTGCTATACACTATTTATATACTATGTTAATATTCTGTAAAGTGGTGTTATGTGACTGAGAAGGATAAATAGTTTAGTACCAGTAGGTTAGTTCAAGAAAAGTAGTGACATCACTGTGATGAAGCACCATTGTTTTTACATGTTACCTTGGCATTTCTGTTGTTGTTTTGGTGCACCTTTTGTTTTGTTTTTTAGCTTTGCAATTGAGCTCTGAGCCAAAAGTTCAGTGAGCGAGAATAAGGGATGAAGTGAAAGACATGCATCGAGGCGGAGTGAGAGAAATGCTCTACCTGTTTGCCTGGTCTGTGAACACAACATCAGTCTTTACTGGGAAATCTATGTGCCTGAACAATGTCTTCTCTACAACAACAAGTGATGAGCCTGGCTTCATCTGCAGACAATGAGAGAGATAGAGCGAGGGGGCGATGGCGTGAGGGTGAGAAAGCGAGACAGTGAGAGGAAATTGTGAGCAGTTAAAAAGAGAGGGAGAGCAGAAGAGAAGAGAAAACAAATGCATCTCATTATCTAAGCGGGCTCCTCTGCAGTGCTCTCCTCACCCATCATTGTCCACACAGCTCCAATTGCTTCCTTTAAATCAGTTTGAAGCCCAAGCCTTGCCCCATCTATCTCGGTGTGAAGCCCCTCACTCCTCACTGCTGAGCTGCACACAGCAATAACGCCCCCTAGTGCCTAGAAACTCCAGGGGAGCAACTGGCTGTATGAACAACATCACCGAGGTTCTAATTACCATGTGCCAGATCTCACCAGGTGTTTCTTTGGTTTATTTGCTAGTGTTTTTGTTTTTTTTTTCTCAGAGTGAAATTAAGGATTTTAGATTGTTTTGGGTTTGTGAGCTTGCCCCTCTGAGAAAAAAAAAACTGATTATCATATCATGTCATCCAGCATAATTTGAGAATGTTCCACAGAGCATCTTGTGCTTCAAAGGAAGGCAGAAAATCAAAATAGTTCACATTGTCAATATTGCAAATTATCTTGTTGACTGTGACTTAAACACAAATAAATTTGACTTTTGTTTGTTTATTTATTTATTATAATTAATATTTTGGAAGTTATGTATTAAATTCTTGATAATAATAATTAATCTTTTCATTTTAATTAATATATTATATTATATTATTTGTCTTTTTCTATATATATATATATATATATATATATATATATATATATATATATATATATATATATATACAGTACTGTGCAAAAGTTTTAGGCAGGTGTGAAAAAATGCTGTAAAGTAAGAATGCTTTCAAAAATAGACATGTTAATAGTTTATATTTATCAATTAACAAAATGCAAAGTGAGTGAACAGAAGAAAAATCTACATCAAATCAATATTTGGTGTGACCACCCTTTGCCTTCAAAACAGCATCAATTCTTCTAGGTACACTTGCACACAGTTTTTGAAGGAACTCGGCAGGTAGGTTGGCCCAAACATCTTGGAGAACTAACCACAGTTCCTCTGTGGATTTAGGCAGCCTCAGTTGCTTCTCTCTCTTCATGTAATCCCAGACAGACTCGATGATGTTGAGATCAGGGCTCTGTGGGGGCCATACCATCACTTCCAGGACTCCTTGTTCTTCTTTACACTGAAGATAGTTCTTAATGACTTTCGCTGTATGTTTGGGGTCGTTGTCATGCTGCAGAATAAATTTGGGGCCAATCAGATGCCTCCCTGATGGTATTGCATGATGGATAAGTATCTGCCTGTACTTCTCAGCATTGAGGATACCATTAATTCTGACCAAATCCCCAACTCCATTTGCAGAAATGCAGCCCCAAACTTGCAAGGAACCTCCACCATGCTTCACTGTTGCCTGCAGACACTCATTCGTGTACCGCTCTCCAGCCCTTCGGCGAACAAACTGCCTTCTGCTACAGCCAAATATTTCAAATTTTGACTCATCAGTCCAGAGCACCTGCTGCCATTTTTCTGCACCCCAGTTCCTGTGTTTTCGTGCATAGTTGAGTCGCTTGGCCTTGTTTCCACGTCGGAGGTATGGCTTTTTGGCCGCAAGTCTTCCATGAAGGCCACTTCTGACCAGACTTCTCCAGACAGTAGATGGGTGTACCAGGGTCCCACTGTTTTCTGCCAATTGTGAGCTAATGGCACTGCTCGACATCTTCCGATTGCGAAGGGAAGTAAGCATGATGTGTCTTTCATCTGCTGCAGTAAGTTTCCTTGGCCGACCACTGCGTCTACGGTCCTCAACGTTGCCTGTTTCTTTGTGCTTCTTCAAAAGAGCTTGGACAGCACATCTGGAAACCCCTGTCTGCCTTGAAATTTCTGCCTGGGAGAGACCTTGCTGATGCAGTATAACTACCTTGTGTCTTGTTGCTGTGCTCAGTCTTGCCATGGTGTATGACTTTTGACAGTAAACTGTCTTCAGCAACCTCACCTTGTTAGCTGAGTTTGGCTGTTCCTCACCCAGTTTTATTCCTCCTACACAGCTGTTTCTGTTTCAGTTAATGATTGTGTTTCAACCTACATATTGAATTGATGATCATTAGCACCTGTTTGGTATAATTGTTTAATCATACACCTAACTATATGCCTACAAAATCCCTGACTTTGTGCAAGTGTACCTTGAAGAATTGATGCTGTTTTGAAGGTAAAGGGTGGTCACACCAAATATGGATTTGATTTAGATTTTTCTTCTGTTCACTCACTTTGCATTTTGTTAATTGATAAATATAATCTATTACCAAGTTTCTTTTTGAAAGCATTCTTACTTTACAGCATTTTTTCACACCTGCCTAAAACTTTTGCACAGTACTGTATATATATATATATATATATATATATATATATATATATATATATATATATATATATATATACACCCAAAAATGAAAATAAATGAAAATTATTTCATGATTTACTCATCCTCAAGCCATCCTAGGTGAATATGACTATCTTCTTTCAGACGAACACAATCGGAGATGTATTTAAAAATATCCTGGCTCTCCCAAGCTTTAAAATGGCTTTGAAGCCCCTCAAAAATCCATCCATCGTAAATATAATCCGAATGGCTCCATGGGCTTAATAAAGGCCTTCTGAAGTGAGGAGATGAGTTTTTGTAAGAAATATATCCACATATAAAACTTTATTAACTATAATATCTTCCAGCAGACGGACGTACACATCAATTTGCGGCAGAAGAGTAACCTCTGACCTGATGCATGATGCAGTTACGAACGCAGAAGCTCAGAGGATAGAGCAACACAAAATACCGGTCACAAATTGGTCTAAAATGAGAAAACTTTTAATCAGAAATGTCAGTGAAATGTTACCAACATCCTGCATTATACATCGCTTCAGGTGTTACTCATTTGGCACAAGTCGACTTGTGCAGTATGCGTACGGTTGTCTGCCGGGAGCTAGTTATTATAGTTTATTATAATAGTGATTTTTTTTTTTCTTTCAAAAATCCTTCGCTTCAAATGGCCTTTATTAACCCTCTGGAGCCACATGGAGTATATTTATGATGGATGGGTGCATTTTTTTTACCATTATAAAGCTTGTAAGGGCTAGGATATTTTAAAATATATCTCAGATTGTGTTCATCTGAAAGAAGAAAGTCATATAGGATGGCTTCCGTTTACGAGTTTCAGGGACCCATCAAACAGATTTTCTGTGTTTTGCTTTTGTTCTGCGATGTTTTTAACTGTTGTGTCTGAATAAGTTTTGCCTTTTTTTTTAAAAATTCAGAAAACACAAGACCTGCAGTTTTGCACTGTCTTGGTTGTTTCAATGCTAAAGCGCTTTCTGTGTGAACAGCCTTAAGTTCATAAGTAGGATTTTAAGATATTCCTTACACATTGTACAACCAAGAATGATCCCGTTTCACACTTTTACATCCAATATCAAGCTCACAGTGGGATAAACTGTGCAACTCGGGTAAACTTGGACAGTGCCACATTTGAGTTCGATTCGTTTGAACAGAGCACAAAAACTGATTTTCACTCTCTCTCGTCAAAAGCGGCGAGAAGGGTTCTGTAGCCCCGAGCGATGCGGGGAAAGTTGCACAGCAGAGAGGTAAGAGGGAGCGCTTTGATCGGCGGCATGCGCGTCTCTTCTGCTGGAGGTGATTTGCAGCACTGTTGCTGCTGCTCTTTTTTTCTATAAGCAGAGCGCTATGCTAGATTAGCATTTAGTGCATTTCCACAGGCTTGTCGACAGCGCAGGGGCCGCGCTTCATCATCCGTCTGTGATTCACACAGGCGTTTCAATTGATAATGAGATGGGGTGCTTCTGCAGTGTCGTGCTGAGGCCAATGAAAGTGAAAGTGCTCTGATAGAAAGCAAACCTGCGAGGCCCTTCGTTAAGATCTTAAACAACAATGTGCGGGGGTTTGTGAGGCCCTAAGTTAGATTTGTTTCACATTTGTTCCAAAGCATTAAAGAGGAACTATTATGCATAAACACTGATTTGTGTTTGTGCCAGTAGGTGTGCAAACTTCATACCCCTCCCTCTGCGATGACAAATGCACCTCTGTCTTTCATTTTTATTCATTGGAAACTTGCAAGTGCAAATACATGTAAACATCTTTAATCACTTATGTTTAAATGAGCTAATGATAACTGGGCTAAGCAAGGTGACCCATAGAGCACACATATGCACCAAACGCGCAAAAACATTTTACCATGCTCATTACTGAATAGTTCATTTGACTTGGTGTTAGTTTTTCGACAGTACTAGCTTTCTCTTTGTGGAATTAGTGTGCTTGATGAATTCATTACGCAATAGTTATTCATGTCTCAGGAAAAGAAACACACGGACTGCAAACAAACACTTTACAGTGTTGTCGCGAGTTGCTCTCTCACTGATTACCTGATCATTTTGAAAGTAATTACATAGAATGCAAAAAACAGAAAGTACAAGCTTTTGAATCATGTTGTTATGTCGGAGGCTAATGCTAAATAGGTATGGCAGAATTGTGTGAATTACGACGATGTGAGATCCACCAATCAGAGAGAGGTTCCCAACTCTTAATTGATTTTTTGATTTGAAATAATTATAGGTATATACACCAATCAGGCATAATATTATGATCACTGACATCTGAAGTGAATAACACAGATCGTCTCTTCATCACAACACCTGTTAGTGGGTGGGGTATATTAGGCAACAAGTGAACATTTGGTCCTCAAAGTTGTGTTAGAAACAGGAAAAAGAGAAAGGATTTTGACGAGGCCAAATTGTGATGGCCAGACGACTGAATGTTGCTGTTTGAGCATGAAAAAGTCACTCCAAATGCAGTCATTCTCTATATCAGTACTGTTTCTGAACTCCCTGAAACGCCTTGATTGCAGTCTTGAGTTTTCTTCTGGGAATGTACATGCCACAATATTCCTCATTTAAATAATTCCTGCCCAAGGCATTTGGAAAAAAAATCAAAAGGTAGTGTGCAAGAAGCCCCTTGTGAAGCGGCTGACCAATCACAACACACTGATCCGGCTAGCCAATCAGAGAACATTAAGCTTTTCAGAAGGAGGGGCTTCATAGAGACAGGAACTAAACAGAGTGTTACTGTCAGACTGGGAAGGGAGGTGCTGCAACAATGTAAAATATAATGTTTTTTCAAGACCGAAAGCCTATTCTAGAAGCCCCTATAAACAAAATCAAGACTTCAAAAAAAAAAAATAGAGCATTATATGAACTATTTAAAGAATAAAGATAAATTGGATCAATTTGTCAGTAACAATAGATCTGGGATTTTTTGTCTGTTTTTTTTTTTTTTTTTTTTAACCTGGGAAGCTTATCCATCTGAATTGTGCAATTAAGCATTCAAGTCAGTATGAAATACTGAAATAGCCAAAACAAATAATCCATGAATGATTGCAAATTTTTTTTTTTTTTTTTTATGTCGGACAAGTGGATAAGCATAATTGAATACATATTTTACACAACCTGTTTGATTTATTTATGCATGCATTAAATCTAACAAACAATTGATTAATTTGCATAGAGCGAACCGTGTGACACTCATTTACTTTACATTAGTTGACTATAAGCTGGACATGCTAATATGGATGATAATAATGTGTGGCTTGTGAAGAAGTGGGATGCTATTACTTTTCAAAGTTATCAGATTTACAATTTTATTTCCTGGCAGAGGATAAAGAAGGTATAAATCTGTAACATTTACACTGAAGGATGGACCAAAGCCATATCTAGATAGTATCAGAGTATAAAGACTTGAAGGTAGACTCTTTTCACTTGGCCAGAATATCTTCACAGTCACATACTGTAGTAGCATGTTAAAAACCACTCAGAACTTATTTGTGCTCCCACTGGCATTTCCCGCATTGTCAGTGTGCATTTGCATGAAGATGAACTTTGTCTCTCACTAATGTTGCCTCAGATCACCAGCTCTCATTGAAAATGAATGACTTGTGGTCGCTTTGTTTCTTCAAAGTGCTGTCAGTATGAATGCACTTAACATGAAAGAAATAGCTTTTATTGCTTTGGTCAGGACACGGTGTAAACCAAACGCTAATTCTACCCTTACAGATGAAGAATGTGATGTTTTCAGTGAATAAGTACTTTCTCATATCCCGGTTTAATGTGCGGCATCAACTTTACTAGGCATCACTGCTTACATTTTCCCTGATAGAGTTTTAACCATTTTTTTTTTCTCAGAAGTATTCAGAAGACCTGTTAAAAATGAAGATTGAAAAAAGATACACACACTGACACACACATATCACATTAATTTTTATAATTAATCATACAAATGAATGTTAAATGTCCCACCAGCCACCCCCCGCAAAATACAATTTCAACCTATTTTCCATTATGTAGCCAAAACCCTTCAAATTTAGCTTACATGTGAAGACATTGCTCCAATTTTTTTCCCAAAGTAGTTCACTCAGAAACTCTAGTCTGTGTGTGTGTTTAAAGCTCTGAAATATCTCTTCAACCAGACACCAAATGAGTTCACAGCTTGCAATAAAATAATATATTGTGACAATCCCCTGCAGGTTAATCTCTCCTCACCTTCTCCTCATTCTCTCTCTTGTCTAAGTCCCACCCTCACAGCCGTACATCCAGCTGGAGTCTGATGAGCCGTGGGTGGAGGGAGATGAATACACAGTGACCTGCATCGCTCCTGATGCAAAACCTCCTGCAGAAATCACCATGTTCAGAGGTACGCCATCGCTTAAGTGCCCCACTCTTTCTTACGTCCATTAAGCGGGGCTCTTATGAGACAATTACACTGTAGATACACAACGGTGATAAAAGATGAAACCTCTCTTTGGGAGCTTTCAAAGCAGTGGCTGTAAACTCAAACCAAGAGACTTCATGATTCATTTACTAAGTTTGTGTCACACCATCTCTTGGCAAGAAGTACCCTGAGGCAGCTTACTGACTCTGAAACTTTTGTGCTTTTTTTTTGCTTTCTTTCTCAGATGGAGAGGAGCTGACAGAAACCGATTCTTTTACAATGTCAGGCTCACAGGATAAGCTTTTAAACACGCATGCCGAAGTCATGTAAGTTTGTGTGTGAACAATGAAGTTAAAAAAGATTCTTTATTCGTTTGTATCCCCTTACATTTTACTGTGTGACCTTGAGAATTTGTCTTTTTGGAATTAGAAATGAACTAAGATCATGTCTTTTGACTGTATATAAAGACAAAGAAACAGTGGATGGAGGAGTTTAAGAAAAACTTTTCATTTAACCAAGAAGTTTTTCCTCACAAAAGAGAATTCTTGATTTGGATATTCAAGCAATATTTAAAGGAACAGTTCTCTCAATAATTAAAATTCAAAAACTGCATGTTTTCATTTCTTCCATGAAACACACCAGGAGATGTTTAGCAGAAGGTCCCAGCTTCTCTTTCCCACCACCTTCCATATTCAATGTAATTTCCACTGAAACAGGAAGGCAGGGCAGGACATATAGTTCCTTCCCTTTTTTAAATAGCCAATGGCAGTTAGTTTATATCACTCACGGCCAGAGCCGTTGAGCTCGATGAAGCTGCGGTTTCCTACTAATCTCAACTATTTCTCCTCCTAATCTCCTCAACGTAGCTTTAAAATATAGCATAATGCAGAATTCAAATGGGTCTGAAACTCGCATATCCTCTGTGCTATCGTGTCTCTGGACCGGAGCAGACTCTGCGCACTGCAGAAAAATTATGACCTAAATTTCTGTATTTCCCTCATGCAAAGCTGTCATGTGGCTTCAGAAGACTTGAAATATAGCATATAAGTGCCACTTTATGGTGCTTTTTTCATTTTTAGAACTTGACAGCCTCAGTATTCATTCACTTTCATTGTATGCAAATGAGCAGCTTGGACATTCTGCCTAACGTCTCGTTTTTTGTTCCACAAAAGATAGAAAAGTTGGAATGACGTGCAAAATGACAAGAGAATTTCATTTTTGCATGAATTTCTCTATTTCAGTGGTGATATAAAAGCAGGTTTTGTTTATTAAAAGTTCTTTTCAGCTTTCCATGCAGCATACTTACCCAGATTAACCAAGGACTTTTTTTGCCTGCAGCCTCATAAATGTTTAGTCTGTGGGCAAATTCTGAAATCCATGTGGAGTTATGTCAGAATATCTGAAACGTGTATCTTCTGCATTCCACTTGCGCTGCACTCTTGAGAAATGTATTGCTGAACAGTCAAATCTTGGAGGCCAGGTACAGTTAAGTGTACACTGGCAGGGCTCCAGGCTAGCAAATGGAGTAAAGTTATGAGATCAGTGGGGTTGTGGGTAATTGTGGCAACATTTGGGATGAGAAAGTGCCACAGCGTGAAATGCATTAACACAAGTCAACCCCACTCTCTCTTACAGCATCAGGGCACGAAGCTCGGATGACACGCGACGGCTGACGTGTCAAGCGAAGAACCCAACTACCCCTCAAGCTCTTGAGACTGGCATGACCATGAGGGTATACTGTAAGAACCCTTCATTGTGTAAATTTACATCGGATATGTTTACAATTGAGTACTCCACATGATATATGCATTTTTTATACATGTGTACATGATGTGAAGAGCCAGTGGGTTTGGTATCTGTCAAGTAGTTGGAAGAAATTTCCCCTTCAATCTGAGATGATAACAACCACCAAGTACCAAGAATACCATTAAAGTCAACATGAAATGCTGCTCGCAAGCCATTTTCATTTCCACAATGAGAAACAGGACATTCAGTGAGGAAAAACTGCTTGGATTGCGGCAAGTGGTCTTTGCATGACTGTTATTCAAGTAAAAAAATGTCATTTAACATCTTTAAATGTTCACCCCAAAATGAAAATTCATCATTATATACTCATCCTCATAAGGAGCCGCTAAAGAGTCGTCGGAGGAAAAATTATATTTCAGTGCTTTCGCATGTTCTCATAAAGAGAGCGTTCACTCCCAATGCTTTTTTGATGGAAATAATACGAGATAGGAGGCAAAACTATATTTTGTTACTTTCATGGGCAAACACAAAGTTTCTTGGGAGAACGCAAAACATTTGGCATAGATCAATAATGTTTTTCGAGAGAATGCATAGATTATCGGGAGAATGCAAATGATTTGTGAGAGAACACAATAGATTTTTGGAAGAACGCAACTGTTTTGCAAGAAAACGCAAAGGTTCTCATAGGGAACACAATGTTTTTACTAGAGAGAACGCAAATGTTTTGCGTGAGAGGGCAAATGTTTTGCGAGCGAACGCAAACACATTGAAATATTTTTTTTCCCCCTCCCATCTCATAATTTTTTCCATCACTGTGTCCCCTTAAAGGACTCCATATCAATCCTTTCAATCCTGTATGTTTTTTTTCCTTCAAATTACAAAAGAAGATTTTTTGAAGAACTGTACAATGAAAGTACTGTAAATGAGGATCAAAACAACATTGGAACCCAATGTCTTTCATAGTATGTACACGGAGACATTATTCACAATATCTTCTCTTGTAAAAACTTTTTGAGTTAATCCCTTTACAATAACAATTGTAGGTTGGTTTCCTTTCAAAATCAGTTTCGGGCATCAAGTTTTAAAACGCATTGTTAAGTTTATACGCTTATCTGATATGTTATTAGGTGAGCTTTGAAAACTGATTCAGCCTAATGCACATATTCCATGTGATATGATGCATTTCACAGGCATAAGCTTCCACTGAAACGCCAATCACATTTTTTCTCCTCACTAAATTTATGCTTTAAAACATTGCCCCCCTTTCACTCACCCCAGCTCATGGTTCCATTACTGCCCAGCCAGTGCAATAAGTGCTAATGTAGCAGAACCGATGGCCAGCAACGCTGTCTTACTCAGCACGCCTGGCCCATCAAATCCAACTTTCCACTGGCCATTTTCATCTGCGGCAGATTGTGAGCAAGACGGCACTTTGTCATGGCAGACTCTCATCCGTCCATCGCTCCCGCTTCCAAACTGATTGGGGCAATAACAAAGAGCGGCCCAGCCCCATAATTTATTTTATGGCAAATGTATTATTCAGCTCCACTGTAATTTATTCATGTTCCACATTGCCTTATTATGGTTTAAACATCTGTTATTTTGGTTTATGGACTGATGCCAGTGTGTGGGTCGCTCTTTATTCTTAATGGTTTCATCAAAGGGACAAGCGATGTCTTCCCACTGCACTGGTGTGAAATGTCCTCGATTTAACAATGTTGTACAGGACTAAAATAGAGTCGTGCTCTTCCTGACCCTTTGATGCTGAAACTTGTGGTCGTTTTTCTTGCTCTTCCTCTTTCTTCTTCTTCCATTTCATCTCTCATGTCTGGCTCTTGAAAAGATGCCCATCTTCACAGAACAAAGGCAAGATCTTTTGTTTTAATAATATTTCCCTCCTTCTCGCGCATGAACTGTACTCATTTCATTTCTTCTTAAGAATAGCGTGATCTGTTCTCCGATGCCTGCAAATACATACAAATGACTCAAACCTCTGTCTATTGGTGTTGGAACCCTTCATTTTCTTGTGAATTCCTTTGTTCAGTTCCCCCGCAGGCTCCGGTGATCATGGGATTAGAAAATGAAGAGGTCAAAGCTGGTTCCTTTCTTAGGGTGGTGTGCATGTCATATGGAGGCAACCCTTTAGCCACTCTGCATTGGATTAAGGTGAGAGAAATATGAAATTCTTCCTCGGTTGCCCTTTTCCTTTTCAGAAATAATTACTTGGCCTTTACCTTTACTTGAATAGGATACAGAACAAGACCTTGTGTTTGGCTGATAGTTATCGATCAAACGTATATTTCCTATAAATTAAAGAGTTTTGTTTTATTGGTTATACCACTATAATAATAATAATAATAATAATAATAGTAATAATAATAATAGTTAATGCATTAGTTATCAGTGTTGGGGGTAACACATTACAAGTAATCTGATTACTTTTTTCAAGTAACTAGTAAAGTAACACATTACTTTTAAATTTATAAGAATATATCTGAGTTGCGTTTTTTAGATAATTAACTCAAGTTGGTTTTCCCATATAATGACTGACAGCTCTCCTCTCCAGTGCTGTCAATTTAGTGATTTTATCTCTAGATGCAGCAATTTCCCCGCGCCTTTTAAAACTTTTTTCAATAGCCTAGCGACAAATCTATAGTAACTTCTTGGATAAACCTTATCTAGATTTTATGACTAGTCCACTGATCTATATTTATATTAATGTAGATCTGTGGACCTGCCAGTATGACGTCTGTAATGATGAGTCAGCCGGTTGAAATTCAAAACGCAGCTTTATTACAAACGTAGTCAGACAGGTAATGGTCAACACAACAGCAAACAAGAGTGGCGGGGAACAGGCAGACTCGAAGTAAATATCCAGGCAAATGGTCAGAGGCAGGCAGATAAACAACAAAATGAAGACACATGCAGGATCCGGAAACAGGCAAACAAGACAGGGGAATGATGCTCGGAATTGCAAGACATAGATGTACAATACTTTGCAGTGAGTGTCAGTGAGAGTGGTGCTTATATAGTGAAGGGAGTGTGATATGATCCAGCTGGAAGGGTGATTAGTGACTGGGTGAGGGGCTTATGGGAAATGTAGTCCATGTGACAGGGTCCATAGAGTGAGAGGGTGACATCTGGTAAGTGGAAGACAGGCAGAGCAGATTCATTACAACGTCATCTAGTGACATTTAACGACCGGTTTTAGCTACTTTCAACTGAAAGCGATTGGCAACGCTGCTCCTGTCCCCATGTTGAGAGAAATTAGGAGGAAATGCAGAAGTGTGTGCTGTGTAGTTCTGGAATAAATGTGAGCATACATTTACTCACTTGCACAAAACAGATTCAGTATTCACCAAAATCAATAAAAACAGGGAAATGCAAATTATACCTTATGTATTTAATCTCACTTTATTAAACCATTACTGCTGACCTTCGATGATCCAATTCAGTCATACTAATAAGCAAAAATTACTTTAGATAAACATCACATAAGTTTATTTATTTATTTATTATTGCTGAAGTAAGACGGTTGAACTTTCTTCTCCTGCAATCCATTTTCTTCAGCCTGAGGCTTATTAATTTCACTTTTGGTGTAAAAGGACCTTCATATTTTCCAAAGAAGAACTTTAGTGTTTGTTTGTTTGTTTTGTTATTAAAACAAACAAACAAGCTCAGCCTAGATGCAAAATGCAAAAGTAATGTAATGCATTTATTTTTTATGCAATAGGCAATATTGTAATGCATTACCTTTAAAAGTAACTTTCCTCAACATTGATGGTATATCAATAGTTATCATTACAGTAACTAACAATCAGCCATACATTTGTTACAGTATTTATCCATTAATGTTAGTTAATAAAATTGAACTGTTCATTGTTAGTTTATGATAGCTCAGGTCTATAAATAATATTAACAGACACAACTTTTTATTTTAATAATGCAATAGTAAGAGTTAAAATTAAACCTAAGATTAATAAATGCTTAAGAAGTCACTTTCATTGTTGATTCATTTTAATAGGGTAATATTGTCTGTGTGTGTGTGTGTGTGTGTGTGTTTGTGTGTGTGTGTGTAATTAGGGAAACCATATATAAAATAGTTAATCTTTTTTTTTTAAAGTAAAAAAATAAACATATTAAGTTTGTATAAATCATTTGAATATTCAGCTGATTGTCAAATATAAAAGGATGAAATGCTTGTATGATTTTATTTTTGGTGAAATATAGTCAAGAAGTTTAAAACCTAGGAGAGGTAGAAGAGGCCAAAATCCTTATTTTTGTGTGGAGGGTGAGTTTAAAAATAGCCTTTGTGTTAATTGTATAGTTTATCTAATATATGTAACAGTTCACAATCCAAAAAAGTCTAAGTCATGGGACATCAAAGTGTACTGCATTCACGGAAAGTGCCACTTAGACAAATTGGTCCAAATGTTACGTTAAGCAGGTAGCTGTTAGATGAAAAATTATGGGCTGCATCATTCAACCATGTGAGAGCTGTTTACCAAAATACTTTGCAGGCCAATTACCATGAATGTAATGCCAGAGTAAGGTCACAGTGGAACGCAGATTGCTAAAGTAATTTGAAGCTAGCTTGAATATGGCAGGTGCACCAGTGGTTTTATATTCTTTAAATTTTCCCAACCTCAGAAATTATGAAGCATTGGCATCTCAAACAACTTAATAAATGTAATGCAAAGCTTCAGTGCCACTGAAAATTCTGCTGAGACTGTGTCAGAGGACTAACTCAAGATAACAGGCTGCATATGTTCACAAAGAGACAGTGCTGAGAGCACAGAAGGAACAAAAGCAATGCTTTTTTATAAAGGCCATTCAACATTTCTTAAATACACTCCGAGAGTGGCTCTCGGGTAATGTTAAGTGGACTGCCCTTGTGTAAATTCTTCTCTTAAATAGGACATTAAGAAACTATGGTAAATGTATTTTTTTTTAATTCAGCCATCTATTTAGTCTCTCTCTCTCTCTTTCTCTCTCTCTCTCTCTGTGTGTGTGTGTGTGTGTGTGTGTGTGTGTGTGTGTGTGTGTGTGTGTGCATGTGCACACTTGTGAGTGAATGACTAAAATCAGCAAGCCAAGGGGAAAGCTGAGAGCTGCAGCTAAGAACTGTATTAAATGTCTGTGTTTAGAGACAGAGAGACGACGTCACGCTTTAAATCATTTGCAAGTGAAGTCTAGGCAGCCACATCTACTTTTCAATTCATGTAGTGTCCCGCAGACAGACTCACAGTGGAGACTCTCAGTTTACTTGATAAAATGTGCCACTCCTGACAACTCTAATCATTTTCAGCTAATGCAAATGTTAGTGTCTACAAAGGCGTTGACTGTATGACTGATTTCAGACGCAAATGTCTTTTTTTATGAGAAAAGTTGGTTTCTATCTATCTATCTATCTATCTATCTATCTATCTATCTATCTATCTATCTATCTATCTATCTATCTATCTATCTATCTATCTATCTATCTATCTATCTATCTATCTATCTATCTGTCTGTCGGTCGCTCGATCTCTTAGTCTGTGCCATCTTTTCTCTTTTTCAGAATGGAGAAGTTCTGTCCACTAGCTGGGAGGTGGACGTTGTGTCACGTAGATCCAGTAGTGTGTTGAAAATGGAGGTGAAGCCAGAGGACAATCATGCTGTGCTGCGGTGCGAGAGCGTCAACCAAGTGTCTCGTTCCCCAATGTCCCTCACTCGCACTCTCACCGTCATGTGTGAGTAGTCAGTAAAATTTCATCTTAAAAAACTCCTGCTCAAAAACCCATCAAAGTTCTAAGAAGTCCAAAAGCCTGTTGTTATTAGTAGTTTTTCACATAGCCTTAAAACAAAAGCTTGATCTTTCATGACACACTGTCACTTACCATAAGCCAATTACACATGGCTGTATCATGGTTGACAAGTAAATCAGGTCAATACTTGTTGCTACTTGCAGTTTCTGTAATCTTTCGTTAACAGAGGATGGTCTTGTCACAACAAATTCTAAATGTCTAATAGCCATCTCTTATCACAAATCTGCTCTCATTGACACATATAGGCTTATTGAGAAAACATCTCAGTGCACACAAATACTGATAGCATTTGGGAATTCATTAGAAGATCTCTCTTGACACTTCTCTCACCATTTCATTGATCAGCTAGATTATTATTTGAAAACTGTAAGAGGATCAAGAGAACATATCTTAATGGCTTCAAGTCCTCTGTGGCAAGACTAGCGTGTTTAAACAATTTGCTAGGAAGATACGCTGACTGTCCATTTATCTTCTCTTTCTGTTGTCGTAATCACTTTTGCTCACAGTTGAGCCAGCGGAGGTAACGTTACTGGGCTCCTTTGAAGCTGTAGAGGGACAGGAGATCAATTTGTGCTGTTACACTTCCTCCAGTAATCCGCCAGTCGACATCCGCTGGTGGCTAGGGTTCAAGGAGCTCAACAGAACGAATGTTACCATCTCTGAGGTATTCAACCTAACAACTAACAGTCAAGATAGAGGAGGTGGTAACTCTTCTCTTACAAAAATGCCAATATACTGTTGTTGACAATGTTTATTTAACATCTTTTTTCTTTGGCACTCTAAAATGGTTTCTATGTCTTGCTTTCGATAGGTTCATCATGCAATACAAACTAGCATCTAAACATTCACACGAGCCATTTCACCAAGGCTTCGTGAGGTGTAGCGCTTGATTAAAGGAGTATTTTTCAATTATTTCGTGAAATAAAGCCGGCGAGCCTTGAACCGAGAGTTATTCAAAGTCTCCATCAAGACTGGGCTTTTACTTTAGATTCTATTAGTTACTACACAATATTCTGTGAGATCAGGGGCTTTTAGAGTCTCTCTTTTTTTTAATCTCCAGCTCTTCCCCTCCAGAGGTTGATTTGAATGAAACGTAAGTGAATAAAAGCCGACCCGAGGCTGCTCGGCGCTTCACAGGACACTCCTTGTTCATTTGGAGGTGTTTTACATCTGATCCTTCATTTACATGCCGGTGTTAATTTATTATTTTCTTTTTTCACTCCGAGCTACTCTTTATTATATTTTCTAATAGTTTGGCCGCAATTAACCGTGAAGCCAGGGTCAACTCACTGAGCAGGTGTAAATTAGAGCTTAGCAAATGAGCAGAATTAAAAAACTCTACCAGTTATAGTTGGCATGAAACAGAAGGCGCTATCGTCTTTTCTTCCCTATTTTGAGTGAAAATATAAAGATTGAAATGACTTCACTGATCAGATTTTTCCACATTTATATGGATTTCTGCCTTTTCCGACCTGAAAAGTATCACCCACTTGAGTGGTGGTCTGATTACATTTGTTTCATGCATGGAATTAAGGACCTGATATACTTCAAGTGAAGTTCTTTTTCGTTCTTTAGTTTAGCGGTAAAACGAAGTTCGAAATATGTAAGCAGCGTACAACATCTGACGCCGTCCACACTGCTGAGAGCGACGGTTATATGAATATGTAAAAATGTTGCTCGCTTTCCACTCAATAACAAAATAGACACAACAAAATTAAGAAGCTAGCATGGATTTTTTTATAAAACAAAAGAAAAGCATCTGATCATGACAACATATGTTTGTATGCACAAGCTCTGTAATCAGCACTCCAGTAAAGTTACGTCATGTTTATATTATAACACTCTATAAAATAGATCAATCAAGCAGCTTTATCGGATTAGACATGAAAAACAATGTCAGTCTCTCATTTCATCAGAAGTACAGCTACATTTTCTACTATAAAGCAGCTCTCAGTGTTTGTTTTCACTCGCAGACATCTGACTGTACGAACTCGAGAGGAGAAATGAACTGTAAAAGATTTTCCAAGTAAAAGAAGGCGGAGCCTCATCGCACACCTACCTTATGTAATGCCCACGGACCAATGGTAGTACGAAGGTGTTTACCAGCTGAAGCAAACTTTTCCAGAAAGTTCTGGAAATGAACACTCTTGGACACTCTTGGACACTCTTATGCTGGACACATATTTAAAAATTTTACGCCCGATTTCCATTCCCCACCCCCGGATTCAAGGCTTTTCGCAACCATCATTTTATTGAAAAATTCCTCAATTTTGTAGTATCATTATGATTATTTTACTTCTCCCGATTCTCCCAAACATCACTAATAGTCTACTAATTCAACATTTAAAACCATTTCAGAGCCATGGCTTTGCTAATTTTGTGAGTAAACCTCACTACTCTGACCTTAAGAGATGCTCTAGCGATGGATGCTAGATGTTCCAGCCTTTAGCCTCCTTGTTAGAGTGTCTGACTTCCATGCCCGAAGACCTGGGTTCAAGGCCCGCTCACAGTGGGTTGAGTAGGACCTGGGTAGAGGAGTAATATTTACACTTTTAGTGAGATACTATAGCTCCACAATGTATTCCAATGCTTTTAGTTTTTTTCTTTGTGTTTAAGACCATATGTCAAATCACATGAACTACACTATGCCTGATCAAGCATTTGATGCACATGGTCAGTTTCGAGAATGTGCACCATCAAAGAGAGTGTATCACGGTCATATAATTTAATGTTTCCACTCTTGTGTGCAAAGTGTATTCTTGTGTTTTCTTATAATGGCTCTTTACGAGGACTATATATTGTGCTCAGTAAAAATGAAAGGTCTCATATGAAATATTTGTGTTGCAGGGGAATCATGGTGGGATGATGACAATGTCTAACTTGACGCATAAAGTGTCACGAGAGGACAACGGTCTTCCTCTGACTTGTGAGGCATTCAATAAAGGCACCCGCTTCTCTAGTGTTCGATCTGAAGAGCTCATCGTTTACTGTGAGCGACCACTGACATTTTTATCTAACATTTAGGTAGAATGAGCCCTGTGTTATTTTAATATAGTAGCTTAGCTGGTAAAACATATTGCGAGCAATGACGTGGTTATAAGTTTTATTCCCAGGGAACACATATGCTACCGTTTGTTTGTTTCTGAAATTTATGTCTTGACTCCATTGTAATTTGGATAAAAACCTATCTCTTAAATGTACTTGTGCTGTCTGGAATATTAGTTCTGTTAATGCCTGTTCATCTTTTATTCTTAGATCCTCCCCAGAAGGTGTGGTTAGATGCTCCTCCACCAAACGTCTTCTTACACGCTGGTACAACTCTTCGTTTGGTCTGTTTCTCCAGTGGTGGAAATCCCACAGGTCAGCTGGTGTGGTTGAAGGTGTGTAGTGATATGAAGGTTTTTTGTTGACTGCCTTTTAGTAACAAGTATGTTTTGTTATTCCTGCTATTAAATGATCCTATGTGTCTGTGTGTGTGAACTACAGAACAATAAAGTCGTGCCGACCGCATCGAAGCAGGTGTCTTCAGAGCGTGGTGTGTCACGAGATCTCCTTCTCACCCTCCAGCCCAGCGACAATCTGGCTACCTACCGCTGTGACTCCTCCAACAAAGCCAAGAAAGTTATCTCCGCCCAAACCAAACTCAGGGTTCTGTGTATGTTTCTAAAACCCACTCACATGTTATTCTAAAAATCATATCAGTAATTGTACTTCTTATCTCTTAAATGCATGAGGGTTTTAAGCCAGTCACTAATTAAAATATACCATATACAGACATGCAACAACAGAAACAACAGTTCTATTTTTAGCAAATGTTAAGGCCCTTTTACACTGAAAGTGAAATGAATAAGCCTCATGCTAAGGGAAATGCATATTTACTCCTGTACAGTAGAGGGCGTAGTTCAAGCAAACATTTCAGCTGTGCTGAATAGGATAGGAGGAGAAAATTCAACACTCTTATTTGTAATCTAATCTTAAAGGCACAATATGTATTTTTTTCGCAGCTAGGGGTCGCTAAACTCTTCAAAACAAAAACAAAGGCATAGTGAATGAGTGGAACATGGAACTTGTCATCATGCCGATGGATCTAATAATGTTTATGGATGAGTGAATGCATGTTTTTTGACATGACTGTGGTATGAAGCTGGGTGTGGCCAAGAATCGTGGGCCTGATTACATTTGAGAGATAGATATCAGTGGCACATGCGAGTCCCGGGGTATATAAAGAAACGAGGACATTTCATTATAACAAACAACTAGCAAGTGCTGAAATACTACTAATACAGGTCAGTTTATTTGATGAATTAAAATGGTGAGGTAACACAGTGCTGTTGCTGTTTCACTTGTCTAACGTTACACTATCATACTAAACTGCATTTGAGTGTTGAAAGTTGTAATGTTATTCTGTGTATTAGTTTGTTGCCTGTATGAATCTTAACACTAAACTAGATCAACGTTAGATTATCATACTGATGATATTCTTACAATTCATTGTGTTGAGTTATCTATGATTGATTAGTTTTATGCAGCCTATATTTTTCAATATTGATCCTCATTTTATCTCCTTTTGTCCCAAAGTTTGCTTGCCATGGTCCATAATGTTTGAACGAAACAACAGCAGCGTGCTGCAAGACAGCTGTTCACGCCTGTTGCCATGGTTACTATAGAGTACAAGCGGAAACCAGGGATAACGCAGATATTACGTCATTAACAGGCGACAAGTGACAAGGAAGGGATGGTGCACTATTTAAAAATGTGAATTTCTCTGAATTGACAAATTCTTGGAAACATTTAGGATAATGTAAGTTCACAGCTGAACGAAATATATAACACTGTGCAAGTGGTTTTTGGATATTTATATAAAAATTTGACATATTGTGCCTTTTACATATTGGTATGGTAGAATTAGATCATTCAAAGTCAGCAGCAAAGACATTGGTTAATAAAGTGATATTAAATACATAATGTATAGCTATGTAATTTAATATAGTTATTACAGGTTTGCATACAATTCTGAGATTGAATTTCACTGTTTTAATCATTTTGAGATGAGTAAATGCGTTCACATTTAGTCCAGAGCTACAATAACCATCATGTTCACACAGCACTTCTGCACTTTATTTCTCTCAGCATGAGGACAGGAGAGCTGTCAGTCATTAAATGTGAAAAAGTAACTTGCGTTAATTAATTAAAAAAATGTAACTGAGAAATTCTGTTGTAAATTAAAAAAGTAATGTGTTACTTTACTAGTTACTAAAAAGTAATCTAGTAATGCGTTGCCCCCGTCATTGAAAATGAGGATACTCTATGGCAATCCCCACACACATTCTAATTTTTTGTTCTTTGTATTGTCCCTCTGTCAGTTCCCGCAGTGAGCGTGAAGATCGTGGCCAAGCAGAAGGAGCTGCGTAAGGGTCAGACATTGGATCTGGACTGCCTGGCTGGCAGCAGCAATCCCACTGCAAATATCAGCTGGAGTTTGGGCCCCATCATGTACTTAAAACACTTACTTATGCATACACAAGCATCACCACATCATTACACACATGCACAAAAGCACACTCACAGCTAATACTGTATTAGTTAAACACTCCCAAGGGCATTTCACCTCCCATCTGATTTATTCACATCAACAGGCTACAGAGCATTGACCCTCGGTGCACAAAATGCAGGCAAATACATCACATTCAGTCTCACCGGAATGCATTTCAGATGAATTTGCCTCCAAAATGACCCATGCAGTTTGGTTTTTTTTTTTGCTGGGAAGTGTGCAGTAATAGATGACTTATGATGTGTATCTGTGTAAAAAGAGTAGAATTTGTGCAGGGGGGCTCTAAGCACTTTGTAGAAGCAGGAAAGTGTGCAATGTTTGCAAAGGCTGATGGGCAGTTTGGCAATTTATCCCAAGACCTTTTTTAACTTCTGTATTAGATTTCGACTGGCAGCTGGTGATCACTAAGTCATTACCTTGTTAGAGTCTGTCTCTGGCGCTGTCAATATGTAGCAAGTTGGAAAAAAAAAAAAAACTTCAACTTTGAGCAGATCAGCTTTAGTTTTTTTTTTTGTTTTTTTTTGTTTTTTACCAGCCAAGCCAAATGTTGTGGCTCAGATTTTGTTTCTAAAGAAATTCAGCCATAAAACTACAGTGTTTGTGAGCAGGAGTGGTCCGTTTCGAGTTTTATAGGGTCTCAGTTTTGTCGAATGGTCCCCACAGGACCCTAACGCATGTCGGGCAAACAAAAAGATTTCACAGCAGGTGAACGCTGTTACTGTGGAAGGCTTTATCGAATATTCATAGTCTATTTTTGCAATGTTACTCCAAGGGGATGCTTTTTGAAATTCTTCTTAGTAAATGTCCATGAGAAATAACATTGTAAGCTTGAGTTTCTCTCTCTCAGGCTGAAAGGAGTTGACCAGGCTTCTAAAAGGGCTGAATTTGGTGGGATGTCCCAAACCAGTAAGCTGTCCCTCACTCTTGATTCCCATCACTGGAAGAAAAGGATCACCTGCCAAGCCTTCAGTAACGTGCTGTCCGAGGCTGTCAACAATTTCTACAGTCTGAATGTGTTATGTGAGTTTTTTTGAGCCTGTTTAAAGGTCCAGTGTGTCATAATTATGAGGAACCATTGACAGAAATGCAATATAATATACATAACTATGTTTTCAGTGGTGACCTTCCATAATGAACCATTATGTTTTTATTACCTTTGAATGAACCATTTCTATCTACATACACCGCGGGTCGCCTTACATCGAAGTCGCCATTTTGCGCTGCCATGTTTCTACTAAACGAACATGACGCGTTTGTTGACTGGGTACTCTCTGTGGTCTTAGCCGATGACATCTTTGTCCTGTGTCAGCCACCGTAGATTCTCTATGTGCTTTGAAAGGCAGGGGTGAGCGGTGGACTGAGCCGTTGGTTGCAATTTGTAACCTCAACTCTAGGTGACGCTAAAATGTACAAACTGCATGTTTAAATGTCTTTTTACTCTGTCTGCTGACTACAGATCAGTTGTATTTAATCAAATTAATCAGATGATATGCAAAAATAGTCAATGAAATTGCTTATGACTAATTGCACAGAATTGATAATCGATGAAAGAATTTGCTGGAGAATTTCTGATGCTAGCTCTGCTGCACTCCATTACACACTGTTCTGTTTGTTGTTAAGATGGCAAAAAGTTTTAAAGGTTTCGTTTTTAGACTGGTCTGCCTCTCTAACAGCGCTCATCACTGTCAGAATGATTGAGATGGCTAATCAAATCAGCGATGGCTGACCTTACTGTTGTAATGAGTGGAAATTCCAATGTAATGCTTTAGTTTAAGCAGTGAAAGAATGCTGTAGAGGATTAAATAAATAAATTGTCCCATTATTTATTTATTTACTTATTTATGAATAAATATAAGGGGATTTATTTATTATCCCATGAATTACTTATTAATTTCTTTTTTCACCTAGTGGATTATTTTTATAATGTAATTGATAGCCTTTTAATATGAGTTTGGTTGCTGTAGCTTTCTGGTATGAAGATATACTGTTATTTTGATTTGGCAAGCATTCTGATGTACGTTTGAATGACTCTATTCCTGCTAATGCATATGGCGAGTATATGGTGTGTGTGTGTGTGTGTGTTTGTGTCTGCAATGATTATGGTTTGACTTTGATGTTGTTTTGTCTGATCCAGCCAGCCACCTCTTCAAAGCCTGACACGCTTTGTGAGCATGACGGAATGTCACTGTGTGTGTGTGTGTGTGTGTGTGTGTATGCACACTTCTTGACTATTTCAGAACCTCCAGTTTGTGATTTGTATATCTGTCTAAGAACAGACCAATAACTATCACTTTGTCTGTTCTATTGTCTTATATTAAGATTATATTTCATCTTTCACTTTCTTAGTTTGTGTTTGAGTATGTTTGAGCGTGTGTCTGCTTGTAGATGTAAGCAAATCTCTTGTGTTAAAATCTGCATTTGAATCCTCATTCGCTCTGAAATGACACAATGTACATTAATGAGACAAAGACACAGAAGCCCCCCAGAGAGATCAACAGCACAATAAATCATGTGCCTTATTCACACTCTGCACAACAGACCAATTCAGCAGCAGACGTTAGAGAGGAAAACGGCTCAAATCTGCTGCTTTCTCAAGCATGGTGTAAAATTAACTTTTTGTCACATGTGAATTGAGAAAATGTTACTTGTGCATAACTAGAAATGTCTTTTGAACCTTTCTTCATTGCACCATCTGTATATCCTGGATTTGTTTCACTTCAGAACAATGGAATATTGTTCTTGTATTGTAGGATCAACCATGCAGTATTTTAAAATCGCTAAAAACATTACATTACAAGACAGCTGTTCAGTTACAATTTCTCTGCAAGTTTACTTGAATTTGACGCTTATTGAAAAGTATAGAATTTTTTACATGTTATATTTTTTTCTGTTCTGTGCTCTAAATACAGCTCTCTCTACTCTCATTATATATATGCATATAAAATGTGTTTGTGTGTGTGTGTGTATATACATATATAGAGAGAGCTTTATTTAGAGCTTATTAATTTTTAAAAGTAATTATTCAAATTATATACACTTAAAGTATGATATATATGCAATATATGTAATTTAATATTTCAATAATTTTATTTAAAATATGAAATTAAATAAAATTGTATACATATATTTTTGAATTTAAACATATTAAGACGTGTGCCTTTTAAAATAAACAAATTTAAATATTTACAATATAAGTTTACAGAAGTGTAAGTAATGGTGTGTTCACGTCAGCGTAGAGGTGTTAGTCTGGAATTAGACTTGCTAATGCATATTGTGGTTATTTTTTGGATATGTTGCTTATGTACCATATGGTGTGATTATCGTATGTGTTCGTCATCATGTTTATAAATTGGTTGCTTACACATTATCGCCTTGAAATCCATGTGATGCATCTGTGTGTAATTCAGTTCCTCCAGAGTTTCAAGATGACCAACCCGATCAAGTTCAGGTCATTGAGGATGAAATCGCCACACTTCCTGTCAAAGTCTTGGCCAATCCGGACGAAATCACCTGCGAGTGGATTTTTCAGGGCGAGAAGCTTGTGAAAGGTAGCAGACGACACTACGAGCCATGTCACGCTCACAGGCACTATAAACACTCAAACAGACGTAAACACACATTGCCATATGCATTCTGAATAAAACATCGATGAATTCTGGCACTGCACCTTGGCAGATGTGATCTCGTGCTAATATATGCAGCCTAAATGAGCGTCGCTGTCGCTCTGAATGCGTCTCAGTGTTTCCGGTCTTCATCTCTGTGTTGAAAGCTTCTCAGCAGTCCTCTGTCAAGGTCCCTGTGGTATTCCTCCAAAGAGGTTTCTCAGGGAGAAGAGTTTTAGTGGATAAGCCAGCTGTTTCAATGTGTACTTACAATGTAGTTACAGGATTTGAATAGTTAATGTTTTGTATTTGTTTTGAATTGTCGCAGCTTAGTGATTCACCTGTTTTGTGTGGGTTGTGTCTCTGTATATTTGTGACAGAAAGAGATCCTCGTTATCGCTTTGACGATTGGACCCTGGAAATCGTGAACGTTTCTCGGCGAGACGGTGGCGATTACATCATAGAGTGTTCAAATGCTGAGGGGAAGAACCGCACAAAGCTCAATCTGGATGTACAATGTGAGGAACTCAAAACTAACTCGTACACCTCATCCTAACTAGGCAAGATGCAACAAGTTATGAAGATCCTGGAAGCAAAATGCTATAGGAAGCAATAGACCATAAACCAAACACAATTTACTGGGTAGTTTCAAAAGTCTAAAACCACATTCAAAATATATGATTTAACCGGAAATCAAGAAACGGCACAGGTGACAGAGTCTTAGCTTTAAGATGTTAGCATTGAAAACAAATATTGAATATCTAATGTTTATTAATCAGAAAGCATTGTCACAGTACTGTGAGAATCTAATTTTAAGATTAAAATGCTGTCAGAATAGTATCCATTTTTTTACCTTAGTATAAATTACCACAAATGTTGCACTGCAAAGCCAATCTATGGTGTTCTCAATATTTGTACCACATATTTATTTGCCAATTCAAACCCACACATTTGAAAGTGAAATGGAGAGAAAGAGAGGGACGCAGAGAGAGAGAGAGAAAGAAAGAGCACTCCCACTTCCTTAATGATTTAATAATAGCACTTCTTCAAATCTAGGCCTGCATGTTCCTGCAAATCCTTCTGCACTAATGGATCTCCACGTCCTCATACAATAGCATCTGACAGTGGTAGATATTCATTATGTATGGGCCATTTGAATAGCTTTTACCAATGGTGCTGTTTTCCATGTAGGCCCCCCTCTTTCTGCCCGTTAGGAACAATGCAGAAGAGGATTGTACACGCCAACACGCCAGAGATTACGCTGGTGGTAATGGCCCACTTGGTTGAGGATATGATCCTCCTGGGGGCAGGGATGGAGATGAGGCAGAAGAACAGCATTGGTGGGGTTTGCCGTACGTGTCTGAGGCAGTCATTTTAGGTTCACTTTTCTACGATCTCTAACACAACTTGCTTCCCAAAGTCAAAGCATTGATATTTAATTTTACATTTTTAAATTATAGTTTTAATATTTGTTTTTATGATATATAGACTAAGAGATAGATTGACGGACAGAGACAGACACACAGGCGGATGGACAGATTGTCTGTCTGTGTATCAGTCCGATAGATATATAGACAGACAGGCAAGACAGATAGACAGAGAGTAACAGAGATATATAGACAATATTTGTTTTTATGATATATAGACTAAGAGATAGATTGACGGACAGAGACAGACACACAGACGGATGGACAGATTGTCTGTCTGTGTATCAGTCCGATAGATATATAGACAGACAGGCAAGACAGATAGACAGAGAGTAACAGAGATATATAGACAAATTGATACAGACAGATATATGTGGACAGACTGATACATACAGACAGAGACAAACGGATGGAATGATAGACAGACAAGACAGTAACGGAGACAGACAGAGTAACAGAAATGTATAGTTACACAGACAGACACACAGACACACACCAATACACGGACAGACACGGATAGACATGGACATAAATGACTAAATGTAAACAGAAAGAGTAACAGATATATACATAGACGTACAGATACGTAGACAGATACACAGATAGGCAGAGTAACAGAGATGTATAGATGGACTGATGGACAGAAACATACAGATGAATGGATAGATAGATATAGACAGATGGACAGACACACAGATGGACAGATTGTCTGTTTGTGTATCAGTCCGATAGATATATAGACAGACAGACACACAGATGGACTGATTCAGACAGAGACAGACAGATGGAATGATACAGTCAGACAAGACAGAGTAACAGAGATATATAGAAACACAGACAGATGGGCATAGACACACAGACAGACAGATCGACACTCACACACAGATGGACAGATCGACACACACACAGACGTGCCAATACATAGATGGACAGACATACAGATACGCAGACAAACAGAGTAAGAGAGATGTATAGATACACAGACAGATGGACAGATATATAGACACACTGATGGGCTGACACACAGATGGATGGACAGATACACAGATAGGCTGACATACAGACGGACGGACAGATTCACTTATTTTACGACCAGGCAAATGAATTGTCCAGCATTCATTTGCATAGCCGTAAAATAAGCTCTGTAGCGGATATGAATATCCAGCTATCGCGAAAACACTATTTGTAAGGTAAAATAGATCAGCAGTTTAAGAAATTAAATTTGTAAGCACAAAGCAAATGACACTTCTCTTTAAATATATAAAATGACACTTATTGATTACTCTAATAATAACTGACATCTAATATGCACGCATACATTCACATGGCTTGTAGAAAGAAAGAAAGTCAGGAAAGAAACAAGGAAAGTGATGAAAGTTTCTAGCAATATATGCATTCCATAAGACCTGATCTGAACAAACCATAAATCATTCATTTAACACTTTTTGTCCCTTTTATCTTAGGTGGGGTTATTAGAATTTATATCAATGCACCAGTTCAGCTATAGAATCTGGAGGTACTTGTGTTTTTTATTTGTATCTTTAAATGGGGATTCCTTGTCGGCGTCCTTGACTAAAGGGGTTTCCCAGGTTCGTTTATTTGCTGAAGGTCTTTTCGATCTGGATTGATGTAGTAAGAAGCCAATCACATTCTGGTGTGCTGGCAAATGGAGTTTCCCTCGTGGCTGAAGTTTGAATTGGAGGCGGGCAAAGACTGTACGTTGATTAACTTTGAGGCAAAACTTAACTTAGAACACGAGACTCTGAATGAAACTACTTGTCTGCCTCTTTTTCTGGTCTTAATCTTTGTCCCGACTTGATCTGAATTTATTTTGATTTCTAATCTAGTGTACTGACCATTTAAACTAAAGTGTTTGTCCAACCTCCTTAGGTATCGTCTTTGTTCCAGAGATGGCTCTTCTCCTTCTCTGATCATACATTAAATGTTATCTGTGGTCTCTTAACTTTCAGAGTACAGAGACCATAGTTTAGACATGATTTTCCTAAAAATAATATAATACATTTTACACAGATTTCACTCAAGCCAAACTTTGAAAGTTTGCCTCCTTTGTTATGAGTGTGAACCTCTATTCATAATTCAATCATCCATTCAATAGTTGTAACAATTACATGAATTGTGAGTGATCTGAGCATAACTGGCCACATGTATAATGTGTATACATGATATAGAATTATGCAGTTGGACAATGTTTGATTTCAAGTCCGTTTAGAATTGTTTTTGGAACAGTTTGATGCAGTTCATGTATAAATGAGTCTCTGTGGGGTTTTCTGTGGACTTCGATTCAAGGTCACGCAGAAGAAGGTGGCCAGGATTAATCCCCAAGACAGAGATAAACACTCTGGTGTTATCTTTGTGCGGCTCAAGTTGCGTTGTCTTTTACATTTGGTCTTTTACAAATTGCTTAAGTTTGACACCTGTTTCCCCAGCTAGGCTCAAATTTTACAAGCTTGCTAGCTTTGCTGGTGGGTTTGGTAGACTGAATGGAGCCGGAAATGCTAGTTTCTCTGATTTTGGGTCCTGCGTGTTGATTAGGGTTGAGATGAGTTTGTTATGGAGTTATGTTTGAATGTTTTATTCGTCTGGTTCGTCCTCAATTCCTACAAGACAGACAGACGGATAGACGGACAGAGATATATATAGACAGATGGACTGATCCAGACAGACAGAGTAACAGAGATATATATAAGCAGACAGACGGACTGATATACAGACAGGGAGACACACAGATAGGCAGACAGACAGAGTAACAGAAATGCAGACAGACAGACAGATATATAGACAGAGACAGAGAAAAGCTTTCTCAACTAATTTTGAAACTGATCAGCTAGTCATTAACATATTAAAACCAACTGCATTAAAACCAAATAACAGCCAGCACATAACAAGAGTTGCAATAAAGAAAAAGAAAACAGATATGGTAGCTTATTATCTTAAGTTTTTTTGTAGCTGATAAAAGAGAATGTGAACAGCCTTATTTTCATATCGAAAGAGGGACAGGCTGCTGAGTGCAAATAAAGCGACCTTTTTAGCTGTTGTCCTTTTTTTCCCTTGCTGTAACCTCTGCTCTCTCACTGCACTCTTTAATTTCTTTTTTATTCCCCTGCTCTCTGTCTTTCCTCCATTTCCATTCAAGGTGTTTTGCCTTTCTCTCAGAAACTGCATCTTGGCGAGTGTGGTAGCACTCGGCACTTAATGGCACACTAATATCATCTGTAAAAGTTTATTATAGTGCAAATATAAAATCAAAATAAAATTAACACAATGTTAAAACTATTTAAATAGTTAATGCTTTAATTCCGAGATTTGTGCACTAACAATACTAATAATAACAACACTAAAAAATACTGACTAAAAAAATGTAACTGATACTCATCTGATGTCACCCACACTGAATGATATAGATATTAGATCAATACACCTGGGATGACTTTTTAAAATGTTTCAATTTTACACAGATAAATCTTAAAGTCAGTGTGGCTAAGGTGACATCTAATCTGTCATCCCTGTTACCCACATGTCAAGACCTGTTACTCTGGAAAAGTAACAGGACTGATGGTAACAGGCTCGACAATTTCAAGCTAATTTGTTATTTTCTAGCTAACAGACCAGACCGCAGATGTTGCACACTTTGAAGGGATATTACTTGTAGACAATGAGTATATTACAATAAATAAGTAAGTGTTTACATTTATTCTTCAAAAATGAAAAAAATGAAATGAAAATGTTTGACGGTGGATGATGACCGACCCCCCGACAGACATAGATAGACACACAGACAGACTAACAGAGATTTATAGACAGACACAAACAGATGGACTGACAGACAGACAGACAGATAAAAATAATGGACAGACAGATACAAACAGAGATATACAGATGGACAGAAATATATAGACAGATAGAAAAGATGGACAGACAGGCACACAGATATACAGAGAACCAGAGTAACAGAGATATGACAGACAGACACATAGCTATATAGACAGACAGATAGAGACAGACAGACAGAGTAACAGATACACAAATAGACCAACATATATATATATATATAGACAGATACACAGATAGGCAGACAGAGAAACAGATATATAGACCAACAAATATATAGACAGATAGGCAGACAGAGAAACAGATATATAGACCAACAGATATATAGACAGATACACAGATAGGCAGACAGAAAAACAGATATATAGACCAACAGATATATAGACAGATACATAGATAGGCAGACTGAGTAACAGATATATAGACCAACAGATATATAGACAGATACACAGATAGGCAGACAGAAAAACAGATATATAGACCAGCAGATATATAGACAGATACATAGATAGGCAGACAGAGAAACCGATATATAGACAGATACACAGATTGGCAGACAGAGAAACAGATATATAAACCTATATATATATAGACAGATACACATATAGAGAGATAGAAAAACAGATATATAGACCAACAGATATAAAGATAGATACACATATAGGCAGACAGAGAAACAGATATGGATACCAACAGATATATAGAAAGATACACAGATAGGCAGACAGAGAAACAGATATATAGACCAACAGATATATAAACAAATACACAGAGAGGCAGAAGGAGAAACAGATATATAGACCAACAGATATATAGACAGATACACAGATAGGCAGACAGAAAAAAAGATATATAGACCAACAGATACTCAGATAGGCAGACAGAAAAACAGATATATAGATCAACAGATATATAGACAGATAGGCAGACAGAGAAACAGATATATAGACAGATACACAGATAGGCAGACAGAGAAACAGATATATAGACCAACAGATATATATACAGATACACAGATAGGCAGACAGAGAAACAGATATATAGACCAACAGATATATGGACAGATACACAGATAGGACAACTGAGTAAAAGATATATAGACCAACAGATATATAGACAGATAGGCAGACAGAGAAACAGGTATATAGACCAACATATATATAGACAGATACACAGATAGGCAGACAGAGAAACAGATATATAGACCAACAAATATATAGACAGATAGGAAGACAGAGAAACAGATATATAGACCGACAGATATATAGACAGATACATAGATAAGCAGACAGACACAGACTGAGAAACAGGTATATAGACAAAGATGCACACACAGATGGACTTGTAGGAACCCTTACCTCGTCGAAGCAGAGACCAGGTGATGTTGGGATGTTTTCACTTTAGTCCTCCAAGTCTGACTAAGCACTAATATTTTGTAGTTTATATACATTCAAGAGGGAGGGATACATACAGTGGAGGTGGAGACTATCTAAAAACATGCAAATTCAGTGCAGCCCTGATCTAATCAGCATAACAGTGTCATTCAAATGCATAGGTGCTGATCCATTCAATCTGACGGTATGGCCCATACCTTCACATTATCACAGACAAAGGCACAGCTTTGCCATGAGCTTGTCATGCTAAATGGTCAGCAAGTGCTATAAGACAAATGGTTAATGTCTCTCACACCTGGGCTGCTTGACTTGATCTCCTAATTTTTACCTCAAAATGTAAAATAATTTACTTAACTTTTTCAGTTATGTACAGAGGAACAGAGAGACAAAGTGACCGATATATAGACAGACAGACAGAAGAAGCAGACAAAAAACAGATATATAGACCAACAGATATATAAACAAATACACAGATAGGCAGACAGAGAAACAGATATATAGACCAACAAATATATAGACAGAATATAGACAGATAGGCAGACAGAGAAACAGATATATAGACCAAAATATATATAGACAGATACACAGATATATAGACCAACAAATATATAGACAGATAGGCAGACAGGGAAAAAGATTTATAGACAGATACACAGATAGGCAGAGAGAGAAACATATATATATAGACCGACAGATATATAGACAGATAAACATAATGGCAGAAAGAGAAACAGATATATAAACAGATAAACAGAAAGGCAGAGAGAGAAACAGATATATAGACCAACAGATATATAGACAGATACACAGATAGGCAGACAGAGAAACAGATATATAGAAAGATACACAGATAAGCAGACAGAGAAACAGATATATAGACCAACAGAAATATAGACAGAAAAACACACAGACAGAGAAACAGATATATATACCAACAGATATATAGACATAAACACAGATAGGAAGACTGAGAAACAGATATATAGAGAGATACACAGATAGGCAGACAGAGAAACAGATATATAGGCCAACAGATATATAGACAGATACACAGATAGGCAGACAGAGAAACAGGTATATAGACCAACATATATATATATATATAGACAGATACACAGATAGGCAGACAGAGAAACGGATATATAGACAGACACAGATAGGCAGACAGAGAAACAGATATATAGACCGACAGATATATAGACAGATACATAGATAGGCAGACAGACACAGACTGAGAAACAGATATATAGACCAAGATGCACACACAGATGGACTTGTAGGAACCATTACCTCGTTGAAACAGAGACCAGGTGATTTTGGGATGTTTTCACTTTAGTCCTCCAAGTCTGACTAAGCACTAATATTTTGTTGTTTATATACATTCAAGAGGGAGGGATACATACAGTGGAGGTGGAGACTATCTAAAAACATGCAAATTCAGTGCAGCCCTGATCTAATCAGCATAACAGTGTCATTCAAATGCATAGGTGCTGATCCAATCAATCTGACGGTATGGCCCATACCTTCACATTATCACAGACAAAGGCACAGCTTTGCCTTGAGCTTGTCATGCTAAATGGTCAGCAAGTGCTTTAAGACAAATGGTTAATGTCTCTCACACCTGGGCTGCTTGACTTGATCTCCTAATTTTTACCTAAAAATGTAAAATAATTTACATAACTTTTTCAATTATGTACTAAGGGGCAGACAGACAAAGTAACCGATATATAGACAGACAGAAGAAGCAGACAAAAAAACAGATATACAGACCAACAGATGTATAAACAACCCTAACCTCAAAATATAAAACAATTTACATAACTTTTTCAAGGGGCAGACAGACAAAGTAACCGATATATAGACAGACAGAAGAAGCAGACAAAAAAACAGATATACAGAACAACAGATGTATAAACAACCCTAACCCTAACCTCAAAATATAAAACAATTTACATAACTTTTTCAATTATGTACTGAGGGGCAGACAGACAAAGTAACCGATATATAGACAGACAGAAGAGGCAGACAAAAACAGATATATAGACCAACAGATACATAGACAGATACACAGATAAGAAAACAAAGAAACAGATATATAGACCAACAGATATATAGACAGATACATAAATAGGCAGACTGAGCAACAGATATATAGACAGATACACAGATAGACAGATAGAAAAACAGATATATAGACCAACAGTTATATAGACAGAAACACAGATAGGCAGACAGAAAAACAGATGTATAGACCAACAGATATATAGACAGATACATAGATAGGCAGACTGAGTAACAGATATATAGACCAACAGATATATAAACAGATACACAGATAGGCAAACAGAAAAACGGATATATAGACCAATAGATATATAGACAGATACATAGATAGGCAGACAGAGAAACCGATATATAGACAGATACACAGATAGGAAGACAGAGAAACAGATATATAGACAAACAGATATATAGACAGATACACAGATAGGAAGACTGAGAAACAGATATATAGACCAAAAGATATATAGACAGATACACAGATATAAACACAGAGAAACAGGTAAATAGACCAACATATATACAGATACACAGATATGCAGACAGATAAACAGATATATAGACCAACATATATATAGACAGATAGACAGATAGGCAGAGAGAGAAACCGATCTATAGATCAACAGATATATAGACAGATACACAGATAGGCAGAGAGAGTAACAGATATATAGACCAAAAGATATATAGACAGATACAGAGATATTAACACAGAGAAACAGGTATATAGACCAACATATATATAGACAGATACACAGATATGCAGACAGAGAAACAGATATATAGACCAACAAATATATAGACTGATAGGCAGACAGAGAAACAGATATGTAGACAGATACACAGATAGGCACACAGAGAAACAGATATATAGACCAACAAATATATAGATAGATAGGCAGACAGAGAAACAGATATATAGACAAAGATGCACACAGATGGACTAGTAGGAACCTTTACCTCGTCGAAGCAGAGACCAGGTGATGTTGGGATGTTTTCACTTTAGTCCTCCAAGTCTGACTAAGCACTAATATTTTGTAGTTTATATACATTCAAGAGGGAGGGATACATACAGTGGAGGTGGAGACTATCTAAAAACATGCAAATTCAGTGCAGCCCTGATCTAATCAGCATAACAGTGTCATTCAAATGCATAGGTGCTAATCCAATCAATCTGACGGTATGGCCCATACCTTCACATTATCACAGACAAAGGCACAGCTTTGCCTTGAGCTTGTCATGCTAAATAGTCAGCAAGTGCTATAAGACAAATGGTTAATGTCTCTCGGACCTGGGCTGCTTGACTTGATCTCCTAATTTTTACCTCAGACAAAGAAACCGATATACAGACAGACAGACAGACAGACAGACAAAAGAAGCAGACAAAAAACAGATATATAGACCAACAGATATATAAACAAATACACAGATAGGCAGACAGAGAAACAGATATATTGACCAACAAATATAAAGACAGATAGGCAGACAGAGAAACAGATATATAAACTAAAAGATATATATATAGATACATAGATATATAGACAGATATATAGACAGATACACAGATAAGCAGACAAAGAAACAGATATATAGACCAACAGATAGGCAGACAGAGAAACAGATATATAGACCAACATATATATATATATATATATATATATATATATATATATATATATATATATATATATATATATATATATATATATATATATATATATATATATATATATAGACAGATACACAGATAGGCAAACAGACATTAACAGAGAAATATATAGTAACAGAGACAGACACACAGATATATAGACAGATACACAGATAGCCAGACAAACAAACAAACAGATATTTAGACAGATACACAGATAAGCAGACAAAGAAACAGATATATAGACCAACAGATATATAAACAAATACACATATAGGCAGACAGAGAAACAGATATATAGACAGATACACAGATTGCCAGACAGAGAAACAGATATATAGAATAACAGTTTAACATATATTTTTAGGTTTTTACATATATATATATATAGTCAGATACACAGATAGGCAGACAGAGAAACAGATATATAGACCAACATATATATAGACAGATACACAGATAGTCAGACAGAGAAACAGCTATATAGACCAACATATATATATATATATATAGACAGATACACAGATAGGCAGACAGAGAAACAGATATATAGACCAACAAATATAAAGACAGATAGGCAGACAGAGAAACAGATATATAGACAGATACACAGATAGGCAGACAGAGAAACAGATATATAGACCCACAGATATAAAGACAGATACACAGATAGGAAGACTGAGAAACAGATATATAGAGAGATACACATATAGGCAGACAGAGAAACAGATATATAGACCAAAATATAAATAGACAGATACACAGATAGGCAAACAGAGAAACAAGTATATAGACCAACATATATATAGACAGATACACAGATAGGCAGACACAGAAACAGATATATAGACGGATACACAGATAGGCAGACAGAGAAACAGATATATAGACCGACAGATATATAGACAGATACATAGATAGGCAGACAGACACAGACTGAGAAACAGATATATAGACAAAGATGCACACACAGATGGACTTGTAGGAACCATTACCTCGTTGAAACAGAGACCAAGTGATTTTGGGATGTTTTCACTTTAGTCCTCCAAGTCTGACTAAGCACTAATATTTTGTAGTTTATATATATATTCAAGAGGGAGGGATGCATACAGTGGAGGTGGAGACTATCTAAAAACATGCAAATTCAGTGCAGCCCTGATCTAATCAGCATAACAGTGTCATTCAAATGCATAGGTGCTAATCCAATCAATCTGACGGCATGGCCCATACCTTCACATTATCACAGACAAAGGCACTGCTTTGCCTTGAGCTTGTCATGCTAAATGGTCAGCAAGTGCTATAAGACAAATGGTTAATGTCTCTCACACCTGGGCTGCTTGACTTGATCTCCTAATTTTTACCTAAAAATGTAAAATAATTTACTTAACTTTTTCAGTTATGTACAGAGGGGCAGAGAGACAAAGTGACCGATATATAGACAGACAGACAGAAGAAGCAGACAAAAAACAGATATATTGACCAACAGATATATAAACAAATACACAGATGGGCAGACAGAGAAACAGATATATAGACCAACAAATATATAGACAGAATATAGACAGATAGGCAGACAGAGAAACAGATATATAGACAGATACACAGATAGGCACACAGAAAAACAGGTATATAGACCAAAATATATATAGACAGATACACAGATAGGCAGACAGAGAAATAGATATATAGACCAACAAATATATAGACAGATAGGCAGACAGGGAAACAGATTTATAGACAGATACACAGATAGGCAGACAGAGAAACAGATATATAGACCAACAGATATATAGACAGATACACAGATAGGCAGACAGAGAAACATATATATATAGACCGACAGATATATAGACAGATACATAGATAGGCAGACAGAGAAATATATATACAGACAGAGACACAGATAGGCAGACAGAGAAACAGATATATAGACCAACAGATATATAGACAGATATACAGATAGGCAAACAGACATTAACAGAGAAATATATAGTAACAGAGACAGACAGACAGATGTATAGACAGATACACAGATAGCCAGACAAACAAACAGATATATAGGCAGATACACAGATATGCAGACAAAGAAACAGATATATAGACCAACAGATATATAAACAAATACACAAAAAGGCAGACAAAGAAACAGATGTATAGACCAACAGATACATAGACAGAGAGACAGTTAAGTAGACTGAGAAAAAATATATAGACCAACAGATATATAGACAGATACACAGATAGGCAAACAGACATTAACAGAGAAATATATAGTAACAGAGACAGACAGACAGATGTATAGACAGATACACAGATAGCCAGACAAACAAACAGATATATAGACAGATACACAGATAAGCAGACAAAGAAACAGATATATAGAACAACAGATACATAGACAGATACACAGATAAGTGGACAGAGAAACAGATATATAGACCAACAGATATATAGACAGATACACAGATAGGAAGACTGAGAAACAGATATATAGAGTGATACACAGATAGGCAGACAGAGAAACAGATATATAGACCAAAATATATATAGACAGATACACAGATAGGCAGACAGAGAAACAGGTATATAGACCAACATATATGTAGACAGATACACAGATAGGCGGACAGAGAAACAGATATATAGACCAACAGATATATAAACATATACACAGATAGGCAAACAGACATTAACAGAGAAATATATAGTAACAGAGACAGACAGACAGATGTATAGACAGATACACAGATAGCCAGACAAACAAACAGATATATAGACAGATACACAGATAAGCAGACAAAGAAACAGATATATAGACCAACAGATATATAAACAAATGCATATATAGGCAGACAAAGAAACAGATATATAGACCAACAGATACATAGACAGATACACAGATAGGAAAACAGACATTACAGAGAAATATATAGTAACAGAGACAGACACACAGATATATAGACAGATACACAGATAGCCAGACAAACAAACAGATATATAGACAGATACACAGATAAGCAGACAAAGAAACAGATATATAGACCAACAGATATATAAACAGATACACAGATAGGCAAACAGAAAAACAGATATATAGACCAATAGATATATAGACAGATACATAGATAGGCAGACAGAGAAACCGATATATAGACAGATACACAGATAGGCAGAGAGAGTAACAGATATATAGACCAAAAGATATATAGACAGATACACAGATATTAACACAGAGAAACAGGTATATAGACCAACATATATATAGACAGATACACAGATATGCAGACAGAGAAACAGATATATAGACCAACAAATATATAGACTGATAGGCAGACAGAGAAACAGATATATAGACAGATACACAGATAGGCACACAGAGAAACAGATATATAGACCAACAAATATATAGATAGATAGGCAGACAGAGAAACAGATATATAGACAAAGATGCACACAGATGGACTAGTAGGAACCTTTACCTCGTCGAAGCAGAGACCAGGTGATGTTGGGATGTTTTCACTTTAGTCCTCCAAGTCTGACTAAGCACTAATATTTTGTAGTTTATATACATTCAAGAGGGAGGGATACATACAGTGGAGGTGGAGACTATCTAAAAACATGCAAATTCAGTGCAGCCCTGATCTAATCAGCATAACAGTGTCATTCAAATGCATAGGTGCTAATCCAATCAATCTGACGGTATGGCCCATACCTTCACATTATCACAGACAAAGGCACAGCTTTGCCTTAAGCTTGTCATGCTAAATAGTCAGCAAGTGCTATAAGACAAATGGTTAATGTCTCTCGGACCTGGGCTGCTTGACTTGATCTCCTAATTTTTTACCTCAGACAAAGAAACCGATATACAGACAGACAGACAGACAGACAGACAAAAGAAGCAGACAGAAAACAGATATATAGACCAACAGATATATAAACAAATACACAGATAGGCAGACAGAGAAACAGATATATTGACCAACAAATATAAAGACAGATAGGCAGACAGAGAAACAGATATATAAACTAAAAGATATATATACAGATACATAGATATATAGACAGATATATAGACAGATACACAGATAAGCAGACAAAGAAACAGATATATAGACCAACAGATAGGCAGACAGAGAAACAGATATATAGACCAACATATATATATACAGTACTGTGCAAAAGTTTTAGGCAGGTGTGAAAAAAATGCTGTAAAGTAAGAATGCTTTCAAAAATAGACATGTTAATAGTTTATATTTATCAATTAACAAAATGCAAAGTGAGTGAACAGAAGAAAAATCTACATCAAATCAATATTTGGTGTGACCACCCTTTGCCTTCAAAACAGCATCAATTCTTCTAGGTACACTTGCACACAGTTTTTGAAGGAACTCGGCAGGTAGGTTGGCCCAAACATCTTGGAGAACTAACCACAGTTCCTCTGTGGATTTAGGCAGCCTCAGTTGCTTCTCTCTCTTCATGTAATCCCAGACAGACTCGATGATGTTGAGATCAGGGCTCTGTGGGGGCCATACCATCACTTCCAGGACTCCTTGTTCTTCTTTACACTGAAGATAGTTCTTAATGACTTTCGCTGTATGTTTGGGGTCGTTGTCATGCTGCAGAATAAATTTGGGGCCAATCAGATGCCTCCCTGATGGTATTGCATGATGGATAAGTATCTGCCTGTACTTCTCAGCATTGAGGATACCATTAATTCTGACCAAATCCCCAACTCCATTTGCAGAAATGCAGCCCCAAACTTGCAAGGAACCTCCACCATGCTTCACTGTTGCCTGCAGACACTCATTCGTGTACCGCTCTCCAGCCCTTCGGCGAACAAACTGCCTTCTGCTACAGCCAAATATTTCAAATTTTGACTCATCAGTCCAGAGCACCTGCTGCCATTTTTCTGCATCCCAGTTCCTGTGTTTTCGTGCATAGTTGAGTCGCTTGGCCTTGTTTCCACGTCGGAGGTATGGCTTTTTGGCCGCAAGTCTTCCATGAAGGCCACTTCTGACCAGACTTCTCCGGACAGTAGATGGGTGTACCAGGGTCCCACTGTTTTCTGCCAATTGTGAGCTAATGGCACTGCTCGACATCTTCCGATTGCGAAGGGAAGTAAGCATGATGTGTCTTTCATCTGCTGCAGTAAGTTTCCTTGGCCGACCACTGCGTCTACGGTCCTCAACGTTGCCTGTTTCTTTGTGCTTCTTCAAAAGAGCTTGGACAGCACATCTGGAAACCCCTGTCTGCCTTGAAATTTCTGCCTGGGAGAGACCTTGCTGATGCAGTATAACTACCTTGTGTCTTGTTGCTGTGCTCAGTCTTGCCATGGTGTATGACTTTTGACAGTAAACTGTCTTCAGCAACCTCACCTTGTTAGCTGAGTTTGGCTGTTCCTCACCCAGTTTTATTCCTCCTACACAGCTGTTTCTGTTTCAGTTAATGATTGTGTTTCAACCTACATATTGAATTGATGATCATTAGCACCTGTTTGGTATAATTGTTTAATCATACACCTAACTATATGCCTACAAAATCCCTGACTTTGTGCAAGTGTACCTTGAAGAATTGATGCTGTTTTGAAGGTAAAGGGTGGTCACACCAAATATGGATTTGATTTAGATTTTTCTTCTGTTCACTCACTTTGCATTTTGTTAATTGATAAATATAATCTATTACCAAGTTTCTTTTTGAAAGCATTCTTACTTTACAGCATTTTTTCACACCTGCCTAAAACTTTTGCACAGTACTGTATATATATATATAGACAGATACACAGATAGGCAAACAGACATTAACAGAGAAATATATAGTAACAGAGACAGACACACAGATATATAGACAGATACACAGATAGCCAGACAAACAAACAAACAGATATTTAGACAGATACACAGATAAGCAGACAAAGAAACAGATATATAGACCAACAGATATATAAACAAATACACATATAGGCAGACAGAGAAACAGATATATAGACAGATACACAGATTGCCAGACAGAGAAACAGATATATAGAATAACAGTTTAACATATATTTTTAGGTTTTTACATATATATATATATAGTCAGATACACAGATAGAAAGACTGAGTAACAGATATATAGACCAACATATATATCGACAGATACACAGATGGGCAGACAGAGAAACAGATATATAGACAGATACACAGATAGGCAGACAGAGAAACAGATATATAGACCAACATATATATAGACAGATACACAGATAGTCAGACAGAGAAACAGCTATATAGACCAACATATATATATATAGACAGATACACAGATAGGCAGACAGAGAAACAGATATATAGACCAACAAATATAAAGACAGATAGGCAGACAGAGAAACAGATATATAGACAGATACACAGATAGGCAGACAGAGAAACAGATATATAGACCCACAGATATAAAGACAGATACACAGATAGGAAGACTGAGAAACAGATATATAGAGAGATACACATATAGGCAGACAGAGAAACAGATATATAGACCAAAATATAAATAGACAGATACACAGATAGGCAAACAGAGAAACAAGTATATAGACCAACATATATATAGACAGATACACAGATAGGCAGACACAGAAACAGATATATAGACAGATACACAGATAGGCAGACAGAGAAACAGATATATAGACCGACAGATATATAGACAGATACATAGATAGGCAGACAGACACAGACTGAGAAACAGATATATAGACAAAGATGCACACACAGATGGACTTGTAGGAACCATTACCTCGTTGAAACAGAGACCAAGTGATTTTGGGATGTTTTCACTTTAGTCCTCCAAGTCTGACTAAGCACTAATATTTTGTAGTTTATATATATATTCAAGAGGGAGGGATGCATACAGTGGAGGTGGAGACTATCTAAAAACATGCAAATTCAGTGCAGCCCTGATCTAATCAGCATAACAGTGTCATTCAAATGCATAGGTGCTAATCCAATCAATCTGACGGCATGGCCCATACCTTCACATTATCACAGACAAAGGCACTGCTTTGCCTTGAGCTTGTCATGCTAAATGGTCAGCAAGTGCTATAAGACAAATGGTTAATGTCTCTCACACCTGGGCTGCTTGACTTGATCTCCTAATTTTTACCTAAAAATGTAAAATAATTTACTTAACTTTTTCAGTTATGTACAGAGGGGCAGAGAGACAAAGTGACCGATATATAGACAGACAGACAGAAGAAGCAGACAAAAAACAGATATATTGACCAACAGATATATAAACAAATACACAGATGGGCAGACAGAGAAACAGATATATAGACCAACAAATATATAGACAGAATATAGACAGATAGGCAGACAGAGAAACAGATATATAGACAGATACACAGATAGGCACACAGAAAAACAGGTATATAGACCAAAATATATATAGACAGATACACAGATAGGCAGACAGAGAAATAGATATATAGACCAACAAATATATAGACAGATAGGCAGACAGGGAAACAGATTTATAGACAGATACACAGATAGGCAGACAGAGAAACAGATATATAGACCAACAGATATATAGACAGATACACAGATAGGCAGACAGAGAAACATATATATATAGACCGACAGATATATAGACAGATACATAGATAGGCAGACAGAGAAATATATATACAGACAGAGACACAGATAGGCAGACAGAGAAACAGATATATAGACCAACAGATATATAGACAGATATACAGATAGGCAAACAGACATTAACAGAGAAATATATAGTAACAGAGACAGACAGACAGATGTATAGACAGATACACAGATAGCCAGACAAACAAACAGATATATAGACAGATACACAGATATGCAGACAAAGAAACAGATATATAGACCAACAGATATATAAACAAATACACAAAAAGGCAGACAAAGAAACAGATGTATAGACCAACAGATACATTGACAGAGAGACAGTTAAGTAGACTGAGAAAAAATATATAGACCAACAGATATATAGACAGATACACAGATAGGCAAACAGACATTAACAGAGAAATATATAGTAACAGAGACAGACAGACAGATGTATAGACAGATACACAGATAGCCAGACAAACAAACAGATATATAGACAGATACACAGATAAGCAGACAAAGAAACAGATATATAGAACAACAGATACATAGACAGATACACAGATAAGTGGACAGAGAAACAGATATATAGACCAACAGATATATAGACAGATACACAGATAGGAAGACTGAGAAACAGATATATAGAGTGATACACAGATAGGCAGACAGAGAAACAGATATATAGACCAAAATATATATAGACAGATACACAGATAGGCAGACAGAGAAACAGGTATATAGACCAACATATATGTAGACAGATACACAGATAGGCGGACAGAGAAACAGATCTATAGACCAACAGATATATAAACATATACACAGATAGGCAAACAGACATTAACAGAGAAATATATAGTAACAGAGACAGACAGACAGATGTATAGACAGATACACAGATAGCCAGACAAACAAACAGATATATAGACAGATACACAGATAAGCAGACAAAGAAACAGATATATAGACCAACAGATATATAAACAAATGCACATATAGGCAGACAAAGAAACAGATATATAGACCAACAGATACATAGACAGATACACAGATAGGAAAACAGACATTACAGAGAAATATATAGTAACAGAGACAGACACACAGATATATAGACAGATACACAGATAGCCAGACAAACAAACAGATATATAGACAGATACACAGATAAGCAGACAAAGAAACAGATATATAGACCAACAGATATATAAACAGATACACAGATAGGCAAACAGAAAAACAGATATATAGACCAATAGATATATAGACAGATACATAGATAGGCAGACAGAGAAACCGATATATAGACAGATACACAGATAGGAAGACAGAGAAACAGATATATAGACAAACAGATATATAGACAGATACACAGATAGGAAGACTGAGAAACAGATAGATAAAGAGATACACAGATAGGCAGACAGAGAAACAGATATATAGACAGATAGACGGAAAGGCAGATAGAGAAACAGATATATAGACCAACAGATATATAGACAGATACACAGATATAAACACAGAGAAACAGGTAAATAGACCAACATATATACAGATACACAGATATGCAGACAGATAAACAGATATATAGACCAACATATATATAGACAGATAGACAGATAGGCAGAGAGAGAAACCGATCTATAGATCAACAGATATATAGACAGATACACAGATAGGCAGAGAGAGTAACAGATATATAGACCAAAAGATATATAGACAGATACACAGATATTAACACAGAGAAACAGGTATATAGACCAACATATATATAGACAGATACACAGATATGCAGACAGAGAAACAGATATATAGACCAACAAATATATAGACTGATAGGCAGACAGAGAAACAGATATATAGACAGATACACAGATAGGCACACAGAGAAACAGATATATAGACCAACAAATATATAGATAGATAGGCAGACAGAGAAACAGATATATAGACAAAGATGCACACAGATGGACTAGTAGGAACCTTTACCTCGTCGAAGCAGAGACCAGGTGATGTTGGGATGTTTTCACTTTAGTCCTCCAAGTCTGACTAAGCACTAATATTTTGTAGTTTATATACATTCAAGAGGGAGGGATACATACAGTGGAGGTGGAGACTATCTAAAAACATGCAAATTCAGTGCAGCCCTGATCTAATCAGCATAACAGTGTCATTCAAATGCATAGGTGCTAATCCAATCAATCTGACGGTATGGCCCATACCTTCACATTATCACAGACAAAGGCACAGCTTTGCCTTAAGCTTGTCATGCTAAATAGTCAGCAAGTGCTATAAGACAAATGGTTAATGTCTCTCGGACCTGGGCTGCTTGACTTGATCTCCTAATTTTTACCTCAGACAAAGAAACCGATATACAGACAGACAGACAGACAGACAGACAAAAGAAGCAGACAGAAAACAGATATATAGACCAACAGATATATAAACAAATACACAGATAGGCAGACAGAGAAACAGATATATTGACCAACAAATATAAAGACAGATAGGCAGACAGAGAAACAGATATATAAACTAAAAGATATATATACAGATACATAGATATATAGACAGATATATAGACAGATACACAGATAAGCAGACAAAGAAACAGATATATAGACCAACAGATAGGCAGACAGAGAAACAGATATATAGACCAACATATATATATATATATATATATATATATATATATATAGACAGATACACAGATAGGCAAACAGACATTAACAGAGAAATATATAGTAACAGAGACAGACACACAGATATATAGACAGATACACAGATAGCCAGACAAACAAACAAACAAATATTTAGACAGATACACAGATAAGCAGACAAAGAAACAGATATATAGACCAACAGATATATAAACAAATACACATATAGGCAGACAGAGAAACAGATATATAGACAGATGCACAGATTGCCAGACAGAGAAACAGATATATAGAATAACAGTTTAACATATATTTTTAGGTTTTTACATATATATATATATAGTCAGATACACAGATAGAAAGACTGAGTAACAGATATATAGACCAACATATATATCGACAGATACACAGATGGGCAGACAGAGAAACAGATATATAGACAGATACACAGATAGGCAGACAGAGAAACAGATATATAGACCAACATATATATAGACAGATACACAGATAGTCAGACAGAGAAACAGCTATATAGACCAACATATATATATATATAGACAGATACACAGATAGGCAGACAGAGAAACAGATATATAGACCAACAAATATAAAGACAGATAGGCAGACAGAGAAACAGATATATAGACAGATACACAGATAGGCAGACAGAGAAACAGATATATAGACCCACAGATATAAAGACAGATACACAAATAGGAAGACTGAGAAACAGATATATAGAGAGATACACATATAGGCAGACAGAGAAACAGATATATAGACCAAAATATAAATAGACAGATACACAGATAGGCAAACAGAGAAACAAGTATATAGACCAACATATATATAGACAGATACACAGATAGGCAGACACAGAAACAGATATATAGACAGATACACAGATAGGCAGACAGAGAAACAGATATATAGACCGACAGATATATAGACAGATACATAGATAGGCAGACAGACACAGACTGAGAAACAGATATATAGACAAAGATGCACACACAGATGGACTTGTAGGAACCATTACCTCGTTGAAACAGAGACCAAGTGATTTTGGGATGTTTTCACTTTAGTCCTCCAAGTCTGACTAAGCACTAATATTTTGTAGTTTATATATATTCAAGAGGGAGGGATGCATACAGTGGAGGTGGAGACTATCTAAAAACATGCAAATTCAGTGCAGCCCTGATCTAATCAGCATAACAGTGTCATTCAAATGCATAGGTGCTAATCCAATCAATCTGATGGCATGGCCCATACCGTCACATTATCACAGACAAAGGCACTGCTTTGCCTTGAGCTTGTCATGCTAAATGGTCAGCAAGTGCTATAAGACAAATGGTTAATGTCTCTCACACCTGGGCTGGTTGACTTGATCTCCTAATTTTTACCTAAAAATGTAAAATAATTTACTTAACTTTTTCAGTTATGTACAGAGGGGCAGAGAGACAAAGTGACCGATATATAGACAGACAGAAGAAGCAGACAAAAAACAGATATATTGACCAACAGATATATAAACAAATACACAGATGGGCAGACAGAGAAACAGATATATAGACCAACAAATATATAGACAGAATATAGACAGATAGGCTGACAGAGAAACAGATATATAGACAGATACACAGATAGGCACACAGAAAAACAGGTATATAGACCAACAAATATATAGACAGATAGGCAGACAGGGAAACAGATTTATAGACAGATACACAGATAGGCAGACAGAGAAACAGATATATAGACAAAAAGATATATAGACAGATACACAGATAGGCAGACAGAGAAACATATATATATAGACCGACAGATATATAGACAGATACATAGATAGGCAGACAGAGAAATATATATACAGACAGAGACACAGATAGGCAGACAGAGAAACAGATATATAGACCAACAGATATATAGACAGATATACAGATAGGCAAACAGACATTAACAGAGAAATATATAGTAACAGAGACAGACAGACAGATGTATAGACAGATACACAGATATGCAGACAAAGAAACAGATATATAGACCAACAGATATATAAACAAATACACAAAAAGGCAGACAAAGAAACAGATGTATAGACCAACAGATACATAGACAGAGAGACAGTTAAGTAGACTGAGAAAAAATATATAGACCAACAGATATATAGACAGATACACAGATAGGCAAACAGACATTAACAGAGAAATATATAGTAACAGAGACAGACAGACAGATGTATAGACAGATACACAGATAGCCAGACAAACAAACAGATATATAGACAGATACACAGATAAGCAGACAAAGAAACAGATATATAGAACAACAGATACATAGACAGATACACAGATAAGTGGACAGAGAAACAGATATATAGACCAACAGATATAGAGACAGATACACAGATAGGAAGACTGAGAAACAGATATATAGAGTGATACACAGATAGGCAGACAGAGAAACAGATATATAGACCAAAATATATATAGACAGATACACAGATAGGCAAACAGAGAAACAGGTATATAGACCAACATATATGTAGACAGATACACAGATAGGCGGACAGAGAAACAGATATATAGACCAACAGATATATAAACATATACACAGATAGGCAAACAGACATTAACAGAGAAATATATAGTAACAGAGACAGACAGACAGATGTATAGACAGATACACAGATAGCCAGACAAACAAACAGATATATAGACAGATACACAGATAAGCAGACAAAGAAACAGATATATAGACCAACAGATATATAAACAAATGCACATATAGGCAGACAAAGAAACAGATATATAGACCAACAGATACATAGACAGATACACAGATAGGAAAACAGACATTAACAGAGAAATATATAGTAACAGAGACAGACACACAGATATATAGACAGATACACAGATAGCCAGACAAACATACAGACATAGAGAGAGATACACAGATAGCCAGACAAACAAACAGACATATAGACCAACAGATATATAAACAAATACACAGATAGGCAGACAGAGAAACAGATATATAGACCAACAAATATATAGACAGATAGGCAGACAGAGAAACAGATATATAGAAGACACACAGATAGGCAGACAGAGAAACAGATATATAGACCGACAGATATATAGACAGATACATAGATAGGCAGACAGACACAGACTGAGAAACAGATATATAGACAAAGATGCACACACAGATGGACTTGTAGGAACCATTACCTCGTTGAAGCAGAGACCAGGTGATGTCGGAATGTTTTCACTTTAGTCCTCCAAGTCTGACTAAGCACTAATATTTTGTAGTTTATATACATTCAAGAGGGAGGGATACACACAGTGGAGGTGGAGACTATCTAAAAACATGCAAATTCAGTGCAGCCCTGATCTAATCAGCATAACAGTGTCATTCAAATGCATAGGTGCTAATCCAATCAATCTGACGGTATGGCCCATACCTTCACATTATCACAGACAAAGGCACAGCTTTGCCATGAGCTTGTCATGCTAAATGGTCAGCAAGGGCTATAAGACAAATGGTTAATGTCTCTCACACCTGGGCTGCTTGACTTGATCTCCTAATTTTTACCTCAAAATGTAAAATAATTTACTTAACTTTTTCAGTTATGAACAGAGGAACAGAGAGACAAAGTGACCGATATATAGACAGACAGACAGAAGAAGCAGACAAAAAACAGATATATAGACCAACAGATATATAAACAAATACACAGATAGGCAGACAGAGAAACGGATATATAGACCAACAAATATATAGATTGATACACAGATAGGCAGACTGAGTAACAGATATATGGACCAACAGATATATAGACAGATACACAGATAGACAGACAGAGAAACATATATATAGACAGATACACAGATAGGCAGACAGCGAAACAGATATATAGACCAACATATATATAGACAAATGCACAGATAGGCAGACAGAGAAACAGATATATAGACCACCAGATATATAGACAGATACACAGATAGGACAACTGAGTAAAAGATATATAGATCAACAGATATATAGACAGATACACAGATAGGCAGACAGAGAAACAGATATATAGACCAACAGATATATAAACAAATACACAGATAGGCAGACAGAAATAGATATATAGACCAACACATACATAGATACACAGATAAGTAGACAGAGAAACAGATATATAGACCAACATAGACAGATACACAGATAGCCAGACAAACAAACAGATATATAGACAGATTCACGGATAGACAGACAAGGCAAAAGATATATAGACAGATACACAGATAGGCAGACAGAGAAACAGATATATAGACCAACAAATATATAGAGAGAATATAGACAGATAGGCAGACAGAGAAACAGATGTATAGACAGATACACAGATAGGCACACAGAGAAACAGGTATATAGACCAAAATATATATAGACAGATACACAGATAGGCAGACAGAGAAACAGATATATAGACAGATACACAGATAGGCAGACAGAGAAACAGATATATAGACCAACAGATATATAGACAGAAACACAGACAGACAGAGAAACAGATATATACCAATAGATATATAGACAGATACACAGATAGGAAAACAGACATTAACAGAGAAATATATAGTAACAGAGAGAGACACACAGATATATATACAGATTCACAGATAGCCAGACAAACAAACAGACATAGAGAGAGATACACAGATAGCCAGACAAACAAACAGACATATAGACCAACAGATATATAAACAAATACACAGATAGGCAGACAGAGAAACAGATATACTGTATAGACCAACAAATATATAGACAGATAGGCAGACAGAGAAACAGATATATAGAAGATACACAGATAGGCAGACAGAGAAACAGATATATAGACCGACAGATATATAGACAGATACATAGATAGGCAGACAGACACAGACTGAGAAACAGATATATAGACAAAGATGCACACACAGATGGACTTGTAGGAACCATTACCTCGTTGAAGCAGAGACCAGGTGATGTCGGAATGTTTTCACTTTAGTCCTCCAAGTCTGACTAAGCACTAATATTTTGTAGTTTATATACATTCAAGAGGGAGGGATACATACAGTGGAGGTGGAGACTATCTAAAAACATGCAAATTCAGTGCAGACCTGATCTAATCAGCATAACAGTGTCATTCAAATGCATAGGTGCTAATCCAATCAATCTGACGGTATGGCCCATACCTTCACATTATCACAGAAAAAGGCACAGCTTTGCCATGAGCTTGTCATGCTAAATGGTCAGCAAGTGCTATAAGACAAATGGTTAATGTCTCTCACACCTGGGCTGCTTGACTTGATCTCCTAATTTTTACCTCAAAATGTAAAATAATTTACTTAACTTTTTCAGTTATGTACAGAGGAACAGAGAGACAAAGTGACCGATATATAGACAGACAGACAGAAGAAGCAGACAAAAAACAGATATATAGACCAACAGATATATAAACAAATACACAGATAGGCAGACAGAGAAACGGATATATAGACCAACAAATATATAGATTGATACACAGATAGGCAGACTGAGTAACAGATATATGGACCAACAGATATATAGACAGATACACAGATAGACAGACAGAGAAACATATATATAGGCAGATCAACAGATAGGCAGACAGCGAAACAGATATATAGACCAACATATATATAGACAAATGCACAGATAGGCAGACAGAGAAACAGATATATAGACCACCAGATATATAGACAGATACACAGATAGGACAACTGAGTAAAAGATATATAGATCAACAGATATATACACAGATACACAGATAGGCAGACAGAGAAACAGATATATAGACCAACAGATATATAAACAAATACACAGATAGGCAGACAGAAATAGATATATAGACCAACACATACATAGATACACAGATAAGTAGACAGAGAAACAGATATATAGACCAACATAGACAGACACACAGATAGCCAGACAAACAAACAGATATATAGACAGATTCACGGATAGACAGACAAGGCAAAAGATATATAGACAGATACACAGATAGGCAGACAGAGAAACAGATATATAGACCAACAAATATATAGACAGAATATAGACAGATAGGCAGACAGAGAAACAGATATATAGACAGATACACAGATAGGCACACAGAGAAACAGGTATATAGACCAAAATATATATAGACAGATACACAGATATATAGACCAACAAATATATAGACAGATAGGCAGACAGGGAAACAGATTTATAGACAGATACACAGATAGGCAGAGAGAGAAACATATATATATAGACCGACAGATATATAGACAGATAAACATAATGGCAGAAAGAGAAACAGATATATAGAAAGATACACAGATAAGGTGACAGAGAAACAGATATATAGACCAACAGAAATATAGACAGAAACACAGACAGACAGAGAAACAGATATATATACCAACAGATATATAGACATATACACAGATAGGAAGACTGAGAAACAGATATATAGAGAGATACACAGATAGGCAGACAGAGAAACAGATATATAGGCCAAAAGATATATAGACAGATACACAGATAGGCAGACAGAGAAACAGGTATATAGACCAACATATATATATATATAGACAGATACACAGATAGGCAGACAGAGAAACGGATATATAGAAAGACACAGATAGGCAGACAGAGAAACAGATATATAGACCGACAGATATATAGACAGATACATAAATAGGCAGACAGACACAGACTGAGAAACAGATATATAGACCAAGATGCACACACAGATGGACTTGTAGGAACCATTACCTCGTTGAAACAGAGACCAGGTGATTTTGGGATGTTTTCACTTTAGTCCTCCAAGTCTGACTAAGCACTAATATTTTGTTGTTTATATACATTCAAGAGGGAGGGATACATACAGTGGAGGTGGAGACTATCTAAAAACATGCAAATTCAGTGCAGCCCTGATCTAATCAGCATAACAGTGTCATTCAAATGCATAGGTGCTGATCCAATCAATCTGACGGTATGGCCCATACCTTCACATTATCACAGACAAAGGCACAGCTTTGCCTTGAGCTTGTCATGCTAAATGGTCAGCAAGTGCTTTAAGACAAATGGTTAATGTCTCTCACACCTGGGCTGCATGACTTGATCTCCTAATTTTTACCTCAAAATGTAAAATAATTTACATAACTTTTTCAATTATGTACTAAGGGGCAGACAGACAAAGTAACCGATATATAGACAGACAGAAGAAGCAGACAAAAAAACAGATATACAGACCAACAGATGTATAAACAACCCTAACCTCAAAATATAAAACAATTTACATAACTTTTTCAAGGGGCAGACAGACAAAGTAACCGATATATAGACAGACAGAAGAAGCAGACAAAAAAAACAGATATACAGACCAACAGATGTATAAACAACCCTAACCTCAAAATATAAAACAATTTACATAACTTTTTCAAGGGGCAGACAGACAAAGTAACCGATATATAGACAGACAGAAGAGGCAGACAAAAACAGATATATAGACCAACAGATACATAGACAGATACACAGATAAGAAAACAAAGAAACAGATATATAGACCAACAGATATATAGACAGATACATAAATAGGCAGACTGAGCAACAGATATATAGACAGATACACAGATAGACAGATAGAAAAACAGATATATAGACCAACAGTTATATAGACAGAAACACAGATAGGCAGACAGAAAAACAGATGTATAGACCAACAGATATATAGACAGATACATAGATAGGCAGACTGAGTAACAGATATATAGACCAACAGATATATAAACAGATACACAGATAGGCAAACAGAAAAACAGATATATAGACCAATAGATATATAGACAGATACATAGATAGGCAGACAGAGAAACCGATATATAGACAGATACACAGATAGGAAGACAGAGAAACAGATATATAGACAAACAGATATATAGACAGATACACAGATAGGAAGACTGAGAAACAGATATATAGACCAACAGATATATAGACAGATACACAGATATAAACACAGAGAAACAGGTAAATAGACCAACATATATACAGATACACAGATATGCAGACAGATAAACAGATATATAGACCAACATATATATAGACAGATAGACAGATAGGCAGAGAGAGAAACCGATCTATAGATCAACAGATATATAGACAGATACACAGATAGGCAGAGAGAGTAACAGATATATAGACCAAAAGATATATAGACAGATACACAGATATTAACACAGAGAAACAGGTATATAGACCAACATATATATAGACAGATACACAGATATGCAGACAGAGAAACAGATATATAGACCAACAAATATATAGACTGATAGGCAGACAGAGAAACAGATATATAGACAGATACACAGATAGGCACACAGAGAAACAGATATATAGACCAACAAATATATAGATAGATAGGCAGACAGAGAAACAGATATATAGACAAAGATGCACACAGATGGACTAGTAGGAACCTTTACCTCGTCGAAGCAGAGACCAGGTGATGTTGGGATGTTTTCACTTTAGTCCTCCAAGTCTGACTAAGCACTAATATTTTGTAGTTTATATACATTCAAGAGGGAGGGATACATACAGTGGAGGTGGAGACTATCTAAAAACATGCAAAATCAGTGCAGCCCTGATCTAATCAGCATAACAGTGTCATTCAAATGCACAGGTGCTAATCCAATCAATCTGACGGTATGGCCCATACCTTCACATTATCACAGACAAAGGCACAGCTTTGCCTTGAGCTTGTCATGCTAAATAGTCAGCAAGTGCTATAAGACAAATGGTTAATGTCTCTCGGACCTGGGCTGCTTGACTTGATCTCCTAATTTTTACCTCAGACAAAGAAACCGATATACAGACAGACAGACAGACAGACAAAAGAAGCAGACAAAAAAACAGATATATAGACCAACAGATATATAAACAAATACACAGATAGGCAGACAGAGAAACAGATATATTGACCAACAAATATAAAGACAGATAGGCAGACAGAGAAACAGATATATAAACTAAAAGATATACATATAGATACATAGATATATAGACAGATATATAGACAGATACACAGATAAGCAGACAAAGAAACAGATATATAGACCAACAGATAGGCAGACAGAGAAACAGATATATAGACCAACATATATATATATATATATATATATATATATATATATATATATATATATAGACAGATACACAGATAGGCAAACAGACATTAACAGAGAAATATATAGTAACAGAGACAGACACACAGATATATAGACAGATACACAGATAGCCAGACAAACAAACAAACAAACAGATATTTAGACAGATACACAGATAAGCAGACAAAGAAATAGATATATAGACCAACAGATATATAAACAAATACACATATAGGCAGACAGAGAAACAGATATATAAACAGATACACAGATTGCCAGACAGAGAAACAGATATATAGAATAACAGTTTAACATATATTTTTAGGTTTTTACATATATATATATATATAGTCAGATACACAGATAGAAAGACTGAGTAACAGATATATAGACCAACAGATATATAGACAGATACACAGATAGGCAGACAGAGAAACAGATATATAGACCAACATATATATAGACAGATACACAGATAGTCAGACAGAGAAACAGCTATATAGACCAACATATATATATATATATATAGACAGATACACAGATAGGCAGACAGAGAAACAGATATATAGACCAACAAATATAAAGACAGATAGGCAGACAGAGAAACAGATATATAGACAGATACACAGATAGGCAGACAGAGAAACAGATATATAGACCCACAGATATAAAGACAGATACACAGATAGGAAGACTGAGAAACAGATATATAGAGAGATACACATATAGGCAGACAGAGAAACAGATATATAGACCAAAATATAAATAGACAGATACACAGAGAGGCAAACAGAGAAACAAGTATATAGACCAACATATATATAGACATATACACAGATAGGCAGACACAGAAACAGATATATAGACAGATACACAGATAGGCAGACAGAGAAACAGATATATAGACCGACAGATATATAGACAGATACATAGATAGGCAGACAGACACAGACTGAGAAACAGATATATAGACAAAGATGCACACACAGATGGACTTGTAGGAACCATTACCTCGTTGAAGCAGAGACCAGGTGATGTCGGAATGTTTTCACTTTAGTCCTCCAAGTCTGACTAAGCACTAATATTTTGTAGTTTATATACATTCAAGAGGGAGGGATACATACAGTGGAGGTGGAGACTATCTAAAAACATGCAAATTCAGTGCAGCCCTGATCTAATCAGCATAACAGTGTCATTCAAATGCATAGGTGCTAATCCAATCAATCTGACGGTATGGCCCATACCTTCACATTATCACAGACAAAGGCACAGCTTTGCCATGAGCTTGTCATGCTAAATGGTCAGCAAGTGCTATAAGACAAATGGTTAATGTCTCTCACACCTGGGCTGCTTGACTTGATCTCCTAATTTTTACCTCAAAATGTAAAATAATTTACTTAACTTTTTCAGTTATGTACAGAGGAACAGAGAGACAAAGTGACCGATATATAGACAGACAGACAGAAGAAGCAGACAAAAAACAGATATATAGACCAACAGATATATAAACAAATACACAGATAGGCAGACAGAGAAACGGATATATAGACCAACAAATATATAGATTGATACACAGATAGGCAGACTGAGTAACAGATATATAGACCAACAGATACATAGACAGATACACAGATAGACAGACAGAGAAACATATATATAGACAGATACACAGATAGGCAGACAGCGAAACAGATATATAGACCAACATATATATAGACAAATGCACAGATAGGCAGACAGAGAAACAGATATATAGACCACCAGATATATAGACAGATACACAGATAGGACAACTGAGTAAAAGATATATAGATCAACAGATATATACACAGATACACAGATAGGCAGACAGAGAAACAGATATATAGACCAACAGATATATAAACAAATACACAGATAGGCAGACAGAAATAGATATATAGACCAACACATACATAGATACACAGATAAGTAGACAGAGAAACAGATATATAGACCAACATAGACAGATACACAGATAGCCAGACAAACAAACAGATATATAGACAGATTCACGGATAGACAGACAAGGCAAAAGATATATAGACAGATACACAGATAGGCAGACAGAGAAACAGATATATAGACCAACAAATATATAGACAGAATATAGACAGATAGGCAGACAGAGAAACAGATATATAGACAGATACACAGATAGGCACACAGAGAAACAGGTATATAGACCAACAGATATATAGACAGATACACAGATAGGCAGACAGAGAAACAGATATATAGACCAACAAATATATAGACAGATAGGCAGACAGAGAAATATATATACAGACAGATACACAGATAGGCAGACAGAGAAACAGATATATAGACCAACAGATATATAGACAGAAACACAGACAGACAAACAAACAGATATATATGCCAACAGATATATAGACAGATACACAGATAGGCAGACAGAGAAACAGATATATAGACAGATACACAGATAGGCAGACAAACAAACAGATATATAGACAGATTCACGGATAGACAGACAAGGCAAAAGATATATAGACAGATACACAGATAGGCAGACAGAGAAACAGATATATAGACCAACAAATATATAGACAGAATATAGACAGATAGGCAGACAGAGAAACAGATATATAGACAGATACACAAATAGGCACACAGAGAAACAGGTATATAGACCACAATATATATAGACAGATACACAGATAGGCAGACAGAGAAACAGATATATAGGCCAACAAATATATAGACAGATAGGCAGACAGAGAAATATATATACAGACAGATACACAGATAGGCAGACAGAGAAACAGATATATAGACAGATACACAGATAGGCACACAGAGAAACAGGTATATAGACCAAAATATATATAGACAGATACACAGATAGGCAGACAGAGAAACAGATATACATTTACATTTACATTTTACATTTAGTCATTTAGCAGACGCTTTTATCCAAAGCGACTTACAAGTGAGGAAAACAAACAAGCGATTCTTCATGAATTGGCAAATAACACAGGAAGTGCTCACAATACAAGTTTCATACATTGCTCAGTACCATAAGCTAGAGTAGGAAGGGAAAAGGGAAGGAAAGGGGTATTTTTTTTTATTTTTATTTTTTTTGTTTTTTTTTACGAGGGGATCAAGTGTTCACGGAAGAGGTGAGTTTTCAGCTGTCTCTTGAATATTGCCAGGGATTCTGCGTTCCTGATGAAACTAGGGAGATCATTCCACCAGCAGGGAGCAGTGAAGGAGAATGTTCTGGAGAGTGATTTTGTGCCTCTCTGTGATGGTACCACAAGCCTACGCTCCTTTAGTGATCGCAGGCTTTTGGTGGGGACATAGCATTGTAGCAGTGTGTGGAGGTAGGAAGGTGCAGAGCCTGTGGTGGATCTGTAAGCAAGCATCAGCGCTTTGAACTTGATGCGAGCAGCGAGGGGTAGCCAGTGCAGAGAGATGAAGAGGGGCGTGACGTGGGCTCTCTTAGGCTCGTTGAAGACAAGACGAGCAGCAGCGTTCTGGATCATTTGAAGAGGTTTGATTGCACTTGACGGCAGACCAGCCAGAAGAGCATTGCAGTAATCAAGCCTTGAAATGACCAGGGCCTGGACAAGCAGTTGTGTTGCGTGCTCAGTCAGGAAGGGACGGATTTTCCTGATGTTGCGAAGTGCAAATCTGCATGACCGCGCCGTCTTTGAGATGTGGTCTCTGAAGGTCAGTTGGTCATCAAAGATAACTCCAAGATTTCTGGCCGATTTAGATGGGGTGATGGTGGTTGTACCAAGCTGTGTGATATATAGACCAACAAATATATAGTCAGATAGGCAGACAGGGAAACAGATTTATAGACAGATACACAGATAGGCAGACAGAGAAACATATATATATAGACCGACAGATATATAGACAGATACACAGATAGGCAGACAGAGAAACAGATATATAGACCGAAAGAAATATAGACAGATACATAGACAGGCAGACAGAGAAATATATATACAGACAGATACACAGATAGGCAGACAGAGAAACAGATATATAGAACAACAGATATAAAGACAGATACACATAATGGCAGAAAGAGAAACAGATATATAAACAGATAAACAGAAAGGCAGAGAGAGAAACAGATATATAGACCAACAGATATATAGACAGATACACAGATAGGCAGACAGAGAAACAGATATATAGACAGATACACAGATAGGCAGACAGAGAAACAGATATATAGACCAACAGATATATAGACAGAAACACAGACAGACAGAGAAACAGATATATATACCAATAGATATATAGACAGATACACAGATAGGAAAACAGACATTAACAGAGAAATATATAGTAACAGAGAGAGACACACAGATATATAGACAGATACACAGATAGCCAGACAAACAAACAGACATAGAGAGAGATACACAGATAGCCAGACAAACAAACAGACATATAGACCAACAGATATATAAACAAATACACAGATAGGCAGACAGAGAAACAGATATATAGACCAACAAATATATAGACAGATAGGCAGACAGAGAAACAGATATATAGAAGATACACAGATAGGCAGACAGAGAAACAGATATATAGACCGACAGATATATAGACAGATACATAGATAGGCAGACAGACACAGACTGAGAAATAGATATATAGACAAAGATGCACACACAGATGGACTTGTAGGAACCATTACCTCGTTGAAGCAGAGACCAGGTGATGTCGGAATGTTTTCACTTTAGTCCTCCAAGTCTGACTAAGCACTAATATTTTGTAGTTTATATACATTCAAGAGGGAGGGATACATACAGTGGAGGTGGAGACTATCTAAAAACATGCAAATTCAGTGCAGCCCTGATCTAATCAGCATAACAGTGTCATTCAAATGCATAGGTGCTAATCCAATCAATCTGACGGCATGGCCCATACCTTCACATTATCACAGACAAAGGCACAGCTTTGCCATGAGCTTGTCATGCTAAATGGTCAGCAAGTGCTATAAGACAAATGGTTAATGTCTCTCACACCTGGGCTGCTTGACTTGATCTCCTAATTTTTACCTCAAAATGTAAAATAATTTACTTAACTTTTTCAGTTATGTACAGAGGAACAGAGAGACAAAGTGACCGATATATAGACAGACAGACAGAAGAAGCAGACAAAAAACAGATATATAGACCAACAGATATATAAACAAATACACAGATAGGCAGACAGAGAAAAAGATATATAGACCAACAAATATATAGACAGAATATAGACAGATAGTCAGACAGAGAAACAGATATAGAGGCAGATAAACAGATAGACAGACAGAGAAACAGGTATATAGACCAAAATATATATAGACAGATACACAGATAGGCAGACAGAGAAACAGATATATAGACCAACAAATATATAGACAGATAGGCAGACAGGGAAACAGATTTATAGACAGATACACAGATAGGCAGACAGAGAAACATATATATAGACCGACAGATATATGGACAGATACATAGATAGGCAGACAGAGAAATATATATACAGACAGATACACAGATAGGCAGACAGAGAAACAGATATATAGACCAACAGATATATAGACAAATACACAGATAGGCAGACTGAGTAACAGATATATAGTCCAACAGATATATAGACAGATACACAGATAGGCAGACTGAGTAACAGATATATAGACCAACAGATATATAGACAGATACACAGATAGACAGACAGAGAAACATATAGACAGATACACAGATAGGCAGACAGCGAAACAGATATATAGACCAACATATATATAGACAAATGCACAGATAGGCAGACAGAGAAACAGATATATAGACCACCAGATATATAGACAGATACACAGATAGGACAACTGAGTAAAAGATATATAGACCAACAGATATATAGACAGATACACAGATAGGCACACAGAGAAACAGGTATATAGACCAACATATATATAGACAGATACACAGATAGGCAGACAGAAATAGATATATAGACCAACAGATATATAAACAAATACACAGATAGGCAGACAGAAATAGATATATAGACCAACACATACATAGACAGATAAACAGATAAGTAGACAGAGAAACAGATATATAGACCAACAGATGTATAGACAGATACACAGATAGGAAGACTGAGAAACAGATATATAGAGAGATACACAGATAGGCAGTCAGAGAAACTGATATATAGACCAACATAGACAGATACACAGATAGCCAGACAAACAAACAGATATATAGACAGATTCACGGATAGGCAGACAAGGAAAAAGATATATAGACAGATACACAGATCGGCAGACACAGAAACAGGTATATAGACCAACAGATATATAGACAGATACACAGACAGACAGACAGACAGACAGACAGAGAAACAGATAAATAGACCAACAGATATATAGACAGATACACAGATAGGCAAACAGAGAAACAGATATATAGACCAACAGATATATAGACAGATACACAGATAGGAAGACTGAGAAACAGATATATAGAGAGATACACAGATAGGCCGACAGAGAAACAGATATATAGACCAAGAGATATATAGACAGATACACAGATAGGCAGACAAAGAAACAGATATATAGACCAACAAATATATAGACAGATAGGCAGACAGGGAAACAGATTTATAGACAGATACACAGATAGGCAGACAGAGAAACATATATATAGACCGACAGATATATAAACAAATACACAGATAGGCAGACAGAGAAACAGATATATAGACCAACACATACATAGACAGATACACAGATAAGTAGACAGAGAAACAGATATATAGACCAACAGATATATTGACAGATACACAGATAGGCAAACAGAGAAACAGATATATAGACCAACACATACATAGACAGATACTCAGAGAGGCAGACAGAGAAACAGATATATAGACCAACAGATATATTGACAGATACACAGATAGGCAGAAAGAGAAACAGATATATAGACCAACACATACATAGACAGATACTCAGATAGGCCGACAGAGAAACAGATATATAGACCAAGAGATATATAGACAGATACACAGATAGGCAGACAAAGAAACAGATATATAGACCAATAAATACATAGACAGATAGGCAGACAGGGAAACAGATTTATAGACAGATACACAGATAGGCAGACAGAGAAACATATATATAGACCGACAGATATATAAACAAATACACAGATAGGCAGACAGAGAAACAGATATATAGACCGACACATACATAGACAGATACACAGATAAGTAGACAGAGAAACAGATATATAGACCAACAGATATATTGACAGATACACAGATAGGCAGACAGAGAAACAGATATATAGACCAACACATACATAGACAGATACTCAGAGAGGCAGACAGAGAAACAGATATATAGACCAACAGATATATAGACAGATACACAGATAGGAAGACTGAGAAACGGATATATAGAGAGATACACATATATAGACCAACAGATATATAAACAAATACACAGATAGGCAGACGGAGAAACAGACATATAGACAAATACACAGATAGGCAGACTAAGTAACCGATATATAGACCAACAGATATATAGACAGGTACACAGATAGGCAGACTGAGTAACAGATATATAGACCAACAGATATATAGACAGATACACAGATAGGCAGACAGAGAAGCTGTCTGAGAAGCTAGCTTAATCAGTAGGATAGTTCATGTATAGGTTTTGTTGTATGTATATATGTAGCACTGTGGTCCTGTGAGGCACGACATTTTGTTCCACTGTATGTCCCCACATGTAGCGGAATGACAATAAAGCTCAACTTGACTTGACTTGACTTGAGAAATGGATATATAGACCAACAAATATATAGACTGATACACAGATAGGTAGACTGAGTAACAGATATATAGACCAACAGATATATAGACAGATACACAGATAGGCAGACAGAGAAACAGGTATATAGACCAACAGATATATAGACAGAAACACAGACAGACAGAGAAACAGATATATATACCAACAGATATATAGACAGATACACAGATAGGAAGACTGAGAAACAGATATATAGAGAGATACACAGATAGGCAGACAGAGAAACAGATATATAGACCAACAGATATATAGACAGATACACAGATAGGCAGACAGAGAAACAGGTATATAGACCAACATATATATAGACCGATACTCAGATAGGCAGACAGAGAAACAGATATATAGACAGATACAGATAGGCAGACAGAGAAAGAGATATATAGACCGACAGATATATAGACAGATACATAGATAGGCAGACAGACACAGACTGAGAAACAGATATATAGACAAAGATGCACACACAGATGGACTTGTAGGAACCATTACCTCGTTGAAACAGAGACCAGGTGATTTTGGGATGTTTTCACTTTAGTCCTCCAAGTCTGACTAAGCACTAATATTTTGTAGTTTATATACATTCAAGAGGGAGGGATACATACAGTGGAGGTGGAGACTATCTAAAAACATGCAAATTCAGTGCAGCCCTGATCTAATCAGCATAACAGTGTCATTCAAATGCATAGGTGCTGATCCAATCAATCTGACGGTATGGCCCATACCTTCACATTATCACAGACAAAGGCACAGCTTTGCCTTGAGCTTGTCATACTAAATGGTCAGCAAGTGCTATAAGACAAATGGTTAATGTCTCTCACACCTGGGCTGCTTGACTTGATCTCCTAATTTTTAACTCAAAATGTAAAATAATTTACATAACTTTTTCAGTTATGTACAGAGGGGCAGACAGACAAAGTAACCGATATATAGACAGACAGACAGAAGAAGCAGACAAAAAACAGATATATAGACCAACAGATATATAAACAAATACACAGATAGGCAGACAGAGAAACAGGTATATAGACCAAAATATATATAGACAGATACACAGATAGGCAGACAGAGAAACAGATATATAGACCAACAAATATATAGACAGATAGGCAGACAGGGAAACAGATTTATAGACAGATACACAGATAGGCAGACAGAGAAACATATATATAGACCGACAGATATATAGACAGATACAAAGACAGGCAGACAGAGAAATATATATACAGACAGATACACAGATAGGCAGACAGAGAAACAGATATATAGACCAACAGATATAAAGACAGATACAAAGATAGGCAGACAGAGAAACAGATATATAAACAGATAAACAGAAAGGCAGAGAGAGAAACAGATGTATAGACCAACAGATATATAGACAGATACACAGATAGGCAGACAGAGAAACAGATATATAGACAGATACACAGATAGGCAGACAGAGAAACAGATATATAGACCAACAGATATATAGACTGAAACACAGACAGACAGAGAAACAGATATATATACCAACAGATATATAGACAGATACACAGATAGGAAGACTGAGAAACAGATATATAGAGAGATACACAGATAGGCCGACAGAGAAACAGATATATAGACCAAGAGATATATAGACAGATACACAGATAGGCAGACAAAGAAACAGATATATAGACCAACAAATATATAGACAGATAGGCAGACAGGGAAACAGATTTATAGACAGATACACAGATAGGCAGACAGAGAAACATATATATAGACCGACAGATATATAAACAAATACACAGATAGGCAGACAGAGAAACAGATATATAGACCAACACATACATAGACAGATACACAGATAGGCAGACTGAGTAAGAGATATATAGACCAACAGATATATAAACAAATACACAGATAGGCAGACGGAGAAACAGACATATAGACAAATACACAGATAGGCAGACTGAGTAACAGATATATAGACCAACAGATATATAGACAGGTACACAGACAGGCAGACTGAGTAACAGATATATAGACCAACAGATATATAGACAGATACACAGATAGGCAGACAGAGAAGCTGTCTGAGAAGCTAGCTTAATCAGTAGGATAGTTCATGTATAGGTTTTGTTGTATGTATATATGTAGCACTGTGGTCCTGTGAGGCACGACATTTTGTTCCACTGTATGTCCCCACATGTAGCGGAATGACAATAAAGCTCAACTTGACTTGACTTGACTTGAGAAATGGATATATAGACCAACAAATATATAGACTGATACAAAGATAGGTAGACTGAGTAACAGATATATAGACCAACAGATATATAGACAGATACACAGATAGGCAGACAGAGAAACAGGTATATAGACCAACAGATATATAGACAGAAACACAGACAGACAGAGAAACAGATATATATACCAACAGATATATAGACAGATACACAGATAGGAAGACTGAGAAACAGATATATAGAGAGATACACAGATAGGCAGACAGAGAAACAGATATATAGACCAACAGATATATAGACAGATACACAGATAGGCAGACAGAGAAACAGGTATATAGACCAACATATATATAGACCGATACTCAGATAGGCAGACAGAGAAACAGATATATAGACAGATACAGATAGGCAGACAGAGAAACAGATATATAGACCGACAGATATATAGACAGATACATAGATAGGCAGACAGACACAGACTGAGAAACAGATATATAGACAAAGATGCACACACAGATGGACTTGTAGGAACCATTACCTCGTTGAAACAGAGACCAGGTGATTTTGGGATGTTTTCACTTTAGTCCTCCAAGTCTGACTAAGCACTAATATTTTGTAGTTTATATACATTCAAGAGGGAGGGATACATACAGTGGAGGTGGAGACTATCTAAAAACATGCAAATTCAGTGCAGCCCTGATCTAATCAGCATAACAGTGTCATTCAAATGCATAGGTGCTGATCCAATCAATCTGACGGTATGGCCCATACCTTCACATTATCACAGACAAAGGCACAGCTTTGCCTTGAGCTTGTCATACTAAATGGTCAGCAAGTGCTATAAGACAAATGGTTAATGTCTCTCACACCTGGGCTGCTTGACTTGATCTCCTAATTTTTACCTCAAAATGTAAAATAATTTACATAACTTTTTCAGTTATGTACAGAGGGGCAGACAGACAAAGTAACCGATATATAGACAGACAGACAGAAGAAGCAGACAAAAAACAGATATATAGACCAACAGATATATAAACAAATACACAGATAGGCAGACAGAGAAACAGGTATATAGACCAAAATATATATAGACAGATACACAGATAGGCAGACAGAGAAACAGATATATAGACCAACAAATATATAGACAGATAGGCAGACAGGGAAACAGATTTATAGACAGATACACAGATAGGCAGACAGAGAAACATATATATAGACCGACAGATATATAGACAGATACAAAGACAGGCAGACAGAGAAATATATATACAGACAGATACACAGATAGGCAGACAGAGAAACAGATATATAGACCAACAGATATAAAGACATATACAAAGATAGGCAGACAGAGAAACAGATATATAAACAGATAAACAGAAAGGCAGAGAGAGAAACAGATATATAGACCAACAGATATATAGACAGATACACAGATAGGCAGACAGAGAAACAGATATATAGACAGATACACAGATAGGCAGAAAGAGAAACAGATATATAGACCAACAGATATATAGACTGAAAAACAGACAGACAGAGAAACAGATATATATACCAACAGATATATAGACAGATACACAGATAGGAAGACTGAGAAACAGATATATAGAGAGATACACAGATAGGCAGACAGAGAAAGAGATATATAGACCAACAGATATATAGACAGATACACAGATAGGCAGAAAGAGAAACAGATATATAAACAGATAAACAGAAAGGCAGAGAGAGAAACAGATATATAGACCAACAGATATATAGACAGATACACAGATAGGCAGACTGAGTAGCATATATATAGACCAACAGATATATAGACAGATACACAGATAGACAGACAGAGAAACATGTATATAGACAGATACACAGATAGGCAGACAGCGAAACAGATATATAGACCAACATATATATAGACAAATGCACAGATAGGCAGACAGAGAAACAGATATATAGACCTCCAGATATATAGACAGATACACAGATAGGACAACTGAGTAAAAGATATATAGACCAACAGATATATAGACAGATACACAGATAGGCACACAGAGAAACAGGTATATAGACCAACATATATATAGACAGATACACAGATAGGCAGACAGAGAAACAGATATATAGACCAACAGATATATAAACAAATACACAGATAGGCAGACAGAAATAGATATATAGACCAACACATACATAGACAGATAAACAGATAAGTAGACAGAGAAACAGATATATAGACCAACAGATGTATAGACAGATACACAGATAGGAAGACTGAGAAACAGATATATAGAGAGATACACAGATAGGCAGTCAGAGAAACTGATATATAGACCAACATAGACAGATACACAGATAGCCAGACAAACAAACAGATATATAGACAGATTCACGGATTGGCAGACAAGGAAAAAGATATATAGACAGATACACAGATAGGCAGACACAGAAACAGGTATATAGACCAACAGATATATAGACAGATACACAGACAGACAGACAGACAGACAGAGAAACAGATATATAGACCAACAGATATATAGACAGATACACAGATAGGCAGACAGAGAAACAGATATATAGACCAACAGATATATAGACAGATACACAGATAGGAAGACTGAGAAACAGATATATAGAGAGATACACAGATAGGCCGACAGAGAAACAGATATATAGACCAAGAGATATATAGACAGATACACAGATAGGCAGACAAAGAAACAGATATATAGACCAACAAATATATAGACAGATAGGCAGACAGGGAAACAGATTTATAGACAGATACACAGATAGGCAGAAAGAGAAACATATATATAGACCGACAGATATATGGACAGATACATAGATAGGCAGACAGAGAAATATATATACAGACAGATACACAGATAGGCAGACAGAGAAACAGATATATAGACCAACAGATATATAGACAAATACACAGATAGGCAGACTGAGTAACAGATATATAGTCCAACAGATATATAGACAGATACACAGATAGGCAGACTGAGTAACAGATATATAGACCAACATATATATAGACATGTACACAGATAGGCAGACAGAGAAACGGATATATAGACCAACAAATATATAGATTGATACACAGATAGGCAGACTGAGTAACATATATATAGACCAACAGATATATAGAGAGATACACAGATAGACAGACAGAGAAACATATATATAGACAGATACACAGATAGGCAGACTGAGTAACAGATATATAGACCAACATATATATAGACATGTACACAGATAGGCAGACAGAGAAACGGATATATAGACCAACAAATATATAGATTGATACACAGATAGGCAGACTGAGTAAAATATATATAGACCAACAGATATATAGAGAGATACACAGATAGACAGACAGAGAAACATATATAGACAGATACACAGATAGGCAGACTGAGTAACATATATATAGACCAACAGATATATAGACAGATACACAGATAGGCAGACAGCGAAACAGATATATAGACCAACATATATATAGACAAATGCAAAGATAGGCAGACAGAGAAACAGATATATAGACCACCAGATATATAGACAGATACACAGATAGGACAACTGAGTAAAAGATATATAGACCAACAGATATATAGACAGATACACAGATAGGCACACAGAGAAACAGGTATATAGACCAACATATATATGGACAGATACACAGATAGGCAGACAGAGAAACAGATATATAGACCAACAGATATATAAACAAATACACAGATAGGCAGACAGAAATAGATATATAGACCAACACATACATAGACAGATACACAGATAGGAAGACTGAGAAACAGATATATAGAGAGATACACAGATAGGCAGTCAGAGAAACTGATATATAGACCAACATAGACAGATACACAGATAGCCAGACAAACAAACAGATATATAGACAGATTCACGGATAGGCAGACAAGGAAAAAGATATATAGACAGATACACAGATAGGCAGACACAGAAACAGGTATATAGACCAACAGATATATAGACAGATACACAGATAGGCAGACACAGAAACAGGTATATAGACCAACAGATATATAGACAGATACACAGACAGACAGACAGACAGAGAAACAGATATATAGACCAACAGATATATAGACAGATACACAGATAGGCAGACAGAGAAAGAGATATATAGACCAACAGATATATAGACAGATACACAGATAGGAAGACTGAGAAACAGATATATAGAGAGATACACAGATAGGCCGACAGAGAAACAGATATATAGACCAAGAGATATATAGACAGATACACAGATAGGCAGACAAAGAAACAGATATATAGACCAACAAATATATAGACAGATAGGCAGACAGGGAAACAGATTTATAGACAGATACACAGATAGGCAGACAGAGAAACATATATATAGACCGACAGATATATAAACAAATACACAGATAGGCAGACAGAGAAACAGATATATAGACCAACACATACATAGACAGATACACAGATAAGTAGACAGAGAAACAGATATATAGACCAACAGATATATTGACAGATACACAGATAGGCAGACAAAGAAACAGATATATAGACCAACACATACATAGACAGATACTCAGAGAGGCAGACAGAGAAACAGATATATAGACCAACAGATATATTGACAGATACACAGATAGGCAGACAGAGAAACAGATATATAGACCAACACATACATAGACAGATACTCAGAGAGGCAGACAGAGAAACAGATATATAGACCAACAGATATATAGACAGATACACAGATAGGAAGACTGAGAAACGGATATATAGAGAGATACACATATATAGACCAACAGATATATAAACAAATACACAGATAGGCAGACGGAGAAACAGACATATAGACAAATACACAGATAGGCAGACTGAGTAACAGATATATAGACCAACAGATATATAGACAGGTACACAGATAGGCAGACTGAGTAACAGATATATAGACCAACAGATATATAGACAGATACACAGATAGGCAGACAGAGAAGCTGTCTGAGAAGCTAGCTTAATCAGTAGGATAGTTCATGTATAGGTTTTGTTGTATGTATATATGTAGCACTGTGGTCCTGTGAGGCACGACATTTTGTTCCACTGTATGTCCCCACATGTAGCGGAATGACAATAAAGCTCAACTTGACTTGACTTGACTTGAGAAATGGATATATAGACCAACAAATATATAGACTGATACACAGATAGGTAGACTGAGTAACAGATATATAGACCAACAGATATATAGACAGATACACAGATAGGCAGACAGAGAAACAGGTATATAGAACAACAGATATATAGACAGAAACACAGACAGACAGAGAAACAGATATATATACCAACAGATATATAGACAGATACACAGATAGGCAGACAGAGAAACAGGTATATAGAACAACAGATATATAGACAGAAACACAGACAGACAGAGAAACAGATATATATACCAACAGAAATATAGACAGATACACAGATAGGAAGACTGAGAAACAGATATATAGAGAGATACACAGATAGGCAGACAGAGAAACAGATATATAGACCAACAGATATATAGACAGATACACAGATAGGCAGACAGAGAAACAGGTATATAGACCAACATATATATAGACCGATACTCAGATAGGCAGACAGAGAAACAGATATAAAGACAGATACAGATAGGCAGACAGAGAAACAGATATATAGACCGACAGATATATAGACAGATACATAGATAGGCAGACAGACACAGACTGAGAAACAGATATATAGACGAAGATGCACACACAGATGGACTTGTTGGAACCATTACCTCGTTGAAACAGAGACCAGGTGATTTTGGGATGTTTTCACTTTAGTCCTCCAAGTCTGACTAAGCACTAATATTTTGTAGTTTATATACATTCAAGAGGGAGGGATACATACAGTGGAGGTGGAGACTATCTAAAAACATGCAAATTCAGTGCAGCCCTGATCTAATCAGCATAACAGTGTCATTCAAATGCATAGGTGCTGATCCAATCAATCTGACGGTATGGCCCATACCTTCACATTATCATAGACAAAGGCACAGCTTTGCCTTGAGCTTGTCATACTAAATGGTCAGTAAGTGCTATAAGACAAATGGTTAATGTCTCTCACACCTGGGCTGCTTGACTTGATCTCCTAATTTTTAACTCAAAATGTAAAATAATTTACATAACTTTTTCAGTTATGTACAGAGGGGCAGACAGACAAAGTAACCGATATATAGACAGACAGACAGAAGAAGCAGACAAAAAACAGATATGTAGACCAACAGATATATAAACAAATACACAGATAGGCAGACAGAGAAACAGGTATATAGACCAAAATATATATAGACAGATACACAGATAGGCAGACAGAGAAACAGATATATAGACCAACAAATATATAGACAGATAGGCAGACAGGGAAACAGATTTATAGACAGATACACAGATAGGCAGACAGAGAAACATATATATAGACCGACAGATATATAGACAGATACAAAGACAGGCAGACAGAGAAATATATATACAGACAGATACACAGATAAGCAGACAGAGAAACAGATATATAGACCAACAGATATAAAGACAGATACAAAGATAGGCAGACAGAGAAACAGATATATAAACAGATAAACAGAAAGGCAGAGAGAGAAATAGATATATAGACCAACAGATATATAGACAGATACACAGATAGGCAGACAGAGAAACAGATATATAGACAGATACACAGATAGGCAGACAGAGAAACAGATATATAGACCAACAGATATATAGACTGAAACACAGACAGACAGAGAAACAGATATATATACCAACAGATATATAGACAGATACACAGATAGGAAGACTGAGAAACAGATATATAGAGAGATACACAGATAGGCAGACAGAGAAAGAGATATATAGACCAACAGATATATAGACAGATACACAGATAGGCAGACAGAGAAACAGATATATAAACAGATAAACAGAAAGGCAGAGAGAGAAACAGATATATAGACCAACAGATATATAGACAGATACACAGATAGGCAGACAGAGAAACGGATATATAGACCAACAAATATATAGATTGATACACAGATAGGCAGACTGAGTAACATATATATAGACCAACAGATATATAGACAGATACACAGATAGACAGACAGAGAAACATATATATAAACAGATACACAGATAGGCAGACAGCGAAACAGATATATAGACCAACATATATATAGACAAATGCACAGATAGGCAGACAGAGAAACAGATATATAGACCACCAGATATAAAGACAGATACACAGATAGGCACACAGAGAAACAGGTATATAGACCAACATATATATAGACAGATACACAGATAGGCAGACAGAGAAACAAATATATAGACCAACAGATATATAAACAAATACACAGATAGGCAGACAGAAATAGATATATAGACCAACACATACATAGACAGATACACAGATAGGAAGACTGAGAAACAGATATATAGAGAGATACACAGATAGGCAGTCAGAGAAACTGATATATAGACCAACATAGACAGATACACAGATAGCCAGACAAACAAACAGATATATAGACAGATTCACGGATTGGCAGACAAGGAAAAAGATATATAGACAGATACACAGATAGGCAGACACAGAAACAGGTATATAGACCAACAGATATATAGACAGATACACAGACAGACAGACAGACAGAGAAACAGATATATAGACCAACAGATATATAGACAGATACACAGATAGGCAGACAGAGAAACAGATATATAGACCAACAGATATATAGACAGATACACAGATAGGAAGACTGAGAAACAGATATATAGAGAGATACACAGATAGGCCGACAGAGAAACAGATATATAGACCAAGAGATATATAGACAGATACACAGATAGGCAGACAGAGAAACATATATATAGACCGACAGATATATGGACAGATACATAGATAGGCAGACAGAGAAATATATATACAGACAGATACACAGATAGGCAGACAGAGAAACAGATATATAGACCAACAGATATATAGACAAATACACAGATAGGCAGACTGAGTAACAGATATATAGTCCAACAGATATATAGACAGATACACAGATAGGCAGACAGAGAAACGGATATATAGACCAACAAATATATAGATTGATACACAGATAGACAGACAGAGAAACATATATATAGACAGATACACAGATAGGCAGACTGAGTAACAGATATATAGACCAACATATATATAGACATGTACACAGATAGGCAGACAGAGAAACGGATATATAGACCAACAAATATATAGATTGATACACAGATAGGCAGACTGAGTAACATATATATAGACCAACAGATATATAGACAGATACACAGATAGACAGACAGAGAAACATATAGACAGATACACAGATAGGCAGACAGCGAAACAGATATATAGACCAACATATATATAGACAAATGCACAGATAGGCAGACAGAGAAACAGATATATAGACCACCAGATATATAGACAGATACACAGATAGGACAACTGAGTAAAAGATATATAGACCAACAGATATATAGACAGATACACAGATAGGCACACAGAGAAACAGGTATATAGACCAACATATATATAGACAGATACACAGATAGGCAGACAGAGAAACAGATATATAGACCAACAGATATATAAACAAATACACAGATAGGCAGACAGAAATAGATATATAGACCAACACATACATAGACAGATAAACAGATAAGTAGACAGAGAAACAGATATATATCACAACAGATGTATAGACAGATACACAGATAGGCAGACAAGGAAAAAGATATATAGACAGATACAGAGATAGGCAGACACAGAAACAGGTATATAGACCAACAGATATATAGACAGATACACAGAGAGACAGACAGACAGACAGACGGAGAAACAGATATATAGACCAACAGATATATAGACAGATACACAGATAGGCAGACAGAGAAACAGATATATAGACCAACAGATATATAGACAGATACACAGATAGGAAGACTGAGAAACAGATATATAGAGAGATACACAGATAGGCCGACAGAGAAACAGATATATAGACCAAGAGATATATAGACAGATACACAGATAGGCAGACAAAGAAACAGATATATAGACCAACAAATATATAGACAGATAGGCAGACAGGGAAACAGATTTATAGACAGATACACAGATAGGCAGACAGAGAAACATATATATAGACCGACAGATATATAAACAAATACACAGATAGGCAGACAGAGAAACAGATATATAGACCAACACATACATAGACAGATACACAGATAAGTAGACAGAGAAACAGATATATAGACCAACAGATATATTGACAGATACACAGATAGGCAGACAGAGAAACAGATATATAGACCAACACATACATAGACAGATACTCAGAGAGGCAGACAGAGAAACAGATATATAGACCAACAGATATATTGACAGATACACAGATAGGCAGACAGAGAAACAGATATATAGACCAACACATACATAGACAGATATTCAGAGAGGCAGACAGAGAAACAGATATATAGACCAACAGATATATAGACAGATACACAGATAGGAAGACTGAGAAACGGATATATAGAGAGATACACATATATAGACCAACAGATATATAAACAAATACACAGATAGGCAGACGGAGAAACAGACATATAGACAAATACACAGATAGGCTGACTGAGTAACAGATATATAGACCAACAGATATATAGACAGATACACAGATAGGCAGACAGAGAAGCTGTCTGAGAAGCTAGCTTAATCAGTAGGATAGTTCATGTATAGGTTTTGTTGTATGTATATATGTAGCACTGTGGTCCTGTGAGGCACGACATTTTGTTCCACTGTATGTCCCCACATGTAGCGGAATGACAATAAAGCTCAACTTGACTTGACTTGACTTGAGAAATGGATATATAGACCAACAAATATATAGACTGATACACAGATAGGTAGACTGAGTAACAGATATATAGACCAACAGATATATAGACAGATACACAGATAGGCAGACAGAGAAACAGGTATATAGAACAACAGATATATAGACAGAAACACAGACAGACAGAGAAACAGATATATATACCAACAGATATATATAGACAGATACACAGATAGGCAGACAGAGAAACAGGTATATAGAACAACAGATATATAGACAGAAACACAGACAGACAGAGAAACAGATATATATACCAACAGAAATATAGACAGATACACAGATAGGAAGACTGAGAAACAGATATATAGAGAGATACACAGATAGGCAGACAGGGAAACAGATATATAGACCAACAGATATATAGACAGATACACAGATAGGCAGACAGAGAAACAGGTATATAGACCAACATATATATAGACCGATACTCAGATAGGCAGACAGAGAAACAGATATATAGACAGATACAGATAGGCAGACAGAGAAACAGATATATAGACCGACAGATATATAGACAGATACATAGATAGGCAGACAGACACAGACTGAGAAACAGATATATAGACAAAGATGCACACACAGATGGACTTGTAGGAACCATTACCTCGTTGAAACAGAGACCAGGTGATTTTGGGATGTTTTCACTTTAGTCCTCCAAGTCTGACTAAGCACTAATATTTTGTAGTTTATATACATTCAAGAGGGAGGGATACATACAGTGGAGGTGGAGACTATCTAAAAACATGCAAATTCAGTGCAGCCCTGATCTAATCAGCATAACAGTGTCATTCAAATGCATAGGTGCTGATCCAATCAATCTGACGGTATGGCCCATACCTTCACATTATCACAGACAAAGGCACAGCTTTGCCTTGAGCTTGTCATACTAAATGGTCAGTAAGTGCTATAAGACAAATGGTTAATGTCTCTCACACCTGGGCTGCTTGACTTGATCTCCTAATTTTTAACTCAAAATGTAAAATAATTTACATAACTTTTTCAGTTATGTACAGAGGGGCAGACAGACAAAGTAACCGATATATAGACAGACAGACAGAAGAAGCAGACAAAAAACAGATATATAGACCAACAGATATATAAACAAATACACAGATAGGCAGACAGAGAAACAGGTATATAGACCAAAATATATATAGACAGATACACAGATAGGCAGACAGAGAAACAGATATATAGACCAACAAATATATAGACAGATAGGCAGACAGGGAAACAGATTTATAGACAGATACACAGATAGGCAGACAGAGAAACATATATATAGACCGACAGATATATAGACAGATACAAAGACAGGCAGACAGAGAAATATATATACAGACAGATACACAGATAAGCAGACAGAGAAACAGATATATAGACCAACAGATATAAAGACAGATACAAAGATAGGCAGACAGAGAAACAGATATATAAACAGATAAACAGAAAGGCAGAGAGAGAAATAGATATATAGACCAACAGATATATAGACAGATACACAGATAGGCAGACAGAGAAACAGATATATAGACAGATACACAGATAGGCAGACAGAGAAACAGATATATAGACCAACAGATATATAGACTGAAACACAGACAGACAGAGAAACAGATATATATACCAACAGATATATAGACAGATACACAGATAGGAAGACTGAGAAACAGATATATAGAGAGATACACAGATAGGCAGACAGAGAAAGAGATATATAGACCAACAGATATATAGACAGATACACAGATAGGCAGACAGAGAAACAGATATATAAACAGATAAACAGAAAGGCAGAGAGAGAAACAGATATATAGACCAACAGATATATAGACAGATACACAGATAGGCAGACAGAGAAACGGATATATAGACCAACAAATATATAGATTGATACACAGATAGGCAGACTGAGTAACATATATATAGACCAACAGATATATAGACAGATACACAGATAGACAGACAGAGAAACATATATATAAACAGATACACAGATAGGCAGACAGCGAAACAGATATATAGACCAACATATATATAGACAAATGCACAGATAGGCAGACAGAGAAACAGATATATAGACCACCAGATATAAAGACAGATACACAGATAGGCACACAGAGAAACAGGTATATAGACCAACATATATATAGACAGATACACAGATAGGCAGACAGAGAAACAAATATATAGACCAACAGATATATAAACAAATACACAGATAGGCAGACAGAAATAGATATATAGACCAACACATACATAGACAGATACACAGATAGGAAGACTGAGAAACAGATATATAGAGAGATACACAGATAGGCAGTCAGAGAAACTGATATATAGACCAACATAGACAGATACACAGATAGCCAGACAAACAAACAGATATATAGACAGATTCACGGATTGGCAGACAAGGAAAAAGATATATAGACAGATACACAGATAGGCAGACACAGAAACAGGTATATAGACCAACAGATATATAGACAGATACACAGACAGACAGACAGACAGAGAAACAGATATATAGACCAACAGATATATAGACAGATACACAGATAGGCAGACAGAGAAACAGATATATAGACCAACAGATATATAGACAGATACACAGATAGGAAGACTGAGAAACAGATATATAGAGAGATACACAGATAGGCCGACAGAGAAACAGATATATAGACCAAGAGATATATAGACAGATACACAGATAGGCAGACAGAGAAACATATATATAGACCGACAGATATATGGACAGATACATAGATAGGCAGACAGAGAAATATATATACAGACAGATACACAGATAGGCAGACAGAGAAACAGATATATAGACCAACAGATATATAGACAAATACACAGATAGGCAGACTGAGTAACAGATATATAGTCCAACAGATATATAGACAGATACACAGATAGGCAGACAGAGAAACGGATATATAGACCAACAAATATATAGATTGATACACAGATAGACAGACAGAGAAACATATATATAGACAGATACACAGATAGGCAGACTGAGTAACAGATATATAGACCAACATATATATAGACATGTACACAGATAGGCAGACAGAGAAACGGATATATAGACCAACAAATATATAGATTGATACACAGATAGGCAGACTGAGTAACATATATATAGACCAACAGATATATAGACAGATACACAGATAGACAGACAGAGAAACATATAGACAGATACACAGATAGGCAGACAGCGAAACAGATATATAGACCAACATATATATAGACAAATGCACAGATAGGCAGACAGAGAAACAGATATATAGACCACCAGATATATAGACAGATACACAGATAGGACAACTGAGTAAAAGATATATAGACCAACAGATATATAGACAGATACACAGATAGGCACACAGAGAAACAGGTATATAGACCAACATATATATAGACAGATACACAGATAGGCAGACAGAGAAACAGATATATAGACCAACAGATATATAAACAAATACACAGATAGGCAGACAGAAATAGATATATAGACCAACACATACATAGACAGATAAACAGATAAGTAGACAGAGAAACAGATATATATCACAACAGATGTATAGACAGATACACAGATAGGCAGACAAGGAAAAAGATATATAGACAGATACAGAGATAGGCAGACACAGAAACAGGTATATAGACCAACAGATATATAGACAGATACACAGACAGACAGACAGACAGACAGACGGAGAAACAGATATATAGACCAACAGATATATAGACAGATACACAGATAGGCAGACAGAGAAACAGATATATAGACCAACAGATATATAGACAGATACACAGATAGGAAGACTGAGAAACAGATATATAGAGAGATACACAGATAGGCCGACAGAGAAACAGATATATAGACCAAGAGATATATAGACAGATACACAGATAGGCAGACAAAGAAACAGATATATAGACCAACAAATATATAGACAGATAGGCAGACAGGGAAACAGATTTATAGACAGATACACAGATAGGCAGACAGAGAAACATATATATAGACCGACAGATATATAAACAAATACACAGATAGGCAGACAGAGAAACAGATATATAGACCAACACATACATAGACAGATACACAGATAAGTAGACAGAGAAACAGATATATAGACCAACAGATATATTGACAGATACACAGATAGGCAGACAGAGAAACAGATATATAGACCAACACATACATAGACAGATACTCAGAGAGGCAGACAGAGAAACAGATATATAGACCAACAGATATATTGACAGATACACAGATAGGCAGACAGAGAAACAGATATATAGACCAACACATACATAGACAGATATTCAGAGAGGCAGACAGAGAAACAGATATATAGACCAACAGATATATAGACAGATACACAGATAGGAAGACTGAGAAACGGATATATAGAGAGATACACATATATAGACCAACAGATATATAAACAAATACACAGATAGGCAGACGGAGAAACAGACATATAGACAAATACACAGATAGGCTGACTGAGTAACAGATATATAGACCAACAGATATATAGACAGATACACAGATAGGCAGACAGAGAAGCTGTCTGAGAAGCTAGCTTAATCAGTAGGATAGTTCATGTATAGGTTTTGTTGTATGTATATATGTAGCACTGTGGTCCTGTGAGGCACGACATTTTGTTCCACTGTATGTCCCCACATGTAGCGGAATGACAATAAAGCTCAACTTGACTTGACTTGACTTGAGAAATGGATATATAGACCAACAAATATATAGACTGATACACAGATAGGTAGACTGAGTAACAGATATATAGACCAACAGATATATAGACAGATACACAGATAGGCAGACAGAGAAACAGGTATATAGAACAACAGATATATAGACAGAAACACAGACAGACAGAGAAACAGATATATATACCAACAGATATATAGACAGATACACAGATAGGCAGACAGAGAAACAGGTATATAGAACAACAGATATATAGACAGAAACACAGACAGACAGAGAAACAGATATATATACCAACAGAAATATAGACAGATACACAGATAGGAAGACTGAGAAACAGATATATAGAGAGATACACAGATAGGCAGACAGGGAAACAGATATATAGACCAACAGATATATAGACAGATACACAGATAGGCAGACAGAGAAACAGGTATATAGACCAACATATATATAGACCGATACTCAGATAGGCAGACAGAGAAACAGATATATAGACAGATACAGATAGGCAGACAGAGAAACAGATATATAGACCGACAGATATATAGACAGATACATAGATAGGCAGACAGACACAGACTGAGAAACAGATATATAGACAAAGATGCACACACAGATGGACTTGTAGGAACCATTACCTCGTTGAAACAGAGACCAGGTGATTTTGGGATGTTTTCACTTTAGTCCTCCAAGTCTGACTAAGCACTAATATTTTGTAGTTTATATACATTCAAGAGGGAGGGATACATACAGTGGAGGTGGAGACTATCTAAAAACATGCAAATTCAGTGCAGCCCTGATCTAATCAGCATAACAGTGTCATTCAAATGCATAGGTGCTGATCCAATCAATCTGACGGTATGGCCCATACCTTCACATTATCACAGACAAAGGCACAGCTTTGCCTTGAGCTTGTCATACTAAATGGTCAGTAAGTGCTATAAGACAAATGGTTAATGTCTCTCACACCTGGGCTGCTTGACTTGATCTCCTAATTTTTAACTCAAAATGTAAAATAATTTACATAACTTTTTCAGTTATGTACAGAGGGGCAGACAGACAAAGTAACCGATATATAGACAGACAGACAGAAGAAGCAGACAAAAAACAGATATATAGACCAACAGATATATAAACAAATACACAGATAGGCAGACAGAGAAACAGGTATATAGACCAAAATATATATAGACAGATACACAGATAGGCAGACAGAGAAACAGATATATAGACCAACAAATATATAGACAGATAGGCAGACAGGGAAACAGATTTATAGACAGATACACAGATAGGCAGACAGAGAAACATATATATAGACCGACAGATATATAGACAGATACAAAGACAGGCAGACAGAGAAATATATATACAGACAGACACACAGATAAGCAGACAGAGAAACAGATATATAGACCAACAGATATAAAGACAGATACAAAGATAGGCAGACAGAGAAACAGATATATAAACAGATAAACAGAAAGGCAGAGAGAGAGAGAAATAGATATATAGACCAACAGATATATAGACAGATACACAGATAGGCAGACAGAGAAACAGATATATAGACAGATACACAGATAGGCAGACAGAGAAACAGATATATAGACCAACAGATATATAGACTGAAACACAGACAGACAGAGAAACAGATATATATACCAACAGATATATAGACAGATACACAGATAGGAAGACTGAGAAACAGATATATAGAGAGATACACAGATAGGCAGACAGAGAAAGAGATATATAGACCAACAGATATATAGACAGATACACAGATAGGCAGACAGAGAAACAGATATATAAACAGATAAACAGAAAGGCAGAGAGAGAAACAGATATATAGACCAACAGATATATAGACAGATACACAGATAGGCAGACAGAGAAACGGATATATAGACCAACAAATATATAGATTGATACACAGATAGGCAGACTGAGTAACATATATATAGACCAACAGATATATAGACAGATACACAGATAGACAGACAGAGAAACATATATATAAACAGATACACAGATAGGCAGACAGCGAAACAGATATATAGACCAACATATATATAGACAAATGCACAGATAGGCAGACAGAGAAACAGATATATAGACCACCAGATATAAAGACAGATACACAGATAGGCACACAGAGAAACAGGTATATAGACCAACATATATATAGACAGATACACAGATAGGCAGACAGAGAAACAAATATATAGACCAACAGATATATAAACAAATACACAGATAGGCAGACAGAAATAGATATATAGACCAACACATACATAGACAGATACACAGATAGGAAGACTGAGAAACAGATATATAGAGAGATACACAGATAGGCAGTCAGAGAAACTGATATATAGACCAACATAGACAGATACACAGATAGCCAGACAAACAAACAGATATATAGACAGATTCACGGATTGGCAGACAAGGAAAAAGATATATAGACAGATACACAGATAGGCAGACACAGAAACAGGTATATAGACCAACAGATATATAGACAGATACACAGACAGACAGACAGACAGAGAAACAGATATATAGACCAACAGATATATAGACAGATACACAGATAGGCAGACAGAGAAACAGATATATAGACCAACAGATATATAGACAGATACACAGATAGGAAGACTGAGAAACAGATATATAGAGAGATACACAGATAGGCCGACAGAGAAACAGATATATAGACCAAGAGATATATAGACAGATACACAGATAGGCAGACAGAGAAACATATATATAGACCGACAGATATATGGACAGATACATAGATAGGCAGACAGAGAAATATATATACAGACAGATACACAGATAGGCAGACAGAGAAACAGATATATAGACCAACAGATATATAGACAAATACACAGATAGGCAGACTGAGTAACAGATATATAGTCCAACAGATATATAGACAGATACACAGATAGGCAGACAGAGAAACGGATATATAGACCAACAAATATATAGATTGATACACAGATAGACAGACAGAGAAACATATATATAGACAGATACACAGATAGGCAGACTGAGTAACAGATATATAGACCAACATATATATAGACATGTACACAGATAGGCAGACAGAGAAACGGATATATAGACCAACAAATATATAGATTGATACACAGATAGGCAGACTGAGTAACATATATATAGACCAACAGATATATAGACAGATACACAGATAGACAGACAGAGAAACATATAGACAGATACACAGATAGGCAGACAGCGAAACAGATATATAGACCAACATATATATAGACAAATGCACAGATAGGCAGACAGAGAAACAGATATATAGACCACCAGATATATAGACAGATACACAGATAGGACAACTGAGTAAAAGATATATAGACCAACAGATATATAGACAGATACACAGATAGGCACACAGAGAAACAGGTATATAGACCAACATATATATAGACAGATACACAGATAGGCAGACAGAGAAACAGATATATAGACCAACAGATATATAAACAAATACACAGATAGGCAGACAGAAATAGATATATAGACCAACACATACATAGACAGATAAACAGATAAGTAGACAGAGAAACAGATATATATCACAACAGATGTATAGACAGATACACAGATAGGCAGACAAGGAAAAAGATATATAGACAGATACAGAGATAGGCAGACACAGAAACAGGTATATAGACCAACAGATATATAGACAGATACACAGACAGACAGACAGACAGACGGAGAAACAGATATATAGACCAACAGATATATAGACAGATACACAGATAGGCAGACAGAGAAACAGATATATAGACCAACAGATATATAGACAGATACACAGATAGGAAGACTGAGAAACAGATATATAGAGAGATACACAGATAGGCCGACAGAGAAACAGATATATAGACCAAGAGATATATAGACAGATACACAGATAGGCAGACAAAGAACCAGATATATAGACCAACAAATATATAGACAGATAGGCAGACAGGGAAACAGATTTATAGACAGATACACAGATAGGCAGACAGAGAAACATATATATAGACCGACAGATATATAAACAAATACACAGATAGGCAGACAGAGAAACAGATATATAGACCAACACATACATAGACAGATACACAGATAAGTAGACAGAGAAACAGATATATAGACCAACAGATATATTGACAGATACACAGATAGGCAGACAGAGAAACAGATATATAGACCAACACATACATAGACAGATACTCAGAGAGGCAGACAGAGAAACAGATATATAGACCAACAGATATATTGACAGATACACAGATAGGCAGACAGAGAAACAGATATATAGACCAACACATACATAGACAGATATTCAGAGAGGCAGACAGAGAAACAGATATATAGACCAACAGATATATAGACAGATACACAGATAGGAAGACTGAGAAACGGATATATAGAGAGATACACATATATAGACCAACAGATATATAAACAAATACACAGATAGGCAGACGGAGAAACAGACATATAGACAAATACACAGATAGGCTGACTGAGTAACAGATATATAGACCAACAGATATATAGACAGATACACAGATAGGCAGACAGAGAAGCTGTCTGAGAAGCTAGCTTAATCAGTAGGATAGTTCATGTATAGGTTTTGTTGTATGTATATATGTAGCACTGTGGTCCTGTGAGGCACGACATTTTGTTCCACTGTATGTCCCCACATGTAGCGGAATGACAATAAAGCTCAACTTGACTTGACTTGACTTGAGAAATGGATATATAGACCAACAAATATATAGACTGATACACAGATAGGTAGACTGAGTAACAGATATATAGACCAACAGATATATAGACAGATACACAGATAGGCAGACAGAGAAACAGGTATATAGAACAACAGATATATAGACAGAAACACAGACAGACAGAGAAACAGATATATATACCAACAGATATATAGACAGATACACAGATAGGCAGACAGAGAAACAGGTATATAGAACAACAGATATATAGACAGAAACACAGACAGACAGAGAAACAGATATATATACCAACAGAAATATAGACAGATACACAGATAGGAAGACTGAGAAACAGATATATAGAGAGATACACAGATAGGCAGACAGGGAAACAGATATATAGACCAACAGATATATAGACAGATACACAGATAGGCAGACAGAGAAACAGGTATATAGACCAACATATATATAGACCGATACTCAGATAGGCAGACAGAGAAACAGATATATAGACAGATACAGATAGGCAGACAGAGAAACAGATATATAGACCGACAGATATATAGACAGATACATAGATAGGCAGACAGACACAGACTGAGAAACAGATATATAGACAAAGATGCACACACAGATGGACTTGTAGGAACCATTACCTCGTTGAAACAGAGACCAGGTGATTTTGGGATGTTTTCACTTTAGTCCTCCAAGTCTGACTAAGCACTAATATTTTGTAGTTTATATACATTCAAGAGGGAGGGATACATACAGTGGAGGTGGAGACTATCTAAAAACATGCAAATTCAGTGCAGCCCTGATCTAATCAGCATAACAGTGTCATTCAAATGCATAGGTGCTGATCCAATCAATCTGACGGTATGGCCCATACCTTCACATTATCACAGACAAAGGCACAGCTTTGCCTTGAGCTTGTCATACTAAATGGTCAGTAAGTGCTATAAGACAAATGGTTAATGTCTCTCACACCTGGGCTGCTTGACTTGATCTCCTAATTTTTAACTCAAAATGTAAAATAATTTACATAACTTTTTCAGTTATGTACAGAGGGGCAGACAGACAAAGTAACCGATATATAGACAGACAGACAGAAGAAGCAGACAAAAAACAGATATATAGACCAACAGATATATAAACAAATACACAGATAGGCAGACAGAGAAACAGGTATATAGACCAAAATATATATAGACAGATACACAGATAGGCAGACAGAGAAACAGATATATAGACCAACAAATATATAGACAGATAGGCAGACAGGGAAACAGATTTATAGACAGATACACAGATAGGCAGACAGAGAAACATATATATAGACCGACAGATATATAGACAGATACAAAGACAGGCAGACAGAGAAATATATATACAGACAGATACACAGATAAGCAGACAGAGAAACAGATATACAGACCAACAGATATAAAGACAGATACAAAGATAGGCAGACAGAGAAAACAGATATATAAACAGATAAACAGAAAGGCAGAGAGAGAAACAGATATATAGACCAACAGATATATAGACAGATACACAGATAGGCAGACAGAGAAACAGATATATAGACAGATACACAGATAGGCAGACAGAGAAACAGATATATAGACCAACAGATATATAGACTGAAACACAGACAGACAGAGAAACAGATATATATACCAACAGATATATAGACAGATACACAGATAGGAAGACTGAGAAACAGATATATAGAGAGATACACAGATAGGCAGACAGAGAAAGAGATATATAGACCAACAGATATATAGACAGATACACAGATAGGCAGACAGAGAAACAGATATATAAACAGATAAACAGAAAGGCAGAGAGAGAAACAGATATATAGACCAACAGATATATAGACAGATACACAGATAGGCAGACAGAGAAACGGATATATAGACCAACAAATATATAGATTGATACACAGATAGGCAGACTGAGTAACATATATATAGACCAACAGATATATAGACAGATACACAGATAGACAGACAGAGAAACATATATATAAACAGATACACAGATAGGCAGACAGCGAAACAGATATATAGACCAACATATATATAGACAAATGCACAGATAGGCAGACAGAGAAACAGATATATAGACCACCAGATATAAAGACAGATACACAGATAGGCACACAGAGAAACAGGTATATAGACCAACATATATATAGACAGATACACAGATAGGCAGACAGAGAAACAAATATATAGACCAACAGATATATAAACAAATACACAGATAGGCAGACAGAAATAGATATATAGACCAACACATACATAGACAGATAAACAGATAAGTAGACAGAGAAACAGATATATAGACCAACAGATGTATAGACAGATACACAGATAGGAAGACTGAGAAACAGATATATAGAGAGATACACAGATAGGCAGTCAGAGAAACTGATATATAGACCAACATAGACAGATACACAGATAGCCAGACAAACAAACAGATATATAGACAGATTCACGGATTGGCAGACAAGGAAAAAGATATATAGACAGATACACAGATAGGCAGACACAGAAACAGGTATATAGACCAACAGATATATAGACAGATACACAGACAGACAGACAGACAGAGAAACAGATATATAGACCAACAGATATATAGACAGATACACAGATAGGCAGACAGAGAAACAGATATATAGACCAACAGATATATAGACAGATACACAGATAGGAAGACTGAGAAACAGATATATAGAGAGATACACAGATAGGCCGACAGAGAAACAGATATATAGACCAAGAGATATATAGACAGATACACAGATAGGCAGACAGAGAAACATATATATAGACCGACAGATATATGGACAGATACATAGATAGGCAGACAGAGAAATATATATACAGACAGATACACAGATAGGCAGACAGAGAAACAGATATATAGACCAACAGATATATAGACAAATACACAGATAGGCAGACTGAGTAACAGATATATAGTCCAACAGATATATAGACAGATACACAGATAGGCAGACAGAGAAACGGATATATAGACCAACAAATATATAGATTGATACACAGATAGACAGACAGAGAAACATATATATAGACAGATACACAGATAGGCAGACTGAGTAACAGATATATAGACCAATATATATATAGACATGTGCACAGATAGGCAGACAGAGAAACGGATATATAGACCAACAAATATATAGATTGATACACAGATAGGCAGACTGAGTAACATATATATAGACCAACAGATATATAGACAGATACACAGATAGACAGACAGAGAAACATATAGACAGATACACAGATAGGCAGACAGCGAAACAGATATATAGACCAACATATATATAGACAAATGCACAGATAGGCAGACAGAGAAACAGATATATAGACCACCAGATATATAGACAGATACACAGATAGGCACACAGAGAAACAGGTATATAGACCAACATATATATAGACAGATACACAGATAGGCAGACAGAGAAACAGATATATAGACCAACAGATATATAAACAAATACACAGATAGGCAGACAGAAATAGATATATAGACCAACACATACATAGACAGATAAACAGATAAGTAGACAGAGAAACAGATATATATACCAACAGATGTATAGACAGATACACAGATAGGAAGACTGAGAAACAGATATATAGAGAGATACACAGATAGGCAGTCAGAGAAACTGATATATAGACCAACATAGACAGATACACAGATAGCCAGACAAACAAACAGATATATAGACAGATTCACGGATAGGCAGACAAGGAAAAAGATATATAGACAGATACACAGATAGGCAGACACAGAAACAGGTATATAGACCAACAGATATATAGACAGATACACAGACAGACAGACAGAGAAACAGATATATAGACCAACAGATACATAGACAGATACACAGATAGGCAGACAGAGAAACAGATATATAGACCAACAGATATATAGACAGATACACAGATAGGAAGACTGAGAAACAGATATATAGAGAGATACACAGATAGGCCGACAGAGAAACAGGTATATAGACCAAGAGATATTTAGACAGATACACAGATAGGCAGACAAAGAAACAGATATATAGACCAACAAATATATAGACAGATAGGCAGACAGGGAAACAGATTTATAGACAGATACACAGATAGGCAGACAGAGAAACATATATATAGACCGACAGATATATAAACAAATACACAGATAGGCAGACAGAGAAACAGATATATAGACCAACACATACATAGACAGATACACAGATAAGTAGACAGAGAAACAGATATATATAGACCGACAGATATATAGACAGATACATAGATAGGCAGACAGACACAGACTGAGAAACAGATATATAGACAAAGATGCACACACAGATGGACTTGTAGGAACCATTACCTCGTTGAAACAGAGACCAGGTGATTTTGGGATGTTTTCACTTTAGTCCTCCAAGTCTGACTAAGCACTAATATTTTGTAGTTTATATACATTCAAGAGGGAGGGATACATACAGTGGAGGTGGAGACTATCTAAAAACATGCAAATTCAGTGCAGCCCTGATCTAATCAGCATAACAGTGTCATTCAAATGCATAGGTGCTGATCCAATCAATCTGACGGTATGGCCCATACCTTCACATTATCACAGACAAAGGCACAGCTTTGCCTTGAGCTTGTCATACTAAATGGTCAGTAAGTGCTATAAGACAAATGGTTAATGTCTCTCACACCTGGGCTGCTTGACTTGATCTCCTAATTTTTAACTCAAAATGTAAAATAATTTACATAACTTTTTCAGTTATGTACAGAGGGGCAGACAGACAAAAGTAACCGATATATAGACAGACAGACAGAAGAAGCAGACAAAAAACAGATATATAGACCAACAGATATATAAACAAATACACAGATAGGCAGACAGAGAAACAGGTATATAGACCAAAATATATATAGACAGATACACAGATAGGCAGACAGAGAAACAGATATATAGACCAACAAATATATAGACAGATAGGCAGACAGGGAAACAGATTTATAGACAGATACACACATAGGCAGACAGAGAAACATGTATATAGACCGACAGATATATAGACAGATACAAAGACAGGCAGACAGAGAAATATATATACAGACAGATACACAGATAGGCAGACAGAGAAACAGATATATAGACCAACAGATATAAAGACAGATACAAAGATAGGCAGACAGAGAAAAAGATATATAAACAGATAAACAGAAAGGCAGAGAGAGAAACAGATATATAGACCAACAGATAAATAGACAGATACACAGATAGGCAGACAGAGAAACAGATATATAGACAGATACACAGATAGGCAGACAGAGAAAACAGATATATAGACCAACAGATATATAGACTGAAACACAGACAGACAGAGAAACAGATATATATACCAACAGATATATAGACAGATACACAGATAGGAAGACTGAGAAACAGATATATAGAGAGATACACAGATAGGCAGACAGAGAAACAGATATATAGACCAACAGATATAAAGACAGATACACAGATAGGCAGACAGAGAAACAGATATATAAACAGATAAACAGAAAGGCAGAGAGAGAAACAGATATATAGACCAACAGATATATAGACAGATACACAGATAGGCAGACAGAGAAACAGATATATAGACAGATACACAGATAGGCAGATAGAGAAACAGATATATAGACCAACAGATATATAGACTGAAACACAGACAGACAGAGAAACAGATATATATATACCAACAGATATATAGACAGATACACAGATAGGAAGACTGAGAAACAGATATATAGAGAGATACACAGATAGGCAGACAGAGAAACAGATATATAGACCAACAGATATATAGACAGATACACAGATAGGCAGACAGAGAAACAGATATATAGAGAGATACACAGATAGGCAGACAGAGAAACAGATATATAGACCAACAGATATATAGACAGATACATAGATAGGCAGACAGAGAAATATATATACAGACAGATACACAGATGGCAGACAGAGAAACAGATATATAGACCAACAGATATATAGACAAATACACAGATAGGCAGACTGAGTAACAGATATCTAGTCCAACAGATATATAGACAGATACACAGATAGGCAGACTGAGTAACAGATATATAGACCAACATATATATAGACATGTACACAGATAGGCAGACAGAGAAACGGATATATAGACCAACAAATATATAGATTGATACACAGATAGGCAGACTGAGTAACATATATATAGACCAACAGATATATAGACAGATACACAGATAGACAGACAGAGAAACATATATATAGACAGATACACAGATAGGCAGACAGCGAAACAGATATATAGACCAACATATATATAGACAAATGCACAGATAGGCAGACAGAGAAACAGATATATAGACCACCAGATATATAGACAGATACACAGATAGGACAACTGAGTAAAAGATATATAGACCAACAGATATATAGACAGATACACAGATAGGCACACAGAGAAACAGATATATAGACCAACATAGATATAGACAGATACACAGATAGGCAGACAGAGAAACAGATATATAGACCAACAGATATATAAACAAATACACAGATAGGCAGACAGAAACAGATATATAGACCAACACATATATAGACAGATAAACAGATAAGTAGACAGAGAAACAGATATATAGACCAACAGATGTATAGACAGATACACAGATAGGAAGACTGAGAAACAGATATATAGAGAGATACACAGATAGGCAGTCAGAGAAACAGATATATAGACCAACATAGACAGATACACAGATAGCCAGACAAACAAACAGATATATAGACAGATTCACGGATAGGCAGACAAGGAAAAAGATATATAGACAGATACACAGATAGGCAGACACAGAAACAGGTATATAGACCAACAGATATATAGACAGATACCCAGACAGACAGACAGAGAAACAGATATATAGACCAACAGATATATAGACAGATACACAGATAGGCAGACAGAGAAACAGATATATAGACCAACAGATATATAGACAGATACACAGATAGGAAGACTGAGAAACAGATATATAGAGAGATACACAGATAGGCCGACAGAGAAACAGGTATATAGACCAAGAGATATTTAGACAGATACACAGATAGGCAGACAAAGAAACAGATATATAGACCAACAAATATATAGACAGATAGGCAGACAGGGAAACAGATTTATAGACAGATACACAGATAGGCAGACAGAGAAACATATATATAGACCGACAGATATATAAACAAATACACAGATAGGCAGACAGAGAAACAGATATATAGACCAACACATACATAGACAGATACACAGATAAGTAGACAGAGAAACAGATATATAGACCAACAGATATATTGACAGATACACAGATAGGCAGACAGAGAAACAGATATATAGACCAACACATACATAGACAGATACTCAGAGAGGCAGACAGAGAAACAGATATATAGACCAACAGATATATAGACAGATACACAGATAGGAAGACTGAGAAACGGATATATAGAGAGATACACATATATAGACCAACAGATATATAAACAAATACACAGATAGGCAGACAGAGAAACAGACATATAGACAAATACACAGATAGGCAGACTGAGTAACAGATATATAGACCAACAGATATATAGACAGGTACACAGATAGGCAGACTGAGTAACAGATATATAGACCAACAGATATATAGACAGATACACAGATAGGCAGACAGAGAAGCTGTCTGAGAAGCTAGCTTAATCAGTAGGATAGTTCATGTATAGGTTTTGTTGTATGTATATATGTAGCACTGTGGTCCTGTGAGGCACGACATTTTGTTCCACTGTATGTCCCCACATGTAGCGGAATGACAATAAAGCTCAACTTGACTTGACTTGACTTGAGAAATGGATATATAGACCAACAAATATATAGACTGATACACAGATAGGTAGACTGAGTAACAGATATATAGACCAACAGATATATAGACAGATACACAGATAGGCAGACAGAGAAACAGGTATATAGACCAACAGATATATAGACAGATACACAGATAGACAGACAGAGAAACAGATATATAGACGAACAGATATATAGACAGTACACAGATAGGAAGACTGAGAAACAGATATATAGACTGATACACAGATAGGCAGACAGAGAAACAGATGTATAGACCAACAGATATATAGTCAGATACACAGACAGGCAGACTGAGTAACAGATATATAGACCAATAGATATATAGACAGATACACAGATATGCAGACAGAGAAACAGATATATAGAGAGATACACAGATAGGCAGACAGAGAAACAGATATATAGACCAACATAGATATAGACAGATACACAGATAGGCAGACAGAGAAACAGATATATAGACCAACAGATATATAAACAAATACACAGATAGGCAGACAGAAATAGATATATAGACCAACACATATATAGACAGATAAACAGATAAGTAGACAGAGAAACAGATATATAGACCAACAGATGTATAGACAGATACACAGATAGGAAGACTGAGAAACAGATATATAGAGAGATACACAGATAGGCAGTCAGAGAAACAGATATATAGACCAACATAGACAGATACACAGATAGCCAGACAAACAAACAGATATATAGACAGATTCACGGATAGGCAGACAAGGAAAAAGATATATAGACAGATACACAGATAGGCAGACACAGAAACAGGTATATAGACCAACAGATATATAGACAGATACCCAGACAGACAGACAGAGAAACAGATATATAGACCAACAGATATATAGACAGATACACAGATAGGCAGACAGAGAAACAGATATATAGACCAACAGATATATAGACAGATACACAGATAGGAAGACTGAGAAACAGATATATAGAGAGATACACAGATAGGCCGACAGAGAAACAGGTATATAGACCAAGAGATATTTAGACAGATACACAGATAGGCAGACAAAGAAACAGATATATAGACCAACAAATATATAGACAGATAGGCAGACAGGGAAACAGATTTATAGACAGATACACAGATAGGCAGACAGAGAAACATATATATAGACCGACAGATATATAAACAAATACACAGATAGGCAGACAGAGAAACAGATATATAGACCAACACATACATAGACAGATACACAGATAAGTAGACAGAGAAACAGATATATAGACCAACAGATATATTGACAGATACACAGATAGGCAGACAGAGAAACAGATATATAGACCAACACATACATAGACAGATACTCAGAGAGGCAGACAGAGAAACAGATATATAGACCAACAGATATATAGACAGATACACAGATAGGAAGACTGAGAAACGGATATATAGAGAGATACACATATATAGACCAACAGATATATAAACAAATACACAGATAGGCAGACAGAGAAACAGACATATAGACAAATACACAGATAGGCAGACTGAGTAACAGATATATAGACCAACAGATATATAGACAGGTACACAGATAGGCAGACTGAGTAACAGATATATAGACCAACAGATATATAGACAGATACACAGATAGGCAGACAGAGAAGCTGTCTGAGAAGCTAGCTTAATCAGTAGGATAGTTCATGTATAGGTTTTGTTGTATGTATATATGTAGCACTGTGGTCCTGTGAGGCACGACATTTTGTTCCACTGTATGTCCCCACATGTAGCGGAATGACAATAAAGCTCAACTTGACTTGACTTGACTTGAGAAATGGATATATAGACCAACAAATATATAGACTGATACACAGATAGGTAGACTGAGTAACAGATATATAGACCAACAGATATATAGACAGATACACAGATAGGCAGACAGAGAAACAGGTATATAGACCAACAGATATATAGACAGATACACAGATAGACAGACAGAGAAACAGATATATAGACGAACAGATATATAGACAGTACACAGATAGGAAGACTGAGAAACAGATATATAGACTGATACACAGATAGGCAGACAGAGAAACAGATGTATAGACCAACAGATATATAGTCAGATACACAGACAGGCAGACTGAGTAACAGATATATAGACCAATAGATATATAGACAGATACACAGATATGCAGACAGAGAAACAGATATATAGAGAGATACACAGATAGGCAGACAGAGAAACAGATATATAGACCAACAGATATATAGAGAGATACACAGATAGGCAAGCAGACAGAGTAACAGATATATAGAAAGACAGATCAATATATAGACAGATGGACAGTTACACAGATAGGCAGACAGACAGAGAAACATAAATGTAGACAGAGATGCACACACAGATGGACTCCTAGGAACTTTTACCTCGTCAAAGCAGAGACCAGGTGTTGTTGGGATGTCTTCACTGTAGTCCTACAAGTCTGACTAAGCACTAATATTTTGTAGTTTATATACATTCAAGAGGGAGGGATACATACAGTGGAGGTGGAGACTATCTAAAACATGCAAATTCAGTGCAGCCCTGATCTAATCAGCATAACAGTGTCATTCAGATGCATAGGTGCTAATCCAATCAATCTGAAGGTATGGCCCATACCTTCACATTATCAGAGACAAAGGCACAGCTGTGTCTTTAGCTTGTCATGCTAAATGGTCAGGAAGTGCTATAAGACAAATGGTTAATGTCTCTCACATCTGGGCTGCTTGACTTGATCTCCTTAGAATGTTCTAATTTTTACCTCAAAATGTAAAACATGTAAAAAAAAATGTACATAACTTTGTCAGTTTATATACTATTACATTGAAACTCAGATATAACATTTTATAAATTTGAAATCCCAGACTGATAGATAGACAGATAGATAGACAGACAGACAGACAGATGGAGAGACAGATATATAGATACACAGATGGACTTGTACACAGACAGATAGAAACAGATGGACTGAACGGATGGATAGATAGATTCACATTGATCTGACGGACGGACAGATTTACATTAATCTGTTATGAATGTTTTATAATATTGTATTCAGGTAAATGTTCACTGAGATAAATAAAGTGTGGGTGCGAATAAAATAAAGAATTGAGGATTTAATTAATAGAGACAACAAAAGACGAATAGCTGTTGGTGGTTGAGCTCCATCTGGGGATATTTACACATGAAAAAAGGAACAAATAAAAGGATGGTGGTGGGACATTTGGGTGATTTACATCATGTAAATTAAGTTATGGTAAGCACAGAATGGGTTTTAGCAAAAATCACGAATCACTGACTTCCAGATATTTTGCAAAATTAGACCTAATATACAGGCTTTATTGCACACCATCAAATAATTAGCAATACATTTTGTCCACACTTAATGCACAAACCCCACTGTTGAGATGTAAAATGATTTAAAACTTGAGCCTTTATTACTACACAGTTAGTTAGATGTGAAACCTTCTGACTAAGTATTCACTTAGTTATTTAATATATGTTGCCTTGTCATGGAGGCTTATATTTCTGTTTCTATATTTGATGGGGTTAAGTGCTTTGGGAGAGAGAAACTTTATTGCTAAACATAATTAATATTGACAAATTAATTCAGCAGTTCTTATATTGTGTCGCAGATCTACAGTATGAAGGCCTTACCTGGTCAGTGCAAGCATCTAGAAAGTTTTTTTTAACATCTACTTTGCTTCTGCAGACGCAATTCTTCATTAATGTTCTCTGATCCCTTTTAATAATACAGTTATCCTGACAGAGTGTGACAGATACTTTTTGAGGGGGCGTTAATTCTGTAGCCTTTCGAGAGTGTTGTTAATTTGCCTCAGTAAGCATTACCTCTGTTCCAACATACGTAGCCTGTGCTGTAGTGACAGCGACTTGAGGACTGTTTGCAACCAGCCATGGAGGAATACTGAAGGATTTAAAATAAGTGTTTCTGCACTGCACATAATGGGAACGACATCACAATAGACCTTGATTGTAAAGGCTTTTTTTCCACACCTTGTGAACAGGAAGTGCAGAGACACACTGTATCGAGACCTAAACAAAAGGCAACTCTAGTATCAACACATCCAAATTTAGAAAATCAAACACCGTAAGTTAACTTTCCTACAAAATCTTTTGTGCTGTTGTTGAAATTGGCTGAAGTGGAAATTGAACTGTCATGGCCCTTACAAAAGGAACGCCACTTGAACATACTACAATTAGCACTCTCTGCTATCGGCTGCACACCCAGTGAGATAGATTTAAAGGAAGTATCTGAACCAAAATGATTTTGTTTTAATCATGAGAAGTGGTTAAATGTTCATATGTAGCACACCTTATATGGAGCACAAGAGACTTGACTAACTATAGCATATTGTTATGATAATGATCTGAACAATTAATAAGCACTGACAAATATTTGGTGAATTTTAGTTGGGATAATTCTATTAATATGTTTTTTACTAAATAAAATGTCACAATACCCAAGCAATGCTCTACCAAACTTAACCTCAGTTTCTGAATTTTCTTTTTTTTTTTAAAAAAACGGTTTCAATTTTACATTTAATTTTCTTTTACAATTTTTAACAAAGATAAGTGGCTGCCAGATGTTTCTTACATTTTATTTTAGTGATAAATATAAATAAATAAAAAAGCATGTATATATATATCATGTATAGATATACATACATATATATGTGTGTGTGTGTGTGTGTGTATGTATATGTATTTATGTATATATATATGTGTGTGTGTATGTATGTATATGTATTCTATCTGTCGTGAAATATTATTTTCTCATGTGTATTCAGTCAATCCTATGGCTTATACATGATTAATTTTGTTAATGTTGTTTGTCTATCAGTCCATCTGAGTGTCTGTCTGTCCATCTTTTCTATCTGTCTATATATCTGTCTGTCTCAGTCCATCTGTGTGTCTGTCTGTCTGTCTGTCTATATATCGGTTATTTTGTCTGTCTGCCCATTTGTACATAACTGAAAAAGTTACGTAAATTGTTTTACATTTTGAGGTAAAAATTAGGAGATCAAGTCAAGCAGCCCAGGTGTGAGAGACATTAACCTTTTGTCTTATAGCACTTGCTGACCATTTAGCATGACAAGCTCAAGGCAAAGCTGTGCCTTTGTCTCTGATAATGTGAAGGTATGGCCCATACCGTCAGATTGATTGGATTTGCACCTATGCATTTGAATGACACTGTTATGCTGATTAGATCAGGGCTGCACTGAATTTGCATGTTTTTAGATAGTCTCCACCTCTACTGTATGTATCCCTCCCTCTTGAATGTATATAAACTACAAAATATTAGTGCTTAGTCAGACTTGGAGGACTACGGTGAAGACATTCCAACATCACCTGGTCTCTGCTTCGACGAGGTAAAATGTTCCTACAAGTCCATCTGTGTGTGTATCTCTGTCTATATATCTGTTTCTCTGTCTGTCTGCCTATCTGTGTGTCTGTCCATCTGTCTATATATCCCTATTAGTCTGTCTATCTGTGTGTGTCTGTCTGTCCATATATCTCGGTTTCTCTGTCTGTCTGCCTATCTGTGTATCTGTCTATATATCTGTTTCTTTGTCTGCCCCTCTATCTGTGTGTGTCCATGAGTCCGTCCATCTTTTCTGTCAATGTATGTGTTACTCTGACTGGCCATCTATCTGTCTGTTTGCCTATCTGTATATCTGTTGGTCTATATATCTGTGTATTTGTCTGTCTATATATCTATCTCTGTCCATCTGTCTATATATCTCTGTTACTGTCTGTCTGCCTATCTGTGTTTCTTTCTGTCAATATTTTCTATTTGTCTATACATCTCGGTTTCTCTCTCTGTCTGCCTATCTGTCCAGTTGTGTATCTGTCTATATATCTGTCGGTCTATATATCTGTGTATCTGTCTGTCCATCTTTTCTATCTGTCTGTCTATATATCTTTCTCTGTCTATATTTCTCTGCCTATCTGTTCAGTTGTGTATCTGTCTATATATCGGTTTCTCTGCCTGTCCGTCCATCTGTCTATATATCTCTATTACTCTGTCTATCTGTGTTTCTCTTTCTGCCCCTCTGTCTGTCTATCTGTGTGTGTCTGTCTGTCCGTCCATATATCTTGGTTTCGCTGTCTGTCTGCCTATCTGTGTATCTGTCTGTCCATCTTTTTTATCTGTCTATGTATCTATCTCTGTCTATATTTCTCTGTCTGTCTGTGTATCTGTCTATATATCTGTTACTCTGTCTGTCTATCTGTGTGTGTTTGTCTGTCTATCTTTGTGTGTCTGTCTGTCCGTCCATTTTTTCTATCTATCTATATATTTGTTACTCTGTCTGTCCTGTGTATCTGTCTATATATATGTTGGTCAATATATCTGTGTATCTGTCTGTCTACATATTTATCTCTGTCTATATTTCTCTATCTATCTATCTATCTATCTATCTATCTATCTATCTATCTATCTATCTATCTATCTATCTATCTATCTATCTATCTATCTATCTATCTATCTATCTATCTATCTATCTATCTATCTATCTATCTATCTATCTATCTATCTATCTATCTATCTATCTATCTATCTATCTACAGTTGTGTTCAAAATTATTCAACCCCCACTGAAATTGATTGTTTTGGCCAGTTTGACATTGATTTTGACCATTCAGTCATCCTGCTTACAATTAAATCAAAGAGGCATGTGTAGGTCAGACAAATATAGCATAACATTTATAATGAAATAACCACAAATGTCTTTTCTCTGCTCACATCATTATCAGTTTTATTCAACCCCCAAGTGACATTCAATCTTAATACTTAGTACAACATCCTTTTACAGTTATAACAGCTTTTAAACGTGAAGCATAGCTTGACACAAGTGTCTTGCAGCGAGCTACGGGTATCTTCGCCCATTCATCATGGGCAAAAGCCTCCAGTTCAGTCACATTCTTAGGCTTGCGCACTGCAACTGCTTTCTTTAAGTCCCACCAGAGGTTCTCAATCGGATTTAAGTCTGGTGACTGCGATGGCCATTTCAAAATGTTCCAGCCTTTAATCTGCAACCATGCTCTAGTGGACTTGGAGGTATGCTTGGGATCATTGTCCTGTTGAAAGGTCCAACGTCTCCCAAGCCTCAGGTTTGTGACGGACTGCATCACATTGTCCTCCAATATCTCCTGGTACTGAAGAGAATTCATGGTACCTTGCACACGCTGAAGCTTCCCAGTACCTGCAGAAGCAAAACAGCCCCAAAGCATGATTGACCCCCCGCCATGCTTCACAGTAGGCAAGGTGTTCTTTTCTTCATAGGCCTTATTCTTCCTCCTCCAAACATAGCGTTGATCCATGGGCCCAAACAGTTCTAATTTTGTTTCATCAGTCCACAGAACACTATCCCAAAACTTCTGTGGTTTGTCCACATGACTTTTGGCATACTGCAGTCGACTCTTCTTTTTCTTTGGAGACAGCAAGGGGGTGCGCCTGGGAGTTCTGGCATGGAGGCCTTCATTACGCAGGGTGCGCCGTATTGTCTGAGCAGAAACTTCAGTACCTACATCTGACAAATCTTTTCTCAGTTCCTCAGCAGTCACACAGGGACTTTTCTCCACTCTACGCTTCAGGTAGCGCACAGCAGTCGAAGTCAGCATCTTCTTTCTGCCACGACCAGGTAGCGTTTCAACAGTGCCCTTTGCCTTGAATTTGCGAATGATGCTTCCTATGGTGTCTCTTGGTATGTTTAACATCTTTGCAATCTTCTTATAGCCATTGCCCTTCGTGTGAAGAGTAATCACCTCTTCTCTTGTCTTCCTGGACCATTCTCTTGACTTCACCATGTTTGTAACCACACCAGTAAATGTCTAGAAGGAGCTGAGTATCACAGTCATTTTAAAGCTGCCTAATTGGTGCTTATTAGGCTTTATTGCTGCTCCCTGACATCCACAGGTGCTTTCAATACCTGATTGAAAACACTTCAATGGACCTCTGTTCTTCAGAGTGGTAGTCTTTAAGGGGTTGAATAATTGTGTCAATGAAGAATTCACAAAAGAAACATTTACTACTGTATTACAAAACCAATTGATGTCATTTTAGTTGCATATGCTTCTTTAAGAAGTCCTTGTAGGATTTCATTCTGAATTCAATTACAAATGTACTCTAAATTCTCTAAAACCATTTACAGCATTGGGGGGTTGAATAATTTTGAACACAACTCTATCTATCTATCTATCTATCTATCTATCTATCTATCTATCTATCTATCTATCTATCTATCTATCTATCTATCTATCTATCTATCTATCTATCTATCTATCTATCTATCTATCTATCTATCTATCTATCTATCTATCTATCTATCTATCTATGTCTCTTTTTGTCCATCTTTTCTATTTGTCTATATATCTCTGTTTCTCTGTTGGTCTGCCTATCTGTGTGTCTTTTTGTCCATCTTTTCTATTTGTCTATATATCTCAGTTTCTCTGTCTGCCTGCCTATCTGTGTATCTGTCTATATATCTGTTACTCTGTCTATCCATCTATCTTTCTGTTTGCCTATCTGTGTATATGTCTATATATCTGTTTCTCTGTCTGCCCCTCTGTCTGTCTATCTCTGTGTCCGTCTGTCCATCTTTTCTATCTGTCCATATACATGTTACTCTGACTGTCCATCTATCGGTCTGTTTGCCTATCTGTGTAACTGTCTATCTGTCTGTCTATATATCTATCTCTGTCTATAGTTCTCTGTCTGTCCATCCGTCTATCTTTGTCTGTTTCACTTTCTGTCTGCCTATCTGTGTGTCTTTTTGTCCATCTTTTCTATCTGTCTATATATCTATCTATCTCTGTCTATATTTCTCTATATGTCTGTCAAATTCAATTTCAAAATAGCTTTATTGGCATGACTGTAAATCATACAATATTGCCAAAGCATACATAAAACAATAATAGAAACATCTGTATAATAGAAGAAAATAATATCAAATATTATAATACTATAAAATATTACAACATAACTTAACTTAAATTAACAGTGTAAACGAATCGAACATCTCTGAACATTTGGTACCACAGTGGTGTAACAAATATATATACACACACGTACTGAGGGTCACTGTGGTCACTGTCTCTGTATCTGTCCATCTGTCTATATATCTCTGTTACTGTCTGTCTGCCTTTCTGTGTATCAGTCCATCTGTCTGTCCATCTATCAATCAATCTATCTATCTATCTATCTATCTATCTATCTATCTATCTATCTATCTATCTATCTATCTATCTATCTATCTATCTATCTATCTATCTATCTATCTATCTATCTATCCATCCATCCATCCATCCATCCATCCATCCATCCATCCATCCATCCATCCATCCATCCATCCATCCATCCGTCTATCTATATATCTCTGTTTCTCTGTCTGTCTGCCTATCTGTATGTCTGCCTAACAGTCTATATATTTGTTTCTCTGCCTGTTCGTCCATCTGTCTATATATCTCTGTTACTCTGTCTGCCTATCTGTCTATATATCTGTCTGCCTATCTGTTAATATGTCTATCTATAGTTCTCTTTCTCTGTCTGTCTATCTTTCCTATCTAATATATTGTTTATATTGTTAATTTTTTAAATGTTGTGAATTTTAAATATATATTTAAATTTTACAACATTTAAAAATGTATATATATATATTTCAAAATATATATATTTTATATAGACAATGCATCACATATTATAGTCATATTATTGGTGGCTATAATGAAGGAGTACAAACAAACTTCTTTCAATAATAATTCCAAGAGGAAATGTGCAGGAGAACAGAATAAATCGACCACATCCAACAAAAACGATAGCGGACAATGAACAAACAAAACTAAGAGTTTAAATACACAGGGATAGTAATCAAAATGAAGTACAAACAGGTGAAGGAACTAATTAACATCCAGGGAAACTAACGATGACCAGGAATTCCAGCAAAACGTTATGTTATTAAGTTAATTCTTCCGTTCTTTGATGTTTTGGTTTCGTTTCCAGATTCCCCAACTGTTCATATGAAGTCTGATCCTGTGTCTGTGAACTTGGGAGACACCGCTGACTTACTGTGTGTCGCTGATGCCAACCCCATCACCCCCAGTATGTTTTCGTGGAAGTGGATGGTGAGTGATGTCTTTGTCACTTCTATGCTTTTCTCTCTCCCTTTTCTCTTTTGCTTATTCTCACCCTTTCCAGTTATACTGTCCTTTGTTAGCTGAGTCACTCGCTATCTCTCTTTTTATCACCTCTATTTATCTCTCCTCTTTGTATTTAACTCCCTCTTTCTTTCAAGACTTCTTTTCTCACCATGTGTCACAGCTACTCTGTAACAGAGGTGCTATATTTCACCTTTCTAACTACGACGATGTCTCACCTTTATGCTTAATACTTCTGGTCTAAATGGAGAAAAATCACTTTCATTAAAGCCTCCTTTCCAAAGGCCACATTTCTCAGTGTTAGCCGCAATTGTGGCCGTTTCCGACCATTTGTGCGTCTATAGTGTATGTGATATCTCAAGCCGCCCTCTCTTTCTGTTTGTTTTATGTATGGGTTTGGGCAATATTGATGTTATTATTAAGTTTATACCTTTTTTTTAGTTAGTTGTGTTTGTGGCTTTTTTTGTCAGTTCTAAAGGTGTTTATGTGTGTGTTTTACATATAGGGTGAAGAGGAAGTAGATGATCTAGGAGAGCAGAGTGAAGACGAAGACACTGGTTTGTTAACTATATATGAGGTGACTCGTGACCGGGCAGGTTTTTACCAGTGTACAGCAGACAACGGCATCGTACCTCCAGGCAGTGTTGAAGGACAGCTCATCGTACGTTGTGAGTCACATCATGAAGTATGCTTGTTTAAGATGGGAAAAAAAAAAGTTATTAAACAGAATGTCTAGGCTTTTCCTTTGTGTATATTGAAAATGAATGGGGTTTAGAACTGTCAAGCTCTAAAAATGAGCAAAAAGTATGAAAATTACAACACAAGACCAGTGTATGACCAGTGGTTATTGGGTCAAGGAAAATTTGTTTTGATTTAGTTTTGTGAAATTATTGAATATGTTTAAATATAGAAAATATTCATGAGAAAGAATTCTTTTTACACTAAAATTGTCTAAAATTAAACATTTCCATAGATTATATTTATGTAATTTTGGTTTGAATAAAACAATATTTAAGAGTAATGATTAAATAGACTAAATCTAAAGGATTTTATTAAAAAAAAACTGTCTAAAATTAACACTGCACATAACTTGTATGCTATATATTTATCATTTGAAGCCACACAATAGCTTTGTGTGAATAGCAGACTGTAATTTAATCTTTTAAAAAAAATGTCTGATCTCAATTTTGAATGGTAGTGTGTATAATATATACATATATATATATATGTGTGTGTATTTTATATTTTAGATATTTTAAGAAATATTTAAAAAAATATATACTACCATTCAAAATTTTGGGATCGGTAAATGCTGAATAAAAGCATACATTTTATTTTTTTTACAATGACATTAAATTGATCAAAAGTGACAGTAAAGACTTTTACATTGTTAAAAAAATTTTTAATAAATGTAGTTGTTTTAAATATTCTATTCATCAAAGAATCATGAAAAAGATGAATGACAGTTTCCAAAAAATATTAAAGGGTTAGTTCACCCAAAAATGAAGTTTCTGTCATTAATTACTCACCCTCATGTCGTTCCACACCAGTAAGACCTTTGTTCATCTTCGGAACACAAATTAAGGTATTTTTGTTGAATTCCAAGAGTTTTTTTTTTTATATATATATATATGTTTCTTTTTTCATGAAGGACATTTGATACAGTTTCAAAGAAGGTCAAGTGAGAAGTTTGATGAAAGAAATGATGGGACTAAATCTGCTTGAATAGAAGTTTTTATAATTATAATAGAGACAAAAGAAAAGAATAATTAGAGCCATAACCAGGCCAGAGAGGTGTGAATTGTGCGAATGGTGCACTGAAACTGAATGGGGCAGTTTGCACCACAAAACAATGGAGACAATACACTGAATGGATGCTTGGAAGATGACTATAAACAGCATTTTAGAGTCTTCTCAAAATAAAATCACATGACATGATCTTAAAAAACATCCAATAAAACTCAGAGTTTTAAACTTATGTTCAGATTTTAAATATAATGTGGTCAGACATGTGGCCTAAGCTGGAGTACATTTCATTTTATTTTCATAAACATTTTTCATTAAAACAAATTTCTAATAACTTTACACAATTTTGAAGCCATTTATAACTTTTTTTAATTATGACAATAATTAATTATGACTTTACAATAAACTGCCAAGTGTCTGCTTTCAAATGAGACCATACTTATGCTTTTAGTGCAAAGGGATTTCTTGGGATTTTTCCAAAGCGGGAGGCTCAGGCTAACAGGTTAATGTTATGTAGAGATGAGAATACTTTTTGTGCGCAAAAAAAAACAATTTAATCTCTTCCTTCAGTCTCCTACGCAGTTTATATTGTACAGACAGTGCAAGCTTCGGTTGCAGAACGCCGACTCCGTATTGGCCGACGCTGTTCATACATTCGTATGATGCTGGCCAACAATGAGTCAGCGTTCTGTCATTGAACCTGAAGCACGGCACTGTTTTTACGAAGTAAACAGCGTATGAGATTAAAGAGTAATGGAGTAATGATTCTGAAAATACACACAGGAGTAAATTACAATTCAAAATATATTCAAATAAATAGTACATAATAGTACACAAATTGGAATAATATTTCACAATATCACTGATTTATTCAAATGAATGCAGCTTTTATGAGAAGAAACTTTAAAAAAAAAAAAAACTTTAAAATCTTACAGAGACCAAATGTTTGAATTGTACTGTATATTCAGTTTCTTGTAAATGAGTACTGGTCTTCAAAGCACTTCCATGTTCCTGCAGTTGCTCCAGAGCTTCAGAAGGGGCCGCAGTGGAAGAAGGTTGCCAGCCGTGGGGATGGCAGCAACGATGCAAATGTGATGTGTCAGGCACAAGGCGTTCCTCGTGTGCACATCACCTGGGCAAAAAATGGATTCCCTTTGGACTTCGGCAACCCCAGGTTGGTCCACTGTTGACATTAGTATAGTAGCTTCATCCAGCATTGGTTGTCAAGACCTGTTGTCTTGGGTTGGCCTAAATGTGTGTACATCGGGGGTCTACGAATTATCACAGCTTAAGTACGGTGGGGGAAGTTGTAACCTTTTGATTGTTCAGTTTGAGTGTCTCACTTTAGGTTTCAGTCACATGGTCAAGGAAGGAATAAAAGGAGATTGTAACTGTTGCTCTGGGGCTTCTTTGCTCTGGCTTTTCGTTTCTCTGATCTTTCTCCCTTCTCGTTTCTTTTTAAATCTCTCTCACTGGTAAGATTCTACATATATGTTCGGTATGATTAATGGTATAAGTTTGTATCTCATACGTCTGTTTTGTAACTATTTTAAGTGTAACCATAACCAGATATTGTCATTAAACCAATTATAAATGATGTGCTACCTAGTTTTGATCTGGCATTAACTTTGAAGTGCTACCTATTGCAATACAATATCGTCATATGTTTTGCTATTATAACTGTGCTTATTTCCATCATTGGTTTAAGTAGAAGTGGGTGGTGAGAGACAAGAATTGTACATTTTTATACCATCTTGCTGATGACGTCTCTTTAGTCATTAGGTAACCCTTACACTACGTCCTTTCATAAAGTTTAAAAAGATACAAAATCTTTTTAAGAAAAAAATCTGTCTCCTAAAAATCTATTTATTTGTCTGTCTGTCTGCCCATCCACATCTGTCTACAAAAGTTAAAAAATTATATATATATATATATATATATATATATATATATATATATATATATATATAATTTTATTTACACCGTGTGCAGCTTAGGCAATTTGATTTTCTGATCATATGTTTTTTTCCAAGCACATTTGACCAATTCTAAATCACATCAATCTTAACTACTTTTAATTTTGTTTTCAATAATTTATAAGTGTAGCACTCTATAAGTCCCAGTGTTTAGAGTGCCCTGGGTTCGTTTAATGGTTTTCTTAATGAACTTAAATAATGCAGTAAATTCACATGTCAATGTAGACAGAATAAAGAATCAAGTGTTTAAAAAATGATCATTGGTTTCCTTTGACTTGAATTTTCATCTAATTTGAGAAATTGAATATTCAAACAATGTGTTATTCACACTATATAACGTTACAGTGCTCACGTTGGGTCTATTTCACACTTTTACACCACTTCACATGACATTTTTGTCAGTTAGTAAACTTCACTGGGCCCAGAAAACAAGATGGCCGCTTCACTCTTGTTAGAGCCAACAGTGATGGGAAACAATGTGATTACTCATGATTGTAGACGGAGAAAAAACGCTGCATCATGCACACGTATAACATCACCGTACGGTCCCAATCTGGGAATGCCAGGGGAGCTTTCAGGAATTCCTGGCTACCTGAAGCGCTGCCTGGATATGGAAATCCAGTGCAGCCGGAGGAGCTCAGTCTCTGGTTATTCCGAATCAATAGAGAATAATAAAGTGCGTCACAGTCGGCATTATCCACACATACACGATTACTACTGTGGCAGGAGTTCAACACTTTAACTTCTGTACAAAGTTACATAAACTCACTTCACTTATTAATACTAAATTAACACCATTTTCTTAACTGCGTCACTCTCCGTCTCGTCCCCACTCTTTTCTCTCGCTCTTTCCTCCCTCCCCTCTGACCAATCACATACTTCCAAACTGACATGTGTAAATACCCAATCAGAGCCTAGCTAAACTTCATACACTTTTAACAATGTAAAGTTATATTTATAATACACACGAAGAGAACAAATATATAATATATATTGAATAACCACAAAAACAATATAAAGATAAATCTTGATAAAAAAAGTAAAATAAAAATGTATTTTTTCCAACGGGGCTACATAAGTGATATATAATTGTTTATGGAGGCTGGAAATGAAAAATGCATTATATTCAGGTGTACATAATTAGTAGGCAGGTTCTCTTTTATAGGCCAAATAACTGTTAACTGCAAAATAATTAAGGTGAAGAATTAAATGTGAAACCATCAGGAACCCTTTAGTCCAGCGCCACCATTTTCCAGAACTGCAACCTACCAGGAGTCTCCAAAAGTGTAAGGAGTCAGGATATCAGACTTAGGTTAGGTAAAGAATCCTAAAAAATATTGTTTTTAAATAGGTTTTATAGACACAGATTGAGAGGGACTCTTGAAGGACCAGCACTACATCCTCTTTTACTACTGTTTGAAGAATTTGTCTTCCACAATCTGGCAGTAAGGTGTGGGAGTTCATTTTTAGTCCATTTTATATCCTGAGAAGTCTATCTTGCCGATATGGAATAAAAATGGATCTTTCAAAATTTACTGCCAGATTCTGGAAGATAAATTCCTCCAACAGTGGTATAAGAGGATGTGATGCTGGTCCTGCATACCATATGTAATTAGCCTTTTCCTATCTGTATAGGATTTGTTTCTTTGTCGGCCTTGCAGAACTTTAATTTCCTTCAGGAGATGCAAAACATTTTTGTGCTTTAATACTGAATGTGTTATATAAGTGTATATGTGACCGTACACAGGTACGAGGAGAAGACTATGGTGACAGGTACCATCCACACCAGCGTTCTGACCGTCATAAACGTGAGTGCAGCTCTGGACTACGCCATCTTCACCTGCACTGCCCACAACAGCATGGGAGAAGACTCTCTAGACATCCAGCTCCTCAGCACCAGTACGTACAAAGTTGGAATGGTCAGCTTTAGCTGCATGGTCAGGTCACCATCTCTTGACCCCCACTGAAAGGTGAACGTGAATTAGCATAAATGTATGAATACATAAAAGCATAATAGATGAAAACAAACAGACATCGGTGTATGGGTGTCGCATTTCTTATCTCCAACTCATAAACGCATACAAAGATGATGAGCAGAGCCATGATAGAGTGCAATCAGATTTTGTTTTTCTCAACCTGAGCACCAATTGTGATATTAATTATTCAGTTGTGGTAATCAACATCCGCTATTTTTCAGTCTGTCCCTTTATTTACAGAACAATTGGGTGGATCGATCTGTCTACCGCTCTCAAAATGACTGCCACCCTCTCTCATTGTAATACTAATGATGTTACTTTTTTACGCCGCAAACCACCTCTCCATTTCTTCAGCATAAATTCTCCAACAGAGAGTTTTTTTTAATAACTGTGCCAATTGTGCCAAATGTTCCAATTACCATTTGTAAACTACATTGTTAACACACTTATAATGGAGATTTGCACCAAGGTTACGTTCAAAAATAAAAGATGAAAGTTGTGAACATTTATCATACACTGAAATGAAACAAAAAGTTGTTTCAATTGTTTAAAAAAATTGATAATGTTCTCTGATTCATTAAATGCCTAATTTTTTCACGAAACTCTAGATGACTCAGGCTGAGGGGTCTTTTACACAAACTGGGGATATTCATAGCGTTTACTACTTGGCACAAGCTGATTGATTCATGTAGCATTCATCTGCAGCCAATGAGCTTGCTGCTTACAACTTTTAAATAGCTGGTTAGCATTTGCTATAGCAGTTTGCAGCATGATGTGGCAATCAAATTAATTGAAATTTAATCACACATCAAATTTGGCAGAGAAATTACCCCCAAAAGATAATGTAAAGTCATTATTATGTTAAATGAGAAAACTGGGTGAACTATACTGCCAGTAGGTGGCGGTAAGTGTCTAAATGAGCAAGTCATTCATTCATTCATTCGATTTGTTCAAACTACTGATTCATTCAGGAATTAAGTAAATGGCTCTCTTTATGAATGGGCCAATGAATTGGTTCACACTATTTGTACAAAACACAAATTTATTCAACACAGCTGTGTTGCTCGGAGACACACCATTGTTCTGCTGTGGCTTTCCATGTAATATTTTTGTTGACAAAAACAAATATTGTGTCTAAAATATAATAACTATTGTATAAAGTCAGTTTCACATTTTCACAAAAACTGCACTTGTGTGATATTGCAATCGTTGCTCGTGTGATATTGCTTAGTATATTTATATGTATGTATGTATGTATATGCCATATGATATAAATATGAGACAAAAACTCAAAGGGTAATTTTTGCCCCAATATCATTAATTTTAGGGACATATAACGTCATTCTAAAGGCTACAACACACAGTCAGTTGTTGTCCTGCTTCATGTTCCTCACAATCAACAATATGAAATGATGATCCATGTAGGTCGGGCAGGACAGGTGCGTTATTAATTGTATTACGTTATTTATATTTTCCCCATAACTATTTAATTTAACTCGTAAAATCAGCAGACCTATGTATGTATGTATACACGCACACACACACACACACACACGCGCACACACACACACACACACACACACACACACACACACATATATATATATATATAAATTATTATTATTTTATGATTACCAGTTCGTTGTAGTACTCTTTTATTCTCTCTCTCTCTCTCTCTCTCTCTCTCTTTCTCTCTCTCTGAGGTCTGTGGAATCAACTCGGGCAGGCACATTTAATGTTTATCATAAAAACCATGAAATACAATCCAATATCCGCCTCTTTTTGTCCACACCTCCTTCTCTGTTTTTACTACCGTGAATATTCATAATTAATCTGACACAGTGGTAATAAATTTTATGTGCTTCTTATCATCAGTCGACCGGGGAACAGAATGGTGCAGATTTTTGCTCTCTGCTTTGCAATTTCAGATTGACCCCTTCACCCCCTCCCAAGAGAGCCAACAAGATAATTAAGCAGTTTCATAGAGAAGTGTATTGACACATTTCTTTCTGTCTGTACAGTAGCCTGTTAATTTCTTTCTTGTTGTTTCTCTCAGTCTCTCTACCTCTCTTAAATAAACATTCTCCAGGCAGTGCTATAAAATTTAGGCAGTAGTTTTTGTTTGTTTATTTTGTTTCCCCCGTTATTTTAATGAGCTTGTGTTCTCTCTATTTATCTGTCTCTCTTAGACCACCCTGATCCCCCATCAGACCTGAAGCTGCTCCATGTCAACCATAACTCTGTGACTCTGGAATGGATGCCTGGGTTTGACGGTGGTTTGACACAGAACTTCCGTGTCAGGTGAAGTTGTCATGAATGCAGCTGTGAGGTGTCTAAAACATGGTGTTTGTTGTGGATATGTTTTATCTCTCCGTCTCTAGTGTCATGACACTGCACATATTTCAGTTGGCTGATATAAATGTTTATCCAAGTATACGATTGGCATCGTAATTTCTTTATGATTCTCTGATAGGAAAGGCATTTTTTTTTTCATTTCATAGTAATTCAGTCCTGTCTGGTCCAAAATTGAGGCCATGTTGAAAGTGTGGGATTCAAAATCTGATTTAAACTTCAAACACATAAATAATAAAGTCTAATTTAAATCTAAAAAAAAAAAAGAATAGTTTTAAAATTTGGAAACATTGAAAACACTTCAGGGTTACAAATGTAGGGCTACGTAACACAACAAGACACTGCATCATGCTAGTGACGTTATAGGAGCGCCACAACGCAGCATTTAGTTCCTTCGAAAAGAAACATCTCAGAGTTACATATTTAGCCCAGTTCCCTGTTAAGGGAATGAGACACAAAGTCAAGCTATAGGAATGCCATGAAGCAGCATTGAGTTCCCTTGAAAGGCTATGTCTCAGGGTTACATATGTAACACGGTTCCCTAGGAAGGGAATGAGACACTGCGTCATGGTGATAATGCTATAGGAATGCCATGATACAAACCCGAGTTCCCTCGAAAGGGAACATCTCAGGGTTACATATTTAACCCGGTCCCCTGAGAAGGGAACGAGACACTACATCATGGCGTTGGCGCTATGTTAACGTCATGACGCAGTGTTGAGTTCCCTAAAAGTGAACATGAAATTTATGACATTAAATTAATAGGAAATGTTTGAGCACCTTGAATGCAGAAACTTCAATATTTCTTATTCATTAGTTTTTTGGATCATTCTTAAATCATGCTGGATCACATGATCATCAGGTTTTACACAAACTTGGAGTCATTAAAGCAAAAGTGTGACAAACCAAATATAAGAAATTCTTAAATTCCTGTTCCTTTTTAATCCACCTTTTGACAAAAATTACTAAAGAATTGAATAATGATATATTAACTGATAGATTTAATACATATGAATAAATGTAAGTTAACAATTTCATCAGTATTTTCAAAAGCATTTCTGTTAGAGGTCTCAGACTTTTGGACCCAAGTCAGGTGTCATTTAAGAACACAAGATGAATAAAGAATTAAATAAAGAAATATATGCAAGTATATAAACATTAGCATCTCTTTTACTGACAGGTACCAGTGGGCGGGATTGGTGAGTTTCATGTATGTGGACGTGTTTCCTCCGACAGCTACGGTGTATACCGTCACGGGCCTCAACCCTTCCACTGCGTACAACTTTTCGGTCAACGCTCTCAATACAATGGGAGAGAGCAGCTATGCAGACAACAACAAATTACTGACGGTCACCACTGCTGGTAAATTCAGCTCAGTCTGTCTAATAAAGCTTCCCTGACACAAACAAAATTATTTGTCATTTGGGTTCCGACTACAGTGGGTTTTCTTGTAGGTTTAGATACAGGCTTTACTTTCCACTGATTTGATGAGCCATTCATCAATCTGACCAATCACATCTCATTTGTAAGGCAAAGATCACGGCTGAGTCTCATGCAAATAAGCCGAATGGCTGAATGTCTACACCAATCAGTGCCCCAGTGTGTTTTCTGAATGCATATTTCAGTCTGTATTTTGCCCGTTGTGAGGGAGAGGGAGAAAAATCAAGCGATAGAGGGAGAGAGACAGAAAACAAAACCTTGTGATGTATGATAAATGATGATAAGCTACATTCCCCCGGCAAACATAATGAATTCTGCAATTGTAATGTCATAGCATTTGATTTGCAAAACAAATTAGTCATGAGCACAGGCAGCTGACGGAAGTACAAAAAAACAACAACATGGCTCTGCCACAGAGTTCACTGACAGTAGAACTGACAAACCTTAGTTATTTACAAATTATGAGCTATTTAAAGAGAAATTGTCATATTTTACTCTTCCATGAAGCATGTTCAAGCTGCTCTTTTTCATACAACAAAACTATACTGTCAAGATGGATGCATTTATTTGATCAAAAATACAGTAAAGTTATATTGTGATCTATAACTATTTAAAATATCTGTTTTCCATTTGAATATATTTGTTAAATTAGGTGCATGTATCAATACTTCCAATAAGCTGATTTATTGCTCAAGAAACTTCAAAAGCATTTTGAAATAGAAATATTTTGTAATATTATAAATGTCTTTACTTTTGATATGATTTTAATTTAATGCATTCTTGCTGAAGTATTAATTCCTTACCCCAAACCTTTGAATATTACTAAAGTGTTTATTTAAATTTGAATATGCATTAAAATCTTTTTTCAAGAGTGAAAGCTTCAGTGCCCATTCACTGTAATTGCATGAAAATTTCAAAAGCATTTTTGTCTGAACTGTCCCTTCAAGTATAAACAACAATTAGTAAAACAGGTTAGTGTGTACAGTTCTCACTAAAACCCATATAAAGCAAATAGACTACGAAAAAAGCATGAGGCAGTTTCATAGGTATATGCACTGCTTTCTGCAATATTATTTCAACTCACTTTAAGCCGTATGTAATTTAATGCAAATGAAAACAAGGGTGTGAGAGTACAGTCCATTCAAGTACCTCATTTCGTTTGTCAAATTAAATATGCAATTTACTCTGACACAAGTCTTCATATATTACAATGGGGCTTTTCAGGCTAGACTAAGTCTATAATCTTTAATTGTACACATTGGTACCTCTATGCCTTTAGTGGAATTCATTATTTTCCACTTTTTATTTGGATTCCACTCAAATGCCGACTAGTGTAATTACGTGTTTTTACATAAGTCGAAAACAAGAAAAATGCATGAATCAATGTTTGTTTTTTTATTTTCTGATCTTAGACTCATGGTCAGAGCAGAACAAAGTGACTGTACTCTGTAACCTCTGCATTAAGTGATCTACCTCGTCTCTGTCTCGCTCTCAGATGCGGAGGAAGCTGACGACGGGGTCTCCCCAGCAGATCAGGACCCGGCTCTTGCAGGTGCTGCATTTCCTCCTCCGGCTCACTGCAGCTGCTATTTATCAAATGTAGAAAAGGCCTGACACCCCAGAATTCAGATCAATTTCTCAGCTACTTCAGTTTCCATGGCCTTTACCGGCCTGTTTCATAAAGCCTTGGGGCTCAATGTTTTCTCTTCTGCGGTTTTGTGCAGTTTTGCTCACGCTTTGGTGCTGTTTAATGGGACACAGTGGCAGTTATTGACCCCTTGATTCAGGATACGGAATAAACTGACATTAGCTTGCGGCAAATTCAAGGTCCGCATGATACTGCTTTGCATTTTGATTGGGTTTGTGTAGAAATGATTCATTAGGGTTTTCAATTTCCTTAGATAGTTCTTATGTCATCGGTTTGATCTGGGAATTATATACTGTGTGAGGGATTTTTTCAGGGAGAGATTTATCATTCTCTCTCGTCAATGTGAATAAACTAGTTCTTGCGGCATTGGAGGTATTTTCATGCAGCGATGCATGACTCGAGCGTGTCAAATTCGTACCGGTCACACGTTCTCTTCTACAAAACAGTGACGTATAGTATAGCAAATCCAACAAGACAGTGATGCAGTTGTGCAAATTCAAGCCATGACATTTTTCAACTTCATGAACATATATATGGCACAGCTGCCATAAATAAAGGTATCTTCTGGCCAAAGCTATTTGAATTCTTAACTCATGCTTTAAAATGTCATTGCATTGCTTGTAAAAAAATATCTACCAAAGTAGCAAACAAATGATTCTCTAACTGAGTCAAACTTACATTTCTCAGCTGTTTTGCACATACCTTTAAGTAACTGGTGTCAAGGTGATTTTTAGTGGTTGTATCTGATCCTTTTGCACCAAAGCATTATTTGATTGATATTCCTCAAAAATGTTAGTTAGAGTTATCGTTGTAAACTAAACCATAGAAAAATGCATTACTTGAAATAAAATAAAGATAAACTCAAAAATAACTTAAAAATAAATAAAACAAAACAGAATAAAGTTGCTGAAAACTTAGTAAATATAGTAACAGAAAATATAAAAATAAAATTTAATTGAAAATATAAATTTTCATTGATATTTTAATTAATATTAATTAATATTAAAATATCAATAATACTAAAATAGCTGGTTGGTACAATTAATTATAATTAATTTAAAAGCAATTTGGCTTTAGTTACACTATCAAACGCTGCCTGGACAGAGTAAAAGGCATTGTGAAAAAAAGTTTAAAAGATTAACAACAACAGCAACAACTATTATTATTAAGTTAATTATCATAATAAAATGTTAAAAATTTATTATTATAGTATTATTAGTTATAATATAAAGTAAATATTTGTTATTAATTTTTAATTATATAAAAAAATAGGCTGGATATTCCTTGTTCAGACAGGTTTTAATTTGTTAGAAGTTAGCCAAAAAAAAAAAAAAAAAAATGAAATGAAATGAAATTAAACTAAATAAAAATAAAACAAAAAGTAAAAAACACAGAGGGGGTTTCCAGACAGTTAACAATTATTGTTTAACAGTTTTAAAACCATACAATTTCTTCTGATAAATGTTTAGCTTGAAGAACTATTTTTATTTTGTTAATAACACTTGTTCCTCAACAGGTCGTGGTCTTCCTGTCTATGCTGTGGTGATCCTGGTTGTGGGTGGCCTCCTTTTGTTCCTAAATCCGTTGAGCTGCTTTCTATTGGCCAGATGGAAAAAAAGAGGGTGGAGCCTGAAAGGTAACCGACAGCGAAACTCCTCAGCATGTCACCGTCTCTACTCTGCTCTGTTAGACAGCGTGTCCTAGACTGGTCGACTCTCAGCGACAGCACGCAGCGCAAAAAGGATGAACTGTCTGAATCCTAATATGACTTCTCACTTTTAAATCCATCTCTCTCTCTCTTTCTCTTATCTCGCTCGCTGCTTCCTCAGCCATCTGCATCATCCCGCCATCTCTCCTTTCCACGGCAGCTGTCACTTCCTCCCTTCGTCTCTCCCCTTATCTCGCCCCTTTTCCTTTCGTCCTCTGTCATTCTCTCTCTCACTCACCCCATCTGTCTTTTTTTCGCCTCGCCCCTTCCTTCAAACTGTCAGGTGTCTTGTCTCTCCCCTCTCATCTCTCGCTCCCGATTTTTTCCTTTTCCTCTCTATTCATGAACCTGTCGTCCTCTCTTCTCGCTTTCAATTTGAACGGTCCTTTTTATCAGTTTATTAAAGCTACTGTCACAACACAATTTGTAAGGAGGAACCAATAATTGAAATGGCGTATGATGAATGTTCCTCACACAAACAATCTCGTGTTCCGTCTTTCTGGCGTTCTGGCTTTTCTTTCATTTCTGTTGTGCTCTCCTTCCTGTGACCTTTGCCCTCTAACACCCCACTCTTCTTTGTTTTGCTTGTTTTTTTTGCCTCCAGAGGACACCAGGAGCATTTCACAGGAGACGAAAAGCGAGGAGCAGAGGTCAGTCAAGTTAGCGCTCTGAATCAAAGCTCTATTGCAAGTATGCCCACTCAGTCCTGACCCTGAGGTGTCTTCACACTGAAAAAATAAGACAAACTAGTTTCTGATGAACATGTGACTGCAAAACTTGTTGCTTTGATGCTAGGGCTGCCAGGATTTGGTTGCTAGGTTGTTATTTACTCCTAAAATATAATGCTTGGGATTAGGAGTGTGAACAAACCCTTACGCCTTAATATGAGCAATAGTAATAGTGATGTGTGTCTTAGAAAGCCGCGATAACAAGCAAGACCAGCATGCTGTGATGGCTCGAAGGCATTCAGAACAACTTCTGCCAGTCTAGATGCTTTCAGCTTCCAGTGGCTATAGAGGCCCTCCAGACGGTATAGAAACGCTGCTTAGCTTGCATCTCCATAAATAGACTCCAGTGAAGTAAAGTGTGTTCATTTCACCAGCCTACTGATGACAGACTCATGAAAAAAAAAAAAAAGCGGAATAGACAAAAGTTTGCATTTTAGCTGAATATTAAAAAAGAGAAACCTAAGCCTTAATTGTGTAACTTTAATTGTAGATATTTTGTTTTGTTTGTTAGAAATTAACACCAATCATATACCATCAATCCTTCTTCCAAAACATGTTTTCATCTTACCATGATTTACTATGTAAGACCGGACGGGACGGTTTTCAAGTAAAATTGCATACGTGTGTCAAAAAAAAAAACTTCCTGCGACTACTTTGAAGTGTGTGGAAAGAGGTGTCACAATGAGCTTAATCTCCAACAATGAGCTTAATCTCCAATCCCCAACCTTCACAATCACCCGTTTTAAATAAACACTAAACAGAGGAGAGTCTACTGGTTAAAAAAAAACAAAAAAACTTGACAGCTTGTAATAAAACAAGAATCAGCATTGGCTTGGGTTTTCAGGGATGACGAGAACTGAGGGATTTGAAATGTTGTAAAGAGACACGAGATGGTGTTTTTATTCTCAACAGGTGAGTAAGGTATTCATCCGCACAGTCACACAGAGCCGAAGCACAACCAAAACAACGTTCTTCTGCAAAATGCATGCAGTTTTGTTTTTTAACCGCTAGAGGGCCAAAAGTTATGTGGTATTCCTTTAAATTGAACAGAAAATTTGTAAAGAAACAAATATCCCAGGATATATATATATTAGGGGTGTAACTATTCACAGAAGTCACGGTTCGGTACGTTCCTCGGTTTTGGCATCACGGTTCGGTACGGTTTTGGTACAATAGAAAAAATGGTCACACTTTAGTGTAGAGGCCAATTCTCACTAACTATCCATTAACTATAACTTTGCCTCTATGAACTGTACATCAACTATGACCTTAGTAAACCTCTAATTACTGCTTATTAATAGGTAGTAATGTAGTTAAGTAAACAGCCTATATCCTAATAGTATAAATGCTAATAAGCAACTAGTTAATAGTGAAAATTGGACTGTAAACTAAAGTTTAACTGGATATTATATCCTGTGTGTGTGTGTGTATATATATATATATATATATATATATATATATATATATATATATAACATGCATTGAGAAAGTGAATAAAGTAAATGTTGTAATTTAAATCTTTTAATATTTTACCATAAATGTCCAATTTTCCACATCTATAATTGTGGACTGCGTTTTGGAAAATTCTCCCTGGTTGCAGATGTTTTTCATTTGTGTCGGGTTTTCTAACTTAAAGTTGCGATTTGTTGTTTGTAAATGTGACGGTTCTGCAGGTCCATGTCGAGCAGCTCAACACGCTATGCGAGCAGAGAGCTTATCAACGCCTCGGCACAGCGAACGCTCCTCATCGACAGCAGCTCTGAGCCTGACAGCAGCGTCTATGAGAGCTACGGACGGGTAAATCACTGGACACTCACGCAGACTGTTCAGGCTTTCCAATGGAAAGGCTGTTCTAGAAAAACGTTCAGATTAAAATACATGAAAGGAACGTTTGCTGCCTTGTAATGAAAAAGATCCCACCTGAATTCACAAACAATATTTATTGTTTAAGTTGTCCTTTTTCCTTTCCCAACATTTCAATAGCAGGAGAGTTCTCATTATTACTACAGTCCTGCGCTGTATACTCACTTTGAAGGCCCCGAGGATCATGGTGAGACTACAATTAATGTGGTTATACACTTAATAGGGATTTTAAAGTTTAACTTGACATGTTTTAGGTTCAAATCTTGCCTTTATGTCCTGAGCCCTTTCATAAATAACTTCCTGCCTATTTAACAAAAACACCCCTGAAAAAACTCCAGATTTTTACTTGTACAGTCACTGTCACGATGTTAGGGGGTTGTAGGTGTTGTGTTCTGTGCATTTGTAACTCATCGCTATGCAGTTGCTAGTGTGTTCTGAGTGTATGCAGTTGCTAATGTCTTCTGAATGTTTGTAGCCCATCGCTATGTAGTTGCTAGGGTGTTTGGAGTGTCTGTAGCCCATCACTATCCAGTTGCTAGGGTGTTCCAAGTGTTTGTGTGTCCCTAGATAGAGTATGTCTTGGGTAGCTCTTTCAATGAAAGTTTGTGGGATTTGTTCACCCATTTTATTATCTGCCAGTCAAAATCACTTAGAAAATGAATAGTTTATCTCTCCTCAACAAGCCCCATGATTTGATGTTTTACTCACGTCTATTGCATAAACAGCATGTAACTCATTTAATAGTCAGTTAGGTGTGATCAAACCTAAGTATGAATAATAGTATTAGTGTTCCTTGCCTTAGCAGACATAAAGAAATATATTCTTTCTCCCTGAATGTGTGAGGGAGGCATTTCAAATCACTTTATCACCCAAGTTTTCTGCTTTTAAAAAGCTCTTTTGTTTTTATGCAAAGTGAGTATTCGGTATTTGAGCAAACCTCCCCTGTGACAGTTGTTTAAGGATTAGTTAACAATTAAAACATTTTTGCAACTTCATGGTACACGGCTGAAGTATTGATGTGCTGAGTTTCCTTCCCTCCAGATGGCAGACACGGTACAAGCCCTCTTGCTCATGACTATGAGGAGGTGAGAGGCTGGGGGACGTACCAGGACCTGCAGGGTTACTCACTGCTGCCCCCTGCTGCCCACTCTGATCCACGAGCACCATTCTCCACATATCATGAGGTCAGAGTGAACCAACAACCAGCTGGAAAGAAGCACTTAATGCCAAATGTGTGATCGCTAATTTACAACTGTAGATTTCATATCTAAATCCACAGTTTTAATTCAAAGGATACATGATATACAGAAGCTCTGGTATTGCACAGTAGTGGTGCAATAGTTTTTAAATAATAGATTCTGTCAGTTTACCATTTCTCTTTTGTTTATAGCAGTCATTTTTTCTCCACAGGGAAGAGTATATGGGAAAGCAGATGTGGACGTAACAGCTGGAGTTGATTCTATGGTGTACAGACGCAGGAGAGACACAGACTTGCCATTTGAGCTCAGAGGGGAGCTTGTTTAATAAGAGTGGGGCTGGTGAATGTGCCAGTCTAGACCAGTTCTATCCTGAGACTGGCTTGGGTTTATGAGTTGACAAAACATGTTTCGTTTTTACTTTTTTCTTTTTTCAACTTGTCTAAAATACGTTGACCATTACATTTTAGGCCCTAAATGTTTAAATTGTTCAATAAATATTTAATTTGTTTTTAATTTAGTCTAAATCAGACACCTTTTTTGAGATTTGCTGCTATACAATAATGTCCCCTTTTTAAAACATCAAACAGGATTTCCGAACACTCCTCATGTTTGCCATTGTTAACAGAAACAGATACATTTACCGCCCCTAAATTTACACCATTGGGTTCTTGAAAATCATCCAATGAATGGCTTACTTATTCGCTACTGTTCAAAAGTTGGTTATTTTGCTTCTCTTATGCTCACCAAGAATACATATATTTGATCACAAATACAGTAAAAACGGCAATATTGTGAAATGTTATTAGAACTTAAATGTTTTTCCATCTGAATATATTTTTTAAATGTAATTTATTCCTGTGATGTCATAGCTGAATTTTCAGCATCATTACTCCAGTCTTCAGTGTCACATGATCCTTCACAAATTATTCTAATATGATGATTTGCTGCTGAAGAAACTAATTATTATTAATACTAATGTTGAAAACAGCTGTGTTGCTTAATATTTTTGTGGAAACTGTTTTTTTTTTTTCAGGATTTTTTGATAAATAGAAAGTTCCAAAGAACAGCATTTATTTGAAATAGAAATCTGTTGTAACATTATAAATTGTAAATCAAAATGAATTAATGTAATGTAATGCTAATTTCTGTTTTCAAAAAATATGCCCCTGCTACAACCCGGCCAGAGTGTAGCGGAAACTATTTTAACATGACCTTTAAAAATGAGTCTATTTTTACACGTTAATATCAATTACAATAGCAATAACAACGTGCAATTACAAGCTGCTCTAGTAATTGCATATTAGGTCATTAATTTGTATTACTTAGAAATTGATTATGTAATAGTTACTAAGTGTGACCCTTGTCTGTAGTTTAATATGTAGCTTTCTGAGCCCTAGCTTATAGCATTTATTCAGTGTTCTCATCTACCTTCAGTATTTAAAAAAAAAAAAACCCTGATAGGAACACAGGTGTTATGTAATGCAGCTTTTTAAGTGATGAGGTACTATCAAACATCCTATTATTTATTTTGAGCTTAATCGTTTTTCCTGATGGCATGTGTTCCTCTTGGGATTCCTGGAAAGCGTGGAGCTTTGTCCCAAGAGGAAGTCTTTGAATGTGAGAACAAGGATAAAAGTCTCGAATCCTTGAGTCTGCGGAAGCCAACAACAATAACAACATCAACAACAGCCTTCTTCGACACACATTTGTGTTGTTATCATGTATATGTCATCACAATGAGTTAAACAGGGAAACTAGGCAAAGGGTAAATTTTTTATTAGTCTGAGAATAAATCATTTGCTTGGAAAAAGGGAAACGTTGCCTTAAAGATAAATATGAGAAAAAAAATGAAACTCCTGTCATCATTTATTTAATCTCATGTCATTCCAAACACATAATATTCTTTATGTGAAACACTATATGTTTTGCAGAACGTTCATGCTGCACTTTTTCATATAACGGGATAAAGGGCTGTGAAGCTCCAAAGGTTTAAAATATAGCTAAGGGGCCTTTTACATGACATCATACCCGGCTAAAAAAATGAAAACTTTTAATGTGTTTTGGCTGTTCATTTACATGACAATGGGTTTCATAGTTTGAAAATGATACTGTTATCTCCGTGTAAGCTACAAAAACGTGAATTTATGAAAAGTCATGTGCATGCATATGTGTTCAGTCTATAAGTGCGTATTATTTACAAAGTGACATCGCCAACTACTGGCCTGGCAGCATAATACAGAGTTTTCATGGTTGTGTAAACATGCCCTAAAAAATAAATTAAATTTTTAACTAAATATTTGAATATCATTAAATGATTGTCTGAGTTGGACAAGTGACTAAAAATCCAATGGTCAATTTGACATTTAGGTTTTTGTAGCAAAATGAAAATATATTATTTGATCAACAGATTATATTTAAGATATACTTAATATTTGTATTAAATGTCAACCAAAATATTTGATATTGGAGAAATTATACTGATCAGTTTCAAGGACTAATTATTACTCATTTCAATATCTTTAAACAACAAATTAAGAGATTGAGTAGGAAACGATCAACTATCCCGCTCAAAGAAAAAATGTGATTTTCCCAGGGTGTAAATGTTGAAATTAAGTTTTATTATGTGCTTTTGTACAAAACGACTATAGAAGGAGATCCGTTAATGTTTAATATTCCGTTTTTTCTTCCATTGTGGACCAAGTACGGCATTGTTTAAGCTTTCAAAATCACATGGCCTACTTTTGTGGGGGCTATTTTGTTCCTTTCTGGATCTTGACAGTCCATTGTCTCTGTCTACCTTTGTTTTATGGAAAAGAGCAGATTTTAGATTAAACATCTCCTTTGTGTTTCACTTAAGAAAGAAAGTCATACCGGTGTGGGTATTTTTGAGTGAAATGTTCCTTTAAAATTCATCTTTCTTCTGCCTGCTTTGCTGGATGCTTTCAACTAAGCTGGCTATCAAGAGTGGATGGTAAATTACAGGTTGGGAAGGATGCCAGAGCTTCCGTACATTGGCATAACAGCTTGTTTAATTGTAAATCAAAGGTAGTCTATAACCCATTGTCTTCTGCAGCTCTAATTTCTGAGATTTTATTGGTGTCGTTTGGCACGAGAACTAAATCTGCAATCTCCCTCCCTTTTCCTCCGATGCTCCTTAATGCGGAGATTCGCCTTCATGTCCATCGAGCCCCGGCCGTGACCCTCCACCCTGGCGCCGCCGTGACAGGGAGCAGACTTCCAGCGCTGCTAATGTGAAAACAACTGTTCAGACACCTGGCTTGAGGTGGGCCGACCTCATCTCCTCTCTTCTGTGTACCCACAAACCACTTGCCCTGTTGACCAGTTCACCAGCCATGTCAAACGCCTCAAGCACCCACGTCTGGAGATGGAAAGTTATTGTTGCCATAGTTACTAACCCCTTTCCACCACGTTTAATGTCGTTTACCTTGCAGGTGCTTTAAGGTGGATGAAATACCTACATTTTTGGTATTCAATGATATTTCTGAGCATCTGGGCATCTAGTTGTTTTTCTTAAAGATTATTACTTAGACTGGAATCAAGCCATCAGTGATTATCATTAGCTTCCAAGCCGATGTGATTTCACCTGAAAAAAAAGTTTTTATGCCTTTTCTTCTCATTCTCCTCTATAAAACTGAGCTATGCAAATGAAGGATGAGGTGCTGATTATGTCGAGTACAACAGGGTATTAAAAGAAATGTTATTACGCTGCTTTATTTAGTGTACAATTCTCTGCTTAGTATTCATCACACGGTTGACGGTTCTGCATGTGTACAACTGTATATTGACACCGTGTAAGCCTGCATGTCCAAAGGTTCATAAATTCAAGTTTAAATTTGTCCCAGGTACTGTTTGTATTTACTGCTGCTGTTTGTGAGTAAAGTGTGCAAGAGGCAACTGTCTTGATTATGCTTGCTTAATAAGAAAAGACATGTCGTGTAACCAATTGTATTTTCATATTTAACAGTACATTAGGTTCCATGTGTATATTTGTATGTATACATAAACTTGGGTGTATTACATGAACGTATGGCAATTTATGCTATATTTAAGAGTTATGCCATTAACGTCAAACTTTCATCTGAGTGTCATGACGTTGCAGGGTGTTTGAAATGAACGTTTTCCATGAAACGAATAGCAATGAACACCGCAGATCCTGTATGTGTCTCATTTTGAAAACTGCACCATTCAGAGATCAAAGTAAAGGTCTGTTCAAGGAAAGAAAAAAAAATTGTTTTATTAACCGTTTCGCCACCATTGACAGAATTTGTCATTTATGACACAACAGATGCTTCGCAAACGAAAGGCTGCTAGTGAGACTGTATCTTTCCTAGTTGATGAGGATAATGCAATAGCTCCTCACATGAGATCCAGGGGGTGGAGATGGGTAGGTTTAGGGATCAGTGTTTTGAATAGGCAATCCGTATTCAGATTGACATGACCAATAAATTCTTAAAATTCGGCTGCAGGGTAGTCTCAGCCTCAGACGTCACGCCCACAGGCCGTTGACTCAATGTTTGATACATATGGCTCATCTGGAAACACTTCAGATGTTTCGAAATTGTCATCCATTTGGTTGAATTCTACAGAATGTCCGCGAGACGTGTGTCTCGCGTTCTCTAACGGTCCGCCTGGAAACAAATGCCATTACGCCAAACGCCCTCGTGGAAGAAGAACGCTGTCGTGTTCAATAACATAACTGCAGGCAAACTTGGATGTGGTCCGGGTTGGATGTCAAGACGCTTCTTATATGTAAAGTGGGAGGAATTGGATCTGGATCCAACCTCGCCCCTGGATCTCGTGTTCTGCAGTGAGGATCATCTCGGCTTGTAGTCTGGAGTCCACATCAACATTAAATGCTAGAATGAGATGGTCTAGTAAGTGCCCATGGATATGTCAAACATGGTCACGGCATGAAAATACCTTATATTAAAAAAATACCTCATATTAAAAATCTTATATTAACTGCCTCTCTACTAAAGTAGTACAGATAATGACAGTCAGTCTCCCAGTGGCTTACAGCATTAAGTGATTAATTTAGAAAAAAATAAATGTGCCCTTATCTCCAAACTATTTTTTGTCTTTCATTATGTACTGAAATTGGACAAGCTCAGTGCAGAATCATTTCCTGCAAATTCTTTTTGTGAATTGGAAATTTGAATACGCAAAGGACACACTTGAGGCATCCTTCAAAACAGGCCAAATGAAGGACGCAAAACGAAGGCTGCCATACCACGACGCAGCCATCCGTTTGAGAAACACTCAACACTTCCTCACCATTCCCACCGGCAATCTATGGCCAGTTTTCTACCGCGTTATCGAGATGATTGGATATTTATTTTAATTTTATTAATGTTTGTTCACAATGCTTTAATAACTTGCTTGGCCAGCTACAGTGAAACTGGTAGCCAGGCAACAGACAAGTGACCAATCCTGTGTTGTGACGTCACTACACACATTCTACCAGCACGGTTCAGGTTAGCCAACCATGATGAGAATTTCCAGGCTAGAAAGGTTTTTAACGGTAACTGTAACCATTGCTTACAGTTTTTACAACCGTTTGGCTTGACGGTGAAAAAGCAACAGATGTTTTTTATGTTATATACCTTCAAAAAAAAAAGTACAAAAGCTGTCACTGGGATGGTACCATTCAGTTACTAATATGTACATTTAAAGTACAAATGCACTCTGTAACTACAGAGGTGTACCTTTTGAAAGGGTACCGACCCAGTGACAGCTTTTGTACCTTTTTTTTTTCTGAGAGTGTATGGTAGGGGGCGCTATTACGCCATCTTCTGAAAGAGTACAGAATCTCTAGATCCAAAAAACAAGCGAAGCAGCAGCAGAAACAAGCGATAGAAGCATTATGTATGCACATGTAATGCCATGATCAATAATGCTGGCACTGGCTGACAACTTAAAAGCAAATGCTGGCAGGGAAAGTTAACTGGTAAGTTTGGTTAACAAAGCATTGCCAAATGTGTATTACAGTACATAAAACACCATCTCTTGCTTCTATTTCTTAAAATTATACACTATGTTCTTCTTTTTAAATTCTTAAAGAATTACTTTGTTAAATAAAATGTTTTTATAAACTATCAGGAAGAAATTATGAGAAAGATTACTTATGATAAATGATGCTTTATATTAACAATAGCACAGTAACGGATAAGGAGGCTGCTGCAGATGAGATTTGATAACAGTCAGTGTTCTGTACGATAAAAGAACTAATCCCATACTTCCCTTAGTAAGCTCACATTCCCCTTTTGAGCTGAATACAAGAGAGCATAGAAGTCACAAATCCTACACATGCACACAAAAACACCAGGCAGAGCCCTCACTCCAACTTCCCCACTTGAGCTTGTACTGTATGTTGTAATCTGTCACATGATAATGAGTCCTAGTACACAAACACACCCACATGCTCACACGCACAAACAAACTCAATGTGTGTTCTCACGCCAGTTGAAAAGAACACAACCTGATCCGCCTCTCCCTTCATTTGGATCATCATCTGGCCAGCACGGTGAAATACTGTTTTGCCGTAGGGTAGATCCTCTCATATTGTCTATCCATCTAGTGAAAGTGTGAAACCTCTAGGTCTTTTAGATTTAGAGTGCAGCCACAGTTCTTTATATCTTAAATGGGAAATGTAAGGTTTAATTTGTTTGTTAGTGCTATTGAACTTCAAATTGTTCTGAGGTGTGCTATTACTTTTTAAGGGATCGGACATAGGAATTTTACCTCTTGGGTAGGGGTACAAAAAATGATCTCAATATTTTCTAAGATTTTTCCGATAGCGATAATCAGACGATATTTTGCATCTTTCAAAAATGTTTTATTTGGCAATGTAATTGGTGACAGTGTTTGTCATATCTTTCCTTCTGTCACATTTTCTGTCGTAAGGAACTTTCTTGCTAAATGATTTTTACGTGGGTGTTTTTGATTTTACTCTGTCTGCTGCAGACGCGCTGTGTTCAGATGACTCCTGTCCTGAAGCTTTTCATAATCCTCATATTAGGGCAAAATGCGCAGCTTGTCAGAGCTGTACTGCTCTGTGATCAGCAGTAAATGCTCCTCCATCTGTAAGCCAGAGGGCGCTCTTCCGCAGGAACTCAAAATAAGCCCTGCAGCAGAAGATAACAGGCGTCATATCGCTGTAGCTGAATAAACAGAAGATTGAAACGATTTAACATGACTAATAAACGCACGACTGCCTTATTCTGTGTAAGAAGTCACATCATCTCACAGAAGGATGCTCAACTGTCGTTATGAGGTGAGTTTGGAGTAAAAACATGTTATTAAATGTTGTCTTTTGTTGGACAAGGTGTTATTAAACGCATATGTCTGGGAAGATGTTTGACGCGCATTGCTTTTTCAAATGTACATTATAAGCGTCTCAAACTCTCAGTGCTTTCAGATGGATTAACATTTGGAGTCATACTTCATTGACAAGCTTCTTCGCAGTTTCTTCACTCATTTCAACTTCTATCAAACACACTGAATCCGCGCACGCGATAGTAGTTAGTATATAGTAAGCTTTAGTGAATTCGTGAACACTTCGTGCAGCATTTTGATTCGTTTCTAAAAATGAAATACTCGATAATATGATTTGGCATTTCGTTAAAACATCAATTACGATATTATCGCACACCCCTACTCATGGGTAATAATGTATGGAATATTGTAGTATTTATTAAAAATGATTTATCTGTGCACAGCTTTTTTTAATCCACATGCTTCGTAATCTTTAATCAAAATAACTACGGTGGCCGAGAGAGCGCAACTTTTTGGGGTCCCCTTGAAACATTTCCGTTGTGGTTTGTGCTATTTGCAGCGCGTTTCTGTGTTTGCATGTGTGTGAGGATTTGCAGCACATGTGTTGTCAAACTGATGACCACGTTTTCTTAATTTGTTGGTGTTTTTTTCTATTTGCATGTGTTTTCTTATTTGCAGCGCAATGAGCTCTCGGCCACCGTATTTCCCTTTTGCAGGGACATTAATTCTCTTTTCTGTTGTTTACTGGCGCAAGGGCGGGACAACCTGTCACTCACATGACAATCACAGCAATATCAAACCATCCAAAGGACAAAATCAAGTCCCGCCCTACATTTGTTTTTTTTTGTTCGAGAAGCTGTTTCATCGGGATATACATCACAATAAGGAAAAAAAGATGATCACTGTGACTAAACCTTTTAAAGTTGGCATGAAACTGAAATTTTCATGGAACCAATGGCTGAGTCCACCAGTCACTCCTCCCTTTCAAAGCACATAATGAAGCTACGGTGGCCGACACAGGACAAAGATGTCGTTGTCTGAAACAGCAGAGAGTAACCAGTCAAGTATTTGTCCATTTAGGACTACTGTAGAAACATAGCGGTGCAAAATATGTATATAGATAGAAATGGCTCATTCTAAGGTTCATTAAGGTCTTTATACACCACTGAAAACATAGTTATGCATAGTAAATTGCATTTCTTTCAATAGATCCTCCTAAATATTACACACTTGTCCTATGCAAGTCCTGTTCATTTAATTTTTTTTTCAATTAGCTCAATGAATTTATTTATGAATAAAAATGAATTAAATTAAATTGCAATTTAATACAAAGTATATCATATTGATACCAATTTGTGATCATTGTACAGAATAAAACATTAACAAGAGTAGGCTATTGTCTTGAGAGACCCTAGGAAATGAGATTTTGATAAATTTCCATGTAAAAGTCAAAGAGAATTAATGAATATTACCTTCAATTAGTCTTGTGTTGTATATGCTTGTTGTCATTTCCATTGAATCATTACCTCAAATCAGGATTGGCGTCCCACATCAAAGCAGTTTATTTCAATGTACTGAGTAAATTTAACTCCGTCTGCATGGTCAGCGACAGTCAACCAGCTTTCATGCACAAATCTGTCGCAGGTAATTGTGGGTAGAGCGCTGTAATAAACTACATCCAGTAGGTTTACTGTAGCTGCAGCTGTGCACACATAGATTATGTCACCGCTGTTAAAGCCCCACAGAACGGTTGACTCTGCACTTTTTTTTCGAACTTTGAAAAGTGAAAAATTACATTTCTCTGCAGAAGACAGATTAATCTATTTTTTATATGTGTATATAAAAGATGACTAGTCATTAATCACAATCCCAGGTTATTCATCAGGAACAGGGAAGCAGGGGATTCCGGCTAATTTATGGAGCATCTTTGGCACGTTTTGGATGATATAAAATGTTCTGTCTATAGGCTACAATGTATGTTGCTTTGTTCTTGCCTTAAAGTTTTGTCTTGAGTGTCAAATGTTTGGTTTGAGTCACATGTCCAGCCTGTTTCTGCTGGTCACAATTCATATCCAACCAGTAACTCTCTCTTTCTTGCTACGGGTTGCTGGAAAACAACCGTTTACTGTTTGTCGTCGACTCATGAGCACTTCAGCGCAAACTAACAGCGTTTTATAATGGAATTTGCATGCTGAACTTTTCTATCAAAATTGCCTTTTCACACTGCAGATTTTAAAATTACATGAATAATAAAGCAACACGAACTAAGGTAATAAGAATTTTGATTGAATTTGGCTTGCAGTCTATCTCCCATTACTCTTCGGACAGAGTGTGTTTTGGTTGCTGGTTTCTGCTCATTTACCGTTTGAAAATGACACAAAACGCAGTACATTAGCAATCAGAGCATTGTGGAGTTGGCCAAAACAGTGAGCAAACACAATTTATTCTGTAATCACAGATGATAAAAGTTCTATGTCTGAGAATATGGTTATTCTGAGACATTACTCAGGAGGCTTTGCACAGGTTTACTGTGACATTTCCAAATGCAGCATTTCAGCCTTGTTTTCTTAGCCAGCCTCCCTATGTTCATTACTATACCAGACTGTGGATATCATAATCTATGATATACATCATATACAAAACAAAACATGAATGACTATTTATGTTGTGGTAGTTGTTGTCTGCCAGGTCAAAATCATATCACGTTCAAAAGTACTAGCTCACCTTTTCTTAACAAGCTGCACAATTTAAGGTATAATTATTTTTTATGGAAAAAACAAATGCGAGAGCCAGTAATTAAAATGGTACCGTTAAAGAAAGTGAGAGTGATTGAAACTGACAGACTATGGTAGACTAAACTGACAGGTTTATTTCCAATTTAATGTCCATCATCTTTTTTCCCCCCATATCTTTTTTTTTTTAAGACACTTGACAACCAGAAAGACGTTTCTGCACAGGCGCTTACTGAACACCTCAAAAGACTTCAGTCAGGTAATTACCACTAAAACATGCAATAATAACCCAGGCATGTGTTTCAGCCAAATTGGTGTAATCAAACACTCATTGAGTTTTTTTTTCTTTTCCACTTCTCCCATCAAAAGCAGCTTTATTTTTGCATTGTACACATTTTAAATGTTTTTTCTCTAATTATGTTTATAAGAAAAAGTCTCATCTATGAATTATTAATTACATTGATTCACAGATGTCAAAGCTCTAAAGTAGCCGCAAAGGGAAAGAAAATTGAAAACAATGGGAAGTGTGTAATTTACTTCACCAAAAGGAATACTTTTTCCAAAAATGGTCCATAACTTGTTTTCCAAAGTCATACGATAACTTTTGTTTGAGGAACAGACTGAAATTTAAGTCATTATTTATTTAAAGGGGTCATGACATGAGAAATACATTTTTTCTTAACCTAAGTTCCATAACTTAAAACGTCCTCATCACCAATAAAAAAAAAAAAGCTTTTATATAATCAAGCTGTAAAAAACAAAACAAAAAAAAAAACATTTCATTTTGAACGTCACAATACAGCATGAGACTTTCCCTGGAGCAACTACTCCGCCTACTTCTACATCATCGCATCATTGCCCCCGCCCACTAATGTTCAGCCAATAAGCAGCGAGTGGATCTAAAGTAGGCCTGTAGTTGTTTATGATAACATTGCAATAATAGCAAAGTTGCAGTGCCATGCAGATGTTGCGTTGTTCCTTGCTGTGGAAAAACATCTTTGTATAAGCTGCCGAAGGATCCCCATGTCAGAGAAAAACGGATTCAGTTTATTTCTAACAAATGTCCTAGTCACGTCAGTGCTGACTTGTATGATTGTACATTTACCAGGGACAAGTCGCAATACGATACTGGCAAAAACTTCGCAAAAAAATCGACTGTTCTGTAATCAGCAAGGACCCTGCAAACACAAGTAACGTAATTATTTTTGAACCGATAAATTCATAATGAATCCTACTGCAAAATCCTATTGCAAAAGAACGCTGACTGAAACTGTCGATCACACAGCGCGAGTTTATCTGGACTCTTGCCAAAACTCCTGTTACAGTGACGGTCTTACACTATATAATGAATCTCTTACCGTATTTACATTGTGTTTGCATTGTTAGGTATGGTGAAAGCATTTCGTAAGTGTGAGAAATCGCATTGCAATGAAGAGATCACTGCATTCATGCGATCGACAGACTTATCCGCTCAATGTTAATTACTGCAACCTTCCATGAGATCGGAATAGATCTAAATAGAAATGCAATAATGAACATTTTTCACGATTTGTTAATCTCGACAGCTGTAAAAATAAAAATGAGGTCAAAATATTCGAAAGGATTACACATGTTTCAATTGCAAAGATGTCAGCCAATCACAGGAGTGGGTGTTCACATTGATGACCCACAGCAGACACGTCCCGTAAGAGCGTTCAAATCAGAGGCTTCAAATCAGGGTAGAAAATAGTCATTTATTTCTAAATTATGACAACTGATGTAAAAAAAAAGAAGAAAAAAAAAGAAAGAAAAATCATGTTAAAATTGTAAGTGCACCTTAGGAAATAATAATAAAAAAAATCCATTTCATAACTCATTTAAAACATTCGTATGAGGTTAGTCTTTTGAATAAATCAATCGATCCAGTTCATAAAATTGGCCTGAAAGATTATTTCACAAAAAAATGACATGGGGATATTTAATGATAGAATTATGAACTATTCCTTTAAAGAGAGAGGAAAAAAAGTTTAAAATGAGTTCACAAAGTCTGGAACTGAATCAGTCCAAATGTTAATGGACTTGAGTAGATTTACTGGACTGACTCAATGCACATGCTCTACTGATCATTTTGTTTGTTGTTTTATAGCTAGTTATTTTTTGTCATTGCATAATGATGGGTCTGTCTCATCCTGTGATGACCAGTGACAAACTATGGCTACATTGGTCCCTAATTGCTACTTTTCTGTCAACAGCAAGGACATGCACTCAAAGCTAAGTGGTGCTCCATAAACGGCCTTGTTAAAACTCTGTTCTCTTCATTATGCTAGGTAGTGCTAGAGTGGGAAAAGATTAACTTGATCTGTCCCACTTCAGTTAATAAAAAGCTTTTGGGGAAATTACACTTTTTCAGGCGTAAATTACTTTTAGTGGATTGACATGACAAGACCATTGAGTCCTTGTAAAAACGTTTTAAAAAAGTTTTTTGAATTTCTTACCCTAATTAATGAAGTCGACATGAAACTGAAGTTGCGATAGACTTTTGTTCACTTTAATGACGTATATCCAAGTGCAACAGCTTCTAGAACAATGAAAAAATGTAGGACGGGACTTAATATTTAATATTAATATTTAAAAAGTTGTGTTTTCAAATGGACAAGACAAAGGAACAGAGAATATTGTGACTGACTGTGGAAGGATAGGAATCCTGAGATTGCGGGGGTCAGTGTTGAGAACGTGACATGGGGACGAGGCGGTCTGAATTCTGGAAATCTTCTATTGTTTATTGTGGCAGAACAGACAGTTTACAGTGTGGTTTATATAACGTGTAGGTGTTTAAGTATGGAGGAGATACAATAGCAGGTCTATTTATACCAGGTGGGTTCAGTCAACCGTGCTTAACCCTGTACTATTGAATTAGAGGGACAGATGAAGATGTTGATCATTTGAGAATTATGCAATTTAATCTATTTCTCAAGAAATGGTGGAGCGTGTAGGAGGGTTTCCAGAGATCGTGTGATGTTCATTACAGCTCTTTTGAGGAGGCTAAAAACATTTAAAAAAGAAACAAAAGTTTCAATCGTTTTGTCTCAATACATATCAAATTTTAGGCATAGGAGATCTTGCTGTCATGACATTCTCTGGAACATAGTGTTCTAGTCAGTTACCACATTTGGTTGTGGTTTTATGGTTTCCTTCCTCTCGATTTCAGAGAAGATTTTGTGCACGCTATGTCACTCTCTGGTAATCCTAACATTTAAAATAAGAACACAAGCGAAGAGAAAATTCTCACAAAGTGTTCAAATTATGAAGATACCAAAGTGTGCGATCAAAAGTCAGATTTCAAAGCTCAAACAATTTTCACCCCGAAATTGCTATTAAATTTCACAAATAATTACAAAGAATCAGCATGTAACACATCGAATTATACATGGAATTGTGAAGTAGAAAGATTGAAATAGTTTTTTTCTTGTAAAACATGCAGTAATATGTTTTATTTCCAACTTTACAGTGAATGAAAGCTACAACTTGTCAGCAACTCCTTCAAATACCAAACTATCTGAACAGTGTGTGTTCAGTGTTCATTTTCAGACCTTTATAGTCTATCAACAGATCTTAAATGTAATTTATTATTAATATTAGGCATTAGAAACAACTGAAGTTGATACTTTAATTTTTATATTTCCTAAAATAAATGTGAATGATGCTCGCTGCATGCAGTTGCTAAGGCATTGTTAGGTGGTTGCTAGGGTGTTGTGGGTGGTTGCTAAGTGTCTATATGACTCAGATCCATCCTTAACCCTCTTCCGCTCTTCGGTCAATGTTTAGTTGTGTTTATTTATTTTTACTTTTTACTTTATTGGAATGGTACAAAACTAACGGTTTTGGCACTTTCTATGTGAACACACAAAGTAACACACATACTAACAAACAAGCCAAAAGGAGGTTTGTAAAGGTTAAATGGTCCTGAAAAAAGCATTTGCATTGTTTTCAGTCAAATGAATAGGAAACGAATTTCATCTAGTGGAAACATTTGGTACAGGGGCCAAACAAAATCTCACTGAAAGCTCATTTTTTGAGATATCAATCGGAAATTTGGAGCACAGCTTGTTTGGATTGAAGGCTTTGATTTTCTTACAGTTTTAGAGTAAAATGTTTTGTAATATATATATATATATATTTTTCATATAATATTGAAAATAATATTTATTGTGCATTTTTCATAACAGTAAAAATTAAAAACTTTTTTTCTCACCTCAGCAATAATGTGTCAAGAGTTGTCTAAAAAGAGACCAAACTTAAGTCTGTGGTCCAAAGCATTCAAGATTTATGACAGTTTTATGCCCGGTTCAGACTACACTATTTTAGCCCAAATTTGTCATGATTTGCTTGACGTTTGGTGTCGTGGGGATTCGTAAACAACAATGGACGTCAGGACACAAGATCCGATCGTTTCAGCTCATGTAGTGTGTCATAGTGAACGACAATCAGTGCCGCGTCTGCAATGCTTCACGACAGAAAGACTAGCATGTTTAACTTTTTTCTCCGTCGTCCTCCGTCACATGTGTGACACTGGCCAATAGAACCACAGAGACAAAATGAAAGAGAGACAATGGTATCATTCTTGCTAGTTGGAAGTTACAATGGACTAAGTTACTGCGGCAGCGTGAAAAAATGTAATTAAAACAAGTTACCTCAGTTCTCTTTAGAGGAAATCCAAATATCCATGATAATCCAGAATTTGGGCTTTTCTGATGACAAGACAGAGCAAGTTTAGCTGCTAAACATGGTTTAAGCTCACGGCACCTTCTGTCAGTCGATAGTCCCCCCTTCTCAATGACAGCATGCACACGGTTAAAGACGGCACATGATGAACGGTCGGGTAACATCATGTAATCGGACATGTTTCTTGTCCACGACAAGATTTTCGGAGTCAAAATTCATCTAATCTGACACAGTGACTATCGCGACCGACAAAAATATAGTGTAGTCTGAACCTGGCATAAGCCGGAATTATTGTTTTCAGGTCTATGCTCAAAAAGTGAATAAATGTACTGTAACTACAGCATAAATATAATTTAGTACCATAACCCCCTGCATATTACAGACTTTATTTTGATCTCAGAGTAGATTTTGAATGAACAGACACAAAAGAGCTGCTTAGGCAATGAGCTACAGTGCTGATACACACAACGTGAGTGAGGCTGGCATTAACTCAGTTTGAACTGTAGACAATTGCATTGATGGGCATAAAAGAGGACTGGCAGATGCGGATGGAGTGAGGGGCCTCGGCACCAGTGAGAACGACAGAATGTGAGAGGAAGTCTGAGGACGAGGATGTTAAACAAGGGCGGGGTCAATCATCTGCCCAACTTCCATTTTCTCTCTGTTACGAGGAACCGGCAGATGCTGTGCTCTGTTCAACTCTGATTGGATGTGATAAGCAAGATTAAAATGAGCATCAAGGTAAGTGAAATAAAATTATGTTAAGAGATTCTGAGCTTGTTGAGTATTACATACAGGGTAAGCACTAGAGAATGGGAGAGAAATAGAGATATAGACAAAAACACTTTGTTGAAGGCACACGTGCTCCAAGCATGTGAGGTCATTGTGGACCAGCCTTACCGTTTATCTAATCCATCGATCATGTAAGACCCAGAGGACGATCTGTCTTTAGAAACAGGTAAACACACTCACTCACCTGGAGTTACACAGCCACAGTTCAATACAGGCTTGCCCTCACATATATCAAAGTGGCTACTTCTAATGAAAAAGGTCATGGAGGCCACAAAATAAAAGATTAGAATTTATGGAAAAGGGACAAATAAATGTGGAGTATATTTATTTATGTATATATTGTTATGAATGTTTGGAAGAGTTTGAAAAGACAAAAGGTCAGAAAAAAGTAGAAATGTTATAGGTCATATTTCACCCCAAAATCAGAAAAAAATACAATTATGTTTTGCATGAAGAAAACGAGGCATATTTTACTACACGTAATGAGAATACAATTTTGTACTATATGACATTAGGTTTAGGTTTATCGTGAAAACAGTGTCACGGACACTTTACACAGTATCAGCTTATAAAGTTGTTCGAGTTTGAACTATTTTTTAGTTAATGCCATGTTAGGAATGGTACTTTGAAAGCTATTGCACATTAATGGATAGATCCGTTGAGACATTCACTGCGTTTCTTTATGACTCAGTCATCTCTGCGTTAAGTGGTGTTATACAAGATGGGAATGATTGACTTGATCTAAACGTTCAGCTAACTTAAATTGAATGTTCAGTGATAACACGTGGCAGCAGATCACCGTATACAGGAAGTAGTGCATAGTAAGAAAAAAAGCACTACAATCCTTCTTATTTGTTGTTAGAGGAAGTGGAGATAACTGTCACAATTTGGTTTTTGCTCATTTATTCAGAAAATATTTAGCTTAAAGCTTTGATATGATGCATTAATCATCTTTGACATGTCAACAGTCGTTACTTGTGTTAATTAAATTCATAACTTAATTGAATCCGATACAATTAAACTAGAAGGATACAAAGGCTTGAGTTCTCGATGTGCAGATTTCAACAGAGCCACATTTCTGCCGGCTTACGGGATGCTGTTCCTCTCATGCAGATCATTGCACAAATTTGTTGCAACATTGTTACCAAATCAGACCAGACAGCATGAAACTATTCAAACTGCACGAAAACTTATGTAGAGATTTGTTGTAGTCCATTTAAAATAAAGCATGATTTAAATAAGTGAAATTTTAACCGTTCAAAAAAACAAAAAAAAAAAAAACAAATTAGTGTTGTTTGTTACTAATTTCCTGTTATGATATTATCATGGTGAATGCCTTGTGTTCTTAGTGAGGTTACATTTGCTCAATGTTTCTATAACCGTTTATACCGATTATTAGAAAGACTGATCCCTACTTGTCAACAAGATGAATGTAACCGTATTTCCTGCATTTGAATGAAATCTCAGTATTACTACAAGTTGACGCTGGCACAACTTACCCCAAAGCATCTGGCATAGTTTAGATCACAGCTAAACTACCATTAAAAAGTGTACTTTTCTCTTCTTTTTTAAAGTAATTGATACTTTTATTGAGAATGCATTCAAATGTGAAAAGTAAATACTTTTGTGTCGTAACAAAAAATTGTACTTTGAACTTCATCTAAGAATCCTTAAAGTATCAAAAGTTTTTTCAGCACAACGGTTTTCAACAGTGATAATGATTTCTGAAGGATCATGTGACACTGAAGACTGGAGTAATGATGCTGACAATTCAGCTTTGATCACAGGAATGAATTACATTTTAAATTGATCAAGATTTGGGGGGGAAATCTGGCATGGAAAATCTTTTCTGTATGTATGTGCACAGTTTTCTAAATACAGGGGTGACACAGTTTACCCAGTGACACATCTTACCCCTGACACCCCATTACTCTGCTAACATTGGTTTATATTTAAAGCCGTGAGTTGGCTGCGGCAGTCTGTTCTCCACACCTACAGGATTGCAGTATTTTGGTCCTGCAGTTGTTTGATTATACTAATGGAGAGCTCGATGACTGTAATGCTGGCCTGTCATCTGATGTGTCATAATCCAGTGTTTGTATTATGCGCTTTCTCATGTCACTGTTGCTAAGTAACCCCTCCCTTCAGAAACACTGGCTGTCTTCTATTGTTTGGCTTTAATGGATCAAAAGGCACAAATTTCTAAAACAACCACATCTCAGAATTGAATGGCTAATGATAACGTTGGGAAATGTCAAGACCTTTCATCTCAAACACTCTCATTACACGGGCAGAGTGTTTATGGCAACATGAGAGAAGTGTAAAGCACCACGACATAAACACAGTTGCTAAATATTCAAAATTAAATGCTAGCGTTCAAAAGTAAGACTTTTCAAAAAAAAATTTGAAGGAAGCCTTATGCTCACCAAAGCTGTGTTTATTTGATCAAAAATAAAGTAAAAACAGAAATATAGTGGAATATTACAATTTAAAATAAATATTTTTCTATTTTAATATATTTTAAAATCTGATGCAAAGCTGTATTTTCAGCGTCATTACGCCAGTCTTCAGTGTCACATGATCCTTCAGAAATCATTCTGACCTGCTGCTCATGATACATTTATTAAAATGATCAATGTTGGAAATTTTTGTGAAAACAATTTACACTTAAATTTTTTTAGGATTCATTGATGAATACAGAGTTCAACAAAACAGAATTTATTTGAAAAAGAAATCTTTAAGAAAACACTCACCTTTGATCAATTTAACACATCATTACGGAATAAAAATTTAAATTTCTTTTGACTGGTAGTGCATTTAGACATTGTCTTGGCAAACTCTTATTCTGGTATATACACTAACGCACACTTTTCTATTATCCAATCAATCCCCAATGAATAAACGTTAGACATTTGGTAACAGTTTAGTGTGAGGACCAATTCTCATTAACTAGTTGCTTATTACCTTGCATATCAGTGGCATATTGACTGTTTATAAGTACTTATAAATCACATATTAATGCCATATTCTGCATGACCATATTCTACATCCCTTAATTCCACCCAATACCTAAACTCACTAACTACAACAACTTCCTTTCTAACTATTTATAAGAAGTACATTAGGAGTTTATGGAGGCAAAAGTTGTAGTTAATAGTGAATGTGTTCCCCAAACTAAAGTATGGCCAAACTCACATTATGGAAGTAAAATGAGTTGCAAATGGCATTTCATATTACTTTAAAGGTGCAAAATAGAAAAGAATACTGAACAGTAGAACTTTGTGGGAAAATCTCAAAGTAATTTTGTACATAGAAAACATTCCTCCACGTTCTCCAAGTATAACCCGTTTGTGTATTTGTGATTGTGGGGCGTTTTCTCTTTTTCAGATCGTGTTGCGAGAGGTGTCCTTTTTTCTGTTACTCGTCTTCAGATGTGAGTTATCACTATTCTGTTTCATTCTCTCTTTCTTACACACACACCCTCCATCTTTTATCATGCTACACCTAGGCTATACACTATAAACATTTGTCAGCATAATCTGCTTAAGCCTATTTTTAATAAAATCCTACATTACCGAAAACCACAAATGACCAGCGGGTCTAATATGTGGGATTTTTCCACATGAATATTTCCGATAAAAGATTGATTATAGTCTTTCTGCAATAATCACAGTGTTTGCCAGTAGAATTGCTCAGTCTCATGTGGCCATTCATCTTGTGAAGAGATTCATTGGAAAAATTGTGTGTAGCCGGAAAATGCATACAAAAATGCTGCGACTCATCCCTGCTAGACCACAATTAGTCCTTGTTCTGTGTCAGGGTCTATGAGAGGCCTGCCTTCATTACAAACCACTGCACTCTACATCACCACACTGTTATTATGCCAGACTCAGAATACATTTGCATTCATCTGCTGCGTGTGTAATCTTGAACTCTGAAGCCAGCCACACATCATTGTGCTGAATGTGTTCTTCAAACACTCATAAGTTATAATGATGTCAGAAGGAGAATGTTGGTTATGCTTTATAAAATTCCTCAGATCGTCTTGTAACAATCTCAGATATTTGTCTCCACAGTCTTAATGAGAGCATCAGTGATTGGACAGTGCCACAGAACACAGCCAATCACAATCTAACTCGCTCTTTTTGTAGTTTTAATAATATTAATAATAATAAATCTGTTCTTTATTATCTTTATCTTTCTTATATGGTGCCTTCATATTTATACAAACTTAATTTCTCGCTGTTACTTTGAAAGGAATCTTTTTTTAAGCCTTAAAATTATAAAGCACTTCATCCATGCAATAGGTATTGTCCATTTTAAGCGGGTGTGTGCTAATGCCATTTTCTGGTCTTTTTATACACTATAAATATCATAAGATACCCATCAGCCTTCAAAATAATATTTGAAAAGTTGCCAAGGCACATTGTTGGAAATTCTCCTGGGAAATCAATATCCCAAGATCTTGAACAGTATCCCAGAAAACTTACTTTACAGCAACTCCAAAATATATGAGAGTATGATCAGCATCCAAATGAACACGTATCGATAGTTGCTTACTCTTTACAAACAGAAGATTTCTCCACCCAAACTCCTTCTGTCTTTGAAGAAGCAGATGATGTATTTTACTCCAAAGCAAAAATGTGTGTCTTTTTCCTGTCCGTAAAGGTTACACAGCTGAGAATGTTACGACACCACCGGAAAGCTCTGCACCTCCATCTAACACTATTAGACCCATGGATCATGGTAGGATTTTTATTATTTATTTATTATAATTTTGTACATTTTTATTTCCCTGCATAACCGTTTCGAGATTGCCTATTATGTCTTACAGAATTGTTATTTTAATTTTTATCCGTTTACGCTATGCTATGTTTGCTGTTTTGACCTAAGCGCATGGTCTAAAGCGCACGACGCAAGTGCACTTAGGGTGCGTCCAAATCCGCTTTTGTTAGTTTAATGATGGAAAAATGTACAGCGTGCCCAGCACATTGTCTTAAAGGGTTGTCTCATAGTCTCTTAATGAGTAATGGGTGTGTTTTGGGCGTAACGTTCAATAAACCAATCAGAGTCTCATCTCTCATTCTCTTTAAAAGCCAGTTGCGCTCGTACCATGGTGGATTCGCTGTTTTCATGGGGTAATTTGCAAGCGGATAAACGGAATGTTTCTCTAGCAAGGAAACAGATCTGGATTACAATTACAACGTAAAAGTGCAAGCAGGCCATCTACGGGAGAAGCCAGATTCCACCACAGGATTTTTATCTTTATGCACACATTAATAATCTTTTACATTGCGATCCTTTTATTTTTAATATTGGCATGTTTGTGTGCTGCCTGTGCGTTTAATAATCAAGAGTATAGGCTCTTTGTTCACCCGGCTATATTCAAACATATTCAAAAAGTGCTCTTTAAATAACAAAATAATATGTGTCTAGAGCTGGGTGATATGACCAAAATCTTATATTACAATACAAGTAATTTTATATCACGATAACAATACATATCACAATATAGTTATTTTTCCTTAAAATAAGTCATGAAAAATTGTCATGAAATTTCAGAATTCTCTTCACCATTTTCAGTATCATTTAAAAAAAAGTAAAAATACTTGCCTCAAAAAAACCTCACAAGTAAACAGTGAGCAAAAAGAGCAAAGAAAAACTACAATAGAACAAAGACACAGACTAAATAAACCCACCTGAAAAACCTGAAAAGCACGAGAAATGCTACATAAGTTAAAAAATCACACAGGGAGAGATTTTGATTCGATTTAACAATGACAGCAGATAAATTTGGATACTGTCCCTTTAAGACTGACTGCACAGATTATACTCGAGCCTTGTATTTCTCAACTGTACCGCCGCTTAAGACATAAATGGCTTTATTTCCTTGTAAATGCATGGTCACGTTGACACATAGGTGTGTGTATTTAACCATTCAAGCCCAATTAGGTGGCAAAAAGCACTCGGTGAGCAGCTGCTTCATGTCACGCGTCTCTCAGAAAGAAACAGAGAGCTCTCAGAGCGTGTCAATAGTGCAGTATATTTACATAATGCGATATAGCAAAGTCTCTAACGATGGACATTTTATTTCATGGTAGCAATACACATCGTCATATCGTCCAGCCCTAAATGCGTCATTGACTTTAGACCAGGTTTCCGTTGACTAATTGCGCAGTCTATTTCAGTTGCCTCAAAATTGCAATGCGCCAACAATGCACCTGAACACTCCTCTTTTTCAGACCAGCACTCCCATGCACGCAAACACGTTTGCCATTTAAACAATGTGGCACAGGACGTTAAAATGATAACTGTCTCGGGCTGAAACCAAGTGTACGATAGGGCCGAAAGTGTTTCCAATAGAGCTAAACTGAGTCACAGATCCAGTACAAAATGTGTAATGACATTCCCTGGTGTCCCTTACTTTGATAACATACTCTGTAAATTTTGATCTGTCTCAGAAGGAATTGATCTCTGGTGGTAAAATAAGCCAGGGCTGTTTGTTTTGTCTTGTATCACCATGTCATATCTCAAAAGTGTTCTCCTCGTTCCTCCAGATAACCTGAATGCGACAGGGGAGACAATGAGCCCAGAAGCACAGCAGTTTAACGTCACCACATCTGCGGCGGTCACAAACATCTCTACAGACTCCTCTGTGTACTCCACTTTGACCCTCAACAAGACATCTGACATACAGAGTAAGCTTTGAGGGCTCTGACTGGAGTATAACTTTGGTAAAACCTCCGACTCAAACAGGACTTTCAGTGTGGGATTGGGGGAGGGTAACAGAGCCGGGGATTGCATGAATAGCTGAGAGGCTTCCTCTTTACTCATGGAATTCATATCAAGGGCACACATAACTTAGAAACTAATTAGCAGGTAATTAGAAAATGTTCAACGCTCTTTCCATGCTGAGAGGCTTAAAGATAATGCTGCATTTCCGCGGGATTGCGGAGCGCTGTCGTGGTGAGCTGATATGCTTTATGAAGAATCAACCAACCATATATCCTGGGAGAGCGTGCCATTGAAATATGCAAGAATTGAATTTGAAAGACAGGGCCGGACAGAGAATGAGTGCTGCTGGAATTTAATTAGAAGCAATTACGGACAAATCCATAGGATTGAGATAAGGGGAAGCGTCTGCTTTTCACACCGAAAGTCTTTGCTGTCAACCTAAATTTATGGACAAAAATGGGATTCAAAAGCTCACTTCTATTCATAATTCTGTGAATTTGAGGAAAGAATGTACTTGCTAGATTAGGTTTCTCTCCTTGTCTTTCTCCCTGACCTCCCCTCCCTCTCATTTTCTCATAGCAGCTGTCGTTAACAAAACCAACACAACCAGCACCAACACAACCAGCACCGCCACCACCACCACCACCACCAGAACCACCACAACCTCCAAAATTACAGATTGGGGTAAACTTTCTCATCTTCCTCATCTGGTGCTTATTCTGACTTCTGACTTTTCACTCATGATAGGGTGATATATTGGAGCAGGTAGTTTCCCCCTGTTGTCAAAAAGTTGTAACTTGTGTATAAATACTGTCAAACTATACAAAATATAAATATGTAAATGTATAAATGGTTACCCTAAAAATTCAATTGCATTGAAATGCAAAAGAAAGAAAACAACAAAAAAAAAATAGTACTTTTCATTGCATCATTGGGTGAGATATCACTTTAAATGTAAACATTTATAATATAATATAAAACCCATATCAGCCTCCACTACTTTTTACTCATCAAGTCATTAAATCATATGCATAAACATCATCTCATTGGCTCAACCCTGATTGGATCATAGGAAATTCATGTTGGAGGTCATTTAAGGTCGACAGGTGAAAGGAAAGTCCTCTGTGTCTCTATCCCATTAGAGCCATTCGAAGCAGCAGGCTTATATCTCTATCACAACGAACACGAATATACCAACACACACCCACACTATTTTGCATTTTATGAAAATTATAGAGTCGATTACATTTTATAGGCTGTTTTCAGGTCTTGTTTATCATGTCAAAACCTCTCTAAACTACATTTTCCTCAACAGATAAGAGATGGGATGAGCCGTTTGAGTACAGTAAGTATATATTTAATCACTCAGTAATTAATGCTGCTTGCTAATGCAGACATCACAATTACCGCTGGAACAAACCCCTAACCCAAAGTATTAAACACTGGCCTGTAAATCGTTACACACCGTTTATGCGACAGACATGGGTGATACTTTGAATCATGCGTGTTTTTTGTTTTTTTGGGGGTTATTTGAGTATTACCTATAGTTTTAGCCATTTTATCATGTGCTTTTGTCATTATTTGTTTTAAAAATATTTCTATTTTGATTTATTTTAGGGTTTGTGTTAATTTTAGTTTAATTTCTACTAAACTCATTATGTGCTTTTGTCATTTTATTCCTTAGTATTGCTATTTAGGTTTATTTTTTTTATTTTTTTCTGTTTTAGTTAGTCTTGCTTTTTATTTAATTCCTGTTAATAATTTTACTGCTTCTACTTACTTAAATTTCAGTTCATCATTTCGAATTTCCCTTTAGTTTGTTTTTAAAATAATAACTACATTTCATTTTAGCTTTATTTTGATAAACAGAAATGTTTTTAATAGTTTTGCTGCATCCAAAATTTGACAGAGTGTATCTTCATGATAATCATGTTCACGTGTTAAAATAAATAAAATAAATCTTTTCAGTAAAGTTGGCAATATATTCACATATTCGAGCTTCCCGAATCAGCACTGACCGCATTCCTTAATATTTGAGTCAAACAAGTTCAAACTCTAAATGAGCCACGCATTATTTGTGTGTATTAATGTACGGAGATGACTTAATAAACATTACTGTCAGCCAGAGGGACATTAAACAGGAAGGTTTTGTCATTCCTCCCATCCCTTTTTTTCCACCATCACATCCCTTTAGAGGCTCCGTAGAATTTTATTCTTTGTAAAAAAATTAAAAAAAAGCTGTAAGTAGAACATAAAGTATTTAATGAAAATGTCTCTGAAACATTAGTGTATTAGTCAAATATTGCATTTGTTTCACTTCAGCTGTGATAAATGTAAAGTGTCACTATGGAAAGCACAAAGTAAAATCTATCAAATGCAATTAACTAATCATTTAATACGATTAAATATCTTGTGTCTGTGTATTGGCTTAGCTAAACAGGCCAATAATCGAGTATTAACTACTATTATAACTTTTAATTAATTAAATTAATTGTAGACGTCTAATTTAAATGTCTACAAATGTATAAAACTGATCAGAGATCAGGTAAAATACCATAGACATGATTCTTGCGCTCGTAGAGATCGCCCCCAGCGGTGAAACATTGACATTTCGAAACGTTTTGAAACACTTATGACATAACAAAGCCGCGTTTACTGAAATCACGTGACTTCGACACGCTTCAAAAAGATTCATTAGGTTTCGAAGCTTCAGTGTTTTCAAATCCCCCATCACTACTACTCAGCTCACACATTGTTTTTCGTGTTTGTGTAACCCGTTAACGACTAATCAAGAAATGTGGCAGTTTAATTTTTACGTCACAACCGTGCTGTTCAGGTGTTAATTGTCTGCTGGTTTTTCTGGTTCGGCGGCATGCGAGCCACTGACAGGGCGTTCACACACAAAGACCGGAGGAACTCAATCTCCCTGTCAGTGGAAAGTGTGTTTATAAGAAGCACAGAGGTGCCGAGCATGGGAGAACTATTACTGTCTCAAGTGCTGTAGTTTAAAGCTTATGACCTGGCGACAGTCGCTGTTTCAATCACTTCCTATTGTTAGGGCAGCTTCAGGGCATCTGATGTTCAAGAAAGAGCCTCATTATCCGTGACCCGTAGATGCCTCTGTTCTGCATTCATTCCCCAGGAACTGAGTTTATAAGTGCCTGAATATGTTCCAGAGTCATCAGTTAAGAGTGTTTTAGGCCAGTTGATGTTCACTGTTACTTCAAAGCCTGTGTGTGTGTGTGTGTGTGTGAGAGAGAGAGCGAGAGAGAGAGGAGAGAGAGAGGGAGAGAGAGGTTTTGCCTGCTTTGTGGATACTAAATGATCCCACACGGATAGTAAAACCACGAATCAGCTACCAGACAACAGTCCCTTAGGAAAAGCGCTTATCATAATAATTACTTAATAAAAATGTAGAAGTGCATTTTTTTAATTAGCATATTTACCACAATACAATTTACAAAAAAAAAAATAAAAATCTTTGATTTTGGGGTGTGATGTGATCATGTTTGTGAGATTCACACTACATTTACACATTTACATTTAGTCAAGATGCTTTTATCCAAAGTGACTTACAAGTGAGGAATACAAACAAGACAATATACAGTAAAGCTCATAAAATGTTTTATTATAATGTTTTATTGTTATTATTATTATTTCATTCCTAAATGTGATAAAGTTTAAGATTTGTTTATAAAACTGACTTTTGCTGCTTCTTCTGCTGAGAGAGAGATAGTGATTTAAAGTTGAATGTGACATCCTCACGCAAACATGAAATTAAAATGAATGTGACTTTATGCGTTTTTAGACTGTTAGACCAGATTGTTGTGTGTATATGTTTGTATGCATTGTATTTTGATTTATGCATATCTTTTTTTTTCAGATTACACATCTCTGCGTCAAGCAGGGTTGACCATTGCTGCAGTTCTTTTCGTGATGGGAATCATGGTGCTTGCTTGTAAGTTAAGCCAACTTCAAGTTTCAGTCATGATTGCTTCGAACAGTCACGTTTCAAATCCTCAAACCTCTGTCCTCACTTTTTTTTTCATTCTTCCTCCATCTGAAAGGTGGCAAAGTTAAACGAATTCCACGGTGTCGAATTGGCAAAGGAAGGTGAGTAAATCTCTCTAGTGCGAGTGAGTGTTCATGTCTGTGTGTGATGTTCAAATTTCAAGTCAATGCCATACTACCAAACGTATTATTTCTGCAGTATAGTATAGTATAGACTTCATAGTATGCTTATTTGGCCAAAATGTGTAGTATGTAGAACAGAGCACAGTGTTGAGAATACTGTATGCACACAATGCATGATGAATAAACTGGAAATAGTATAAGCAGCCATTTTTAATACCTTCCTTGATGTTGTATAAAAAAAAAAAAAAGTATTTGACTGGACTGCCCAAATGATAATATTTTAATTTTTTATTTATTTATTTATTTATTGGACATACCTTGGCTGCCTGGTCAGGTCAATGTAATTTATATAATTGTATTCATTGCATGCAGGATTAACAGAGTTATATTACTATGTGTAATATATAATTTGTATAATTAAAACAGAAAAGTAAGTAAATTAAAGCGATCTGGTTGTTATATTCATGTCAGGTAAGATCAATGTGTCGATTTACGAACGTGATTTTGCAGCGTTGAATATTGTAGCCAATCACAGGGATTTCAGTTGAAAATAATGACCAATCAGAGGTGTTTGCTACCGGCTGTGCTAACTAGCCTCGATGGCGACACGCGGCGATTCTATTTTAGAAACGGTTTATTAGAAACGGAAGCTGTGGCTGGAACAACAACAACACAAAGTATGGCAATGTTAATCTCAGGTAATGTTTATGTGCTTTATTTAATGTTTAAAGCGTGTAACGTGACTTTGAAAATCATTTAGTGCTCTCAGCTTTATAGCCATACCCTAGTGAAAAATAAATATACCAAAATGCATTTGAAATATATTTATGCTAGGTATACTACAAAGCATTTACATATTTATGCACTTAATATAAATACCCTGCAATTGCACTTTTAGTATACTAAATTGGTACTTAAAGTCTGGTAAATAGTATTTTTGTGATGAGGTCCAACTAAAAATATACTTAAATGTGCAAAATGTAAAATATTTGGCCGCTAGAGGGCGTACATTCAAAACAATAACAACAAGGGTGTAGCTTAAATTATGGGAACTGTTGTCTTCAACTCCACCACTGATTTAAATCATTCAGATGGGAATCATATAACATGTTCATGGATGAGATAATGTAGTATTTTTTTTTTATAAATGTTGCACTTGATGACGTGATTTTATTTCATATAATGAAATGGCCACAAGCAAAGCAAGGGTCTAACACTAAATTGGTTGTCATAGTCATAGTGTCATAGTGTTTGTCCAGTTCATTGGTGTGATAACGCTGCACAGTTTTACGTGTTCAAAACAATCATGGTAAAAGTACAGTTGAACGTACCATCATCATTTGCAAAAAGGCTGAATGATATTTGTGTATAACTCATACTGTACTAATTTCATTGTTTATCACGTCAGATGAAGTGTATGGCAATGTCAACAAACTAATCACAAGTTTTCTGTCAGTTAAGGAATCCAAATAGTTACTCACCTGCCTATTGAAACACATGCAAGATCGGCGTCTCTGTCTGCCAATATTGAATCAATATAATTTGTGCTGACATTAATGGAAAAATCTGCTTGCTCATAGCAGTACTTGTAACAGTATAGAGAGAACACAAAATAACCCCAGTTTTGTTCGATTCCAGCCTGTACTGGTTCCTACATTCAATATACATGAATATCTGTTCACTAGTGAACATTAGAGAGACAAGTGAAGTAAGTTACTGGTATACTAAGGGTTTCTGTAAAAGGCAAATTCTTAAGCTGTGCCATTATTTATATAGATTACTTTATTGTAGCCTATTTAATGCACACTATAATGATATCATTGGCACAGTTCAAGTTTATTTGAAAAGCCATTGCAGTGTTTTAAATTCTCTAAAACTTTGTTATCAGTATAATATTAATGTATGTTCAACACTCTTACAGTGTAATTGAATTGCAATTCTAATGTCACCAAAATACATTTGAAGCCTATGCTAAGTGAATTCTGCATTTCAAAACTTATATTCAAAAGTATATTAAAAGTGTACTTAAGTATACTTGGAAAAGTTCCACTTTAGCACAAACAGGTATCTTTAATAGAACTTTATTTGAACTTCAGCACTACTTTTGGACAACTAATTGCAATGCATTTAGACCAAAATTAGTTGTTCCAATTGATCAGATTTTAAGTATACCAATTTAGAGCGTGCCACAAATACATTTAGTTATACTAAATACATATACGAAAAAAATGTACTTAAGTATACTATTTCCACTAGGGTAGTCACATTACTTTCTTGAAAATAAATAAATAAATGACCCATCACAATAGATAATGCTTTACAATGAACTTTGTTCGAGAGATCTGTTCAATAAAATACCTTATTCACCTGTTGAGTAATAAAAACACCATCTCGTGACGCTTTTACAACATTTCAGATCCCTCAGTTCTTACCATCTCCGAAACGTCAAGCTGATGTTGGTTCTTGTTTTATTACGAGCTCTTTTGTTTTCTCTTTTTGCCTGCAGACTCTCCTCTATACAGCGTCTTTTTAAAACAGGTTATTCCCCGGTGGTTTAGGAGCCATTTACACGACACTGTTTTCAACTAAAATGGAAAACTTTTTATGCCTTTTAGCCCTTCATTTACACGATAACAGCATTGGGGGCCTGAAAATCACACCTCTGACAACGGGTTTCAAAAGTGCAAGTTTTTGAAAGCGACACCATTATTTCCGTGTAAGCCCCGAACACACCAATTTTTCTTAGTGTGTTCTGCACCGTCTGCTTTTTTTTTTTTTTGGACATTCGAGAACTCTGATTGGCTGTTCAGTATAGCAAATGAGTCAGTTTACGAGAATACAGTATAAGCAAAAGTCATGAAATCAAGTAAATAAGTCATGACGGCACATGGTTGTTCTAATTTTACGGCATCTTACCTGAGCACTCGAATACACAAATATTTTCATAACATGAGCAGAGTGGAATAAAGAACGTGATCAGTTTTACAAAGTGACACTGCCAAGTGGCCAACGACTTGTCTGGTGCATAATGGATAGTATGATGCATAATACAGATTTTTTGTCATTTTGATAATGTTATCTTTTCCATTTTTAGTACATCGTTGTCATGTAAATATCAACCTTGTGACAATAACCTCTACCACTCCCATATGTGTCAAAGTAGGCGGAGCAACTTTTCTCTATTTCCGGGGGTAGTCGTGGCCTAATGGTGAGGGAGTTGGGCTCGTAATCAGAAGGTTGCAGGTTCGATTCCCACGCCGGCAGGAATTGAAGGTGGGAATTGTGAATAAACAACACTCTCTCCACCTTCGATACCATGACTAAAGTGCCCTTGAGCAAGGCACCTAACCCCCAATTGCTCCCCGTTCGCTGTCGCAATAGCTGCCCACTGCTCCGTGTGTGTGTGTGTGTGTGTGTGTGTGTGTGTGTGTTCACTACTCACCGCTGTGTGTGTGCACTTGGGATGGGTTAAATGCAGAGCACCAATTTCGAGTATGGGTCACCATACTTGACAACACGTCACGACTTTCACTTTCACTTTCATATGGGGAGACATGCGCAGATGAGTGTCACAAATACGCAATTTCAAACAAAAAAGTTACATGGTGTACCTTTAAGTAAAGACAGTTATATGAAACCTTAATGTAAAGTGTTAAATTATTTTATGATAATTTTTATATTATTAATATAGTACTGTATATAATTAATAGAGAAGCATCATCTCTTAAATAAGAGTGGTTATTTTGCTCTGTTAGATTTCGTGTAAAGATGTCTTCGCTTTTGACACACTGGAAAGAGATGTGATGGGATACAGTAATCCATGTTGTTAGCTCTCCTGTAAACTGATCATTTAAAAAATATGTAGAAGTTAATTCAATTGCATATAGAATGTGTGTATTGTGCATGCTATATACTACAGCAATATTAAAACTAGTACACTAGTCCATACATAGACATTGTGTGCAATTTGAATGCATTCACTGACTGGGTGCCTAATAACATTTGACCTCTTTTGTAACTCTCTGATGTGTCTTTATAATCATTGCAGACTTCATTGTGTTTAGCCGCCATTAGGGCTTTTATATGGATTTTTCTAAAGTACATGATTTTAATCTTGCCACATATGATGAATGCAAAGAGTTTAACTTTAATGTGCTTATTATACACCCTTCTGTGCCATTTTAAAATGGAAATTTAAAAATGAAAATACACAGCAATTGCATGGGCAGAATGTCAACTGAATTGACTTGTGCTAGAGAGACAACAAAACAGTATATAATTTTAGTAATATAAAAGAAGAATAATGACACACTTCTCTTTGAAAAGAGCCTTCAAATGGTCTTAGCTATTAAGGCAAAAAGGCATAATTTTCTTTCTTTGCAAAATAGTTACAAACGCCAAAGCATTACCTGGAAAAAAGCAGTTGTTGACACGGCTTTATCTCTCACAGAGCTTATGTGAAAACTAAAGGCTTTAACAGACTATTTATGCTATATTTAGTGGAATATGTAATGCCATTTGGGCTATGAAGTTACACTATATGACTTTAGAGGGAAGGTTAAATTTTATAAGCAAGCAGTCATTTTTCACACACTTTTAAAGTCACCATGAAATGACAATTCTTATTTTTTTAAGGAATTTTGCAGTGTTTATTCTAAAATATTTTTCTGTGCACATTGTTACTTTAAATAAGAAAAGAATCTGCCCTCTCAACCTTTATATCTAGTCTCTAATGTACAGTGGCCGGGAAGTACAAAACAACATTACAAAGTGTGAAACACTTTTACGAAGCTTGAGTGTGGGACATTCCCTTTCCGTGAAGAATCTGTCATTGTAAATTTGTTTTGGGACTGGTAAAAAGTGTTTTGTGTCTTGTTAATTTGTTTTCTAAAATGTAAATTTGTTTTGTCCTTAGTAAAAGTGTTTTCCCCATGTAATTGTGTTTTATGGTAGGTAAAAATGTTCGTAAAAGTGTTTCACACTTTGTAATGTTGTTTTGCACTTCCCGGCCACTGTACTAATGACATGTTCAATGGCGCAAGGGCGGGACAACCTGTCACTCACAGGAGATCGACCAATAGCAAACCACAACCATCCAATCAATTCCCCATGGACAAAATCAAGTCCTGTCCTACATTTTTTTCTTTTTTGAGAAGCTGCTTAACTCGCATATACCTCACAGAAGAATTAGACTTTTGTAATAAAAGAATGTCGTAACTTCTGTAACTTCTGACTTTAATAAAAGCGACTTCCATAATAAAATAATATTATTTCATAAAAGCGATTTATTAAGAGCATTCCCAATGCGAAAATCCGATCACAAAATGGGATTTATTACGGGTAAAAAATGTCGTTTTAATTTCGCAAAGAGTTTTCTAATTTTGTAATGTTGCTCATTTGCATAAAGTTAATGTTGACAAGTTCAAGACAGAAAAAAAAAGTTGCCTTTTTTTGGCCTCATTATCAAAATGACTTCCAAGAGAACTGATTGCAGTGATACTTTTTTAACTGATTTTTCTTTTCTTTTTTTTTGAGGCTTGAGAAACAACCTTTGTGCATAAACAACCTTTGTTTTTTCCCTTCTTTCCAACCATGTTTTTTTTTTTTTTTTCTGGTTGTCTAGTTCATACCAGGTGACCAGAAGTTAACGCTCTTCTCGGCATTGATCAGCCGGCTCAGCAATTAACAGAAGAACAGCAGGAGAACACGACGGAGCCAGTCAGACCTGTTTCGACAGCAGTTACACACTTACAATTCCCCCTTGTGAGAACAACATCATAAGGACAAGATGGAGAGGTTGTGTGTGTGAGCGTGTTCATTATTTCAAACTGATCTCCGGGTTTGTCACACCGAAGCGCCGGGGAATAAGATGTGTGCTATGGTGCGGCACTAAACGCCAGCGGTAACACAACGGCTGAGACTTCGGCAGATCCCAACGTAATCACGCGTCTCAGACACAAAATCCCTTCATCCCTCTGCTCTCCTGCACCAAACGGCTCTGTTTAAGCGTCAAACTTTGTAGAACTTCTGTTTTATTATTATTATTTCAATTTGTGCATCCTCAGGTGTGTCAATCATTTGGAACTGGAGGGGGAAAGCGTTGTGTAGCTCACAAGCGCCCTCAAGAGGCCTTCACACACATTTACCATGGGTTATCCCAAGAGGAGGGAATAAAAACCGATTGACTCTGATTCATGCATCTGAATTTATTGTCTATCTTGTCCTTGTGAAAAAATACGGCACAAAAAGTTTCACATTACTTATCTCGCATGAGCTCAGCTGGGCTGTCAACAGTGGAAAATGTGTTTATGATGATGTCAGGGGAAAACGAAAATATCAAAACCATGTGATATTTACCAAAAGCGTACATCAAGGCTGAAAACAGAAAGGTGTTTATGCAAATGCTCCATAGACGAACATGCAAATTCTGTCATTAGAAAGATGCATATTGAATAAAAGCAGATCTGTAACATGTCCAAGATGTACTTCTATGACCAAAATAACTAAATGACAAGCAGTTATTGTTAACTAAAACTGTCAAACATTCTGTTAGTTGAAATAAAGCTGGAAAAAGACGAAAAATAGAATAACATTCCAAAGAAAATCCTTTCCTTGACCATAGCTCACAAATGTCATGCTTTGCTATAACACTGATGATGATCAAATTTTCATTTTCGAATAAGCTTTCAAATTGTAGACCTACAAACAAATACACACAAGCACAGCTGAGAACAATAATATTTATTTAAAATAAAAGTCTCATAACAAATAGATGACAGGTTGTCAAATATATACAGCAACAGGCATTACCGTTTAAACTTCAGTAGAAATCACACAAATGGCCATGAATAACAGTTAGGGTTACCAGAGGTCAAGTACTGGGAGTGTTGTATACGACTACATGAGAAAAAAAGCTGGTCAAATGTACTCCGAAAGACATACGTATACTTTTTTTGCTGACAGAATACCTTACATAACATAAAAAGAAAATAACCTCTGATGTAAACAGCCTCCATTGAAAGGAAATACAATACAATCTCTTATGATTTCCCCTTCAAAGGCTGTTGAGAGCCACCTTCAGAAGGAAAATCTACATCTGCATTTTCCACTCCACTCTTACATGAAACTAAGAGAAACTGCTAACAGAATTGAAATGTGAATCTATGTGAGCTGTAGGTTATCTTGCATTGCTGATTCATTTGTGGACTTTCTTGAATGGGGAAATATCAAAACGAGTCTTTTTACAGAAATATAAAGTCCCTTCAAGTGGAATAAAGCAACCTGCCCAAGAGCCCAAAAGAAAGTTGTTTGAGTTAATGAAGCCCAATCGTGTTAGTATAAAAATCTCTATTAAAAAGGGGAGGATAATATATAAAACCATGTGAAATTGGCTTTTAGAATGACTCAAAGGAGCTGAAATGGTTTTTTTTATTTTTTGCCTTTTTTTTTTATTTTTTATTATTATTATTTAGTGAGCTTTTCCGATTCCAGTTATCTGAAATGCTATTGTCTAAGGACACTTTTAGCGAATGATTTGCCCGGATAGCTATATTGAAAATCTTGATTAATATTACAGACTAATGCCTTTATACACACCCACACACGTCAAGGAAAAATCTCAAGCTGTCTGATGCACGCAAGATTGGATTTGGATTTAAATAGAAAACTGGCAAACACAAGAAAAAGCAGGTAATCAGGAAAATCCAGCTAAAAAAGTTAAATCGAGATCTGGGTTAGGAGCCCTCCACTGTTATATGCAACCCGGGTGGGCCGACAATTATTATTTTAAGTTTTGTCATAATACCCTCATGTAATTCCATATCTGTCTCAAGTTCTTTCTTATATGCAACACATACACAAAAGTTTTTTTTGTTTGTTTTTTTTGCCTATACAATAAAAGCCAATGGGGTTCAATGTTGTTTGGACCCCAAATGTTCTTCCAAATATCTTCTTTTGTGTTCGGCAGAAGAAAAAAAGAAAGCCATACATACATTTTTAGGTGAACTAACCATTTAACAAGAAAGCGCAGAAAACCTTTCTCATCTCAAAGTGTTTGCTAGTCTGCCGTCTTTGTGTAAATTCAGAATAAAGAGCCGAGACGCTCCGAGTCTTCAGACTCCGACTAAAAGGGCTTTGATTGATTTCCATTTTAATCTAAAAAATGGAAGAAAAAAAAGAATGGTGAGCGGGAGGAGGAGGAAGATAAAAGTATATCTCGCTATAGTGTCTTCGTTTCAATCGATGATGCTGTAGATACAGTCCACACTAAATATTCAAAATCTAATCTGAACATATCAGCTTTCACTTTTTAGTTCTCTAATTAAATTAATTTATAATCCAACTTCTCCCTCATATTGCTAGGCTGATAATGACAAGAAAAATGCTACATTTCACTTTTGGACCTCATTGTATGAGTGCCGTGTGTCTTTCTGCATCCTTATTCCATCCACCCATTGGATTGTCTCCGTCCCCATTAAAGCCAGGAGGATGAAACATTAAACTGCTACCCAGCATCCCAGAGCTATTTACAATCTACAGTGCTTTAGAGGAGCTGTCCGCCATGAAAGAAAGAAAAAAGAAAACAACATCATTTAAAGCGGTTGATTAATTCGCAGCTTGACAAGTGGGTGTTCAGAGCCACTTTTCCACTGGCTTTTCTCTCTGCTTCTTTCTCTAGTTTGTCAGATAATCAGAGAGACAGAGCCCAGCTTTATCTTTTAACCTACCCTGATTTTGTCACTTTTGGCGCACCGGGGACAGCTAACATCAGAGTACTGGAAGGGAAAACGAGGAGAATGTTTGCTTAAAGCTGCAGTTTGTCTACCATTGGCTAGACAGTCTCACACCATTGGTTGAGCCAATGTTGTTGTGACAGGATGTTCAAATATACAGAGCTACAGTGTTTGTTTATACTTTTGTGTGTGTGTGTGTGTGTGTGTGTGTGTGTGTGTGTGGAAAAAACTATGAATGGCTTACTTTTTAGGATTTAAAGATTGAAAAATACCTTTAAGAACAGTTCTGAACTTAACTTAAATAAAAAAAAATATTGCAAGTGGAGAGGGAAAAGTTCCAGTGAGCTGTACTACACAGTCCAAGGACTTTCTCTGTGAGTGCAACATATGGCATGTGTGCATGAACGCTATAGGTTGTGCATTTAAAATGATTGTTAGAAAACTCATGAGGGCAACACATTTTCGCCTACTGATGTAACTGAATCCGCTATAGATATAGATACGTTTGGATGAGAAATCACATGTTTGCAGCACGTCCCTGAAAGGATCCAGCGGAGAGAGGAAATGAAAAGGCCCTGATGGTTAGACAGCGGCTTTCTGTCCTTGCTCTGCTGGCACAGAATAGACCCTAGAGAAACACACAGAGAGAGAGGAGGGATGAGAAGAGTCAGTTCACTTCAGTAACTTTGATTAAGACTTGCTTGAGCTAATTTTTTCTAACTTTTTTTTCCATATTAAAACACAGTGAAATTAATGACAACTATTTTTAAAATGACAAAGCATAATGAAATAGGTTTTATTTTTAAATCGAGCGGGTCATGAGGTTAGTCAAATATTGCTTTTTGTAGGTAAATTAGATATTTTTGCGGTCTACAAATACAAAATGTAAGGTTAAGTTTTGGTTATCTGACCTTAATTTGAATTTCAAAAGTTTAATCAAAGTCTTATTGGACATAATTTTCATTTTTGGGAGAACTATCCCTTACAAAAAATAAAAGTTCATTTTATTTTGGATACTTAAGTAAAGTTAAAGTATATTTTTAACTATAATTTATGTAGTAAGTATACTAATATCAATGTACTACTAGTATATTTGTAAGTGTACCATTTCAATTCTACTTGTGAGTAAATTGGCCCACTTTTTAGTGTAAAACATTCTGTAACAGTAGTAAACTTTGACTATTTTACAACTATGTTTTCGTTTGTACTACAAATAAGTGAACTTATACCAATTGTTTACTAGTAAATACTTGTAGCACATTTTATATTTCATGAAAGTACACTTTGAAGTATACTATCAGTAAACCACTAATTTGGCTAGGTCATTCGAACAAATTCATTAGTCGAAAAGTGAGCATACATTTCCTCATTTACTTCTGTGTCCTGTCATGTTTTCATGTACGTGAACTCCGCCCTCTACTGTACAGGCGTGAATTTGCATTTCCTTCAGCCTGAGGATTATTCATTTCACTTTTGCTGTCAAAGGGACTTTCCATTTGCCAAAAGCTTTTGTTGTTGTTATAAAAACAAACAAACAGCCGAGCCCAGATGAGAAAAGTAACGTAATGCATTACTTTCCACAAAAAGTAACTATGTAACACATTTAGTTACTTTTTTAGGGAGTAACGCAATATTGTAATGCATTACTTTTAAAAAAAAACTTTCCCCAACACTGTTAATTACAGCAGTCAGAGGAGAGAAAGATGTCAAATTTGCCGACACTCCCTCAGCCACTGTATTGGAAACATTCACGCAGCAGTGTTAATTTGTTTTTTTGTCATTAACTGCCAAGGTAATATTGCAAAAAACATTATAAATGTGTATTTCATTATTATTATTTTTTAAAGGAAATATAAAAAAAAAAATTACTAGATTTGCAATGTTGATAACTGCAGCACAAAAATAAATCACTGTGTGCTCTAATACACCAAAACCATGATTTGGCTCCGCCCACTCCCATGAAGCACCACAAATGACCAAGTCTGGTTTCCCATGCTCTCAAACTATTATATTTTATAGCAAAATATGGATATTTATGCAGACAAATATTTGTTTATTTATCTAATTAACATTTTTAGATCAAAAGTTATTACTTTTGCAGAATTGCAGTTCTTTCCCTCATTACAGCCTTTTTGGTTCAAATCAAAGTTTGTAATGTTGTGATTGAGCTGGTTGGTTTAGTTTGTGGCTTCTAGCTCTTAAAGCCTTTTTAAAAATGCTTACAGAAAAAAAAATGAACGTATATTAGTACATACGCAGACAGCGTATCCAGAGTGCTATAATAACAGACTCATTTGTTTTCCATTCATATAATGTTGGTTTTGTGTGGCAAAAGCAATCATAATTCAGTGTCTAATGTTGCGTTTCTGACATTCTGAATCCATTCTCAAACATCACAATTTTTTGAACTAGGGATGAAGTTTAATTAAATGTTATCTCAAAAGATAAAAACAAAAAAAATGTGATTGCTGTTGAAATGACCCACTTAAACATGGTTCAGACACACCAATATAAACATCTCAAATACCTATTCAATGTCTTAAGAAAGAAAGCATTGCAGTAGCACCAACAATAGTCATATATATTTACACAGCCAGGCTGATAGCTCTACATAATAGGGTCAGAAATGGGTCACATTTTACTTAAGGCAATATATATGTATATCTATACATATATGTGAGTGGAGCTTAACCCTGACTTTTGTTTTGAATAGAGAGACATTCATCTTATAGTTCAGGAGAAGGATGAATGGAGCTCTTTGTGAAATATTCATGCTGTTCAAACACATGTACATACGCTTGCTCTCCTCAGGTAAATGCTGTTTAATTTACCTCAGTGATGAATTCGTTCACAGTTTGCCTGGCTTTATGAACTCTATGGCAGGATTTTTGCCCCTCAAGGCATTTCGGGGGGCTTTTATCGTTTTTTATTGAGTGTGCTTTCTGTGAACATGCTCAGAAAGGTTCAGTGTTGATCCACAGAGCCTGTGGTTGCTGTGTGATTAAGCCCCTTTCAGCCACGCTATCACTCAACACCGAAAAAAAAAAAGCCGCGGCTCAGCTAACTGCATTCCCCTGAGGTAACCTGTAATCCTGCAGAAGAATTTAACCTCAATAAAGAAAGAGAGAGTGAGAGCGGCTGAGAGAGAAAGAGAGAAAACAGAGGATCTTTAAGCTTGCTGTTGGGAGGCAGGTGTCAGACAAACTCCGCTCCCTCACAGCCTTCTCTCACATATCACTATACTCAGCAACTCACTGAAACTGATTACTTTGCAAAACTAGCCAAATTCAGTTACACAACAGGACGATGCGATAGGCCACAAAGTGGAGGACAGGACGTGAGAGATAAGAGAAAAACGCAGTTCTTTCCTTTTCTCTACTTGTCTAGAGAGAAAGGAAACAGTTCGATCTATTAATCACGTAGCTTGCGTCTCCTTAAAGGGATAGTTCATCTACAAAATAACATTTCTGTCATCATTCACTCACGTTGATAGTGTTTCAAACCTGTTTGACTTAATTGCATTTGGAGCTTTTAAAGGCACTAAAATATCATCATAAAAGTAGTCCATGTAAGCTGCATCTAAAATTGCATTGTATAAAGTTGGAACCTCATTTGGATTGAATTCAAAATGAAGTAAAACTGAATCCATAATTTAAAGGATCTATAAATGAAGCCCCCTTAAGGTTCTATAAAACAAAACAAAAATAATGACTTTATTCAACACTAACTTCTCTTCTGTGTCATTTTCATACGCTGTTTACGTTCAGCGCATCCAGGTTCTACGTGAGAATGGGACTCACGTGTACAGCTTCGGCCAATACTGAGCCGGCGTTCTGACTGGAAGCACTGGACGTAAACAAGGTAAGAGAATGACAAAGGAAAAAAAGATAGTGTGGAAGTTGTTATTTTTGTATTCTCGTCGCTTCATAAAATTAAGGTTGCATCACTGCAGTCACGTCGACTGTTTTAACGATGTCTTTACTACCTTTCTGGACCTTGAAAGTGGTGGTTAAATTGCTGTCTATTGTAGGGTGACCAGATGTTTTTGGTGTTCTGTCCCCAACTGGAGCTGTCCCCGGAAATGTCCCCGTTTTACAGCTGACGTAAACAAGGAAGCCTGCTCTGCATTCACTAAGTCTACTGCGTATGACAACAGTTCAAATTTTTATATAAAGTCCTTATTTTTGTTTTGTTTTTGTGCACAAAACGTATTCTCGTCACTTCATAACATTTAAGGTTGAACCACTGTAGTCAAATGGACTATTTTAATGATGCTTTTACTACCTTTCTGGACCTCAAAAGGTGCAATGACTTTGTTGCAAATGTGTGGTTCAGAAACCCTTTGGACTTCATCAAAAATATCTTAATTTGTGTTCCAAAGATGAACAAAGGTCTTATGAGTTTGGGACAGCATTTACAAAAATGAAGATTAGCTTTCCTTGGTGCTTTCATTCAATTCATAAATGAAAGTTCAGTTCACAATATCTGTCTGAGTTTGAATCACTGACTATCACTAAAGTAATAACTCACCCAAAACGGGGGACCTAATGCTTATTTGCAGTGGGATGCAGTTTTTAAATAATCAGTTCCTCCAGAAAAACGCGATTATGCAATAGCTTGATTTCATGCATAATTAGCCAAAATCCGCATATTTATGCGGGGGTCGAATTTTTTCAAATACGCCGCACTTTCGCCGCATAAATTGTCGATTTCAGCAAGCAAAATATGCGGGGCTAGTATGATTTCATAATCCCTGTATTTTCATTGAAAAAAAGTCACATATATCTTAGCAGAAAGTTGAAAAATGCTACGTTTACTTCACACAAGTAAAGCGCCATTATTTTCCCCCTATTGCCATGGGAACCTTATGAAGTGACGTAATTACGTGACGTGAACATCATCTGCAAACCCCGCGGTGAAACCATGATGAACCACACAAATCATTCTCATTTGCCAACAAAAATAAGTGCAAAAGACCGCGCAAAGCAGTTTCCCAATGTGTTACATGACAGTGGGGGCAAATTATTTTGCAATCCGTGCAACTGCGTGTTGGACCACAATCGATGCTGTACATTAGTAGTATGTAAAGTAGTTTGCGTTGCAGAAAGAGATTGCACTTTGTGCATTGGAAGGACTTAATTTAACAGAAGATGTCTGTTTTGTATAGCTACCTCTGTAAAACAGAAAGCACACATTTTATGTTTTATATTTTATTTATTCATTTTTACAGAAGTTGTTGAATATTCCTTTTGTAAAGCTACAGAACTCGTTTGAATCAATGTTTTGTAAGTTTGAGCCATGTGTTAATGAAGGTCTGAAATAAAACAGAATGAGAACTGAAATATTCTGTGATTTAGTATGCTTGCTTTTCATAGAAAGTAATAAGAAATGACTCTACATGAAGGTAGTAGTCTAGTGAGAACAAGGTGTTGGGCGAATCACCTTTTTTCCTCTTTTGCATCAAACCGCAGTTTTTGTACGTTCCCGTAATTTCATCGCATAAAATTCCAAAAATATCTCGCATATTCCATCGCATTTTTAAGCAGATGTGCCGCATAATCAAGGATTTTTGCCCGCAACAATCACAAATAAATCCACGTTTTTCTGGAGGGACTGTATAATTAGAGGCCTGAACCTTAACCAAATAATGAATCATTCTGAGGTGTCACTATTAATGCAGTGTACAGATAAATGGCATTTACTGTACTGATTAAGGCGAGGACATGCGGTATGGAAGTGTGGCTGTGTTTGCACAAAGAATATTAATAATTCAAACAGCAACAAATTGCAACACCTTTTTCTTCCTTGTTCCTTCTCTCTCTCTCTCATTAACATACTGGTTTGGTTAGTTTTGTCCCTCACTGTTTTTGTCAGATAACATCATGACAAACAGACCTGGAAAAAGTCGGTTTTCTTATTTTTTTAAACGCAACTTTTCATTACCAAATACAACCATGACATATTCCCACACTGTAAACTCTCACAGAGTTTAGCAGGTCATATCTTGTTCATGTTAGTCGACGCCTGCCTTGTTTTCTGTCCTTTTTTTCTTTTTGTTTCAGGGACTTGTTTCTAACAGCTCAGGGCTTGAGGGGCGTTTGACAGATGGCTGGAAAGTGGAGTCATCAATGCACATGTACCAACCCGCTGCTAATGGTGGCCTATCCCTCCTACATGCGGTGCTCTATTGTTTTGCACGCTGCTGTCGTCTTGTGTTTAGTGGGTTACCAGGGATTCAGAGATCTGTTACCCATCGGACTGGTTGGACCACCCCAAAAGTTGATGAGGTGGAGCACAAAAGACGCCTTGTAAATATAAGCCCCGGTGTGTCACTCAAGATAAATTGTCAAGTAAGCTAAAGGTGAGAAAAATCTCTTCTTTCCACCCATTTTCCAGTAAGTGCTGCCAAATCCTCCTTAGATCCAGTATTAGGGGCGCATGTGGAGCAACTAATAAACAAGCAATAGCAGTGCAAATAGCTTCAGCTTCAATATTTCCAAATTATTCGTCCGTGTCAAGTAGATCAGATATTTCCATTTTAAACACAAAAGCATGCACAAATCCACGCTAAGTAATAGATTGTCGAGTGTTCACGCACATTTCTGTCAAATGGATTTTGCTGTATTCAATCCAGTCTTTAATAACATTTCTTCAATATATGTTTGCTTGATACACAGGTCATTTGAAATTGCTTGCAGGCAAAGCTAAATCAAACTTACCCCTGTTCTCGGCTTTGCAAGTAGCGTCTGAAGAGGACAATAGCTGTAAGGATAAAAAAAAGATTCTTATTGTAGTTTTTACATTACAGGGCTGTAGTCGACATAAGTCTCAAAACCGAATGACCTCACAGAAAGCCTACTGTATGAATATTGTGTTGCTTTTTTTGGGCTAATAAACCAGGACATCCAGCACACATCACTAGAGTTGTTTAGCTTGACAAGAACAAATTTAGCTCCATACGAGTGTGTAAAGTACACACCCATATTAAACGACTTTTGCCAGTGAGACAAAACTTTTAGCTATTCATTTACAGAATGTGTCTCATAAAATGTATAACTAAAATCAAAAGGAAGTATTCATGAGCTTGCATTTGCAACGTGATCTCATTAGTAGTCGTAGGTATCGTGTGTAAAATGTGTTTCTAGCACACGCATGTTTTCATACATTTGCATAGGCACGGGAATCGACTTGACAGGAACTAAAACTGCATTTTTACTCTTTGTGAACAACTTGAAAGATGTATAAATGTTTATGAATCATTTTGAGATCATATAATATTGAATTCAATTAATTAATAGGTTGGTTTTAATGCACTAATTTAATGAAATTAATTAAATGTTCAAAGCCATCAAATTGATCATTTCAATTACAGTTTAATCAGGATTTTATCACTAAAAATATCTCTATCATTGTGACTAAAAATGCATTTTATGTGTTTTATATAGTTAATTAAAATTGTTCAACTAGGTTTACAGAATAGTTTTAAAATGTATACATAATACTACTATGCAAATGATTTTTTTTTTAAGTAAATAAAACATTAATATTTTTATAACCCTTTACTTAATACAAGCTGTCATTACGTCCATATTGTACATTTCGGTGTTATATATGTTATATATATACTTACGAATGCTAAAGAGATCAAGAGATTTGCTGGAATGCTAAATGGCAAGTAACTCATACATCAACAAGAATCAAACACCTCAGATATTTCATGTAAAATTAATCTTGAACTACATCTTGAGAATGTTTGAAGAATTTTACGCACTTTGTTGTCAAGTTAATAACATGACTTTAGTTGCACACTAGTGGTCTAGGCCTGTTCTAACGGATCCAACCTACCTACAATACCCCCAATGGCCAGAACTGTGACGCTAACAGCAGCTATGATGATCACCAAGGTTCCACCTACAAATTAACAATAAAAACAAGGAGGTTGTACGTTAAATTTGTGCACACATTCATTAACGCGAGGCTGAAATATGAATTTATCCATAAATTTGAAAAAAGTTCTCTCAACCTGCTTCTTCATGTCCTTCGGATCTATCTGGACTTGCTCCAGGATCTTGTGGTTCAGCAAGAAAAATCCTTTTATTCCCTGAAAAAAAAAATGCATACGCAAAGATGATATTCATTGATTAACTGTTATCACATCAACAATGGTAACTAAATTCTTATTGTTACTAATGAATGCGTTTAAACAGGGACCCATTACAGCTCTTTTTAAAATAATTTCGTAGGGTTTTTGGCCATTTTATTAAAGCTACTATGTTTTCTAGTGGCACCAAATGGTGCTAAAAATAATGATTGTTTTTAAGCAGGTTTCCAAACACTCCCATCGTCTGTCATTGGCCAAACACGTTCTTTTTAAGTGATATCTGCCACATATACGAAAATTTTTACGACAGTTTTAATGGTTTTGGGACCATATTTGCATTCATATGAGCAGTATAGCTCGATGTATGTAGGCCAATTCTCCGAGCCAATTCTTCATATTAATCATTGACATTTCTTTTGCCTTTTCTAGGAAATTAGCTGGGAATGAATCATTGTTCTGATCGTGCTCATATTGGAGAGTTTTACTTTCCTCCTCATCACCTCCCACCCTTCCCATCTGCCTCTGGCCAGAGCTGGTGAGCAGGGCTTGCTTTAACAGCTCAGTAATTCTATCAGAGAGCAATCATTCTGCTGATGAAGACGGACAGCTCCTCGCACAGGAGAGCTGAATGAGACTGCCAACGTCCATTAAGGGGACGGACAGTAGTGCGGATGGAGCCGGGGCTATCAGCGCCGCTCTGCTGGGAGATGCTAATTGATTGCTTTCAGGAATTAATGTGGCGGATGAGCTGGTCACGTCTTACAGTAACAACCTGTCTACATATTACGTGTGAGACTGGAGAGCAATACCCACCATCATTCCTATGCACATCGCCATCCTCATCATCATCATAGTCACCTGGGTAAATGAGAATATGAAGATACATTAAAAATAATATTTTGAAACTATATGGATGTCATGACTCATGAATCATGTCGAAGACACATTTCACCCATTCATTTTTTTGAATTTTTTTTTTTATTTTGCATTGCAGAAGCCTGTTTTTTTAGCTTTGTGAAATATTTTCATAACAATTAAGCATACCCCCCCCCCCCAACTCATTGCTACAACTGTCTGATTTTTTCCAGTTATTTTCCATAGTGACTCCCATTAGATTCTCCTTGTTATAGAATTGTTTTTCTCCATTATAGTAAAATAAAAATTATTTATTTCCTACCGAAAATATTTATATATATAAAAAAATAGTGGATTTGCTTTGCTAAGGACTTAATTTGGACAAAATGAAGGCGATTTACTCAATATTTAGATTTTTTTTTTTCAGATTCCAGATTTTCAAATAGTTGTATCTCGGCCCAATATTGCCTTCAGATGATGTAAAAATTTCAATTTTAAAAAATTGACACTTATGACTGGATTTGTGGTCCAGGGTCACATATACACACACCGATCAGGCATAACATTATGTCCACCTTCCTATAATGTGTTGGTCTCCCTTTTGCTGCCAAAGCAGCCCTGATCCGTCAAGGCATGGACTCCACCAGACCCCTGAAGGTGCAATGTGGTATCTGGAACCGAGATATTAGTAGCAGATCCTTTAAGTCCTTTTAAGTCCTAGCCTTCTTCCCATAATGCATCCTAGTGCCATGTGTTCCCCTTGTAAGCACCGCACCCGGACCACTTTTGATAGATACTGACCACTGCAGACCGGGAACACCCCACAAGAGCTGGAGTTTTGGAGCTGCTCTGACCCAGCCGTCTAGCCATCACAATTTGGCCTTGTCAAACTCACTCAAATCCTTACTCTTGCCCATGTTTCCTGCTTCTAACACATCAACTTTGAAGACAAAATGTTCAATTGCTGCCTACCCACTAACAGGAGCCGTGATGAAGAGATAATCAGTGTTATTCACCTGTCAGTGCTCATAATGTTATGCCTGATCGGTATACGTTACATTACAGAAGTAAGAATGAGATTTTGGGGGAAGAAAGTGCACTTAATTGTCAGAATTGTCAGAAAATATGAAATATGTCGTACCGTTATTTCCTGAAGAATTTCCTTCAATGTCTTCTGATGTTGCAGCTGTTGATTTGAATGAATAAATAAATGATTAGCTCTCACATGAACCTAACTAATTATTATAAACAGGGCTTGACATTACATCTGCCAAATGTGGGTGGATTTCAGCAGTGGCTTGAAACGCAGTCACTCCAACTAGCCACTTTGGCGGGTTGAATTTTATATATATAATATATATACTGTATTTTTCAATTTTAGTCTTTTACAAAAGGCATCTGAAATAATAAACTAAGTGCAATTTAGTGTTGTCAAAAATATAGATTTTTCGATACATATCAATTCTGGAATAACTGAAACGCTTCCTATACTCATTTTCTGCAGAACAGATAAAATACCAGCTGTGCTTTCTCTCTCTCTCAAACCCGCCTCCCCTCACTCACTCGTTTCATTTGCTCTGGATGAATATTGTTGGCTTTACAGGGCTTGAATTTCGGCATGAGATTGCACGTATTGAGTATAACTTTACTAATTCACGTAAAGGCACCTCAGTACTAAACTGAGTTCTTTTTCACTGCTTATTGCACTCAGACAGTAAAACAATATAATGCCAAAATGCAGATTGTGCTACTAACACTATATTTGGATTGTTTTAAAGATAGGGATAGGGTATGGGTAGATATGGATGTTAATAAATCCTCAAACCATATGAATAGGATGCTGGTAGCACAATCTGATTAGCATTAGCACAATCGAAGTAGCATTAGCACAGTCTGAGTAGCATTTTTTTCGCTGTCGAATTGTGCTACCTGTTTTAATGGGAGGAAGCTAAATCTAACAAGGTAGGACAAATCGACAGAACGCTGGTCTTGGCGAGTATACGCGTAAACACAATCAATTAGTCAGTTATGTTTTAAGAGAACATAAACAGTTGAGAAAAAAGTTGTCGCTAGTTGAAATGCTGAGTGGTTAGTAACTGTTTGTTATGTTCATATTATGTTCACTTGTTCATATTTATTTATTTTCATGTAGATATATATACACATATATATAAATATAGCATTAGCATTTTATTTCCTCACACATCTAAGAGGCTGAAAGAGAACTGACATCATTTAATGAAATCTAAAATATGAGTGTGTTCAAGGTGTTTTGGATGAAAAGCATCTGTTAAATGGTGAGTAACAGAAGGATTGGTTCACAAGCCTGTCACTGATACAAATACTTTAGACAGACAGGAAAAGAAAAAGATGGATAGAGTACGAAAATAAACATCTGAATAGGACAGATAACTTCTGATCAAAGAACGAGAGAATAATGTAAGCATAGACAGAATGAACTTACCTGACCCTCGAAGAATCAAAAACAGAATGAGTAAACGCAGCATCTTCTTATCCTAAGAAAAGAGAGGAAGGAAAAAATTAATCTACACATTAGAACATTTTCTTAAAAGCTTTGATACACAGTCAACCCTGTGCACCTGGCCTATGTGTAACCTAGTTAAATTTACATAGAAAACTTTCTCTAATCTCAAACGGATCACAGTAGTAGTATATTACACCATGGCATGGCATAGTTAAAAATATATGACAGTGTTAATAAACTACTAGGAATATAGTATACTAAGAACGAAACTAAATTGTTCAAATTCATGAGAACTTTGTCTGTTGGCTTTATCTTATCTTGAATTTACCTGACTCATAGTTCATGGTTGGTCAACTTTGTGGCCCTTGAGAATGCAACTTTTTTTTTTCACAGTTAACAGGAACTGATGCCATGAGCACCTTTGAGGCTCATGCAGGCCAGTCATGCTAAGCAGTTTTAGTTTAGCTTTTAGTTTATTTCCCATAACAGCCGATTCCTGCACAGTGTGGGTATTCATCATTTTTGCTCCCTTGAAATCATAATTTTGTGAGTTTTGTGGCTTTTAGTTCACATTTATAAGCTTCAAGGCCATCTATATGCTAGTGTGCATTTAAAAGTTAAAGAGGCCTTGTTATGCTTTTTTTTCCAACTTTCTCAACTGTGTAATGTTGCTGTTTGAGCATGAAAAAAATCTGCAAAGTTACAAAGTAAAAATTCACTCCAAAGGGAGTTATTCACTATATCAGTAAGCAGCGTTTCTGAATTCCCTGAAACGCTGTAATTGTAGTCTTAAAGTTCTCTTCTGGCAATGTACATGTCACAATATTCTTCATTTAAAAAAAAAAGGTGAGGCCTAGTGTTAGTAGTGTGTTGAAACTCGTAGTTACGGTAAGGGGCGTGGCATTTCCAAAACACACTCAACGCAGTTGACCAATCACAACACACTGATCCAGCCGGAAGGAGGGGCTTCATAGAGACGGGACCGAAACCGAGCGTAACAGACAGACAGGGAAGAGAGGTGCTGCAGCAATGTAAAATGTGGAAAAAAGTTTTTCTGTGATAAAATGCTCTCTAGAATGTAGCAAGTAGCCATCTAATCATAGATATTGAATGATGTCAATATCCTGCCAACTTCCCCAAGTTCCTCACATTCATTTGTAAGACCATTCATGGAGTCTTAAACTTAAATTATTACGCTTTTCCTGCTTTGAGGCAAGCAGAAGTTGAGTTATTTTAATAAAAATGTAAATAGATTTGTCCCCTCATTTCCTGTAATAGTAAGAAGTGATTCATTTCAGACTTACACGTGATTTATGAACCTGTCTCACACCTTTTTGATTTAACAACCTTCATTGTAAAACCATCTGACAAGCTGCCAAATGATTTTAATCAATAAAACTAAAACACAAATACACATGTACAGAAGGAGGAACATAACCAATTATGTTTTTTAAGACTTTACTTCCACATGCTACCTTTCCCAGAATGGCCTGATGATCATAATCCAGGCAGATGTTTGACACACACAGCTGGCCGGTTGCAGCTTCCGCTGGCTGTTCCCTTAACAATTACAGCCATTTATTTGTGTACCCACTTTTGGACTAGGAAATGGGAACTAGTTCGGGAATGACCTTTTCCTGAGTTCTAGCTGAAATGGTTAAATATAGCAAAGGCTTTTGCCATACAATCAAATAAGTGCTGTAGTGCCCAAGGTCCAAATTCCCCTTCTGTGGCCAGCATTTCAATCTCACAAGCCTCTACTCTTCATCCAGATATTGTTATTGCTGCCCATTGTGTTGGGCTTCCACTTCCTGCTGCTAATTGCTGTTATGACAATAACTGGGATCACCATGCAGGGAAATGACAGCAGGACTTTATACACCTGCTTTCTCCATTGACATTCAATTACCCCAACTGGATGTCCACTATAGACAGCTTTCCTGTGTAAAGAACTAAATATTTTTTATAAACAATAGGCATATGATTCATAGGCTAATTAAATCAAAGTCGTGTTTTTGCTGATACAAAAACAGTAAGTGTTTTTGAATGCATGAATAATCTCAAATAGAACAAATAAATTACACCGTGTCTACACCAAATGCGACCCTTATCACATCGTGCGCCATCTACACTGCAAAACACTTGAACTACATCCGAAATAGAGTGGGGAATCTGTTTAAATTAATTTGTTTTGTGAATTTGTTGTTGCTTTGCGCCAAGCTGCATTCAGTGTGGACAATATCACTGATTCTAATGGGTTCTATTGTCTTTTGTCATGTCGCAACAAAATTAGCTGAATCAGTTTACTTGAATGAATCAGAAATTCCAACATTCCATATGAGAGTGGCTCTTTTATAGGACGAACCAATTCACCGCAATGACTTAATAATGCTATGAAAGAAATACCGTTTATGAACTGATTCGCAGAAATGAACTTTTTGGATTTTAAGACACTAAGTATAAGGGGAAGAGAGGGCCATTTAGGTGTGTGCATTTCATTATATCCCCAGTTCAGATATTACAATTATTGACAGTATTAATATAACATTACACATTTAATGTAGAATAGAGCAGAACATATGACCCACCAATTAATTTCATTTACGAGGTGTGTATATTTTAAAAATAATTGTGATTTAGTGCCTCAACCGCTAAACGCTGCCATCTTGACGTCAAATGACAGTTCTTGCTGAGGATATCTTGGATATCTGACTCTGTATGACGTTCTAGCCTTTATTTTCAAGTAGCAAGTAGAAAAATTTGTAATTGTGAGTAGTCTGAAGTGCACCATTTGTTTCATGCAGAAACTCAAACATGCAATACTTGAGCTTTCTTTTACCATTTCTGATGTGGCTTTTGATGAAAGGCTAAATTAAACCTGTTTATAGTAACTCTTTATGAACTTTGAAGTGACAAAAAGGTAGTTGTGTGGACTGTCAGTACAGGGACAGAAACAACAAAACTAGTCCAATTATGGCCAAAACTAGCCATATTGAATGCTGTTAAGATGAATATATAAATTGACTTTCCTTTAAATAAGAAAACAAACACACAACAAAAATGACAGAAAGTTTGCTTTGGCAAGCTGTATCGAACTTCCGAAACAAACTCTAAACTAACTTAGTTTTGGCCTGATTTTGTTCAGAGAGTTCATTCTTCGATTTCAGTACATCAGGCCATTTACTGCCCAACAGAGACAAGCGGAGGCTTGGTGGTGACGTGTGAACATGTCACTAAAAGCAAGATAACGAGAAAAGTTTTGTGATTCTGTCAATTAAGCTTTGTTTGTACAACAACCTGTGAATACTTAGAACCGTGCTGAGTGGAGAGGTTGCTTTGACCCTAAGAAGGTTATATTTGGTAGTCTAATTAGCAAATTATCATATTATCGTAACAGCAGCAAATCAGCCTGGAACACTTTGTTCTAATTACACCGTCATGTCTTCGACTGTGGCTTACATGTCTTAAATGTGTCCAAAATTGTTAATAAGATGAAAGCAGCATCATGATAGTGATACCAGTATGTCTGTCTTAATGATAGGCTGTCTTGGCAAATTCATCCTTAAGGGACTGCAGTATTTGTGCAGAAGCCAGAAAAAAGAAAAGAAAAACAGGCTGGCTCCGTAAAGAGAGAGATTGCGGTGGCTTAACTCGTCTCATAATTTGGAATTTCCACGCTCAATTCAGGTCGTCACGGCAAGAGAGATTCTCTCAATTAAGCTGTTAATCAGAAGATGTGGGACTGGTTGTCGGAGCAAGCACAATCCAAGCTTGTAAAAATGTGACAGCAAATCTCCCATCAACAGTAACCTACAGCCGTCTGAAACCCCCTCCGACCCCCTCCCTAAATTCCAATTTGGTGCGCCCGGCTGCCTCGAAGAAATAATAAGCTGAACCAATTTGAAAATATTTATCAGTGCAGTCCAACGTCTGCGAGTTGACAGTCCTCCTGAAGCTTGTGTTGCTGAACAATTGGCTAATATATTTGTATGTATTTGAATTCAAATTGAATTTGGTCTATTCCCCAGTTTTTGCACTTGTTTTGCCTCCACCTAATTTGCGCTCTATCATTAATACACGTAGCCCTGCGAAAGAGGCCCGACATGAGCCTGCAGCAAAGCCACCGATGAAAAACCTCTCTCATACTTCAGAAAATTATAAATCAACAACAGCAAAGTATAACAGGATTGTTTTTTTTGTTGTTGGTGGTGTTTTTTTTTGCGTTCTGCATCTACCATTGTTCACACAAACAGCTTGAGCTGATGGTGGTGTGACAATGATTAAAGAAATGGGAAATCAAATCACCACAGAAGAAGAAAAAGCTTCAATTCACGTTCCTGATTAAAGATTGTGAAGCTAATCATTTTTGGGGAATAACATGAACAGATCACAAAAAGGAATAAGGAACACGCATTAAGAAAGTTAATAGGGTCAGCTGATTTCATATCGACTTTAGACCGACGAGGGAACTGTCGAATAAAAACAAGATATGAAAAGTATTCTGTGCAGCACCAAAATAATTTCTTCCTGAAAATTACAGGAGAACCACTTGCTCCGTTCTTATGGAAATTAATCTTGATTGTTTACTTGGTCTGAGTCACAAACTGTCGTCTATGTCTCAAACACATCTAGGCCAGACTCACTAACAACTCCCAGTTGAATCATCGAGTACATTTATAATGTCAGCATTATATGTAACATTTGGCACAAGTTTATAAGAGTACGGCATTACACAGTGTCCTAACCAGACTTGACAATAAAAGTTTGTGGCGGATATGAATGAGTAAAACTCTTAGTGCATGTTGAAGTGAACTCTAAAAAGCAAGTTTAAAAAAAATAATAATAATAATCTCAAAACTCTAAAGCATAATGATTAGGTTATGTAAGAGACTGATTATATTTTTTCAGTCATTAGCTGGCCAAATCTAATTATTTTTAACTGAACATATTTTTGCTTTATTCCCCATTATGCCAGTTCGCAAAGTGCGAATACTTGTTCTGCCAGCTTTTTTTCATTATTTCACACATCTGGCTAACTGATACCTGTGACCTGTTATACATTGCAAGAATGACTCTAAACATAGACAACAGTCTTCTGATCTACAATTTCTCACTGCCATTATCCTGTGTGAACCAAAAACCTCAACGGTGCCACAGAGATCTACACTTACATGGTTTTGGTAAATATTTAAATAGGATCAGAATAGAAAGAGAAAGACTTGTGGGATAATAAAAGCATAGTTTATAAGACACAGAAATATATATATATATATATATATTTTTTTTTTTATTATTATTTTATTTTATTCTTTTTCCCCACAGGTGTGATTGCAGAAGTTGAAAAACAGAATGCTGAAATCCTGCTTTGGTACTTTCTTAAAATAGTCCATGAGAAAGACATTAAATGAAAGCACAGACCAAAATAGCAACATACAATAGAAGTTAAAATAATGTGTAAATGGGAAGTCTGATAGTTTTAGATTTCAAATTAATTTTAAAGGAATAATTCACCCCCAAATAAAAAATTCTTTCATTTACAGGTGTTCTATGTTGGTTTTACTTTTTCTTCATGACCACAAACAGAAAGACTGTGCTGGTTTTCAATGTTGAGAACTGAAAAAAGCACCATTAAAATATCATAAAAGTAGTCTCTGCTATAAGATTTCTAAAGTCATCACCCCTTTTATAGCAATTACATGGAAAAGAGTAACCAGTACATTATTACATCATTCATCATTCACAGAGGAATAACAGCTGGAATGGCAGGAGGGTGAGTAAATTGTAACAGAATACTTATTTTAGGGCAAACGATTCCTTTGAATATACACTTCAACTTTACTTTTTTTTTTTTTTTGCCTTGACAGGGTTGACTTGATACAAAAGCAACAATGGTGATAGACAGGACCTACAGTACAAAAGTGGGGACATCAAACATTTATCAAAAGGGTTTATCAAAGCAGCACATAATAACACAGCCTCAGACGCAAACTTAACCACATCCACAGACCATATGGAGATCACATTGTCACGATATGGTTGTGATTACATAAGTTTTGCGTTACACCGTATTTGCTTACGGAGGTCCGGGTAAAAAAAAAATAAATAAATAAAAAATAAAAAAGACAACATACGCAAGCACACAAAAACCCCACAAAAGTATCTGAGTGTGAGGCGGCTCAGGAACTGTGGAGACTGTGTAAGGGAAATTTGCTGAAAACACAGTACGTGAAACGAAACCTCGGGTTGGCGAGTAATGGTTCGACATTCTCTTCAAGTGTGACATCATTTAGGTCACCTGTTGAAACGGAACTCAAAAACCCCAACTGACAATGTTCACAAACATGACACGTTACAGTGTTCTTTAGTGCAAAAACTTGTTGCACAATCGTCCTTCAATATCTGAAAGCTAATATGACTGCGCAAACAGTCAAACATTAGGTCACTTTAGATAAAAAGTCTAGAGAACTCAAAGTTTTCCTCTGCGAGACCACAGGTAGCCTTATTTTACAGACACTCCATGAAAAGCTTTTGAGACAAATCTCCTTTAAGCATTATAACTGCCATGCAATGGACACTTTTGAAGGGTTTAGTGTACTACTCGTGAAAACTCCAATGGTAAAAATAAAACTATTAATGAGCTTTTTCATATATCTTCCATAACTTGGAAAAAGTAGCCTGACAAAGTTTGTTTGATACCAAAAAAAATTAAATGAATAAACATCCTTACATGGGAGGAAGCACCTACAGCACTTTTAGTTTAGTTACTTTCAGCATCTGCACTGACCATATGGCTTTCACTGTACAAATGCAAACAAACATCACTTGTGAAATATCCTACAGCCAATGAAAACACTGTAACTACTACAAAGGTTATAAAGGCTTCTGCTCAGACATAAAATATTGATCTTGAAACAAAGTTTAATTGCAGACTCACCACTTCCTTGGCCCCTGCCACACTGAATAGGACAGGAAGCTGAGCTGACTGAAGCTGTGCTCTGCTTCAGAGAGCTGCAGAATCATCCTGTGCAAACCAAAAAGTACCCTATATACGTGTCATCTTACACGTGCTAGAAACACTGTCAACACAAGTTGTTCTTATTCGTTTTGACAGCAAGGGTCCCATTTGCAAAGGCATTTCAATAGCTCAATAGGTGAGCATTGTTTATATGTTTGTTTTCAACATTTTATTGAAATAAACCAAAAATATCAAGTAATTATCCCTGATCAATTTTGCGATTCCAGAGGTTGTAAAGTCCCCCTGTAGTCAATAGTTTTATCCCTAAATGACACGTTTAAACCCTTTTTTCTGTGGAAAAAAACGTCATGCCGTAAAATAGCTCGAATGTAATTCTACACCCTTGAGCGAATATGCTAATTAGCCCCGCCTCCACTCACTCGCACAAGCGATCCGCTCAGTGAACTAATTGATGTAAAAGCTGCTCAATGGTATCGCTTTTTACAACGCCAGACACACAATGGTAATTAATATGGTAAGCGTTTTGCTTGACTACATTATCAAACAGCTAATAATGTGTTGCTAATGTTACACATTCCATGTTCCCGTTCACGAGTCAGACCGATCGCTTTGAACACCTTAACGAGAAAATATTAACGAAAATATTAATTTTTAATATTAACGAAAATATTGTCCGCGGGTTGAAGCGAGCCCAATAACATGATGTTCATCAGTAGCCATTTGGTGGGTTTGTTGTGAAAACCTGGCAACCCTGGCCGTGAGCGTAAATTTCTAATCATTTTTAAATGTGAACTCGTGAAACAAACAATCGCTACCGAAAGTGTTTTGCTCTCTTAGCCCCAAAAAAAGACAGAACACCTGACAATCTGGATTGCATGAAGAGGACAGTATGGACTGTCAAAGAGAACGGAGGTAAAATATTGTTATTATTTTTTAATTTTTCACTCTGTCAAGGTAGTCCATTGAGAAATATATATATTACACAAATATAACGCTTCGCTTCAGAAGGCCTTGATTAACCCTCTGGAGCCACGTGGAATATGTTTATGATGGATGGATGTGAATGGAGACTCTTTCTTAAGCTCATTTACTCGTTTGATGGCGCATTACTGCCATTATAAGGCTCGGATGCGTCAGGATATTTATTAATATTTCTCTGATTGTCTTTGTCAGAAACAAGAAAGCCATATACACCTAGGATGGCTTGAATGTGAGTAAAGCTTGGGGTGATTTTCATTTGAAAGTGAACTAATCCTTTAATCAACTATATAAACAGCAGACTTACCTCTGTTCATTTGACAGTTTATCAGCATCCCTCCAGCACCCCATCTCCTCACTTCTAGTTTTAACTATTCTTACCACAACCGGGGGTACCCTGGGCCAAAATTCTGAGCTCGGAGCCCTCCCCCAGGACAGCACACCAACTACACATATTTGTTACTCTATTTAATTCTATATAAATGTGAACTCGTGAATTGGCCACTGTCACAGATGTGACAGAACTCATAATGAATGACTGAAAAAAATTATGCCCGGTTCAGACTACATGATTTTCGCCTGATTTTGCCAAGATCTGCTTGACGTAGCATGCCGTTAGGATTCGTAAACGACAATGAGCGTCGGGACGCAAGATTCGGTCATTTCAGTTTTGTGGCATCGTGCAGCCTCGCAAGCCATTGGTTGTCATTTACGATTGAATCTCGTGTCCCGAAGCCCATTGTCATTTACGAATCCCCATGCCAAAATCGGGCTAAAATTGTGTAGTCTGAACCTAGGTGTGTTCATCTTGAAGTGGCGCTGTGCAGAACGATCAATGACGATGTACGACATCAAGTACCGCGAGTGATCTCGAAGTCATCTCGAAATTGCGATAATTCGACATGGGGTGAAAAGCATTAATTTCAGATTGCCGCTCATGTGCAGAGTTTTGCTTCACCTGCAACAGCAACAGATAAAAGTGAATCTTATGTGGGGGAGTAAAGTTCAGCAACTAGGCTAAATGAAAACATAAATGCTTCAAATGTTCCACTGTATCAAAAATCAATCATCTTTCACTGACACGTGAAAACAAGTCAACATGAGAGTTTCATGCATCAAATGTTTGGAAACCGAGCGCACACCACAGTATCACGTGGCGTTCCCTTTGACTCCTGTCAAAAGGTTGCATGTATAATATTAAATGATGTTAATAATAAACATACTATTACTAGAAAATGTTATGCTTATATTAGACATTGCTGAGAATGCATGCATGTGGTTGTGGCAAACACCTCTTTACTTGTTGATAAGTGCGTGAAGCGTCTCGTGCCTTGTTGACAGTGCGCCTCGTGACCGTCTTTAAAATATTGAAGTTGCTGAAATCCTAGTTTCATTGTTTTGACTTCTTTAAACAAAAGATTCTCAAGGCTTCGCAATTTACATCCCAACCACACACACGCACTAAAGTTTTGTTGAATGTTTTGTTGAATATATATATATATATATATATATATTTAAAAAAAAAGAGGATGTAAACGTTCCTGTTATGTAGATGACATAAGTTCCTCATTTTGTTTTTCATAGATGCATAGATACCTTATTAGTTCTAGACACCCATTAATTCATGCAATATGCAAAACACATGTTAAAAACTACTAGTTAGCTGATACTGACCTGCATGTTTGATGCAATTGTTTAGACACAGAATGCAAGAGGCAACATGTTCTGTTTACAGTTACAGCGGTTGTCAAAGTGTACAGTTACCCTGCCTTAATTGATGACTTGTGTGACATCTGACTTAGTTAAACAAAGACATCTTCATTTGAACCTGATTACCCTTTAATATATGGTGTGTGATGAGTTCTGCTGTGCTTTGAGCACCTGCCGGTTTCTGCAAAGTATCCTTCAAATGAATTTGCAGTATAAACATGCTGTCAAACAATTATTTTTCTCGTAGCTTTCTGCTATTTCATTTACTCCGTATTGCACATCACAGAAGTGCGCATTTGAAAAAGAATAATTTCCATTCGAGAGATGCGGCTTTCGTATTCCTTTGGTCTAAATGTTTTATAAAAGAGAAACAAAAACCCCTCCTTACGTTGGAGTTATCCACTCCTGCAGTGCTTTTAGAAGCAGTGAAGAAAAAAGTCCCACTCACCAAATTTTAGTCCACTGCTGAAGGTGTCGTTCTCATGCGCTTATGATTGCCTCTATTACATGAGCTCCTTTGTCAACCCTCTTGGCAGAATGGGAACTTCCTGACTGTCTTAACCCCTGTGCGCGTTTGACAGGGCTGTGAAGTGAATGTCTCATTGGCTGACGTTCCTCATGAAACCTGACACCTGTACAAGTTTCACCAACACCATACTGACTGTGAAGAGTGGATTTGTACAGAGTGTATTATTGACATTTATGGAGGGGCCTTTTCTGTATCGTATATCAGTTCAAATTCTGGTTCTCCCTTATGCAGTCAGCATTTTCGCATGAATGATTTATATAGGATAGTTGTAAATGCTGGGGGGAAAGATTCCATGAATCTGAAATGAATATGAATTGATGTTTCGGGAGTGTTGTACTTTTGTATGAATTACATGTTTGACAAGAACTGGGATTGGCTGGCCCCCTCAGGTGCTGAATATCATGATGAATATCACAGTGAGTTACTTCTATAGATCTTTCATCTGCTCAACATCATTTCAGGGGAAGTAGCCTCTACGCTAGCCTATCCATACCACATTGTTTTACATTTTCTTTTGTACATGATTCAGTAAGGTCAGATCTGGCTGATTTTATTGCATTAGTTTGCGTATATTTTTAAAATGTATTCTTATTTAACTTTTTCAAATAAAGTCGGCAAAAAATGGATGTTGCCATAATATTTTCTTCCCTAATCTGATGTTTATCTGTGTGAAAGTGCTTCTCGAACAAGACAAAGTGTTGGGCGAGATTTATTTTGTCCATCGGAAATTGATTGGACGGTTGGATCGTTGTGGTTTGCTATTGGTGGATCTCATATGAGTGACAGTTTGTCCCGCCCTCACGCTGAAAACCTCAGACAAGCAAAAAGAGATTTAGCTGGGAAGTTATTTCGATTAAAGATTATGAGCGCAGAATGATGTACACAATCTTACTTAGACATATTATTGGGAGCTACAGAGGGATATTCAGAGTAGGGGAAAGTTACTTTGAAAAGTAATGCATTACAATATTGCGTTACTCCCTAAAAAAAGTAACTAATTACATTACTATGAAAAGTATAATGCGCTACTTGTAATGTGTTACCCCCAACACTGTTGATATTTATATGCATTTTATGTCTCTTAAACTTTTGGGTCTTATAAACAACAGCAACTGGACCAAATTGCATATTTTTGCTTGTAGTTTGGGCCTCTTGAATGCTTTCTTTTTTTCCTTCTTGAGTGTGAGCTGCATATTCTCTTAAAAGAGCCATAAAAGTCAAATATGATACAAAACAGAATACATATGCAAAGTATTTTCATATATATTAAATCTATATATTTAATTTAAAGTTTCAATAAACTGTTTAATTAAAAAAAAAATCATATTACAGGGATAAATAAGGATCACAACTTAAAGTAATTTTGTTAAAGCTTTATTTTAATATCAGGGGTTTGATTGATTTCATGACTTTTGGCTATCAACAAACAGGTAAAGGGTTGGATTAATCACATATAATCCACCTAAACTAAAAGAACAATCGACATGTCCTTCAAATCGACAGTCAAGCCTTGACTTGCTCAGCCAACTCCCATTATAACATAAGCATGGACACAATGTCTAAGCAAATGATTGTGCTGAATCAGATCTTCAGAGGATCTCAGTGGAAGAGAAGCTTCTGTATTAAAGAGTTATTTCACCCCAAAAGGATGATTTTCTTTTACAGTAGAACACCAAAGGAGAGGTTAAGCAGAGTGTCTGAACCGTGCTCTCCCATTCAACCAAAGTGGATGATGACCATGAGTTGTCAAAAAGCAGTCCATATGACTGATGCACTGCAGTATAGTCTTCCAAAGCCATACAGACCATTTCATTATCGCAGAACATGCAGACCAAGTCATTGTTCACTAAAAATCTTGCCTGAAAGCTGTGGGCTGCATTTCCCAAAAGCATTGTAAGCCTAAGTACATCGTAGAACCATAAATTAATTAATTTTGTTCATTAATTAATTGCCACCAATGGTCTCTACGATGCTTTTGAGAAACGCAGCCACGGTCAAAATTCAATTTCATTGTGTGAAACAGCAAAGCTCAGACAAAACCTCGCCTCTGGTGTTTAGCAGCTTGGACATGTGCTGTAAACCTCTTCCTTTTGTGTTACTTGGAATTCTAGAAAGAAATTCTAACAGGTTTTGAAACTCATAAGGATGAGAAAATGACGAAAGTATGGAAGCCATGGGGGGGGGGGGCGTAACTGAAACGTATTGTCTCACAGTTCTGACTTTTTATTCCTCAAAATTGTGAGTTTATGTCTCTCAATTTGGACTTCATAACTCAAAATTGCGCTTTTATATCTCACAATTCTGACATTTTTCTCAGAATTGTGAGATCTAGAAGGGCAATTTTGAGTTATGAACTCCAAATTGAGAGATATAAACTCACAATAAATTCTCAATTCTGAGAAGCAGTCCGAGATGAACTCACGAGTATAAATATTGCGAGTTTATATCTTGCAATTGTGAGGGAAAAAGTCAGAATTTACGAATTTCTTTTTATTCTGTAGCTAACATATGAAAGAACTGTTCCTTAAAAGACTGATTTTTTAATGAAAATCTCCATTTCTACATGGTACACTTTGAGAATATGTTCCTTTAAGACCGGCAATTTCTTTGACTGGCTCCTTGACGCCATGATATGATCTTGTTTTGAGTATCGGTCACACATCTGACTCACTCACGTCTCTTTCTTCTAGTTGGCTGAGGAAGGATTGCTGAAGACCTGTAGGCAAAGGTGTTGCTCCATAGCTACTTTACAGTGCCAAAATAACACTTACCCGCGGGGCTCCGCCCGTGCCCTTTCTAACGGATTTTTTAGCTGTAGTCAGCAAAGGTACGACTGGTTCTGCTGGCATTCATACAGCTGTTGAGAAGCTAAAGAACCAGTTATGTTAGGCCCACACTTGTTTTGAAAGGTGGCTTTACGAAATGCATTGTTATTCGTCACTCTTGGATACATGACTTAAGCCTCTGAGTCACTGGTGATCTGATAAACAGTTAGTTTGAAAAGGAACTGTTTATTTCTATCAAAGAAAGGAGGCATATGAAGTACTATGAGAACTACAGTATATGAGATCTTTGCTGTATAAATATATAAATATATATATATATATATATATATATATATATATATATATATATATATATATATATATATATGTGTGTATATATGGTAACACTTTACAATAAGGTTCATTATTTAAACATTAGTATTAACTAACATGAACTAACCATAAGCAATACATTTATTACTGTATTTATTCATCTTTGTTTACATTAGTGTATGAAACTACAGTTGTTCATCGTTTGTTCATGTTAGTTCACAGTGCATTAACTCATGATAACAAGATTTTAATAATGTATTAGTAAATAAAATTGAAATTAACAAAGATTAATAAATGCTGTGTGTAAATATATACACACATATCAGATAACTATAATATTGTGAACAAGGATTACAATTCAAAAGAACTAATTTCTGTTAATATCAATGATTCCTGTGACATTTTCAGCATCACTACTCTTCAAGGTCACATGATCCTTCAGAAATCATTCTACATAGATTTACTGCTCAAGAAACATTATTTTGTAACATTGTAAATGTCTTTACTTTGTATTATTTTTCTTTTTTTATCAATAATGCATCCTTGCTGAAAGAAATCCTACTGACTCAAAACTTTGGAATATAATTTGAATTGAATTAAAATCAGGTATACATAAACAGAAAGGTATTTATCAATGCTGCAAAATTTATCTAATAATGTAATTTAAAATGATTCTTGATGACTTTTCATGATTTGAAACTGACAGTATTCTCCTATTATGAATTCATTTTCAGAATTTTCTTCATAATGTTACCACTTTTATTCTCAATGTATTATTATTATTATTATTATATTACGTACGCTTCTTTTTATTATTATTCTAGTATATCATTAAAACGCTGTTGTAGAGTTGCTCTTGAAGACAAGTTATCTTGTGCTGGTGATTTTCTTTCCCATTTTTGCCTTTAGTTTGTGTTAAAGCCATGAGCAATTATTTTCTCCCTGGTATTGCCAGTCAGAGACTGGTGGTATAAGGGGTGGGACAATCTCATGCTACATTTGATTGGCCACAGATCTGTTTAGTGCAGGATGAGTCATAAATCTTTATGTTCTGTTCTCCCTTAAGAGAAACATAGCAAGTTTAACTGCTTATATTAGTTAAAAGTAAATTTTGTCAACTTTTAGAAGTACACTACACTGTAAAAAGTCATTCTGTGGGTTTGTAGAGTTCATGAAAATTAATATGTAAACTTTATTTAAAAAAAATAATTTCTTGTTTTTTTGATAGTTTTTTGCTTTGAAATAACTTAAAAATTACTGGGATAGAATCTACTAAATTTTTTTGTTAAAGATTTAGTTATTATTTTTGAATAATTTCAAACAGAGAGATAATTGAATGAATCCAACGTAATGCAAATGAGTTGTTTTCAATTTACAAGCATTTCCTGTGAAAAAATGTGCTATGCAAGCAGCTCTCAAACACGAGACACACAATGGAGATTCGCTGCTGCAGACTGCGCAATATTTTGTATTTGCTCATTTCTTATTATTATCATTATAAAAGACACTGTTTAATTTCCAAAGAGCTGTAAAACTATTCACCTCTGCAGTCGAGTTTATTAAGCTCACAAGGCCTGAACTGGAGTTTTTCTCTGACTCGAGGCATCTCTCTGCTCTTTTCAACGTTAAATTCCTGACAAAGGTAAGGAAGATTTAATTTATATATGATAAAAAAATAACTTGTTCAAGTTGTCTACTTGATGTAATGTGAACGTCGTTTAAAATGATTGACGGTAGTGCAACGACAGGACTATTGAAAAAAAGGCAATCGTCAATATGTTTAAAGATTACTATTTTTACTGTGTAATGGGGATTGGGGAACGAGTAACATAATTATATTTTAAAAAAGGCCGTTGTGACACATTTGCACGGAGCACAGCACAAGAGTGAAACCTTAATCCTAATTTGTGTAACGTTACTATTATCCACTTGTAGTGCTGGCTTCGTACATTTGTGTTGCTCATAAAGTAAGGGAAATAGTGTTTTAGACCGATATATGGCTGAAGTGTAACTGTTTGTGGCTATTTAGTGCTGACATTGATGCATGCCTTTTCCAGCACTCGCATGCACTTCTCCATTTCAATCCCTTACATTGACGTAATAAAAACGTAAATGTATTTTGTTGCGCAGTCTTATTAACTTCAAAAAATAATCAATACTTATACTTGTATATCAATAATCATATACTAATATATATATATATATATATATATATATATATATATACACACATATATATATCTATATATATATATATATATATATATATATATATATATATATATATATATATATATATATATATAATATATGCATAATTTCACTAGTTTAAAGTTTTGAATCATAAATTAGTACTTGCCAAGGCTGTATATATGTTTTCCAGTATCCATTAAAATGTGAAATGTACTCGTGTCTTTTTTTCATAGGTGCAATGAAATGGAGCAGGTATAACGCAACAACGAGCGGCGACCTCTTACAGCAGGGGTGGCCAACGTCGGTCCTGGAGAGCCACAATCCTGCAAATTTTTGCTCCAACCCTAATTAAACACCCGAACAAGCTAATCAAGGTCTTAAGGGTTACTAGAAAGCTACAGGAAGGTGAGTTTTTATCAGGGATGGAGCTAAACTCTGCAGGATTGTGGCTCTCCAGGACCGACGTTGGCCACCCCTGTCTTACAGCATTACAGACTACAACATTGGCCATCTGGAACCTCAGTGGCGTGTCTTCATTTGGATTGTCCATGCAGATTTAAAAGAATACAACATTTTTGTGGCTTGTTGCCAATAAAATGACTTTGTATTTCATCTTTGATGTCTATGTCTGTTATTCATTCCTGCAATCAGATTTAATTAAATTATTTTAATTAATCCACTCATTACAAATAATAATACCAACTTAATTTTGTGTTAAATCAAAACAATTCCATTAAGTAGTATTCATTAGCATAGTGTGGTTTTTTGTCCAAGAAAACCAATATTTTTGTTTAAATTTAGCTTAATTATTTTGTGTGATGTTTGCAGTTACTCATTTTGAATGGTTGATTTTTAATGTGCTCATTTGATTAATTCTAACTCATTTTTTAAGTGTTGTTGAATTTAATTAATAACATTGCTTGTAATCTGTTGCCACAATTTTATTGAGTAGATATAGGGTATTATTTTTTACAGTGTAGCATGACCTCAAAACGTCTTGTGATAAACGTGCTACTCTTCGAGCACTTTTTTGACTTTTGATGGACTCGTAATGGAGCATAACAGTTGTTTTGAGAGTAATCAGGTCTCAGTGAAAACTTTTCACACTCTTTTGCCCAAAGACCACATAACCATTCCAGAGGGCAGAGATGAGTCCAGATATGCTCGCACTGCAGCCACAAACAGAAACAAGCATGGCGTGTTTGTGTGCTGTGTGGAGGTGTGGGGAGGGAACTTTTAGTCGAGAATGGGGGCAGCTTGTTTCCAATTGCAAGGGTTGCATCATAACTAGCAGGTTTCAGCGCAAACACGCTTTAGTACATGTTCTATGTTCAAGTACACAAAGGGTTGCAGGGGTCAATGTGTTTGCAAGCAGAGTTGAAAAACAGGTCACATTTTTCCATGATGCCTTGACTGAGCCTTAGGTGATCTGCACAGGTAGATGCATTGACATTCAGACATTAAAGCGCCTCATTAAACAATTAGTTCACGGTTAGAGACAAAAGTATGAACAACAGCCTGAGGCATTTCAACGGAGCCTGAACAGCAGGAAGCACATTTGACAAAAAAAAAAAAAACAACAAAAAAAAAAAACATTTGACATTGTTATTTTGGATATGAAAATCCACAGGTTTTTGTGTAAGTTTAGCATAGGGTTAAGATGTGGAGTGAAATACGGCACGTCCTCACACCTGATCTAACTAGGTGAACGGCCAGAGGAGGCTTGTATCAATCAGAGTTAAAGGGTGTGTTTGCGATTTAATCATCACTAGCCTGAACCTGTAAAATTCAGCTTGCCCCACTACGTAAACTTTCAGACATGAGATACAAAGTGTTTGTTCATTCTGAAGATGTATGTAGTAATATTTTGAATATAAATAGCATAAACATAACACATTCACTGCCTTTTTAATGTTTTTCAAACAAAAAGGTAACTCAAATGCTCCACATTCTTAGTTTTGAGATGGAGCGGCAGTCTCGCCCTCTTTAGCCAATGTTTTGCTGCATCCTGTGGCCTCTGTGGGAACTACAACTGTGATGTAATCTGAAGGCTTGAACTAGTTCTTCTTGAAACACCTGTTCATTTACAGCTGTTTGTTATTTTCACTTTTGTGCATAATTGCCACAACAATGTTAATGTAGAGTTTGAACGAATAGTTCACAAAATATTTTTACATATGTTCCAAACCTATATGACTTCCTTCTGTGGAACACACGCACACACAAACAAATGTCCAATGTTGTTTGGACACCAACATTCTTCAGAAGATCTTATTTTGTTACATTTATAAATATATTACCATGAAAAAACTGCAGGATTGTCTTTTTTTAATTAGTTTTTTGGTTTATTAAAGTGACACAAAAATCTGCACAAAACACCATTGGTTTGTACCTCTATTTTATGCAGTCTGTGAAATGATTTATAATCAAAATGATTTTACTTTGAATAGTTTTTAGTCATGAGGGCATTTCATGTGTCCATGATGACACCTGCTGAAGTGGCATCCAAGAAAACTACAGCGTATTGTTTAAAGACATTAATGATTTCTCTTTCTATATGCCTTTATTTTGCTAACTATGCATGATTAAATGCTTACGTTTTGTTAGTTGCATTTAGCATTGATTTTTGGCCTCTGCAGCAGATCATTCCCCTCTGCATTGAGTGACATGACTTTTTTTCTGTTCACGTTCATATTCATGCAACCCGCAGCAAGTTTGATGCATTAATTGCGGAATATTGGACTACTTATACATGGCCTGATGCCAAATGAAACCATGTCAAAGGAAGCCTCTATAAGATGATATTGACGACCCCAGTGCAGAGTAAATGCCGGTAAGCTGTGAGTTTGGGCTATTCATATTCAGATGTGAGCCCTGGTAGCTTTGTGCAATGCATTCTTAATGCACAGCCATTATTGACGACAAGTATTTGGAATGGCAATTTCATCTTGGCATCTATATGTGTTCAGCACAGAGCAGGCATAAGGCCCTAAGTGGAGTTATATATATCACCACTAGATGGCGGTATTACATCATATATTAAGAGCTGTGTGTGGGGCTCTTTACAATTACTGTTTGCAACCATTTGCACTGCATTTACATTCGTTGGTTTGAATTGAACAGCCTTTAAATACACATTTTAATAGCCTAACTGTATGTTTACTTTACTCTTTTAAGTTGCCTTACGTGTTGATTCATGATCGTTTTTTCTCTCTTTATCAAGATCCTCAAAGGAAATGTGTGTTTGTGTGTGTAGAAAGGTTAGAGAAAGAAGCTTTTCCTCTAGACCTATAGCGGTGTGTGTGAAAATGCATGTGAATGTCAAGTCCCAGAGGACATCTACAGGAAGTGGTAAGGTTGATTTGGAAATGGCTTTCTGCACTGTCAAAACACCTTTATTTTCAAGCTACGGGGAATAACATAGCAAATACCAATTAAAGAAAACTAAAAAGAACACAATTTTGGATTTTATAGGCTATAAGTCTGTATTCCTTCTATCTGTGTTTTCACTGTTTTACGGTATAGAGGGCTCTATTACACATCTTCTGAAAGAGTACAGGATCTCTGGATCACAACACGGGAGAAGAAGAAGCTGAAACAATTGATGGAAGGTTGCTCACGTAAATGTAAAATAACGCGAACATTAAACAGCATGTAAAACTGAATGAAATGTCGACCCAGGACAAGCTATAAGACTGAAGATTTGGGGGTGTTGACGGTCTTGACTCCATCTGTGTTTTGATCAACGTTCTCAATCCCATCAGGACGAAGTTTTTGACAATAATGCCATTTTTTCAGCATTTTGTTTAAAATGTTGCTTTTTTAATGAAACTTACCCACTTTGAAGTAAGATGTTTTTAAATTGTTAGTTAAAGGTATATTTCAAGTATTAACCTACCTATATAGGAGCAAAAAAAAAGTACAAAAATAATATGTAAATAATAATATATAAACCATAAACTATAAGTGTGATGTTATGTTCACTTAAAGTAAACTTACAAGCAGACTTGCAGCATAAAACTACTAAACTATTAGATTACTGAGAGTATACTTCAGTGTACTTTCATAATCTAATAAATGTTGGCTACTAGTACTAAAACAATAAACTACTAGTATACTTGTAAGTTAACTTGTAGTACAAATGAGAAACATAGTTGTGAACTAGGCTAATTGTACACTTAGTTTACTACTGTTTCACTTATAGTAAACTTAAGTTTATACTTTTTATATACTTAGTTGGGCCAATTGACCCTTTGCTGACAGTTTGATTGACAGGTGATCTGACCAATCATAACCCTGAATCCGCCATTTTGTCCGACAATGCAGTCAGGGGAGTTAGTAGATTAATGTTGGTGAACTTGAAAAATTGTGTGTACTCACGTCTTTCCGCGGTTGAACAACATACCTTCTGATGTTCATTCATGTTTATTTGATGCTATAAATGAACTAGTATGAAGAGATGATCGGTTCATGAGCCAAAAAAGAAGAAGGACAAAGAAGGTTAAACTTCTTTAAAAAATTACAATATTTTTAATATGAAACCGTTTCATATCAAAAGTAACCTGCTCTGTCTTGTCTGTTGACGCTTTGTTAGTGTCCTCTTTGCTCCATGATGTATTTTTCACTTCGTGAGAACGTGATGTGTGGCGTGAGAGCGCATGACTTGTCGGACACAGCAACGGTAACTAAAGGGGGCGGGTCTTTGCGAAGGGTCAATTTAGTCCCAATCAGTATTTAAATAGTACACTTAAAAAGTATTCTTAAAATGAACTCGAACAGTACTTGAGTATACTTCATAAAATGAACGTAAAGTATCGGCCTTCTTTTTCGTAAGGGAAGCTTTGCTGTGTTCTCTCACGTCCATCAAATATAGAGGTAAGACTGAGGTGAACCAGCTTATAAACTAATGTTCTTATACTAAGGAATACCTTTATGCAGCAAGGATGCATTTAATTGATTGCAAGTGACTGCTAAAGACATTTATAATGTTAAAAAGATTTATGTTACAAATAAATGCTGTTCTTTTGGATTTGTTATTCATCCAAGAATCCCCCCAAAAAATTATCATTTTCACTTCCACAGAAGTATTTAGCAGCAGAGCCCTTTTTAATATTGATAATTATAAGAAATATTTATTGAGCAACTATTCGGCATATTAGAATGATCTGAAGGATCGTGTGACTCCGAAGACTGGAATAATGATGTTGAAAATTCAGCTTTTCCATCACAGGAATTAATTACATTTTAAATGTATTAAAAATAGAAATGTTCTTTTAAATTTTAAAACTAATTTACTGACATTTTGAACATAAGAACCTTCTTTCAAAGACGTTTTAAACTTCTTTCTGACCCTAAACGTTTAAACAATAGTTTCTATGCATGATTAAGAATACCGTGGTGATAGGAATGATCAAGAACATTCTTGCTCAGAACCATAAACCTCTTCTATCAGAGGTTGATCTCTACTAGCACAAGTCTCCAAAATGCGTTTACTGTAGTATTTTCTTTTTACATCAGATATAATCACTCTTTGTTGTTGTATAATGGGATCTGAAACTAATGAACAAACAGTGTCTCATGAGAACATCATTGACTTTTTCTTCTTCAGATCTCTTTGAAGGAAGGTGTAGTAGCCTAGAGAGCGGCATATGAGTGAACCTGCTTGGTGAATGGCTAGGAATCTCCACTTTTGCAGAACAAAAACAGCGGGTCTGCAAAAGTGGACGCTTCAAAGTATGCTTTATCGTTAAAGCTGTACATTTTGAATTGGTTTTAGAGGTGGGTGCTTCTGTCCTCTTAAACTTGGCTTAATGCATTATTCACTATATGCTTCTCAGTGCTTATTCTGTAAATGAGGGTGAGATGTACAGTGATGTTCATTCCATTATTCCTCAGGACTCATGGGACTCCATTGTAAATCAACAGAAACCAGCGAACTAAAGTGATAACTGTTTATTTCCTCTTCTTCTGTCTGTTTTCATTGCGGGTGTGTTTTGTTAATCTCTCTCTTTTGCCATACATCTCTTCTGCAGACGCTCTGGGAATATCTTTTCACACAAAATCTAACCACGCAGGAAGTTTCATGGTTACAATCTTGACGTCCTCTCTTGTTTGCTCTGATAATAGTGTTTGTGAAGTTTGCAGGCTTTTCTGATGCTCAAATCCCATGTGGATTGTCTTTTCCCAGACTTTCTGACAGTGTGTAATAACCTGTGGCATATGGCTAGACTAACTTTTTAGTGTCTTTTTGGAAAAGATATTTCACTGTAACTTTCTTCACTGTTTGGTAAAGGTTAAAACTTTACGCTTGTTCATTTCTGTCATTAATCATCAGCTCAACCAGACTTGTTTGCAGGCTCTGATCAACAATTGTTAGAAAGGTTTAATGGTAATGCTTTACCGATTCTTTGGGTCCTTCAGGAATATTATTGACTTGAGACACATTACTGAAGAAGGAGTTTTAGAGTTTACTGAACTAGTTTGTTATGCTGATGAAAACTCAAACCCAATGGCACATACCATAATTTTCCTCATTTATCATCACAAGCTCATACAATGTTTCAGATTCAAAAGTGCTTTATTCACATAGTTTTAAAAGCATTCTCTCAATTTTGCAGACTTGTTTATGTGCAAAATTAAAATCACTGCAATATGAATATTTCAATTTAAGTAAAAATTGTTTGTATGACTGTTTACGTAATTTGTTGTGTGCGTAGACTGTTTTAAATGTTTGTAAAGTTTTTATGTTATATCGCTATTATTTTTTACACTATGCATTCATGTCCTTTGGGAGTAAATGGATCTTTTTAAATGGGTCATGTCCCCAGCTCCAGGATCTAAACTCTGATTGGTTTTGAGATGGGGATAATAGGTATTTAAAAGGCTGCATAAGATAGAATGTGTATTTCGTGATTCCCATGAAGGTAAGCATCATTAAAGAGTTATTTTCATTCATATATATATTGAGTATTTTCCATCTTGAAATTAACTATTTTTTTATTAATTTGACACATTTATTTACAGCTAATCATGGGAGCAAAACGTTTACTGGTTTGTTTTGTGACATTTCTGTTTTGGGGTAAGGCTCTTTATCTTTTTGAGTATTTTTTTTTTAATGAAATTTTATATTTTTAATTTGAAAATATATGTTCTGTAAACACATTCTGTTATATATAAATGAATTAAAATTATTTCAATTTAAATTATTTATTATAAGTTTTTGATATTTATTAGTATACCATTTTTGGAAAGTTTTGGAAAATACTCTTATTTAATACTATTGCCTTCTAAACAATGGTTACAAATATTTTTATGCATGGAATTAATCCTCAATCTTTCTCTCTTGACCCCTTAAAGATGGCTGCCAGGCTCGATCTGCAGGACAAGAATTTGCAACCGCGTTTATGCAAAACTATGTATCCCCTTTTGATATGCCGCTCTTTCAGCTTTATATCACCTCTGTGAATTCTAATTGCCTGGTGAAGGTTAATGTACCTGGTCTTCGTTTCACCCAGGAGGTGCAAATGACTGCAGGTCAGGGCATCACTGTGACTCTCCCCAAAGAAGTCGAGCTGTCTGGTACCAAGAGGTCCCGCAACACTGCCCTCATTCAAGCATCCGATGACATAACGGTTTCCTCACTAAACTCGAAACAATACACGTCGGATACATCCCTGGTCTACCCTATTAGTGAATGGGGCACTGAATATTTTGTGTTCACCCCCACTAACTCCCCTCCATCCATGCTGAAGGAGTTTGTGCTTGTCAACGGTAAAGAGCAGAACACGGTGGAAGTGTTCCTTCGAGCGGCGGTTCGGTTCGAAGGCCGCTTGTACGGTGTTGGCAGTAAACTGGTTGTTGTGATGGATCCCCTTGAAAATATACAAATTCAAAGCCAAGGAGACTTGACAGGAACCCGCGTTTCCTCGCAACTTCCCATCGCCGTGTACTCGGGCCACATGTGCACGTGGCGCTTCTCTAAGTGCAATCATGTTTATGAGCAACTCCTGCCGGTGCAAAGATGGGGAATTCACTTCCTGGTGACTCCGTTTAGCATCCAGAGCCAGTTTGACAGCGTCTATATCCAGGCATCACAGTCAACGAATATAACCGTTCAGTTTGGCCGTACTACATTAAATGATGTACTTCAGCGTGGTATGATCATAGAGTACAAAATCCAGTTTCCAGATGGTCTTAACATCATTGCGGACAGTGGAATCCAGGTGTTCTTTCTGTTTAATGGTGTACGAACATCCTCTAATGTGATGTATGACCCGTTTCTTGTAAATCTTCTGCCCAACAACAATTTCTGTTCTTCGTACACACTTGATGGGATAGCTGGCTTTGACAACCGAGCCCTCCTGATTGTTCCGACCAATGAACAAGCAGGGATTCTTTTTGATAGCTTGCCTTTACCTGGAAAAATTCAGTGGAGGTTCATCACAAACAGCGAGTACTCCTGGACTGAGCTGGTTTACCAACCTGGGGCAGGTGGGCACAAAATAACCCATGCAAGTGCTTCTTTTGGGGTCTATGGTGTGGGAATAGATAAAGTGAATGGGTACGGAGCCCCAGCCCCATGCATTGATCCAGGTATGTCACAATTAAATACATTCCTCCTTTTGTTTTAAAAAAGCATTAACTTGTATTGTTAATGCAGGATAGTTCACCCAAAAATGAAAATTCTGTCATTATTCACTCACTGTGAAGTTGTTCCAAACCTGTATGAGTTCTTCTTCTGTTGGACACAAGAAGATGAATGTTGGTAATCAAACAGTTGACGGTAGCCATTAACTTCTATTGTATGAAAAAAATACCATGGAAGTCATTTGCAACAATCAACTGTCTGGTTACCAACATTCCTCACAATATCTCCTTTTGTGTTCAACAGAAGAAAAACTTTGGAACAAGTTGAGGGTGAGTAGATGATGACAGAATTTTCATTTTTTGGGTGATCAATCCCTTTAAGAAAATAATGTCACTTGTATAGTGCAATAATGCATTTTTAATAGCTAACCATAGTAATCTTTTAATTAACTCACTTTTCTAAGGATTGGTTCACATCAGAATTAAATTTTTCTGATAATTTACTCACTCCCATGTCATCCAAGATGTTTGTCTTTCATTCTTCAGACTTCAGTGGTTGCCAACTGGTTGAAGGTCCAAATTACAGTTTCAATGCAGCTTCAAAGTTCTCTACATGATCCTAGATGAGGAATAAGGATCTTATTTTATGAAACAATCGGTCATTTTCTAAAAAAAATAAATAAAATGTTTATACTATTTAACCACAAATGCTCGTCTGGCACTTCTCTGGGATGCGCCACACATTACGTAATCATGTTGGAAAGGTCATGCATGACATGTGTTTTCCAACTTCAAAATCATCTGCCATTGTTGTTTTACCTTTTTTATATAAAAGCCGTTTGACTAGTCTTTACACATTCGCTTTGAAAAAATGTGTTTGGTCCTTCCGCCTACATCACGTGTGGTCACAGAGCTAGTGCAAGATGAGCATTTGTGGTTAAAGAGTATAATTTAATTTTTTTTATAAAATGAACAATCGCTAGATAAGACCCTTATTCCTTCACTGGAATCGTGTAAAGCCCTTTTAAGCTGCATTTATTTTTTTATTTTTTTATTCTGTTTTTTTACAAGGATTTTACATGTAAATCCATCTTCAACCTGTTAGTAGCCACTGAAGTCCACTATATGGAGAAAAATCCTGGAATGGTCCTCAAAAACCTTAATTTCTTTTTTACTGAAGAAAGACATAAACATCTTGGATGACATGGGGGTGAGTAAATTATCAGGAAATTTGAATTCTCAAGTGAACTAATCCTTTAAGCATTTTATATACATATATATATATATATATATATATATATATATATATATATATATATATATATATTCTGCTTTCTCCATTTGTTGTAGTTGTGCCTCGCTCTTGCTTCAGCATCGACTGTAGTCCAGATGAGGAGTGCCAGATGAAGGGTTTCTTACCCACCTGCGTGAAGAAACCATTTGGAATGTGTTGGGCTATGGGTGACCCTCACTACAGCACATTTGACCAGCGTTATTTTGACTTCATGGGCACTTGCACTTATGTTGTCACCAGGAACTGTCAGAAAAATGACAGTCTTCCAGCTTTCGAGGTCCTGGCTAAAAATGAAAACCGCGGTGACACGAGAGTCTCCTTTGTGGCACTTGTAATTGTGAATATTGCCGGTATCACCATCAGAGTTGAAGGTTCTGATCCCGGGAAAGTCAGGGTAATTTTTTTTTTCTAAAAAAAAAAAAAAAAAAAAGTAATAGTAATTACTAAATTTAGTTTTAGTACTAAACTTTTTAGAAATCTCAACAACATTGACAGTAATTGTCTCATTTGAGAAATATTTAAGTATTTGTTCTAAGAAATAATTAATTCTGTCTTTTATAATAAAAATATAAACAACTCAAAAAGCAAAATTGAGATCAAGAGTTGTTTTTTTGAGGTGGAAAGTTTTACCCGGAACTTCATTTCGACCCTGGTCCCTGTGGTTGAAACACACAGAGTACCTCCCCAAAGTCCCTAGTTCCTTGGGAAAGTTCCTGCGGTGGAAACGTGGCTTTAAACACACTTAAACACGGTAGCTTAAACACTGCAATATTCCATAAAAAATATGTACATTTTGATTTCATGGTGACTTTAAATGAAAATAAAAGACATCCATTCCAAAAAAAAAATAGAGCTTTTTTTCTGTAAAACAAAGCAAAAAAACTGACTGAGATTTTTTTTTCATAATAATGTATTTATTTGTACAGATTGACCAGAGTGTGTGGAGCCTTCCTGTCATTCTTGATGATGTTGGAGTATCCCTGTTCCAGTCTGGCAGGTTCATCACTATCCTTTTTTCTTTTGGGCTGAAAGTGCAGTATGGCTATAACCACTATCTCATGGTCTCCATGCCCACTGCCTTCATGAACAAAGTCTGTGGCCTCTGTGGCAACTTTAATGGTGATCCCAATGATGATTTTACAATGCCTTCAAGGACCCAGGCTCCCAATGCAACAGCGTTTGGCCAGAGTTGGAAAGTTCACAACTTAACATGGGATGAGGGCTGTAGAGATGACAATAGGGGCCATGAATGTGATGTTAAAGCACTTAAACAATGGGAGGGTGAAAACTACTGTGGACTCTTAATGAAGGAGCCATTCAGTCAGTGTCATTCTGTTATCGACCCTGCTATTTACATTCAGAACTGCTTGTATGATGTCTGTATGGCAGATGGCCACAAAAACTACGTATGTGATGCCTTGGAGGTCTATTCGAGTGTATGTCAACAATTTGGGATACAACTAACTCACTGGAGAGAAGTAGCCAATTGTTGTGAGTAATTGTCTGCATTTTACACTTTGCAAAACATACTTGACTTGACTTTGTTCTAGAAAATTGAAAAGTTTTTTTATTTGCATGTGTCTTCAGCTTACAGATGCCCTGAAAACAGTCATTATGAATTTTGTGGTAGCGCTTGCCCTTTGACCTGCATGGGCCTCGGGGCTCATTTGAACTGCACTTTACCCTGTGTCGAAACATGCGCTTGTGATCCCGGTTTTGTTCTGAGTGGATCAAAATGTGTAAACTCTGCCCAATGTGGCTGTTCCTACAATGGACGGTACGTTTCCGCTGGGGAGGCTTTCTGGGCGGATGATGCTTGCCAGCGGCGTTGTCATTGCTCCACAGAGGGTGGAAGTCTAGAATGCCAATATGGAGGCTGTGGGGCTGGACAGCACTGCCAGGTGATGAATGGCATTAGGGGATGTTATCCTGTCTCCCAAAGCACCTGTATGGCACTGGGCGACCCCCACTACTACACCTTTGACGGAAATTACTTCGACTTCCAGGTACTATTCTACTGACACACAAAAGAAATAATAATAATAAAGAAATAACACAAAGCAGAAATAATGAAAAATCACTGGGATTTACTTTTCCCAATTTTTTTTTTTTCCAAATAAAGTCGGAAATAGATTTTTCTTTGCGCCTCTCTCTTCATGGCTTCTTTAGTGGAGGTATAAATGGTCACCATGATTATGCCAAGTAGGACATGTTCTTGGATCAACATATTTTGTTGATCCTGCAACAACCTTTCTAAACTTAAACTATACTAACTAAACTTGAACTTAATCCTAGCCATAAATTATCCCTAAAATCAGAGGAAATTATCTAATCTTGAATCCACCTAACCTTGGTTTTAAGCCTAAACTTGCATGTATTGTCAACTTTGATGATTTGGGGACTTTGGAGATTTGGGGATAGTTTTTTTTTTTTTTTGGTAAATAGTTGAATTTGAAGCTAAAATAAAATGTGTTTGGATGAGTAGCCTTTGTGTAAAATGATAGCATTATTATATTCTCCCTTCAGGGCAACTGTATGTATCAGTTGGTTGGGGTCTGTGTCTCAGATCCTGGACTGGTGTCATTTGATGTGCTAGTGCAAAACGACTTTCGGGGAAGCAGAGCGGTGACGTTCACTAAGTTACTGGAGATCAAAGTATATAATATCAGCATTGTTCTCGATAGAGAACACAGCAGTTTTGTTACCGTAAGTTATAGTTACATGCATTAAACTGCTGGCAATTTCATCTTTCAAAATAGCTTGATGTTGTCATTTAATAAGAAATTTAAGCAAAATTCGCTTTCTTTTTCAGGTCAGTGGCGAGCTGATGAATCTCCCTCTCAGTCTTATTGAAGGTCAGGTTTCTGTTTTCAGAAGTGGCTGGTCTGCTGTCGTTCAAACCTCTTTTGGTCTCAGAGTCACGTTTGATTGGAACAGCTTTGCAACCGTCACAGTCCCCAGCACCTACATGGGTGCCGTCTGTGGCCTCTGTGGGAACTACAATGGAAATCCAGAAGATGACTTGACTGTCAGAGGAACAACATTACCTTCATCAGGACCGGTGGAGTTTGGTGCCAGCTGGCTTGTAGACGACATCCGAGGCTGTGTCCATGGCTGCACAGACAGTTGTCAGGATTGTGACCCGGCCAAAAAGAGTCTGTACGCGACGTCTGATTTCTGTGGGCTGCTGCGTGATCCACAGGGGCCTTTCAATGACTGTCAAACTGTGCTGAACTCCGCTCCATTTTTTGAGGATTGTGTTTACGATGTCTGTCTGTATAACGGAAGGAGAGATATACTTTGCCAGTCCATAACGGCATATGTATCTGCCTGTCAGGCGATGGGAAAGACCATCAGCCCCTGGAGAACTGCTGAATTCTGTGGTGAGACAAACACTGGACAATTGTATCTAGACCTTTCTGAGAAACCGTATACAGTGTAATATTGTGTTCATACACAAGACTTTTTGTAGAAGTAGAGATTGACTTTCATCTCACTGCAGCACGAGTTCTATTCTTCTCAACAAAGGCCTTAAGAAATATTAAGCAGGGCACAAATAAAGAAATGTATGGGTAAAGGATGTTATAAGGGTATTAAGTTCAAAATCAAATCTGACATGTACATAATCTAGCCCAGGGTCTTTTAATGTTTTGAAGCCACACACCCCAAATATGATATGCTTGCAAGGCACCCCTTTCCTAAATTATAAAGACAGCTGTATATTTTCATGAATGAAGACCCATTTGTAACGTTTAGTACGTGTGCAGGAACAAGCACGAAGACTGAAGTAACTTTAAACCATTTAATCATCGACAGGATACAGACAGGAAACAAGATAACACCATTCACAATACTTTTAATGACGAACAATGACAATGACAGGACTGACACATATGGAATAAATACACAGGAACACACGAGGATAACGAGCAGGGCACAGGTGACAGACATAACTGATTACGAGACACGGCAGATGACCATGAACTAACAAAGATACAATGATAGGCGGGAGAACAACACTGAGAACATGTGACAGAACTCAAAACAAAGAGCACATGTGACGGATGACAGGACTGGAATACAAAACAAAGAACATGTGACAATTGAGAGGACTGACGAATACTAAACAGAACACATGACGGATGACGAAACAAACGAAGACAACGCAAAGAATACTTGACAAGTGACGGGACTGAACTCAAAACAAGGAACATAAGATTAGAGACAGGGCTTGGAAACATAAGAACAGACATAACTGTGACACCATTTCTATAACAAAAACATGTAAAATACTTTTTTTTTCTTTTTTTTTAGTGACTTCCATACTGTTAATGTCATCTTTTATGGGCAGTCTTTAGAAAGCACAACAAATCTGTAAAAGTAAAATGTAAAGATTTCAGTTATATTTATTATTTTATAGATTAATAATAATAATAGTATTAATAATTGATATATTTTTACACTTTTACGTACCTGTATTTATTTAAAAAACATAATTTTATTTCCATTTTTAGATTTTTCTTTGAAATTTTGATACTGGGAATATACTATTAAATTATATAATACTTTGGACAGTGAGTATATATTACTACAGTTTTGACATAGAAAAGAGATTTAGGTTTTGTTTGAGATTTAGTAGAGTTACTGAGAAATCAAAGTTCCTCTTCATTTGTTAGACTTTTGACTTAAGATTGAAACTCAGCTGCAAAAAAATCATAACTTGAGCATCAAAGTACTGTATGTATAGTTTTTGCTCACCTGTGAACATCAACTTGAAAAACCCTGATCCAGTCCATCAATGAGAACAAGAATTGATAGTCATAGTGGCATTTCTAATAGTTATTAATTAACTATTTAATAATAAATTTTAAAGCACTTAACCAATCACATGTCTGTCTCTCGTCAGGTGTTCAGTGTCCTGTTCACAGCCACTATGAGCTCTGTGGTTCTGGCTGTGAAGTCACATGTCATAGTTTGGCTCCTCCCACTGGCTGTAATAGCCGCTGCACGGAGGGCTGTGTGTGTGACCAGGGCTACATCAGGAGTGGCGATCACTGCGTCCCCCTCTCTCAGTGTGGCTGTGTCCATGGCAACCGCTACTACTTGCTTTACCAACAATTTTATCCTGGCAATAACTGTGAGGAGGTGTGCACATGTTCAGCGGATGGCCAGGTAAGAGCACACGCTAAAGTGATGACAGGGAGAATATACTCTTTTGAGACTGCTTTGTGATTTAGATTTGTTTCATAGGGTTATAAAGTGTCTGTTATCTTAAAGAAGAGTTTAGAGGAGTCATATAATGAGAAATTAAGTTGCAACAAAATCAGAGCAACTTAAAGCTATAACTTATAGTAAACATCTTTCTTCAATTACTTTACTTTTTCTAAAATCAGGTGATTCTTTAGGGGGTTTTCTTGAAAGTAATGAAACTCAAATGAGCCTCAAATTATTTGTGTTTGTTTCCACAGGTGGTCTGTAGTAAGTTATCTTGTGGCCCCTATGAGAAGTGTGAGCTGGTGGATGGCGTTCGCAGATGCCAGCCAGTTGGGAAGGCTTTTTGTAACGCTTTTGGAGACCCACACTACGTGTCATTTGATGGTCGGCACTTTGATTTCCAGGGTACCTGTACCTACGTCCTGTCCCAGTCCTGTGGCCTGGAACAGACCAGCCTGACCCCTTTCTCCATCCAGGTGGAGAATGAGAGATTGTGGCCCAATAGCATAGTCGCTGTCACCAAGCAAGTGGCCTTAACCGTCTACGGCAGCACCCTCATCATAAGACAAAACAAGCCCCAGATCTTAGTAAGTGGAGATTTGTCTGCTTTTGTTTTTCAAAGATGCTCAATGAAGCTCCTGTAATGATATGATATTTTGAGGTTCTTTAACATATTATTATTACTGTTGTAGTATGACTCTAAAGCCCGGAACACATCAAGCTGACGGTCGGCTGTCGGGCAGTTTTTGTGCGTCGGCCGACTAAGTTTTCTTAGTATGTTCCGCACCGACAGCTGAAGTTGGTCCACGTCTGCTTTTTTTTCTGCCAATTCGACATGATGAACAGGCGTCAGGCCATCTGTGAGAGAGAGAACTCTGATTGGCTGTTCAGTATAGCAAACGAGTCCGTTCACGTGAATATAAGCAAAAGTTATAAAAGCAAGCAAATAATTAATGACGGCACAGACAGAAAGTTGTTCTAATTTTACATCATCTTACCATGAATATTTTCATAATAACATGAGTGGAATAAAGAATGTGATCAGCATGATTGATATTCAAAATGGTAAGCAAGCTTTCCCTTTTTGAATGACGAATATAGACAAATATACGCAGGCGCAGAACGCACATTCTAATTGACACTCAGTTGAAGTTCTTTCGGTGTGTTGAAGCACATATTTTTTCCTCAACGTGAGGTGATAACACTGTCAGTTTTCGTTGCCACTAGTTCTTTGACATCGGGTTGGTGTGTCCCGGCCTTAATACAACACTATTCCCACAGGTCAATGGGGTTTTGACTAACGTCCCATACAGTTCAAACAGCTTAAATGGTTCCTTGGTCCAGGCCTATAATGACGGTAGTAACTACATCATCGAGACCGGCTTTGGCCTCCGTGTGGCCTATGACCGGATTTACAGAGTCACTGTTACCGTCCCTGGCAACTACCGTGGCAAGACCTGCGGACTCTGCGGTAACTTTGACGGTGTACCTTCCAATGACTTCAGCCTCCCAGATGGCAACATTATACAGGACGTGAATGTATTCGGGAGAGCCTGGAAAGTGAATGTCCCTGGAGCAGTGTGTGGGGACGGATGTGAAAGCGGCACATGTCAGGACTGTGATCCCCGACTGAAAGCCATCTTTGAGAAGCATCCTTATTGTGGAGTTCTGATTGACCCCAGCGGGCCATTTGCTGCCTGTCATGCCGTGCTGAAGCCTTCAGATTATTTGAATGACTGTGTCTTTGATACGTGCGCGTCTGGCGGCAACAGCAAGATGGTTTGCGACAGTGTGGCGACATACGCTTTCAGTTGCCATGCAGCTGGAGTCCTTATCCAAAAATGGAGGACAGACTCTTTCTGCCGTAAGTTTTTTTTTTTCTTCTGGAGAACTTTCCATTATTATTATTCCTGATTTTATAATTAATCAAATATCACAGCATGATTAAAGGGATTATGTCCCATACAGCCATTAACAACAACTTTTTTTCCAAAATATATTTGAAACATATTGTAAATAAGTTTTAAACAGCATAGTTGAAATGAACTACTTTTCAAAATTTGGGGTTGGAGAGGTCGTGAGAATTAATAAATTAATTAAATTCACATTTAATAAATTACATAAATTTAAAAATATATGAAAATAGAAGACAAATTTTTTATTGTAATAATTTTCAAAACAAAATTCTCTATTCTGGATAAAATAAATGAAGCCTTAGTGAAAAGACTTCTATATAAAAGACTATATATATATATATATATATATATATATATATATATATATATATATATGTATATATAATATTATAATAAAAATATAATTAATATAATTATATATACTATTATATATAATATTATAATTACTTGTACAAATACCATTCAAAAAGTGACCTAAGGAATGCTAAGTGGTTAATTGTAATGTTTAGTTGCAACTGTCAATCACCTTCTGAAAGTGTGTCTTTGCTGTTTATCTTATTATCCAATCAGTATGTCATTTTTGTCTTAATCATTGTCTTCCAGCAATGCCATGTCCAGCTCACAGCCATTATGAGCTGTGTGCAGACGTCTGCTCTGCTGCCTGTCCTGGACTCACTACAATAAACCAGTGTCCTCAAACCTGCACTGAGGGCTGTGCTTGTGACAATGGTTATCTTTTTGATGGCCAGCAGTGTGTTGAACACCAGAAATGTGGCTGCTATGAGCAGGGACGCACTTTTAAGGTGGAGTGATTACTTTGAGTTAATAGGGATGTTGGATAAGTGCACATATTAGCTGTAAGTGCCTGTTTGGATTTCCTTCTCTTTCTTGTCCTGCATATGACCGAGTTTCCTTTTTTAGGCTGGGGAGGTGGTTTACCTGGACCGGTGTGAGCAGAAGTGTCAATGTGATCCAGGGAAGGGAGTTTCCTGTGAGAGAGTCAACTGTCCTATCAACACACAGTGTTTACTGAGAGAGGGAGTGTGGGCCTGCTATCACTCAGGTCAAGATATCTGTCCTTTTATTCTTTTTCTTTGTGTAAGGAACTAGTCAAAGATGGTCTTTTTTGGTTTTGACGGTATTGTGTTCATTTCCAATATGAAAATTACAGGAAAAATGCAAGCAAACACCATCTGTAGTCTATTATTAAATGGCATATTTTATCATTTGTGCTTCTTCTCGCTGTTCCTGTCCACAGATCCATGTCAAGACATCCGCTGTCGAGAGCAAGAGACATGCCACGTTGAAAGTGGCAAGGCCGTGTGTGTGCCCCTCTACAGCAGCACCTGCTGGGCATGGGGTGATCCGCACTACCACACCTTCGATGGCTATGACTTTGACCTCCAGGGCACCTGCAGATACGTCTTGTCTAAGACCTGCGGGAATCTGACCGGACTGACGCCCTTCTCTGTGACACAGAGCAACGAAAACCGTGGCAACCCCAATGTGTCTTATGTGCGGGAGGTGGAGGTTATTGTACATGGAAACACACTTACTGTGGTGAACCATCAGAAGGGACAGATCTTGGTAATGAGTCACTTCAGATATTTTTACTAATTTTTTAAAGATAAAAACTCACTCGGTGAAAACTAAAGATGAACAAAAAAGCTTTTAACTTAGTATACAATTTTATTAATAATATTCATTTTAATATTTTCATTTTAATATAATATTAACTAAATGTAAACTATATATATATAGTATCTAGTTTATCACTTCTTATGTGATCCTGTTAAACAGACCGCAATCAACTGATAAATAATTAAAACTGTTTAAATTAATTAAACTGTTCTATTTATGTAATGTGTTTAAAATATATTTAAATGTATTAAAATATATTTGAGATAAAAAAAAAAATCACTGTATTTGTTTAAATGTTAGAATATTTCCCAAAATAATAGTAACAATAATAATCAGGAATTGTACATGTAAATTTATAATTTAAAAAAATCAAATCATCTTTACATTAGAATAGAATAATCTTTGGCTCACCTAAACACAGAACAACAACTTAAGAAACAAGGCAATAATAAAACAATATTAAATAAATAAAATAATCTCTTTAATGGTTCTGATTTCTTCTGTCAGATGGATGGTTTGGTGTTTAATCTTCCACTCGATCTTCATGATGGCCGTGTGAGGGTGCGAGAGAGTGGCAATACTGTGCTTTTGGAAACGGATTTTGGTCTGCGTGTCTCTTATGACTGGGATTCAAGGGTCGACCTGCAGCTGCCTAGTAGTTACTATGGAGTTGTGTGTGGCCTATGTGGAAATTTCAATGGTAATGCTGGAGATGAGCTAAGAAACCCTGCTGGAAAACTTCTGCCAAGTGTGTTCCAGTGGGCAAAGAGCTGGAGAGCAGAAGAAAATGTCACATCTGCGTGCCATGATGGCTGTGAGACCGGCTGCCCTGTATGCTCTCCTGACATTCGAGCAATGTATGAAACAGATGCTTTCTGTGGTGTCCTGACTTCTACAGGTCTGAGTGTCTTTAATGCATGTTATGCTAAAGTGAACCCACAGGCCTTCCAGCAAAGCTGTGTGTATGACCTGTGCTTCAGTAATGGAGAACGAAGAATTCTCTGTCAGGCTCTGGAGACCTACGTTGCTCTGTGTCGACAAGAGGGTGTCGTTATTACAGATTGGAGAGAGAATTTCAATTGCTGTAAGTTTGCTTACGCACTCATGAGGCATAAGTTTGTATACTTAAAGTCACCATCAAATCAAAATGGATAATTCGTATTTTTTATACAGTATCAGTGGAATATCTGTGCAAACCATTATTTTTATTTTTATTAATTTCCCTCTTGTAACGACTTCTCTGATGATGTCTTTGCTGGCACGAGGGCTGGAAAACCTGAACTCGAATACACATCAACAATCCAATCAATTCCCAATGGACAAAATCAAGACATGCCCTATAATTTTTTTTTCTTGTTCACAAAGACATTCTACTCGGATATACATGGCAATAGGGAAGAAAAGAGTATCATAACTTCAGTTTTATGCCGACTTTAACAAACCTTTACATTGCAAGTGAATCATTTAGATGCTAGGCAACTAAATGTCTATCCGTTTTCTGCCCCTGGTGAATACATTTTAGATTTCGCTCTCCAGTGATGGAATTAGAAGCTAAGAATAAGTTTAGCACAGAAATATTTTCACTTGCCTACACTTGAACACTTTGACTGAGTGTTTGAAATCCAAGCAGCGATCTTATTTATATTGGCTAGTGTAGTTAATATTTGTGAGCCGAGCATCTTATCAAACCTTAAAGTGTGTTATATTATTAGTAGTAGTACAATCAGTAGTTGTATTATTTAATTAGTATTATTGAGAGTTTTCTTTTTGTTACACACTGAATGACTTAATACGTGTCAAGCATCACTAACAGCCCATAAGTTCTTAAAAAAAAAAAATCTTACAATCTGATTTACTTTTTTTGTTCAAAGTTTACTTGTGATGCTTTCAAATCAGTCTGCTGAACTAAAACAATTACATTCCAGTGGCGATTCTGTTGTCAACTTTAACCATGAACCTCTTCTTGTTCCTCAACAGCTATGAGCTGCCCGCCAAACAGCCATTATGAGGCCTGTGCGTCTCCGTGTCCTGTAACATGTCCATACCCAGAGCAGCAGCATTATTGCACTGACACCTGTGTGGAAGCCTGTGTTTGTGACAGCGGTTTTGTCCTCAGTGCTGGCAATTGTGTGCCCACCAATCAATGTGGCTGTTCTTTCGAAGGCGCCTATTACCAACAAGGCCAAACGTTCTGGGCCGATGATCAATGTCATCGGCTATGCGAGTGTGACCGTAACTTGAGAGTCGTGGTGTGTCGTGAATCTTCCTGCACCTCTGGTGAGAGATGCTCAGTCGTTGATGGAAGTCGCAGCTGTCGGCCAATGAGCTCTGCTGTATGTGTAGCCTCAGGAGACCCACATTACCACACGTTCGACGGACTTAGTTTTGACTTTCAGGGCACGTGTGTATATCAGTTGGCGGCCCTGTGCATTAATAAAGAGGCTCTTGTACCTTTTAATGTGACCGTTCAGAATGAACAACTTTGGAGCAGAGAAGTGAGCTTCACTAAAACGGTCAATGTGTCTGTGAATGGATCCACCATCACGATGACCAGAGAACATCCGTATCAAATACTGGTGAGTAAACAATACACTTACACACTTTATATACACTAGTGAGTTAGTTTCATTTTTATATATATATATATATATATATATATATATATATATATATATATATATATATATATATATATATATATATATGTGTGTGTGTGTGTGTGTGTGTATAATAAAAATAAATATAAATATAAAATAAAGTTTGGTTCTATTGTATAATGATTCACGAACTTGCATTCAGAGAATTTTAGCAAGAAACACTTATGAATCTACCTCACAAAACAGAATAGTGAAGTCCAATTGCAAAACATATGACAGTAAGTTGCTTCTTTTAGTGAATCAAATCTAAACAGAACAGCCAATATATTCCCATTCCCAAGTGTAGTGCAGTTCACGAACGATGGACTCTGATCTGGTCCTTTTTAGTGAATCACATCCATACAATGCAAACAGTTTGGTTCAGTTTTTGAAACAGAGGCTCTCATGATTCAATATGTTTTAGGGAATCAAAAACATTCAGTGTAACCATGTGATTCCCTAATGATGGACTCTTCTGAGCTGGTTCGTTTTAATTATATAGCACTGCATTTTATTGAATTTCAAGCTACAGTTAGTCAAAGATGAGTTTTGTTTGTAGTATTTATTTATTTATATTAATTATGAAATATGATTCCATATTTTTAATTGTTTAGCATTTTTATAAAATATTTAAGGCCAATTATTGGATTTTTCCAATGTAAAACGTTTTTGAAAACCACAAAGCTTTGTTTTACAGATTTATTAATGATTTATTTAATCCAATTAATTTGCATTTCTTTCCTAACTATTTTTTCTTCAAAAATAATAAAAGAATCATTAATGGAACTGTTGGATTTTGAAACTGCAATTGGTCTACACACAATTAAAACAGTGTAAAAATGAACTATAAATCACTTTTGTGATGGTAACTAAAATGTGTTTTATTCTCTCTTTAGTTTGATGGCCAGTTAGCAGAGCTTCCCTTTTTGATGCAAGGTGTGTTAATAGTTTTCCGCAGTGGTAACACTGCTGTGTTGAAGACAAACTTTGGTCTCCAGGTGACCTTTGACTGGTCCAGTATGGTGAGGGTCACTTTGTCTAACAATTACAGCGGTGCGGTGTGCGGCCTTTGTGGGAACTTCAATGGCATTGTTCAGGATGACCTCACAATGCGAAATGGTGTCATGGCACCCAATGCCAGTAGTCTGGGACAGAGCTGGCAGGTTGCCGCAATACCTGAATGTTCATCAGCTGGTTGCCTTGGCATTGGATGCTCAACCTGCCCTGCAACCCAGAGGGAGAACGCCCGGCGCTATTGTGAGATCATCACAAACCAGACAGGACCTTTCAGAGAATGTCACACCCAGATTGATCCTGGATCTTATGTAGAAGATTGCATATTCGACACCTGCCACTTCCAAGGACATCAAGCTGTGTTGTGTGACGCGGTGGCAGCCTATGCTTCTGCGTGTCAGAGTCAAAGTGTCGGAGTTCACCCGTGGAGAAATGCTACTTTCTGCCGTGAGTAATTGACTGATTTTTTTTGCCGCTATTATGCTATTTTAAAGGACTCCTACAATAGCTTTACATGCGTCAAAAAACACTTTAATTTTCTCTTAATATATTGCACATCACCTCATTTCATTTAACATTTAACTTTTGGATAAAGTATCCCTCTAATTTTTCATCTAATTTTTAGATTTTCATTTCAATTACCAACACCTATTTTTAATAGTTTTAGTGAACATTTATGCATTATCCAAAAGACACTTGCGTTGCATTTAAGGTACACATTTGATCAGCTCTTGCTTGAATCAAATCCCTGATCTTGCTGTTGCTACCGCCATGGTCTAATGTTAACAATAACAAAACTGACAAAAAAAGACAAAAACAGACAAAACTAAAAATGAACACTGTCTCCAATCTGTCTATCACAGCTCCGTCCTGCCCACCCAACAGCCACTACAACCCCTGTGCTCCGGGCTGTACCGAGACCTGCGTTAATCTCTCTGTGCACAACTGCAGCAGACCCTGTACTGAGGCCTGCCAGTGTGATCACGGATACATCTTGAGCGGCCAAACCTGTGTGCCACAAGCAGAATGTGGCTGCTTCTATCAGGGACGTTATTACAACAAACACCAGATGTTTTACGTCCATGAGCAGTGCTTGGAGCTCTGCAGATGTGGGGAAAATGGAACTGTTTCCTGCCAGACATCAAGTTGTGGCACAGGGGAAGCTTGCAGGGTGGTGAATGGAGTATTAGGATGCCACCCTGTTGGTTACGAAAGATGTGTTGCCACTGGTGACCCTCACTATTTATCTTTCGATGGCAAGAGGTTTGATTTTCAAGGTGCATGCGCTTACACACTCGCTAAGGTGTGTGATCGGATCGGAGGACGGCTGCTGGATTTTTCTGTGGACACCAAGAATGAGCAGATTGGAAACAGAGGGGTTTCTGTCATCATGAACTTGACTGTGACTGTCTATAACTTGACAATTACCATCAGACGAGGCGAACGCTGGAGAGTCATCGTAAGTGTTCATCTAGTTTAGCCTCAGTAAAAAATTATTACTTCAATTCAGCAAGGATGCATTATACTGATAAAGTTTCAAAAGATTTCTATTTCAAATAAATGCTATTCTTTTGAACTTTCTATTAATTAAAGAGTCTTTTGAAGAATGAATCACAGTTTCCACAAAAATATTAAGCAGTTTTCAACATTGATAATAATAAGAAATGTTTCTTGAGCAGCAAATCGGCATATTAGAATGATTTCTGAAGAGTCATGTGACAGCTTTGACATCACAGGAATAAATTACACTTTAAAATATATTTAAACAGAAAACTGATATTTTAAATTGTAATAATATTTCACAATATTACAGTTTTTACTGCATAAGACACTTTTTCAAAAACATGTATATATATTGTAGTATAAAACAATGCATATATGTAAATATTAGTAAATAATTAATAAGTTACCAATATGAAATAAACTACTAATAGAAAATAAAATACATAATATGTGCCGATGGTCCACAATGCCATAGTGGTTTGCACTTATTTCTAATTAAACTGAAATCATGTTTGCTAATGGTTCTCTTTGACAGGTAAACGATGAGTTTGTCAACCTCCCTTCATCGCTTGGCCATCAAGTTGCCATTAACCAGGTTGGTTTCACTGTGATAGTGCAAACTGATTTCGGCTTGAGAGTTCTCTATGACGCCAGTTACCATGCAGAAGTCCATGTACCCTCAAACTATCAAGGCAGCATGTGTGGCCTGTGTGGCAACTACAATGGCAACCCAGCCGATGACTTCTTGTTGCCTGATGGGACCCAAAGCTCCGATGTAGATGCGTTCGGACAGGCATGGGCATTGCCGGCAATTGGTGTTCAGTGTGGAGGCGGCGGTTCCCAGAAGCAATGTGATGAGGCCGAAGCCGAGAGATACCGCAGAGATGATGCCTGTGGCCTCATGGCAACTGCCGCTGGTCCTTTTAGTTCTTGTCATGCTTGGGTGAATCCTCAGCCCCTTGTGATTAACTGTGTATTTGACATGTGTATTATGGATGGAGACAGAGCCATGCTATGTCAAAATCTTCAGGCTTATGCCATTATCTGCCAACAAGCAGGGATACAAATCATGCCATGGAGAAATAGTTCATTCTGCCGTAAGTTTATAAAGCGAAACCAATTTTTTTTTTTTAAATCTCTCCATTTAAGCTTTATCATAATCAATTTATTTATATGTTATAAACATATAAACAGTGTTGGAGAAAGTTACTTATAAAAGTAATACATTACAAGATTGTGTTAACCCCTAAAAAAGTAACTAATTGCATTACTTAATTACTTTTTATAGAAAAAAGTTACTTTACTTTTGTGTTCCTTTTTCTGACATATTGAATAATTGTTAGTTTTCGTAATGTTCTAAGTTTGCATTTGACTGTTTTTTATTAATTTTAAGGAATACTGGATCTGATTTTGTGTAAGTGAGATGAGTAAATGCTCACATTTATAGTATAGAACTACAATACACATCAGGTTCACACAGCGCACACAACGCCTGCACTTACTCCTGATTTCTCTCAACATGGAGATAGACGAGCTGTGAGTCAATACATGGAAAAACAAATTAACTTGCTTATTTAAAAAAGTGACGCAGATATTTTGTTATAAATCTGAAAGTAATCTGTTACTTGAAAAAACTAATCTGATTACGTAACTTGCATTACTTTTAATGCATTACCTCCAACACTGCATATAACAATATTTAGATGTTATATACAAAATATCAATATTTGGTCATACTTTGGATTAGAGTCCATTTCTCACTATTACTTTTGCCACAAACTCCTAATTATTGTTTGTTAATAGTTACGAAGGTGAGGATAGGATTAAAGGTCATGCAGAATAAGGCATTAATATGTGCTTTAGTAGTACTGATAAACAGTTCATATTCTAGTAATATGCATGCTAATAAACAACTAGTTAATAGTGAGAATTGGACCCTAAACTAAAGCGTTACCCAATATTTATATTTCAAGTGTGTGTATGTGTATATATACTGTATATAAACTACCTTTCAAAAGTTTTTGAAATACAAAAATAATACTTTCATTCAATAAGGATGCATTAAATTGATCAAAAGTGACAGTAATGTTACAAAAGTTTATAATTTATAAGTTTCCATTTCAAATACATGCCGTTCTTTTGAACTCTATTCATCTAAGAATCCTGGAAATAAAATGTATCACAATTTCTGAAAAAATACTAATCAGCACAACTCTTTTCAGCATTGATGAGAAGAAATGTTTCTTGAGCAGCAGTTCAGTATGTTAGAATGATTTCTGAAGGCTTTTACTTTATCAAACATTAAATATTTCTCCAACTCCAAACTTGAGATTATTTATATATATATATATATATATATATATATATATATATATATATATATATATATATATATATATATATATATATATATAAAACCTATTTTATATAATTTTTTTCAAATGATAAAAAAATATGATGCATTTGCTAATATAAATATTTGCATTTGCTTTCTTTAAGCGGTCGATTGTCCAGCTAACAGTCACTATGTACAGTGCTCTAATAACTGTGCCAACACCTGTGCCAGCCTTAGTGGGTCCATTAACAGCTGCCCAAATATTTGCATGGAAGGCTGTCAGTGTGATGAAGGTTTGCTCTTAGATGGTGATAAGTGCGTGTCTGTGGGAGACTGCGGATGTGTTCATAATGGCAAATACCTAAAGGTAGGATTTATTGCTTCTCTTAAATCCATAAATGATCATTAGTGTGTCTGATAAGAGCGACTTATCCCCTTCTGCAGAATAATATTGTCGCACCTATACTAAGTTGTCTGTGTATATTAAGCGGAGATAAGAAAACATTTTAACACACACACATTGCATTTCAATAATAAATGTCATGGTGCATGGAACAATAGGTAAGCTTTTCTCTGCTCGGTCCTCTTAGGTTGGCCAAGACTCAGTGACTGACGACATGAAGTGTGTGTGTCATTCTGCCGGGGTGCTGGAGTGTGTGAAACAAGCCTGTGCCAGAGGAGACATCTGTGATGTTCAGGATGGCATGCAAGATGGTTACTCTGACCATGGCCATTGTGTATTTGGTGCAGATGACCAGTTGTTGTCATTTGATGGTGTAAAGGGGACGGTTGGTCGGCCAGGAGCCTTTCAAATGGCATTCTTATGTGATCAAGAGTCTCCTGACTGGTTCCGGGTGGTGTTAGATGCACTTGCTTGTGCCAGGAACGATCATAGTAATGTGACAATGGTCCACGTCTTCTTCCAGGACATGATCATCACAGTCAACAATCGCCGACACAGCTGGGTCAGTAGAATGTTGTTTTAAAGAAGATAAATATAGCATTATTTAATTATTTAATTATTTTGTGCTTCATCAACCACAGTCTGAAACTATTTGATTCAGAGAAATAAAAAGCACTGGTGGTGACACACTACATCTTTCTCTCATTAAAACAGGTGAATGGAAAGAAGGTCTTGTATCCCTTTATGTCTAAAGAAGGGGTGTCAGTCTCATACAGTAATGAGGCTGTCGTCATTGAGAAGATGTCTACCATGAGACTGATTTACTCTGTCACTGAAAGGGTCATGTTATCTGTAAACGGAAACCTGACAGACAAAGTTTGTGGCGCCTGTGGCAACTTCAATGGAGATGCTGCAGATGATATGAGAACCTCTGATGGGAGAAACTCCACTATGATGTCTATGGTTGTATCGTCCTGGCAGGCTGAAGACTTCTTTACATGGTAAGTACTTGTTGTATTATTTTTGACAGTGACAAAATATGCTAATTTAGTCACATTAAAGCTATTATATGGGATGTAATTGTGCTGCCTTCATCAATGGACATTGCAAAACAAACACATCACATTCTTCATTTGTAATGTTAATGACTAACCTTTTACTCTTTTATTTCAGTGATGTGTAACAAACCTGGGAGGAAGATTGTGCTACCACAGAGATTTCCAATAGGGAAATTGTAAATTGTATTTAATTGCACATTGGGGTTTAGAATGACGCTTTGGTCTAAACTGAATGATTTCTACATACTCTATGTTTTTAGTCTGATCTTATTTCTTATATATCACTTTTATGATTTGAGATAATTAAACCTCCTATTAAACCTCCTTTAATAGGTTTGTGTCAAACGTATCGTAATTAATGTTACAGAGCTTTTTTTTTGCAACATTTAATTCTTCATTTACATTTAATAAAGATTAAAAGATTGTTTGATATTATAACGTGTAATATTAAATTAATAAGTGTTCCTTTTAAACGTAATTTAATACTGACCCTGTCTACAGTAGTTTTAAAATTAACTTATAAAACACTTTTGGCCAACAAACATTTTAGCCGTTGCCGAACTTTTGATGTTCAGCAAAGCTATGAGATGCAGAAATAAGCCGTAATTTTGTAACTCTTTAGAAGATTATACATTTATAATTTCTATTACATGACTACTAGAACTGTTACTACTAATAAAACTAGTAACTGATCCTCAACTAATACGTTTACGCATGTCATTTGTGACACTAGCGGCACCAAGTGGACTTACAAAAATACAGCATATTTTACAAACACACCTTTCGCATTTCGTGCCTCCGTCGACTTGTGAAGGCACGTCGCAACAGGTAAATGTAGACTAGCTACTCTCAATAAAAGGTCCAACATATTAGAAATACTTTTCACTGTGTCATGCAAGCGACTGAGTAAACAGTGACAAACCAAGAATCTGAAGAAGAGCAATTCAGTGTAATAGCTTGGTTTCACGTGACGTCACGCTGCTACATCACGAGAGCGCGAAATTCAGATGGAGGGCAGGGAGTGAGTAGCTGAGGATCTGCCGTCTGAAAAAATGCCAATGTTTTGTGTAGTTTACGGCTGCTCCAATCGTTCAAATCGAGAAAAAGTAAAGGGTTTTTATAGAGTACCGAAGAGTGTCACTCATAAAGGTGCGAAATGAAAAAAAGTGGATTTCCAACGCATGTCTGCGGTCGGGAGGAGCAGAGTCTGTTAATGCCCGTGTCTGCAGCGACCACTTCGTCGGAGGTATGTTAACGTAGCTAGCCAACGTGTTTTTTTATGTCTGTGTTTATATAGCGTTAGGTTGTTGTTAAATGCTCATTTCTTAGTAATGATTATTAAGTTAGCGGTAGTCTAATGTGGACTTCATCGGGATTTTTAGGCTGCCCTAGCGCTTTGGTTGACGTTGAGTCGGTAGATTGGGCTCCGACAGTCAACCTAGGTTACCAAAAACCTAAGCCCAAATCAGAGGCGTCTCTTAAACGAGAGCAGAGGATGAAGCTCAAGGAAGACCAACAAAGACGGTTGGAATGTGCAGAGGCTATGTTGGATCTCCAACAGACAATTGAGAGCCCAGATCTGACGCAGACAGCCGAAAGCTCCGAACCGAAGCAGCCAGCTGACAACAACCCACAATCAGAGGGGATCAGTGGGAACACGGGTCACGTCCAACATATCTGTTCACTAATTCTATGTATCTATTTCTTGAAACTGGTTCTAAATTCGTACAATGCGGACTCTCCGCAGCGGTTTCCTCCATAGACGTATTCGCCATTTTTATTTCCTGCCCTCCATCTGAAATCGTCCTGCCTTCATCATAATCACGTGACTGAAACCCAGCTATTGACCCTTCGTCCACAGTTTGATTGACAGGCAATCCCGTCAATCATCATCAATCTGACAAACATTTTGTCCGACAAAGCAGTCAGGGGAGTTAGTAGTTTACGTTGGTGAACTTGAACTTGAAAAATTGTGTCCTCACATCTTTCCACGCTTGAAACAACATTCCTTCTGATGTTCATTCATGTTTATTTGATGCTGTAAATGAACTAGTATGAAGAGATGATCGGTTCACGAGCCGCTTGAAGGAGCTACAGCGATCTGTCACGACACATTAAAGAGACACTACATGGTATTTATTGTTTAAACTTCTTTTAAAATATTACAATATTGTAAAATGAAACTGTTTCATATCAAAAGTAACCTGCTCTGTCCTGTCAGTGGACGCATTGTCAGTGTCCATTGCTCCACGATGTATTTGTCACTCCTTGAGAACTAGGGATGACTGACACGAAAGTAACGTTTCGACACAGTGTCGAGCTCCCGAAGCGTAGATGTTTCGAAACACTGCTCCGAACTGTGATTCAAAACACCCATGTCACGTGACTACGGCTAAACGAAGCTTCTGTGCGTTTCGACAGGAGGCGTGCTTGCCGAGTCTGCGTTTGATTGACAGGGGCGGGAACAAATCACACAATCGCACTTCTGCAAAGTTTAAAAGAGGAGTTAATGCACCTTCACCTCGTGGGTTTTTGTGAGAGGAGAAAGATTTTGAGATGGCGTTTACGATATAGTGACATTAACAAAAACACATTTTTATTTTTTTAAATGGCTTGTTGTCAAAGTTGTTTCAGATAACGTGCAATTGACCACTAGGTGTCACCGTGGAGACGGGTGTTGGTATAGTTGCGAAGCCTCGACACAATACGACACATTTGCTTCAACTGTTTCAGTGTTTCATGAAGCCTCGCTCTGCCCACCACTAGTGAGAATGTGTGGTGTTTGAGGTTTGTAAGGTCTAAACAGTTTGGTTTTAAATTATTGTTCGGACCATTACCGATAGCGCTCTCCTGATGATCTGCAAAATGGCGGAGTTTAGATTGCGTGATGTCAACCTCCGGAGCTCCACAGGCGCTGAGCACCCACGGTAAAATAAGAGACATTCTCCATTTATTTTAACAAATCAAAATAACTGCAGCTTTCAGACGTTGTTTTCATTTTTATAGTTTACTTGAAGCAGCTATTGTGGCATTTTTAACGACACGTGTAACGGAGATAAAGTTCTTGGAGGGACTTTTATTTTGATGGGTTGCTCAGTCTCCGCTATGTCCGCGGGTAATACCATAGACATATGTCTATGGGGTAATACAAAGACGTCTGGGAAGAAGAAGAAAGGGTAATGCAATGAGGTGATACGCCATCCATGTGTGAGGAGTCCATTTTTATCCGCCTGTGATTTAACAAAAGACAGGTATACATTCAGTTTACGTTTCGTGAGATTAGAGTACACTGACATCACCGTGTGAAACTGAATGAACTGTCTAATAGAGTGATGGACATCAATTTTCTCCTGCAAGTTTAAGTGCACTTGTTAGTGTGTGAAAGTGCACTTCTGGACTGAACGGTACTTTTCTACTGAGTAATTTATTTTTCCCTTTTATTCTTGAGTATATTTGTCCTTTGGAGATCGTTACGACCAAGTTTTATTTATTGCAAGTCTGACCCTGACTAAGGTGGGTCACGTGCGTCCCTTTTGAGTGCCATTTTGTTCCAGAGAGTTCTGTGTGGTTTTTTTTTAGTCTTGCTGAAATTGTTCTTGTTTTTGTTTATTACCCTGCCATCCTTACAACATCTCACCGTCTTGTCTCATCTGTGGTCTCAAGTCATCTCATCGGAAGTCATCGTTGCTAGAGACTGGTACAAGGGTTCATTACACACACTCATAAACATGAACACTTACTGGTTGGTTGGACCGAACGGAGTGTTTGAATGAACGGGGTGACAATTTGAACCAAGTGTCAATTTGAACTGAGACTGTGAGAACTGAATCAGTAATTAATTCATAAGAATCGTTGAGAGAAGTCACGAATGGTGAAGTGATTCGTTCAAGCTGTACTATAAGAGTTTATGGGTGTTTGAGAATCCGTTTGAAAAAGTGGTATTGAAGGTAATTTTGTGAAGTCTTTTCAGAAATTGTTTGAAACTGTTAATCTTCCAGAAGGTTTACCAAGATTGGAAAGAAATTCTGGGAAACATTTCTATTTTCATTTTTATTATTTCATTTTGTCGAAACAGAAAACAAGACAAAAATACAGTTCCCAAAGAAGGAAGAAAATAAATTAATTATTGTTAAAACCAAAACAGTTGAAGGATTATTGATTATTGTTTGACTTGCCTTGCAGGAGGGGCGTCTCAAGCTGTCAGGTTTAGGAGGGTGGGAACGTGAATTTGAATTATCACTTTGTCGCACGTCTATACTTCAGGAAGCCACAGCATTGACACCTACTAACCTGAAGCCCACACTATCTGTTCCTGTTATATCTTGAACAATAGTGTAAGACAAAACACATATGCACGTTGTGCATATTCGAGACTCAAAGTACTGGAGTGGGGACCAAGATCCTGTCGCTCTTAAGTTATCCAGGGTAACATTTTCATTTCCCCTACGAAGCGAGACGTACAGTTTCATTACGCATGTGCGCATCAATGTAATACATCAACGTGAGAGGACATCAATGTAATGTGCAGCACAAATGCCTCCACAAAACTTGCGCACTCTCAAATGTAGTGTCCTCAAGCCTCTACTCTGGCTCAGATATTATGTGTGTGCGTTTGACTTGTTGATAAATAAAAATTGGTTTAATTAAATCTGAACTGATGAAGCCACTTGAATAAGCAATAAACAAGCTTATACTTCAGTTCCTCTTGATTCTATCAGATATCATAGAACCTAAATGACTTAAACCTTCATAGACTCATAAAAGTTTTTCAGTCAAGCATGTGGAGAAATCAAAGCTTCAAGTCAAAACTTAAGACGATGTTTCAATGTATGCCAGGTGAGGTATCTTTGTGATCTACACTGAGCTCAGAGGGTGGAAATGGAGAGGTCAATAATGAACATGAAACCAGATGTATTGAAGCAGCATGTAGGAGAGCAACGACAGAGGACATATTTAAACTTACCAGGACAAAACCGACCCATCAGAACTGTGCTGACTGAAGGAGTCGCTGGCATTGGAAAAACAGAGTCTGTGCAGAAGTTCATTCTAGACTGGGCTGAAGGGAAAGCAAATCAGGACATTCACCTCATGTTTCCACTTCCTTTCAGAGAGATCAACTTGCTGAAGGACCAAACATTCAGTCTTAAAGATCTTCTACAGTTTTTCATGGGCACAAAACAACTAGTGTTAATTTAGTCTTAGTCCTGTGTCAAATATAACTTTTACTTTTAATCATATTTGGACAACCTTGTGCTGTTTTTTAGTCTAGTTTCAGTCAATGGAAACTTAAACATTTTCGTCATGCTGTATAATGGTTAATATATATATATTATTTTGCTCAATTTTAATTGCAATGATTGTTGTCGTTGGGGAAATTTAGTTTTACATTTCATCAGAAATTGCTCTCACCAATAAGCATGGTTTATTTTACCTCATATTTATTAAAGCCCATCAATTATACGCTAAATAAACACCAAAGACTGTTCGCCCTGTCAACATTATGAAAACTGCTAAAACAAATATTATAACAGAGAAATTCCAATAACGTTAATTCCAAGTTGCATTAATGTTTCTCTATTAAACAAAGGTATTGAAGGTAATTTTGTGAAACTTATTTGAGGTCTTATCAGAAATTGTTTGAAACTGTTAATCTTCCAGAAGGTTTACCAAGATTGGAAAGAAATTCTGGGAAACATTTCTATTTTCATTTTTATTTCATTTTGTCTAAACAGAAAACAAGACAAAAATACTGTCCCCCCCCCCCCCCCAAAAAAAAAGAACGTACATATTGCCACATACAAGTGATGTAAGTACAATCAGCAACCACGACTGGAAACAATACAGTCAAGATCGATGACAGTGACACTGACTAAATGACACTTTCATTTAATTCCAGTACAGCTCTGCAGTGTTATCATATCATGGCATGTGAATGGTTGCATAAAGCAAAAAGCCGGCATGTATTAATTTAAAAAAAGTATAAGGCTGAAAATAAATTTATCAGGAATTAGTCCGTAGAATCATCTTTGGCATTAATTACAAGGATTTTTTGATTACACAAACTGGGTATTAGAAAATTCATGTTCTGATATTGATGAATTAATCAATGTTACATACAAAGCCACGGATAACTAAATCTAGGAAGTCACTTAGGATTGAAAGAAACAAGGCATTTCATGCAGGTGACTTGGAAAGGAAGCATGATTTGCAAAACCAAATAAAGTGTGAAATTAGGAAGGCCAAAAATAAGTACAAGGAGAAAGCAGAGGGGGATCTTGGAAGAAATAGACTTGGCACTGCCTGGGAGAGAAAATACACACTATAACTGGATCCAAGAGAAAATGTAATTCCCCCATAAAATGGTTGATTATCAATCTGACATACAGTTGGCACAAGAATTGAAAACTTTTTATGCTAGATTTCATGTGGAGGATTTTGCTAGTGAAATGAATGTGCATGAGACTGTGTAACATGGAGTGTTTTTTTTTTTGTTTGTTTTTTTTAATCAGCAGGGTGTTATGCACGCTTTTAAAAAGAGCAAGGTGGGAAAATCCTCTGACCAGATAAGATTGGGGGACATTTACTATAGACATGTGCGGGTCAGCTGGGTCCTGCTTTTTATAATATATTCCAAGAATCGGTTTATCTTCAAAAAATTCCTAAGTTGTAGGGAAGACAAGTTATCTTAAGACTAAATGATTTTATACCTGTAGCTCTGGCGTCATTGATGATGATATGTTGAAATGAAATTTTATGAGAAATTTTATTGAAAACTCAAGTCTTTTAGACCTGTTGCAGTTTGCTTACCCAGCCAGAAGGGGAAATGAAAATGCACCCTGTTTAATATGATTATGAAACATCTGGAGGGAAGTAAAACCCATGTTAGATTGCTCTTTGTAGATCTTCATCAGCTTTTAATACTGTTCAGCCCCATGTTTTAATAAAGAAATTAATTTCAGAGTTTAAATTAGAATTTAAGATAGTGGGGTGGTTGTTAGATTTTTAATGCAAAGAGTGAGAACAAACAGCAATTTTTCAGACACCCTTATCACATCCGCAGGTTCTCAAGGATGTGTTCTCTCATCCTTGCTCTACATTTTGCTCTACTCTACATATTAATGATTGTGTGAGTAGACACACAGACAGGTTCATTTTAAAATTAAATTTTAAATTAATTTAAAATGATACTGTTATTGTTAGTTTGCTAACAAGGATGAGAATTGTCATGGTCCAGTGGTGAATGATTATATGACAGCGCCTTTTTGCAAGTAAGAATGAAAAAGACTAGAGATATGGTAGTTGATTTTAGATCTAGTCCTTCGTCTCCTCAATCAACTAGTGAAAAGCCAAATGGTGGAATGAGAAAGCAGTTACAAGTACCTTGGGCTTATCATTGATAATAAGTTGTGTTTCGATACAGTATGCAAAAAAGGCCAGCAATGTTTACACTATCTTCGGAAGCTCACTACTTTTAATATTAGTAGGACACTTATGACAATAAATCTTACATTGAATCTGCACTTTACTTCTCTATATGCTGTTGGTATGGTAATGTAAATGTTAAACATCGAAACTCATTGAATTGGTTTGTCAACCAAGGTAGCAAGATTATTAGCATCAAGCTTTCTGTCTTACAATAGCTTGAGCTATTCTTGCAGATTGTACTCATCCACTAGTTTAAAATGCTTCCTTCTGGTATACGTTATAGTATGCCTAAAATTAAAAGCATAATGAGAAGCAGGACCACTCGCACCCTGGATATTTCTGGATATATATAAACTTCTGTCATCTTTCAATAGTATTTAATCTCATTCACTCATATTTTCCTGTCGTCATCATGTTAAAGTCTGTAATATACACAGTATTAGTAGTATTGTTGCTATTACAACATTAATGCAAAGACTGATAGTTGTGGAAATTAAATGTCTTTGTTTAATCACTTTAATTGGTCAGGATTAGTATAACATGCTTGAACTCACATAATAATGCCATGCTATACATTTTTAACGTGTATTAAACTCACATAAATATTATGTATCGCTCACAACTTAATATACCGCATTGAAGCATATTTTGGGAGTTTAGTTTTTTTTTTTTTAGGAATAAATTATATAAATAATGTTCGTCATGGTGATACGAGCGGGTGAATTACTGAACGAGTAGCTGAGTAGCCTACACTGTATGATAGCTGATGAAATAAAACTGTCCGCCAGTAAATTCAAGGAAAGCTTTGAGTGACTGTATAAGCTACAAACAAGTAGAAAATAATTTCTTTGCAGATTATACAACAGCAACTTGGAAAACGGACAAAACAGAAAAGATAAAAAGCGATATTTGCAAGGGCATGTTAATCTAATAGCCGCGGCACAATGGTTATATAGTTAAAGAATATAGTCTCTATTGAATTGAGAATTTAATTTGTGATTCAGGTGAAAGCTTAGAGGTGCGTCATGCCCTCAACACAATAAGGGTGAGTATATAAGTAATAAAAGTCAATATGTTTTTTTACAAGGTATATGTCACTGAAGCACCATAACTTAATTCTGTTTGAAATGTATTAAGCAGGGATGAGGAGAGGTTAGAATCCACGTGCAGCAATATCTATTCAAGTGCCTCAGAGTGAGTGATTATCCAGCTCTGAGGAGCTATTAGAGGTTGTGACCCATGCAGTTGATAAATTAGCAAGAACAAGAAGCTGAGAAGCAAGAAATTTATCATAAAAGCCAACTAGCTGAAATATTTCTCCCTTCTCAGTCACAGCCTCTATGTCGGGGATTGCTCTACACTGAGGTGTGGAGGTCGTGGAAGAGGCCAGTACAATATAGTGTTTTCAGCCCCCAAACCTTTAATTATTCAAACATCACGGGGCTGAAAGAACATGGGTATTGGGTGTTGCCAAAGGTTGAAGAGACGCTTGCGAGCTATCTCTTGCCTGAATAGGCATCATCCCATTAATCCCTGACATTACCCACCAAGCCATGGAGAATAATATCAGCGCTGGTGGGTTAAGCTTATTTGGCAGCAGGTCAGGCTGCGGCATGCTTTCACACAATGTTGATACTTCAGGCGGATTAGACTGACCTTCTAGGGGAAATTGATGAGAGTGGGGAAGCGAGCTTTGAGGTGATTCAAGAATTAAGTTGGGCTGCAGATTTGTCTCTCTGGGCCACGAAGGAGACGGCTAAAACAATCATTCGGTCTATGGCAGCCCTGGTGGCCACGGAGAGGCATCTCTATACCTATCGAATATCAAAGACAGAGATAAGTGCTTTATGCTGGACGCTCCGCTTTCTCCTCAGGGCCTCTTTGGCGGCTCCATCACCTCAGTCGTCCAGAGGTTCCAGGAAGCAAAAAAAACAAGCAAGGGCACAGACTCAGGGAAGCAGGGTTACATACGTAACCCGAGACGTTTTCTTCCGGCCAAGAAGAATTTTCCTATCCTAGTACTTACAAAAACATACAGCTAGCGAAATTAAAACGTTAAAGTGACTTTGTTCATTCATAAGCATCAACATAGACAATCAAGCATGAATACAACGCATTTAATTCATGAATATATGAATAAATACATCTAAATCCAAGCAAAGAATACAATATGAGATAACAAAAGTAAAGAAAGAAAAAGAGGATGATCAAAGAATGGCAAAATTACAGTTAAACATTTGAGAGCCAGCAACAAAATCACTTCAGACAACGTAAGCTTAAAACTTAAAAATTTGGGTGCTGTGGTGAATGTGGTGAATGCTAGCTACGGCCCTCCTGCAATACCGCTATGGCCCACCAGGGGGCCGCTGCCCACAGTTTGGCAAACACTGATTTAGAGTAAAACTAACAGAACTCGTCACTCGAACAGTGCAGGAGGAGGCAGAATCGTAGTCAGTAGACAGATACAGATCGGGGCAGGCAGAGTAGGTTCACAAAACCGAGTCCAGGCAAACAAAGCAAGGGGCAGGCAGCAATAAACGATAATCCAATCGGGTCATACACGGCGAAACAAACAAACACTAGAATAAACACTTAGAATTGTGCCAACAGGAAACAAGACCTCGCAATGTATGAGTAAGTGAGAGTCTCTTAAATAATGCAAGGAAAGTGCCTTCAGCTGGTGGAACAATTAGTGCCAAGGAACGGGGCTTATGGGAAATGTAGTGAATGTAATGAAGCGGGTGTGAGAATAGGAAAGTCAATATTCGGGCGATAGCGTCCTCCTACGGTCGGAGGAGGGAATCACAGAGTTTGTCTCTGTGACAAACATACCCAGGTATGCCACGTCACACACATAACCTGCTTTCTGGAATACCCTCCTGACAAGACATGAGGAATATATAACAGGGTTCATTTAAATAGTTTACAGGTTTGAATCTCGGATCAATTAATAGCAATTTTAAAATCTGAAAAAAAAATCTAAAAAAGAAATTTTGTTGTATTTTCTTGACCATAGGGTCAATAAGGGCAGCAAGGCCATTGTATCTTTACAAGTCTCTTGTTTACATAATTTATATGAACTCTATTATGAAGCTGTGACAGACTAGAAAGAAAATGCTGTTTATATATAAAAAGTTCTCAGCAATTTTTATGTATTTTTATGTGTATTAATGTGTATAACACCATGTCATGGATTTAATGTAGATTTATTAAACCCAATTTTTTTTTAAATAAATACAGCTTTTTTTTTTTTTTTTACAGCAAAGCTACATTTCCAGAAAAACGAGATTTGAGGTATGTTGGTAGAAAGTCCCTTATAAGAGGACATTTACTTTCATTTTTACTTGCACTGGCAGACAAAGTATGAAGCTCTGTGGAAACTGTAAGTATAATTCATATTATTTACAATTTAATGACATTTAAGTTGTAATTGATGTCACCTAAATTTCAATAAATATTTTTAATTTAAAAAATCCTTGAGCAGACAAAGAAATGCAATAGTCCCACGGCATGTTGTGATAAATGTATCTTGTATTCGATTGAAAAAAAGACCAAGACATTATGTAAAGTTTAATTTCATAAGTGTAAAAGCATGTTATACTGTATATGTACAGTAGCATGTGTTCAAAGTGTCATTCAAACATGATCAGCCAGGAGGAACAAGGAGAGCTCTTGCCTGCTTTTGGTATTTGTGTCTTTGCTGAATTTAAAGTTATTTGTAAAGTAATTTGTTGTTTTTTTTTTAAAATCCACATACTGAAAAAATTTACAATTAATTTGTATTAATTTTAACCTGAAGCACAGGGGTTCAGCTGATGTGATTGTGATATGTAATTTACATGATTAATGTAAACTCTTAATGTTTCTATAATCTAGTAACACAGTGGATGAGTGTGACGAGCACGGTGGGCGAGAGCCGTGGGGGAACGGCGCGAGGCCGGTGACGCGAGCGTTAACGAGCGTCAGGTGCTCGGCGCACCGGTCTCGTATCTCCCACGGAGGAGCTCCGGAAGCATAAAGGAGGAGCGACGACAGTGAAGGACGAGAGAGGACCAGGCCTGGATTTTATGTTGTGTTTTATTTGGTTTGTGTGGGGGCAGTCGCCGTGAGGAACTGCCGCCCTTATACTTTTTGGTTTTATTGTCTGTTTATTTCATTATTAAAGTTGTTAAATGTTCGCCGGTTCCCGCCTCCTTCTTCCCATATTTACGAACTTTGTTACACTGGTGCCGAAACCCGGGAGGAAGGAGGGACATGCTGTCGAAGAGCCCTCGCTGCTGAGGGGGATCGCGGTGCTGAGGAGATCGGGCAGCGCGGGAGTGAAGACCGCGAGTGGCTGCCCGAAGCGGTGGTACTGGAGCAATCGAGTGATAGGTGGGACGGGAAGCTCGCTGCCGCGCCCCTGGGACGAGGTGGGGTGGCGGCCATCCAAGAGGGAGCGGAGGAGCCGCCGTTCGCCGGGGGCCGAAGCCTGCTGCCTGCCGCCGTAACGGGGAGGAGCCGCCGTCCTGCCGGCTGCCCTCATGTGGAGTAGTCATCGCCGGCCGCCAGGGGGCGGAGGAGGATCGGGCCGTCCACCGAGCGTCCAGTGCCATCGCATGGCACCGCGAGGAAGAGCCTCTCGGCGGGCTGAGAACCGAGCGGCAGTGTGTCGGGGAGCCGGACCGCTGTATTGTCCACCCGCACAAAGACATGACAGCCTCTTTGGAGAAAGAAGTTCAGGGCCAGAAATACGGCCATCAGCTCTAGGCAATTGATGTGCCAGACGAGTTGATGACTTTCCCATTCCCCTTAGGCTGGACGGTCACTTAAGACCCCACCCCAGCCTGACAGGGAGGCATCTGTCGTTAGCAATTCGCGATGATATGGTGCCGTAGAGTGGGACCCAAGGCAAAGAACCGGGGTCTTAGCCACATAGTTAAGTTACGAGGCCCGCAGCGCGTAACCTTTATTTTTGCTCAGGGGTTTGGCCCTCAGATAAAATCCCCTGGCTTTGAGCCACAACTGAAGCAGTCTCATGTGTAACAGGCCCAGAGGTATAACCGAGGACACTGACGCCATGAGATCTAACACTCTTCGATACTGGAGGACAGTATAATGTTGGCCTAGCCTGACATTCTTTAGGGTACTAGAATGGTCTTGACTCGAACAGGAGAAAAATGTGCCCATATTATGGTGGAATCCCATATGACCACCAGATATGTCGTTCTCTGAGTGGGACAGAGAATTCTTTGCTTCTCGTTTAGTCTCAGCCCTAGAGAAAAGAGATGAACTAGTACGACATCCCTGTGTTGTAGCGTCATCTCTTGAGACTGTGCTAATGTAGCCAGTCATCTATGTAACTCAAAATGTGGATACCCCGGAGTCGCAACAGAGCCAGTGCTGCATCCATGCATTTCGTGTATGTGCGGGTTGCTAGGCCAACTGGAAGGACCCGATACTGGTAAGCTTCGCCCCCGAAAGCAAACCTCAGGAACCTCCTGTCTTGTGGCAATATATGTGAAAATTTGCGTCTTTTAGATCGATCGTGACAAACTAATCGTGATGTTGGATTTGAGACACGACCATCCTACTGTTAACATCTTGACCTGAGAGCTTTGACTGAATGGTTTAAGCCTCGAAGATCTAAGATTGGACGCAACCCCCCGTCCTTTTTGGGGACCAGGAAGTACCTGCTGTAATAGCCTGACTCTCTCTCTGGCAGGGGAACATGTTCTATGGCCCCTTTCTTAAGAGAGCCTATGGCTCTTGTAACAGTAACGTCGATTGCCCCAGCTTCACAGTAGTAGAGACCACGCTGTTGAAACGCGGGGGACGACGATAGAATTGGATTCTGTATCCTAACTCTACTGTTCATAGAACCCAGGCAGAAATCCCTGGCATTAGTTTTTACACTGCCAAGCTCTCTGAAATGGGAACTAACTTTTGTACTTCCTCCAGGGGTGTTGTTAGATGCTGCGCGTCCCGGTGTGTAACGGGAATCAACGGAACATTTAACATTTTGCTGGAAACCGCTGCCCCCCGAAACACCAGAGGTGGCGGGGAAGGAGGGTTTATTATGGGAACTTCGAGAGAGGGCGGTACAGACCATCTTAATACACGCCCTGTCCCAAAGGGGGCAAATCCCACAAGAGCGCAAGACCTTCAGGATTCTTCTTCCTGAGAGAATAGCCCTGAGGTCTTGCTTGGGAGGCTGGTAAGCGCGACGAGACGTCCCCAGTCTCTATGAGGGGAAGCACGAGTCGCCATGCTCTGCTTTTTAGCCTCCCTGTGTGAAGGACCCGGTTGGGGCTGGGTGGATGACGGCCCCTCCCTTGAGTGCGATGAGGAAGAAATTGAACAAAAACTTCCTCGGAATTCTTCACCTCCCCAAACCTGGTGACAACTACATTCACCGAGTTGCAAAACAGGCCGGAAGGTGACACGGGAGCATCAAGAAGAAAGACCCGGTCTTTGTCTCTAACGCCTGTGAGGTTAGCCATAGAACAATGGAACCTGCACTCAAGTCCTTCAATAGGTCGGCCTGATAAAGAGGTTAGAGTGCCCTATTATGCTTTTTTGTACTTTGTATGTAGCCTGCAATATAGCTGTTTGTGAATCTGAAGGTCTGCAAAGTTTTAAAGATCAAAATGCATGAGAAACAAAGTTATTGTCTCCTAAAAGAAAGAATAGATTCTGAACTGCTGAATCGAGTCATCAGCAATTCCAATCTCACTTCCTGTTACATGTAACAAAGTAACAAATTTGCACAATACCTGCCTATGGTCTTTGGTGTCTGGCCGCGAACAACGTTTACTTTGTCCTGCCCTCAAACACTTGTTGTAGCTGAGATCTGGAAGAGTTTGATTTGTGTTGTCAAAAAGACACTATTTTCTGCACTGCAAAACTAAATCCAATGCATGCACTTCAAAGGGTTGAGGAATTAGCCTGGAATTTATTCAGATATGAAAATGAAATTCAGATAAGCTAATGGGCATTTTATTTTAAACACGTGTTATAAGCGGTAGACCAGTCACAACAGACTGGGTGCGGCTGTCGGAAAGGAGAGGTTTAGAAAGAAAAGAGGTGATCCTGCAATATATCCACCTTAATTTTCCGGTATGAAGCAGGCGCAGCCATTTGTAAATTTAATATCTCTGGCTTCTCTTGTCATTCACTTACAGTTATTTTTAGCTGTACAAAACAGCTCGCTATGCTGCTTGATATTGCAAACATTTCTTACCATATAATTTTAATGTATTGTCTTAAATATAATCATGCTGGTTTTTATCGCAAATAGTTTTACAGTTTACTGCACTTTGATATTCTTCTCGTTATTTCTCTGTAGTGGCAAATAAATTGGAAGTCTCGCACATTCCCAAAAAAAATCGTTCTTGCATGTTGAAAAATAAGGTGGATATTATGAGAAAATGAAAGTGTTTTTTGACCTTGGATTCATGTAAACCTATTGTAGGAAACCTCCAAAACAAAAATAGGAACTTCTAAACTAGTATTATAGCGGGCACTTTAAGATTTTGTTACCTGTTTGTAAAAATATCCAAACATTGCCTTGATTATGGAATTTAAGGGAATTTAAATAGCCAATTTGCACATGGTCACTTCATGCATTTATACTGATTGGATATTAACTGATAATGAATAGATTAAGTGTAAAGATCTCAACAGAGTCGATGCAGATCTATGGATATGTTGCATATCCCCTTTTTATGCTCCTGTTCCTAAGTGGACTGCAATCTGATCAATGAAGACACGCAAAGTGACTAAGTTTAAAGAGCTTCTAAAATAACCATTAACAGTTACATGCAGCCTCAAATAAGTTATTGTTTCAGTGTATTATTTATAAGTAGACAGAAATAGATCTATCTATCTGTTTTTCACTTTGATAAGAAAGTGCTGAATGTATTGACTGAAGAGTGTCATTTTTATCTCTGCAGGCTGTATGAGTGTGATATCACAAATGAAGGTTTAGCTGCCCTGTTTTCAGTCTTCACAGAGGACCTGTCTGTTGAGCCTTATCATAATATGGATAAAACAGTGAAGGAATACATGTAAGTTAAAACTTTTAAATAAAATGTAAATGTTTATTTCATTTTGCTCAAAGAACTACATAAACACAAAATCACAGGTCAGTTTATGGAAGTATTCATAGGCCGCTGAACCAAGACCTAAAGATATTTTCATCAAATAAAGAAATGTAATTGTGTTTTCTTTGTTTCTTTCAGTTTACGCATATTCAGAAAGAATGCAGATTATGAACAGGACTAACAGTAATCCTTCATTCAAGACTTGTAATATACATGTTTGAATTGAAGTCTGAACATCACTGACAAACACGGAACATGTTTGACAAACATGGAAATCTATGACACATCATCAACCTAAAACATTTATATATATTTCAAATTTGCACACATCACAACTGTACATACAATCTGTCTATATTGTATATTTGCATATTATTCTTTTATTATTTTTATTATCTGTGTCTTGTTGCTGTCACTCTGTTGCACTGTGGAGCTTCTGTCACTAAAACAAATTCCTAGTATGTGTAAACACACCTGGCTATAAAGCTCTTTCTGATTCTGAACTTATTTTATTTAGTTTGAAATTTAAATTTTTGGGTGAACTATACCTTTGAGAGATGTTGTACTGCAACAGTCCATTATTGAAATGGTAGTACAACATAAACGGATAAAAGTTTTTGCTCTTGTTGGTTATTCTTCTTATTATACCCATGAGCTTTATTCCTCACCCTTGTAAGCCATACCTTAGGGTGAGGACCAGAAATTTAAGTAATTAGGCCTATTTGCTGAAAATCTGTTCACCTGTACATTTAATTTTGAGTAGGCCTAGTTGAGTAATAAAAATATAGAGTAGCATTCAGCTCAAACTTGACACAAGCTATGTGAAGTCTGTCAAATCTTGTCACAAGAACAATGTTTTAAAGCTGTGGTATGCAATGTTTTTCATAAAAACTTTTTGTTATCGTGGTTGAAACTCTGTTCACATCCTGACAGCAATCAATAATATAAGATGTTTATACTTTGTATTTTGCATATTGGTACCTTTTGTTATGGATATTCTTTTGGAATCAACACACATGAGTGTTCTTTGTCCGTTGTGTAATATGTACTCAATAAAACTGTATAAGGGATCAAAGTTCTTCTGTTCTCTGTAAAAAAGTTGTACTGTGCAACGCACCACGTCTCTGTCAATGCTTGTAGTATTAACTGCATAACTGGAGTTGATGCATTATTTTAAAATACTGGAGCTAATATTTACCTGTTAATAAAGAATTTTGGAACCTGAGAAGAGGGATTTCAGAGTCATCATGAATCCAAGCTCCTCAGGTGAGTGTGATGAATATTAATAATTTGATCGAAGTCATTTTAGTTAATAAATCTTTACTCTAGACTGTCTGCTTATAATCAGTTATTGGTATTGATGATTGATGATTAATCATTTAAATTAATTTGTTTACCTTACTTTATGTAGCTATAGGGTACATATCCAAAATAAGCCGAGAACGGTTTAGTTCATTGCTGTTTCATGTCTCCACAAATCAAGACATTAACCACAGTCAACAAGAAAAACAAAACTATTATTCAAACTGAATAAATTATAGACAAAGCCACAGAGAACGCTCCCTTTATCACATCGTCTATCACTAAAGTTGTGTGTCATTTCAGTTCAGCTCTCCGAGTGCTCCACGCTACCTTTGAAGTGTCCGGTTATAAACAATGAATCTCATATTTACATTATGCCTGCAAACCTTATACTGAGAGCATTCATCGGAGTGAAGAAATCTATTGCATTTGTGGTACTGTGTGGATTTGTTTGGCGCCTGTGTTTAGCCATTGCATTCATATGATCAACAGACATGTTTGTAATTGGCTACAATATTCAACACTGCTGCAAAAAACACTTTGTTAATAGAAACAATTGAAGCAATGGGAGTAGATCGAAATTGAATGTTATCAACACTTTTCATGATTAATCACTGTAGCCATTATTGTAATGGATTTTTTAATTAATTGTGCAACCTACTAATGTAATATTAACATGAACAGCTTGATGTTTTATCTAGACTTTTCATAGTACATTACCTCTGTTCTTTCTTAACAGAGCTGAGAATTGTCCTTTTTGGTCCAAAAAATGCTGAGAAAAGTTCGGCAGGAAATACTATCCTGGGCAAAAAGGAGTTTGATTTGAAGAAGACTTTGCACTGTATGAAATCACACAGTGAAGTAGCTGGCACGAAGATCACTGTGGTTGATACTCCAGGCTGGTGGGGAAATTTACCCTTTGAAGAAAATCCTGAACTGTATAAACAGGAAATTGTCCTGAGTGTGACTAAATGTCCTCCAGGTCCTCATGTCCTGCTCCTGGTCTTAAATATGGGCACACCGTTTAAACAAAATGAAAAAGACATTCTGTGTGATAATATTAGATGTTTTGGGGATGAAGTATGGAGGCACACAATAGTGTTGTTCACCTCTACAGATCATCCCGGAGACATAACAACACAAGTGTTAGAGAATGAATCCCTCCAGTGGCTCCTTGACAAATGTGGGAACAGGTATCATGAGCTCAATATTAAAAATTGCGGCGATGGATCACAGGTCACAGAACTGCTTAAGAAAATACTGGAGAGGGTGGAAGAAAACAGAGGTGGCCATTGTAAAATAAACAAAGAAATTTTGCACCATGTGGAGCAAAAGATGAGAGAACAGGAAAAGAGAGCAGAGGAAAGAAGGATAAAAAATCAGCATCTAAAAGACATGACAAGAACAAGTGGTAAGTTTTTTTTATATATATATATATATATATATATATATATTTATAAACTATATATATTGTATTATATATATATATATATATTATATATTGTACTATATTATATATATTTTACCATATTTTACCTCAGTTATTTCTTCATTTTAAATATGATTTTTCAAGCAAGGCTTGAGGCTGCCTGAAAACATTACCAAAGATGGCCACATGTGGGAGTGGACTGGCTTGACTTCAAGGGACTTTAACCTTTTTATTTTTTTATAGCCTACCCTATTTACACAATGATATTCTTTCTCGACAGAGATGCCTTCATATTAATGGAGGTCATAAAAACACCACAAAGAGTAACAGAGTGCTGACCAACTGTAATAAAATTTTTATCTCTGCCACCAGGAGATGAGCATCCACTCTCAGAACTGAGGATGGTGCTGCTGGGTTACAATGGATCTGGGAAGAGTTCAGCAGGAAACACCATCCTGGGCAAACCTGCATTTTATTTAAAAAGATCACTTACATCTGAAGTACGAGGAGGAGATGTTGCTGGAAGACACATCACTGTGGTTGATACTCCAGGCCGAAGAAGAAATTACTGCTCAAAATACACCCCAGACTCTATAAAGATGAGGTTGTGTTGAGTCCATCTCACTGTCCTCCAGGACCTCACGTCTTTCTCCTGGTCATACGAGTGGATGTTTCTTTCACTGAAGTGTACAGAAGGGCAGTAGAGCAACATGTGTCCTATCTTGGTGTAAACGTCTGGAATCACATGATCGTTCTCTTTACCTTTGGCGACTGGTTGAGAGACACAAGCATTGAGCTGTTCATTGAGAGCGAAGGAGAAGCTCTTCAGTGGGTAATAGACAAATGTGGGAACCGGTATCATGTCTTCAACAACAAGAACACAGATGATGGCAATCAAGTATCTGAGCTGTTGGAAAAGATCGATAAGATGGTCGCAGGAAACAAAGGAAGCTGTTATGTGATAGATGAACAGAATATACAAGAGGTGAAAAAAAGAAGGATGGAAATAGAAGAAAGAGAAAATCAAATGAAGGCTGAAGTGCAAAAAAGAAACGAATTGAGACATTCAACATCAGGTGAGTAAACAGTGGAAACAGTTTTAATGGTGAAGTAATGGAAAATATTTATGGTCTGTCTTTTTTTAAGGAGTTGCTGAACTTTTTGAAATGAGGATGGTGTTACTTGGACCACACTATTCTGACAAGAGTTCAACAGGGAACACAATTTTGGGAAGGAAAGCATTTGACAGAAGAATAGAAGAAAATTTAAAAGAAAATGGGGAAGTGTCCGGAAGGAATCTCACTGTGGTTTATACACCAGGATTTGAGAAAGATTACCTTACTGGAAAAATACTTGAGGATGCTAAACTCAACATCTTGAGAAGTGTATTAGGACAGTCCTCAGGAACACATGCTTTCGTTTTAGTCTGGAGTGTTGAGTCTTCTTTTGCACATGAACAGAAAAGCGCACTAGAGAAAATCATGGAGCCTCTCGGTGAAAATGCCTGGAATCACATGCTGGTTGTGTTTGCTGTTGGAGATGAACTAGGAGACACTCCCATAGAGTTATTCATTGCAAGTGAAGGTGACGCTCTGCAGTGGCTCATTGAGAAATGTGGGAACAGGTATCATGTTCTCAACAATAAGAACTGGGGTGATGGATCTCAGGTCACAGAACTGCTGGAGAAGATCGAGGAGATGGTGGCAGGAAACAGAGGATGTCTTTATGAACTAGATGAAGAGACTTTACAGACGGATGAAAGAACAGTTGCTGTTCCCATTAAAAGAGCACGGAGCATGGATAAACCAGTAAATCGTAAGTTGTTCTGAATTTTTTTTTGCATATTGTGCAATATTTAAAGGTTTGTCTGATGTATTTATTTCTTTCCTTCCAGTTGCAGGATGCAGTCCCTCCTCAGGGATCAGTTCAGCATATGTGTCCCAGAGATCACAAGGAGCACCTGAAGAGAGGGATTTCATGTCAGGTTCAAATAGGAGCTCTGGAGTGGAGTCTCTTGGTTCTATTCCTGAATTTGCAGGAGAACCTGATTCAGATTAAGATACTTATGCAGTCTAACACCGTCTAAACTTGAATGAAGCCCAAGTTACTGGCGAGAAAGTCGGCGTATTATATTACACTGGCAAGGCTTGAAGGGGTGGATTATGGAATCCACTGCCACTTCAATATATATATATTTTGAGCGATTTATCACGAAATTATCTTTCTAAATATTTAATTATTTAGAATAACTAACTTCAACTTATGTTGAAGCCTTTAATTTCATTTTCAAACACTAGAAAATAATGATGTAAACTGTCTGTACCTCTGACTGAGAGAAAAGTACAACTTTTGTTTAGTACAACAGTTTTGGAAAAGTTTCCTGTTCAGCACAGAGCTCAGATCAGCTGTGAATCATGTGTATCTATGTATGTGCGCTCAGTGTTCTGTACAGGTCCGTTATGGGTACCAGTGGACAACTGGGACTCTGCTTGAGACCTGCAGACGCCTTGTCCTGACTTAACAGGACATTCTGTCCCTAAGTTCAGCGTCTAATCGTCAGCATCATAATGGAAGGAGATATGCTTCTGACTATCTGTTCATGTGTGGAAAATTACCAGTCTTGTCTAGTTTTCTTAACCAATCAGTATCTTAGTAATGACGTAGTTTGTAGACTCTGTTAGAATATAATTGTTGCGGAAATGGGAATGTACGGGGAGGGAGGGGGGCTACGAACTCCTTGTGAGACTTGAAGCTGGCTTCTGCTGATGAAACTGCAAACTATTCTTTATTAAAATTTTGTTCAATTTATTTTTTATAAACTCTGACTCCGGGTCTTCATTTATCATATCTGGTCTTTTGGGTCTTTAACTGTAAAATCCCCTACAGGCTCCTATTCTAAAAATATTGGGGATGATATTTATGCTAGGTTGTTGTATCATTTATTTCTTAAAACTTACTAGTGCTAGTCGCTTTACTTGCTTGTCTCACTAGTTCCAACTGCTTTTTTTCTCTTGTTTTTTCTGTGGGTATATAATGCTACAAAATGGCTACTGTATACTGTGTCAGTTTACTGCACAGTGGTGCTAGTAAAACATGATGTGATTTAAGTCATTTAATGCGGTTCTGTTTATTAAAAGTGACATATCTAAATATAGCCATACATTGTATAACTTTCTGTAAAGCTGCTTTGCTGCTATACAAATAAACTTGTCTAAAAATCTTACTATTAACAAATAGACACTTGTTTTTCGCAAGTAACACTAGCATAATCAGATATTTAATATCAGTATAGTCTCAAACACAAATCAAAATTGAGATGAAATCTTGATATAAATATTTTCAAGATAACAGTTTTAAAAGGAAAATTTTACATTCAAAGTACTTCATTGTTTTGCTTACAGATCAATGGAGCCAGAGAGACCTGGCTCACCAAAGCCAAGCTGTGGGTCACTAAAGTGGTGCTGGTCAAGCAAACATGGCACACACTTTAAAGATAACGAATACAACAGAAATGCTTTAGAAAATCTGTAAATTTAAAGACAGATGAGGTCACTTTTGAGATGGTGGCACTTTTGAACATTGCATATCTATCGATAGTCTGATCTGAATAAAAGAACATTTCATGATAAAATCAGTGGTGAACAAAATGGTCATTAATTTGTTTTGTTAAAGTTCAATGCAGGTTGAGAAACCAAACTCACCAGCTCCCAGCTGTGTGTCCATAAACAGTGACCAGTCCATTGACCATGCGGTGTTCTTTAAGGATGAAGACACCTCGGAACACGGGTATGTTAACAAATGAATATGGAAAACATTGGAGGCATTTATAAAATGTAAACCCTGAATATTGAAGCTTTATCTGTGTTATAATTGCTCACAGTAAAGACTGTCAAAATGCTGAAGTCTGTAACATGCTCCAACGGTGCCAGAGTTTGGATAGGAGAAACCCAACACAACTTCAGATCAGTACAGAGAGCAGGTATTTAGACATACAGTATAAATAAGTAAATTGAAACTACTGTAAATAATCAAATAAACTTTAAGTTTTATAACATTTACTTTCATAGTCAGATTAAGTTATATTTGGGTGTGTATAAATCTGTGCTTGCTAATTTGTATGGTAAGCCGTTTTGACTTTTATTCATTCTCAGGATATGAACTTGTGATATCAACAATTACATTTTCACTAATTAAAATGTTAATTCCTGATATCAGGATATCAACTATTCAAGATTTTTAAAAATTTATATTAGAAAGTAATTTTCCTATCTATGCTCAAAAAGTGGGACAGACAATTAACAGGTAAAAAAAACTTTAGGTTTTCACAAAGTTTGCAAATAAAAGTTGTTAAACTCAGTAAGACCCAGTGTCTTCAGGACTAGAGTTGAGGAGTTATGACACACAACAGAAGTGTTTGTATTTTGGCTTTGTAGTTGCTTTTGAATGGCCGTCTATGAGTCAAACTGACCCACGAACAGTACAAACGTAAAAAAGTTCTGTATGCACATTTCACAATATATCAGCATGTTGAAACTTTGCATGCATGTTCATTACCCTAAATGAGAAAAATTCACAAAATTCCAAGAAAAAGAGGGCAGGTTAAGTAGTATTTCAGATAGATTGAAAAAAGAAATGATAGATATTTTTTACCATATGTGGCTGACAAATTATTATTTTTTTGTATAGGTGAGGAAAAGCTCCTTTTATAGCTTCATATGGTAGTATAAAACTAAAATAACACAATATAACCAAAACATGTTATTATTTTGGGTCTGTACAGTTGCCTTAGAACTTTAAAAGATGCGGGTCAAATTGAGCCGCGAACATATTATTTGCACCTTTTGTGTCCCTCCTAGTTTTCTACATATCACCATATGAGTTTTGTTTGTGGATTAATTCAAGTCTATTTTTTCTTATTCATCTTCTTCATTGTTCGTTTTAGCACCGTTTGAGCATGTTGTCTTGTGTTAAAGACAACACAAGGATCACCCACTTTCAGTGAGTTTATTGTCATTAAGTATTATTGTACTTTGAAACTTGGAAACCGTTTTACAATGTAAGCCATAATTTTAAGAAACTTTATGCCCTTCTTTATTTTGTATATGTATTTGATTTCAGATCTACTCATAAGATGTAAATAAGGTTTATAGCAGGTGTAAACAGTGATTAACAAACAAGCATTAATCTGAAGGGCGGGGTGGGGTGGGGTGCTATAAACCATTAATGCTCATTTAATTCGAGAGAATAACCACCCCGTCCTCCTTTTGTCAATCACCGTGTCACACCCCCCACCACACAACACAACACACTACACCACATCCACCATCTGCGGCGCTGTCGAGCCCCCTGCACCCGCCCACCACAACCCTGCAGGGGGCGCCAGTACTGAAAAACAAAAATGAGTGCGCGACTCGAGAGATTTCAGAGGAAATGAGAGCTTGAGAGAGAAATCCGGTCTTAAATAGTATTCCTGCAGCTGACGTCACGCAGATTCCAAACGTTCTTTGCATGTCAATGAAGCAGCACTCTCACTGTGACGTCATTTAGAACTCCATAGCAGCCTGTTCTTATATTGAGTGTTTCTCTTCGCTGGATGTGAAGTTTCACGATAGGAATTTGCAAAATAATTTCTGGCGCCCCCTGCAGGGTTGTGGTGGGCGGGTGCAGGGGGCGCCAGAAATTATTTGCTGTTGGAGGCAAATTCCAATCGTGAAACTTCACATCCAGCAAAGAGAAACACTCAATATAAGAACAGGCTGCCAGAGAGTTCTAAATGACGTCACAGTGAGAGCGCTGCTTCATTAATCTAATATTCAGTGATATAATAAACTCACAGAACTAAATCTTGTTTGTCTTGATTTAATATGATTAATTAAATCAGTTTTTTATAAAGTTGCCATTAGTTTGTGTGTGCAAAAACTGCCCATAGATCAGTACAAATGGTCATTTTCAGTGGTAAAGACATTTTCAGCCAATGCTACTGAGGATATGCTATGAGTTTATTGAACTTTCTGTACAAGGATTGGCAGAAGTGTCCTTAAGGATGTGTTAAAATGGAAGGAAATGTCTGTAAACTGGACGGAAAATGTCCTAGCTCATTATCTGCTGGGATATTATCTGTCCGTTTTTGTCTCTCTTATTTTTTTACAGATTTCTTTTTTTCTCAGTGTGTGTGTGTGTGTGTGTTCATCTATTAAGAGAGGCAGAGCTGGAGGTTGTGGCTCTGCAGTGAAAGATTTGCTTTTTTTTTTCTTTTCGAGTCCGTAAAGAAATCCAAAATTCCTTTATTTGTATTTAATAGACTTGCACTTTATTTATTTACACTTGTATAAAGATATGGTAACTTACAAAAACTTACAACGAATGTCTTTTTAAAAAAGAAATAATTCCCATTAGAGGAAGTATACATAACAAGTGAAATTATTTCTAAAAGGTGTTTTTCCTTGTACATATATTTTAAATATAGCATTTAATTTTTTCACCCAATGAACGGACAAAGACTAAAGAGGTTACAGTTTTTTTCAATTGTTTATACGCAATTTTGAAAACCAGGTTCTTTTTTTCAAAATATAATCACAATTATCCAAACTCAACACACAAGTTGCACAATTCCTAGATTGTTTGCAAAATTACACACTTCAGTCAAAACATATACACATATTTGTGAAAATGCTATTAGTTTTCATTTAATCAACACAGACCTCAATGATCAGACACTATTGCAGCCAGTTTCACACTGCTGTGATAAATAAAAATCACATTTGTAATAAAACTGATTTTAGAAAAAATCATGTGCTAGATTTTTGGCCAGACATTGTTATGTAAGGGATAATTTAGATGAAAAAAAAAATATCGATAAACCCACAACATTCTTCATGATTGGTTTGAGGTATAGGGAGAATGTACACAAATAGGCCTACTATAAAGTTACCAAGCACTGCACAAAACTGATGCTGCAGACTGAATATTTCAAGTATTTATTTCAATACTTACAGTATTTCTCACCATAATCAGTTACAGTAATTAACCAACAATGAAATCAATGATACAAATAAAATCTGTAGACAAATAAAAATTACTGTATGAAGTACATACACTTTGTAGAAAAACTACTGTAAAAGCAACAAGAATACTGTAACTATTCATCATCTCTCCGTCTGGTTGGATCATGCCATACGATGCTCATCCACATCACAGGCTATGTCTTCATTGGCAAGGCACTGTTGGAAGAATCGCCTCGTGTGACGAATCCACCCCTGCACAGAAGCTGCTTCGATGTGATCACAGGCCTGCTCCATGGCCTGAATGAAGGGCAAGCGGTCATAGGGTCACAGGTCGTATACCTTCCACCGCCATGCTGAAAAAACTCTTCTGTTGGATTCAGGAAGGGGGAGCATGGAAGAAGGTATAAGACTTCAAATTCAGGGTGCTCATGGAACCAATTCTAGACCAGAGCAGCCAGATGGAATGAGACATTGTCCCAAACGACAATATACCACATCTGGTCCACTTGGTTTAATGCTGTGACAATCTCGTGCAATCTGTAAAGAAATGTAAGTATTAGATTTGCATTATTGAGTCTCAGATTATCTGGGATTTCTGTTGAGATTTGGTTGAACTCTTTGTCCAGCGTCCATCAGTGTCAGTCCATGGTTGATAACATGGTCAATAAATGTTGCACGGATTTCTTGAGTCAAATTTGGTGCTGGCTTCTTTGTTCAGGTTCTATCAACTCTTCAAGTCCTTCTCTACCTCTTCATCTACCTAGGCCTCCTCCTCTACCTCCTTCTCATCTTCCTCTACCTCCTTCATCTCCTCTTTGAGCTCCCTCTCATTCTCACTCATCGTCTTCTTCAAGTTCCTTCCATTTTTGTTGAAGACAGGTGAACTCACCTGCTGCCTTTTATAGCACACCTGAGTGCTGCGTTTTCAAATTAGCACATGTGTGCTTCCACACCTGGTGGATGTGATTATCCAATTCGTTCATATGTGTGGTCATTGGCAATCCGGGGCTTTGTAATGACAAGGAAGTAACCTCACAATCTTTATCTGTGTCTAAGGTGTGAAAATGTGTGTAGAGTTTTACAAATCACTGTGTGTAATGTTTTGCAAAAAGGCTGAAGCAGACATTGTGTGTAATGTTCTGCAAATCTGTGGAGGTGTTTTGCTCATTGGAGTAGAATTTTGCAAATTGTGTGGACATGTTTATTTTAGAGTGTAAACAATCGTAAAAAACTTTAATAATAAATTCTGTGCCACATTGAAACAAGTTTATCAGCCCATCCAGAAGTCAGTCTGACAGAGCAACTGCTCCTTCTTAAAAACAGACAAAAACACGCCTGAAATGACATTGATATGTGCTCATTTGAGGACAAAGATCAACAGAATACAAAATTGATTGACAAATTATATTGCTACATCGATATCCAGTAAAAGAACATGCATATATTTATAGCAGTAAAACATGGTAAATTATCATAACCCAATATATTGAAGTTGATGGGATAGAGGATATAGAAGAAATGAATGATTATTTAGGACTATTTAAAAGTCAGGGAATTATTAGTATTGTGTAATATTAATCAAGAAAACACAATTCTTTGACATCAAAACTCTTTACATCAGTAATTGACTGAGAACAAACCCACCTTATATTAGCATCCCTTTGTTGTCTATGTTTCTGCATGCACTAACCTTCAGAAGTTTGGGGTCGATATGCTTTTTAACAAAGCTTTTTTTGAAAGAAGTCTTTACTGCTCACCAAGGCATTTATTTGATCAAAAATACAGTAAGACAGTGATATTGTGAAATATCAAAATCACTGATTTCTATTGCAATATATTTTAAAATGTAATTTATTCATGTGATGGCAAAGATGTATTTTCAGTAGCCATTATGTGATGAATAGAAAAATGAAAAGAACATTTGAAAACCATTAATATGAAATAGAATTTTTATAGCTTCATATGGTAGTATAAAACTAAAATAACACAATATAACCAAAACATGCTATTGTTTTGGGTCTGTACAGTTGCCTTAGAACTTTAAAAGATGCGGGTCAAATTGAGCCGCGAACATATTATTTGCACCTTTTGTGTCCCTCTTAGTTTTCTACATATCACCATCTGAGTTTTGTTTGTGGATTAATTCAAGTCTATTTTTCTTATTCATCTTCTTCATTGTTCGTTTTAGCACCGTTTGAGCATGTTGTCTTGTGTTGAAGACAACACAAGGATCATCCAGTTTCAGTGAGTTTATTGTCATTAAGTATTATTGTACTTTGAAACTTGCAAACCGTTTTACAATGTATGCCATAATTTTAAGAAACTTTATGCCCTTCTTTATTTTGTATATGTATTTGATTTCAGATCTACTCACAAGATGTAAATAAGGTTTATAGCAGGTGTAAACAGTGATTAACAAACAAGCATTAATCTGAAGGGCGGGGTGGGGTGGGGTGCTATAAACCATTAATGCTCATTTAATTCGAGAGAATAACCACCCCGTCCTCCTTTTGTCAATCACCGTGTCACACCCCCCACCACACAACACAACACACTACACCACATCCACCATCTGCGGCGCTGTCGAGCCCCCTGCACCCGCCCACCACAACCCTGCAGGGGGCGCCAGTACTGAAAAACAAAAATGAGTGCGCGACTCGAGAGATTTCAGAGAAAATGAGAGCTTGAGAGAGAAATCCGGTCTTAAATAGTATTCCTCCAGCTGACGTCACGCAGATTCCAAACGTTCTTTGCATGTCAATGAAGCAGCACTCTCACTGTGACGTCATTTAGAACTTTAGAGCGAAGAGAAACACTCAATATAAGAACAGGCTGCCAGAGAGTTCTAAATGACGTCACAGTGAGAGCGCTGCTTCATTAATCTAATATTCAGTGATATAATAAACTCACAGAACTAAATCTTGTTTGTCTTGATTTAATATGATTAATTAAATCAGTTTTTTATAAAGTTGCCATTAGTTTGTGTGTGCAAAAACTGCCCATAGATCAGTACAAATGGTCATTTTCAGTGGTAAAGACATTTTCAGCCAATGCTACTGAGGATATGCTATGAGTTTATGGAACTTTCTGTACAAGGATTGGCAGAAGTGTCCTTAAGGATGTGTTAAAATGGAAGGAAATGTCTGTAAACTGGACGGAAAATGTCCTAGCTCATTATCTGCTGGGATATTATCTGTCTGTTTTTGTCTCTCTTTTTTTTACAGATTTCTTTTTTTCTCACAGTGTGTGTGTGTGTGTTCATCTATTAAGAGAGGCAGAGCTGGAGGTTGTGGCTCTGCAGTGAAAGATTTGCTTTTTTTTTTCTTTTCGAGTCCGTAAAGAAATCCAAAATTCCTTTATTTGTATTTAATAGACTTGCACTTTATTTATTTACACTTGTATAAAGATATGGTAACTTACAAAAACTTACAACGAATGTCTTTTTAAAAAAGAAATAATTCCCATTAGAGGAAGTATACATAACAAGTGAAATTATTTCTAAAAGGTGTTTTTCCTTGTACATATATTTTAAATATAGCATTTAATTTTTTCACCCAATGAACGGACAAAGACTAAAGAGGTTACAGTTTTTTTCAATTGTTTATACGCAATTTTGAAAACCAGGTTCATTTTTTCAAAATATAATCACAATTATACAAACTCAACACACAAGTTGCACAATTCCTAGATTGTTTGCAAAATTACACACTTCAGTCAAAACATATACACATATTTGTGAAAATGCTATTAGTTTTCATTTAACCAACACAGACCTCAATGATCAGACACTATTGCAGCCAGTTTCACACTGCTGTGATAAATAAAAAACACATTTGTAATAAAACTGATTTTAGAAAAAATCATGTGCTAGATTTTTGGCCAGACATTGTTATGTAAGGGATAATTTAGATGAAAAAAAAAATATCGATAAACCCACAACATTCTTCATGATTGGTTTGAGGTATAGGGAGAATGTACACAAATAGGCCTACTATAAAGTTACCAAGCACTGCACAAAACTGATGCTGCAGACTGAATATTTCAAGTATTTATTTCAATACTTACAGTATTTCTCACCATAATCAGTTACAGTAATTAACCAACAATGAAATCAATGATACAAATAAAATCTGTAGACAAATAAAAATTACTGTATGAAGTACATACACTTTGTAGAAAAACTACTGTAAAAGCAACAAGAATACTGTAACTATTCATCATCTCTCCGTCTGGTTGGATCATGCCATACGATGCTCATCCACATCACAGGCTATGTCTTCATTGGCAAGGCACTGTTGGAAGAATCGCCTCGTGTGACGAATCCACCCCTGCACAGAAGCTGCTTCGATGTGATCACAGGCCTGCTCCATGGCCTGAATGAAGGGCAAGCGGTCATAGGGTCACAGGTCGTATACCTTCCACCGCCATGCTGAAAAAACTCTTCTGTTGGATTCAGGAAGGGGGAGCATGGAAGAAGGTATAAGACTTCAAATTCAGGGTGCTCATGGAACCAATTCTAGACCAGAGCAGCCAGATGGAATGAGACATTGTCCCAAACGACAATGTACCACATCTGGTCCACTTGGTTTAATGCTGTGACAATCTCGTGCAATCTGTAAAGAAATGTAAGTATTAGATTTGCATTATTGAGTCTCAGATTATCTGGGATTTCTGTTGAGATTTGGTTGAACTCTTTGTCCAGCGTCCATCAGTGTCAGTCCATGGTTGATAACATGGTCAATAAATGTTGCACGGATTTCTTGAGTCAAATTTGGTGCTGGCTTCTTTGTTCAGGTTCTATCAACTCTTCAAGTCCTTCTCTACCTCTTCATCTACCTAGGCCTCCTCCTCTACCTCCTTCTCATCTTCCTCTACCTCCTTCATCTCCTCTTTGAGCTCCCTCTCATTCTCACTCATCGTCTTCTTCAAGTTCCTTCCATTTTTGTTGAAGACAGGTGAACTCACCTGCTGCCTTTTATAGCACACCTGAGTGCTGCGTTTTCAAATTAGCACATGTGTGCTTCCACACCTGGTGGATGTGATTATCCAATTCGTTCATATGTGTGGTCATTGGCAATCCGGGGCTTTGTAATGACAAGGAAGTAACCTCGCAATCTTTATCTGTGTCTAAGGTGTGAAAATGTGTGTAGAGTTTTACAAATCACTGTGTGTAATGTTTTGCAAAAAGGCTGAAGCAGACATTGTGTGTAATGTTCTGCAAATCTGTGGAGGTGTTTTGCTCATTGGAGTAGAATTTTGCAAATTGTGTGGACATGTTTATTTTAGAGTGTAAACAATCGTAAAAAACTTTAATAATAAATTCTGTGCCACATTGAAACAAGTTTATCAGCCCATCCAGAAGTCAGTCTGACAGAGCAACTGCTCCTTCTTAAAAACAGACAAAAACACGCCTGAAATGACATTGATATGTGCTCATTTGAGGACAAAGATCAACAGAATACAAAATTGATTGACAAATTATATTGCTACATCGATATCCAGTAAAAGAACATGCATATATTTATAGCAGTAAAACATGGTAAATTATCATAACCCAATATATTGAAGTTGATGGGATAGAGGATATAGAAGAAATGAATGATTATTTAGGACTATTTAAAAGTCAGGGAATTATTAGTATTGTGTAATATTAATCAAGAAAACACAATTCTTTGACATCAAAACTCTTTACATCAGTAATTGACTGAGAACAAACCCACCTTATATTAGCATCACTTTGTTGTCTATGTTTCTGCATGCACTAACCTTCAGAAGTTTGGGGTCGATATGCTTTTTAACAAAGCTTTTTTTGAAAGAAGTCTTTACTGCTCACCAAGGCATTTATTTGATCAAAAATACAGTAAGACAGTGATATTGTGAAATATCAAAATCACTGATTTCTATTGCAATATATTTTAAAATGTAATTTATTCATGTGATGGCAAAGATGTATTTTCAGTAGCCATTATGTGATGAATAGAAAAATGAAAAGAACATTTGAAAACCATTAATATGAAATAGAATTTTTATAGCTTCATATGGTAGTATAAAACTAAAATAACACAATATAACCAAAACATGCTATTGTTTTGGGTCTGTACAGTTGCCTTAGAACTTTAAAAGATGCGGGTCAAATTGAGCCGCGAACATATTATTTGCACCTTTTGTGTCCCTCTTAGTTTTCTACATATCACCATCTGAGTTTTGTTTGTGGATTAATTCAAGTCTATTTTTCTTATTCATCTTCTTCATTGTTCGTTTTAGCACCGTTTGAGCATGTTGTCTTGTGTTGAAGACAACACAAGGATCATCCAGTTTCAGTGAGTTTATTGTCATTAAGTATTATTGTACTTTGAAACTTGCAAACCGTTTTACAATGTATGCCATAATTTTAAGAAACTTTATGCCCTTCTTTATTTTGTATATGTATTTGATTTCAGATCTACTCACAAGATGTAAATAAGGTTTATAGCAGGTGTAAACAGTGATTAACAAACAAGCATTAATCTGAAGGGCGGGGTGGGGTGGGGTGCTATAAACCATTAATGCTCATTTAATTCGAGAGAATAACCACCCCGTCCTCCTTTTGTCAATCACCGTGTCACACCCCCCACCACACACAACACAACACACTACACCACATCCACCATCTGCGGCGCTGTCGAGCCCCCTGCACCCGCCCACCACAACCCTGCAGGGGGCGCCAGTACTGAAAAACAAAAATGAGTGCGCGACTCGAGAGATTTCAGAGAAAATGAGAGCTTGAGAGAGAAATCCGGTCTTAAATAGTATTCCTCCAGCTGACGTCACGCAGATTCCAAACGTTCTTTGCATGTCAATGAAGCAGCACTCTCACTGTGACGTCATTTAGAACTCCATAGCAGCCTGTTCTTATATTGAGTGTTTCTCTTCGCTGGATGTGAAGTTTCACGGTAGGAATTTGGGTTAGGGTTAACCCTAACCCAGCAAATAATTTCTGGCGCCCCCTGCAGGGTTGTGGTGGGCGGGTGCAGGGGGCGCCAGAAATTATTTGCTGTTGGAGGCAAATTCCTATCGTGAAACTTCACATCCAGCAAAGAGAAACACTCAATATAAGAACAGGCTGCCAGAGAGTTCTAAATGACGTCACAGTGAGAGCGCTGCTTCATTAATCTAATATTCAGTGATATAATAAACTCACAGAACTAAATCTTGTTTGTCTTGATTTAATATGATTAATTAAATCAGTTTTTTATAAAGTTGCCATTAGTTTGTGTGTGCAAAAACTGCCCATAGATCAGTACAAATGGTCATTTTCAGTGGTAAAGACATTTTCAGCCAATGCTACTGAGGATATGCTATGAGTTTATGGAACTTTCTGTACAAGGATTGGCAGAAGTGTCCTTAAGGATGTGTTAAAATGGAAGGAAATGTCTGTAAACTGGACGGAAAATGTCCTAGCTCATTATCTGCTGGGATATTATCTGTCCGTTTTTGTCTCTCTTATTTTTTTACAGATTTCTTTTTTTCTCACAGTGTGTGTGTGTGTGTTCATCTATTAAGAGAGGCAGAGCTGGAGGTTGTGGCTCTGCAGTGAAAGATTTGCTTTTTTTTTTCTTTTCGAGTCCGTAAAGAAATCCAAAATTCCTTTATTTGTATTTAATAGACTTGCACTTTATTTATTTACACTTGTATAAAGATATGGTAACTTACAAAAACTTACAACGAATGTCTTTTTAAAAAAGAAATAATTCCCATTAGAGGAAGTATACATAACAAGTGAAATTATTTCTAAAAGGTGTTTTTCCTTGTACATATATTTTAAATATAGCATTTAATTTTTTCACCCAATGAACGGACAAAGACTAAAGAGGTTACAGTTTTTTTCAATTGTTTATACGCAATTTTGAAAACCAGGTTCTTTTTTTCAAAATATAATCACAATTATCCAAACTCAACACACAAGTTGCACAATTCCTAGATTGTTTGCAAAATTACACACTTCAGTCAAAACATATACACATATTTGTGAAAATGCTATTAGTTTTCATTTAACCAACACAGACCTCAATGATCAGACACTATTGCAGCCAGTTTCACACTGCTGTGATAAATAAAAAACACATTTGTAAAAAAACTGATTTTAGAAAAAATCATGTGCTAGATTTTTGGCCAGACATTGTTATGTAAGGGATAATTTAGATGAAAAAAAAAATAGACAAACCCACAACATTCTTCATGATTGGTTTGAGGTATAGGGAGAATGTACACAAATAGGCCTACTATAAAGTTACCAAGCACTGCACAAAACTGATGCTGCAGACTGAATATTTCAAGTATTTATTTCAATACTTACAGTAATTCTCACCATAATCAGTTACAGTAATTAACCAACAATGAAATCAATGATACAAATAAAATCTGTAGACAAATAAAAATTACTGTATGAAGTACATACACTTTGTAGAAAAACTACTGTAAAAGCAACAAGAATACTGTAACTATTCATCATCTCTCCGTCTGGTTGGATCATGCCATACGATCTCATCCACATCACAGGCTATGTCTTCATTGGCAAGGCACTGTTGGAAGAATCGCCTCGTGTGACGAATCCACCCCTGCACAGAAGCTGCTTCGATGTGATCACAGGCCTGCTCCATGGCCTGAATGAAGGGCAAGCGGTCATAGGGTCACAGGTCGTATACCTTCCACCGCCATGCTGAAAAAACTCTTCTGTTGGATTCAGGAAGGGGGAGCATGGAAGAAGGTATAAGACTTCAAATTCAGGGTGCTCATGGAACCAATTCTAGACCAGAGCAGCCAGATGGAATGAGACATTGTCCCAAACGACAATGTACCACATCTGGTCCACTTGGTTTAATGCTGTGACAATCTCGTGCAATCTGTAAAGAAATGTAAGTATTAGATTTGCATTATTGAGTCTCAGATTATCTGGGATTTCTGTTGAGATTTGGTTGAACTCTTTGTCCAGCGTCCATCAGTGTCAGTCCATGGTTGATAACATGGTCAATAAATGTTGCACGGATTTCTTGAGTCAAATTTGGTGCTGGCTTCTTTGTTCAGGTTCCATCAACTCTTCAAGTCCTTCTCTACCTCTTCATCTACCTAGGCCTCCTCCTCTACCTCCTTCTCATCTTCCTCTACCTCCTTCATCTCCTCTTTGAGCTCCCTCTCATTCTCACTCATCGTCTTCTTCAAGTTCCTTCCATTTTTGTTGAAGACAGGTGAACTCACCTGCTGCCTTTTATAGCACACCTGAGTGCTGCGTTTTCAAATTAGCACATGTGTGCTTCCACACCTGGTGGATGTGATTATCCAATTCGTTCATATGTGTGGTCATTGGCAATCCGGGGCTTTGTAATGACAAGGAAGTAACCTCACAATCTTTATCTGTGTCTAAGGTGTGAAAATGTGTGTAGAGTTTTACAAATCACTGTGTGTAATGTTTTGCAAAAAGGCTGAAGCAGACATTGTGTGTAATGTTCTGCAAATCTGTGGAGGTGTTTTGCTCATTGGAGTAGAATTTTGCAAATTGTGTGGACATGTTTATTTTAGAGTGTAAACAATCGTAAAAAACTGTAATGATAAATTCTGTGCCACATTGAAACAAGTTTATCAGCCCATCCAGAAGTCAGTCTGACAGAGCAACTGCTCTTTCTTAAAAACAGACAAAAACACGCCTGAAATGACATTGATATGTGCTCATTTGAGGACAAAGATCAACAGAATATAAAATTGATTGACAAATTATATTGCAACATCGATATCCAGTAAAAGGACATGCATATATTTATAGCAGTAAAACATGGTAAATTATCATAACCCAGTATATAGAAGTTGATGGGATACAGGATATGGAAGAAATGAATGATTATTTAGGACTATTTAAAAGTCAGGGAATTATTAGTATTGTGTAATAGTAATCAAGAAAACACCATTTTTTGACATCAAAACTCTTTACATCAGTAATTGACTGAGAACAAACCCACCTTATATTAGCATCCCTTTGTTGTCTATGTTTCTGCATGCACTAACCTTCAGAAGTTTGGGGTCGATATGCTTTTTAACAAAGCTTTTTTTGAAAGAAGTCTTTACTGCTCACCAAGGCATTTATTTGATCAAAAATACAGTAAGACAGTGATATTGTGAAATATCAAAATCACTGATTTCTATTGTAATATATTTTAAAATGTAATTTATTCATGTGATGGCAAAGATGAATTTTCAGTAGCCATTATTTGATGAATAGAAAAATGAAAAGAACATTTGAAAACCATTAATATGAAATAGAATTTACTATAGCTTCATATGGTAGTATAAAACTAAAATAACACAATATAACCAAAACATGTTATTATTTTGGGTCTGTACAGTTGCCTTAGAACTTTAAAAGATGCGGGTCAAATTGAGCCGGGAACATATTATTTGCACCTTTTGTGTCCCTCCTAGTTTTCTACATATCACCATCTGAGTTTTGTTTGTGGATTAATTCAAGTCTATTTTTTCTTATTCATCTTCTTCATTGTTCGTTTTAGCACCGTTTGAGCATGTTGTCTTGTATTAAAGACAACACAAGGATCATCCAGTTTCAGTGAGTTTATTGTCATTAAGTATTATTGTACTTTGTAAACTTGCAAACCGTTTTACAATGTATGCCATAATTTTAAGAAACTTTATGCCCTTCTTTATTTTGTATATGTATTTGATTTCAGATCTACTCATAAGATGTAAATAAGGTTTATAGCAGGTGTAAACAGTGATTAACAAACAAGCATTAATCTGAAGGGCGGGGTGGGGTGGGGTGCTATAAACCATTAATGCTCATTTAATTCGAAAGAATAACCACCCCGTCCTCCTTTTGTTAATCACGGTGTCACACCCCCCACCACACAACACAACACACTACACCACATCCACCATCTGCGGCGCTGTCGAGCCCCCTGCACCCGCCCACCACAACCCTGCAGGGGGCGCCAGTACTGAAAAACAAAAATGAGTGCGCGAGTCGAGAGATTTCAGAGAAAATGAGAGCTTGAGAGAGAAATCCGGTCTTAAATAGTATTCCTGCAGCTGACGTCACGCAGATTCCAAACGTTCTTTGCATGTTAATGAAGCAGCGCTCTCACTGTGACGTCATTTAGAACTCCATAGCAGCCTGTTCTTATATTGAGTGTTTCTCTTCGCTGGATGTGAAGTTTCACGATAGGAATTTGGGTTAGGGTTAACCCTAACCCAGCAAATAATTTCTGGCGCCCCCTGCAGGGTTGTGGTGGGCGGGTGCAGGGGGCGCCAGAAATTATTTGCTGTTGGAGGCAAATTCCTATCGTGAAACTTCACATCCAGCAAAGAGAAACACTCAATATAAGAACAGGCTGCCAGAGAGTTCTAAATGACGTCACAGTGAGAGTGCTGCTTCATTAATCTAATATTCAGTGATATAATAAACTCACAGAACTAAATCTTGTTTGTCTCGATTTAATATGATTAATTAAATTAGTTTGTTATAAAGTTGCCATTAGTTTGTGTGTGCAAAAACTGCCCATAGATCAGTACAAATGGTCATTTTCAGTGGTAAAGACATTTTCAGCCAATGCTACTGAGGATATGCTATGAGTTTATTGAACTTTCTGTACAAGGATTGGCAGAAGTGTCCTTAAGGATGTGTTAAAATGGAAGGAAATGTCTGTAAACTGGACGGAAAATGTCCTAGCTCATTATCTGCTGGGATATTATCTGTCCGTTTTTGTCTCTCTCTTTTTTTTACAGATTTCTTTTTTTCTCACAGTGTGTGTGTGTGTTCATCTATTAAGAGAGGCAGAGCTGGAGGTTGTGGCGAAAGATTTGCCTTTTTTTCTTTTCGAGTCCGTAAAGAAATCCAAAATTCCTTTATTTGTATTTTATAGACTTGCACTTTATTTATTTACACTTGTTGTATAAAGATATGGTAACTTACAAAAACTTACAACGAATGTCTTTTAAAAAAAGAAATAATTCCCATTAGAGGAAGTATACATAACTCATGCAGAATTGTAACAATGATTTTTCACGTAGAACAATAAAATATAACTTTGTGTTCTTTGAGACTGGGAATGTAATCGATAATAAATGTTCACGCGACTGGGAGGGGGGGGGGGGGGTCGAGGGGGGCGGGGGGGGTCGCGGAGCAGCAGCGCATTTATCATGGGGGTCGCGGGCTAAAAAGTTTGGAAACCCCTGGTCTATCGGACGCTCTTCATACAGAGAGTTGAACCGAGAGGGTTGCGGTGCCTGTGGGCTTGGGGAAACAGAAAGTTGTCTCCCTATGCGATATCTATTCGGCCGGTTCAGCGAGGAGAAACTGGTTGGTTTTCCTCTTGCTACTAACTTCAGGCAATATCCATCCTAATCCAGGCCCAGCACAGCTTCAAACTCCTGATGAATTTAAGTCCAGAAATGGTCTGCGTTTTTTTTTCATCTTAACGTCCGTAGCCTGATTAATAAAATTGACTTCATAAGAATATGGGCTGATTCATCGAACGCCGACATAATTGTTCTCTCGGAATCATGGTTAAACAAATCAGTCTTGGGCTCCATGATACATATCGAGGCATATCATGTTTTTAGATCGGACCGTCCTAAAAAGGGTGGTGGTGGAGTTGCAGTTTATATTAAATCTAAGTTAAACTGCACTTGTATTCTGTCTATCAGCAAACCAAAATGTTTTGAGCTTTTGGCAATTAAATTACATTTTTTAAATGGTCCTGATATTACCGTTGTCGGATGTTATCTTCCACCCTCGGCTTCATGTGAAGCTATCACTTCACTTACGGACTTTTTTCATAACTGGACTAAACGGAGATGATTTTACTCGGGGACTTAAACTTGGACTGGCTTTCTCATATATCTGATCCCTTCAAAAGTATTTGTGACTCTTTTTGTTTGGAGCAATTGATAAATCTTCCCACACGGTTAAATCACAAAAATTCTACTAAATCCACGTTACTTGATGTTATTTTAACTAATGCTCCTCATAGGTTTTCTGCAGTTTGTGTTTTTTGTAACGATTTATATAATGTCTCACAGATACCTGATGTTGATTTAGCTTGGGATTTTTTTAAAAGTACTTTTTTGACTATATGTGATAAACATGCACCTTTTAAAAGGTTTAGAGTGCGAAATAGAGATAATCCCTGGTTTAATGAATCTATATCTTCACTTATAAAAAAAAAAAAGAAATGCAGCATGGTCCAAAGCAAAGAAAACTAATAATCAAGTGGATTGGATACATTATAGAACATTAAGAAATAATTGTACAAAATTAGTAAAAAGATCTAAATGTGATTATTATTTAAATATGTTAAATGAGAATAATAATGATCCATCTTCTTTTTGGAAATTGACCAAATCAGTTTCTGGTCAAAAAACGTTTACCAGTCTACCTGATTATTTAAAATTAAATGACAGTATAATTAAAGATAAAGAGAATATTGTAAATGCTTTTAATAGACATTTTATTTCGGGGGAGAGACCCACAATCGTAGTAATTTAAGGAAACAAGAAACTGTGGAAGCTACTTCAGGTTATACTACTCAGAGTCAGCAGTTTAATTTTATTCCTATTTTAGCTACACAAGTTCATAGAGTTCTATCTAATTTGGATATTAAAAAATCAGCAGGGCCTGATAAAATAGAACCTTATTTTTTTTTTTAAATTTCTGCAGACCTTATTACAGAGCCCATTACATCTATTTTTAACTTGAGTTTAACCTGAAATTTTATTCCTCGTGCATGGAAATCCTCGTCAGTTTTACCTTTGTTAAAAGCTGGTGACCCATCAGTTTTGGATAATTATCATGTGGTGGCAAAAGTATTTGAATCCTTTGTTAATAATCAAGTAAAGCAGTTCTTAACCGAAAATAAAATATTAAATGAATTTCAATCAGGCTTTAGATCAGGTCATAGTACTATTACAGCAGCTATGCTGGTTACAAATGATATTGTTAAATATCTAGATAGTAAACAACATTGCGCAACATTATTTGTAGATCTTTCTAAAGCATTTGACACTGTAGATCATAAACTTTTATTACAGAGATTAAGTTGTATAGGTTTTAGCGAATTGACTCTAAATTGGTTCAATAATTATTTAACAGAAAGAACTCAATGTATCTCAGTTGAAAATTTTATTTCAAATGAATTAAAAACAGTAAAAGGGGTTCAATTTTAGCCCCAGTTTTATTTTCTATTTATATTAATGACCTTGGTTGCGGGATAACCTCAGCTAGAATTCATTTATATGCTGATGACACAATTATATACACAGTAGCACATTCGGTTAATCAAGCCATTGAGCTCTTGCAAGAATCCTTTCAGTTATTGCAATTAACATTATCCAACTTAAAACTGGTTTTAAATTCAAAGAAAACAAAATATATGATTTTCACTCGTTGTCGTACTGAAATAGATCATCCGATTTTAACTTTACAAGGAGAATTTATTGAAAGAGTAATTGCTATAAATACTTGGGTATATGGTTGGATGACAAACTAGGATTTCAGATACATATAGAAAAACTTTAAAAAAAAGCTTAGATTAAAGTTGGGTTTTCTTTTTCGTTTAAAGAAATGTTTTCATTTTAAAGCAAGAAAGAGAATTATACAGAGTTGTTTCCTTTCAGTATTAGATTATGGCGATGTGATCTATATGCACGCAAGTTTATCTTCACTTAAAAAGTTGGACTATGTATACCATGCTGCTTTACGTTTTGTGACGAGTGCCTCTTCACGCACCCATCACTGTATATTGTATGGATTGATGGGATGGTCCTCCTTGTTTCAAAGAAGGAAAGTGCACATGTTGCTGTTTATTGTTAAGGCATAGTCTTTTATCTTTTTATACTTGTAATTATCGTACTAGATCTTCGGCTAAACTTCTTCTACATGTTCCAAGAGTACATTCTGAGTTAGGCAAAACTGCCTTCTCTTTTTTTGCTCCTTCATTATGGAATGAGATGCAGAGTATTATTATGCTGGAAACACTCCCTTCTGTAAATATTTTTAAAAACCTTTTATGGTCAACTATGAAGGAAACATGTACCTGCTATGAGTAAATTACATATTGGTAATCATTAGATGTAGGGCAAATGATTATGTTTGTTTTATGTTTTGAAACTGTCTTATTGTGAAACTTATTGTGCTGCCATTTTGGCCAGGACTCCCTGGAAGAAGATATTTTGTATCTCAATGGGACTATCCTGGTAAAATAAAGGATAAATAAAATAAAAAATAAAAAAAATTGTGCTTTTGTTGGTTTGCTTACGGTTTGTTGTCCTCTGTTGTAAATCTCTTTGGATAAAAGATTTTGCTGGATGATTAAATGCAGCCTAAATGTAAAGTAAATTTAAAGTTTATGGTGTTCCATAATTATTGATGAAACTTTATTGATAGAGAGCAATAAACCCATGTTGCAAACAGGAATAGGGGAACAGCTGTGTGTATGAAAATATTATCAGTTAGGAAATATCTGTGGGAAAAGACTGGCCACACATATGTGGCCCACAGTTCTACATTTTACATGGGGGCCAAATAATACACTTAACAACTTGCCCATATCTTGTTTGCCGTCTTAAAGACGGTTCCATCTCCACCATAACCGGGCCATTTTCAGTTCACATGCCTTATGCCAGTGCCGACTGAATGCCAGCTGTGCCGGCTTCATGCCAAATCAGGGCCAGAAGTCTTTGCTACCTGGGCTGTGTTTCTGTATGACTGTCTGACCTTCCTTGCAAGGAATAAATTCTTATAAAGACAATTTTCACTGTCTCTTACATAGTACAAGTTAAATTTCTGCCACAACAGTTTCCACTGGGGTTCTCTGGTTCATAACTGGTTCACTGCCCACCCACGTTTTTTAGATGTTGATCTCCCTCCATATTCCCCATTCCTCAATCCTATTGAGGAATTTTTTTCTGCCTGGAGATGGAAAGTGTATGACCGAAATCCACAAACGCGTATACCCCTTCTCCAAGCTATGGAAGACGCATGTGGAGATATAGCAGTTGATGCTTTTCATGACTGGACTCGCCATGCTTGGCGATGTTTCCCCCACTGCTTGGCCAGGGAAAACATTGCTTGTAATGTGGATGAGGTGCTGTGGAGAGGATGCAGCATAGTTTTTCTTTTACTGTAACTGTATACAGTAAATTCTTCTCTTGTTTTGTATGTAGACCACTGTATGTGCAACTTTGCATTGTTTGGGATGTACACTGTACATTGTTTTTGTTGGAAAAATAAAATATATTTGTTACAGTGTATTTGTGTGTTCTGACTATAAAAATATTATGTGTGTGTGTATATATATATATATATATATATATATATATATATATATATATATATGTACTACAAATATTTTACATCACACTTATGTATGTACTGTCTGTAGTAAGTGTAACACTGACACTGAAGTCATTATGATGAATGAAGTGTTTTCCATTCATCATAGTGTTTTACATAGAGCACATCAGTGTTCAACTGGTTCTTATAAATGTCTATTCATATGATGGTTTGTGTGTGTCATTTGAAAACAAAATACCATTTTGAGAAGAAAGAACATTGTTTTGAATGTAAAGTTTCATTTTGGAGGAGAATTGAGGGGTTTTGCCCATTTTGTGTGTCTGTGTGTGTGTGTGTGTGTTTTGATTTGTGTGTAGAGTTCTGAGAGTCTGAGACATGCTTTCAGAAAATGTGTGTAAGCAATCAAGAAAAACTGTAGGTGACTGTATGAACAACTCTCACAGGGGGAACGGATTTCAACAGCTGTATTTTTTGCTGTCGAATTCCATTCCCCCTCATGTTTTGAGACAATGAGGTTCTAATTATTAACGAATTAGCTGGGATTCACTCTTACTAATAGACAAGTGGACTATGCGCATACATTTGGTGCTGTTGTGCTCCATACCTGAATTCAAATCTCATCAGCTTTTTTCCCAACTTTGCTTCCGGCAGCATATTTTATATCGTAATAAATGGCAAAAAGGCAAAATATGAACATTTAAGCTGATGCTGGTTAAATTCCATCTACACATAGGATATAATCATTTTTTTGAAGAATGTCCCATTGTTTTCTCTGCAGACTGAGATTGTGTAATTTGTCAGATCAAGGTTGTGCAGCTCTGACTTCTGCTCTGAGATCAAACCTCTCACTCCTGAGAGAGCTGGATCTCTCTGAGAACGAAATTGGAGATGCAGGTGTACAATTTCTCTCAGATGGACTCGGGAATCCTCTTTGTAACCTAGAGATCAATATTTAGGATTGGTAATCCTACTAAGAAAAAGTATCTAAAAAATGTATATATTGAAGTGTGTTCTGAAATGAGTGAGTAAATACGGTGTCATTTTTCTGTCTGAAGGCTGAGGGAGTGTGAGATAACAGATGAAGGTTGTGCTGCTCTGGGTTCAGCTCTGACATCAAATCCCTTGAAAGAGCTGAATGTGAGTGATAATAATCTCACAGAAATGGGCACTGGCCTGCTCACTGCTATAAAGCTTAATCCACACTATAAACTGGAGAAATGAAAGTTAGTAGGTTTTTTTTTAAAAACTCAATTAACTAATGGAAAAAATATTGCTTTAAATGCTAGGAAAATAATGCATTCAACATACAGGAGAAATACTTTTATCTGAAATAGATACAATTTAGTGTTTTTTTATAATTATTATTATTTGGTTGTTTTTAAGCTGCATTTGAAGAGTCCAGTTACAGTAAGAAGTGACTGATGGCAGCTCAGTGGATTTGACTGATACACAGCATTTTAATTCCTCATTCATTTTCACAACTTACTTACCATACCATACCATACCAACTTTATTTGTTTAACACTTTACAACAACCAAAGTTGACCAAAGTGCTGTACAGAAAAAATAAACAAATAATAATAAACATATATACAATCAATAACCACACAATAAAAACATTGAACGTAACAGATTAAATCAAGTAATTAAAGTCGACATCTTACTAGGGTTCAAAGGCCAAAGAGAAAAGATGGGTTTTAAGAAGGGTTTTAAAAACAGATACAGAAGTGGCCTGCTTAACATATAAAGGCAGATCATTCCAAAGTTTTGGGGCAGCCACAGCAAAAGCACGGTCCCCTCTGAGCTTACGCTTAGTTTTAGGCACAGTCAGAAGCAGCTGATCATCTGATCTGAGAGAATGGGCGGGTTTAAGAGTGTAGAAGCTCAGAGAGGTATGGCTTGGCAAGACCATTTGGTGATTTAAAAGCAAATAACAGAATTTTAAAATGGATCCTAAATGGATAGGCAGCCAGTGTAATGAAGCTAAAATAGGGGAAATGTGCTAATGTTTACGTATGCCCGTTAAAAGACGTGCTGCTGCATTTTGTATCATCTGGAGACGGGTGATGAATGACCCACTAACCCCCACATATAGTGAATTACAGTAGTGCAGCCGTATAGTTACAAAGGCATGGATTATGGTTTCAAAGTGTTGTCTTGACAGAACTGACTTTATTTTGGCCAGCTGCCTCAAATGAAAGAAGCTCGATTTGACAACAGCTTTGATCTGACTGTCAAATTTAAGCTCAGGGTCCACTTTTACACCTAGGTTTGTGATACTAGGTTTAAAATAGGGTGCCAAAGAGCCCAGATCCACGGGCGAGTTCCCAGTGGTGTCTCCAAAAATCATCACCTCTGTTTTTTATCATTAAAATTTAAACAGTTTAGCGCCATCCAGGCCTTTATGTCGTCAAGACAATTGAGTAGTTGTCCAACAAAGTTATCATTTTTCTTTTCCAAAGTCCATGAAGAGCCATTCCTTTTGAGCTGAAATTTTCTCGGTTTTGATGGTTCTTTTGATAAAGTCTGTCCAACACATTGAGATGTGATGTGATGAAACTTATTTGTGAATGTTTCAGATTCTCTCCAGCAGATGGAGACATGTTCATTATAAATATATAAACATGAACATTCCCTATGAAATGTCATGGAAATGTGGTTGTGTGGAGTATTTCAAAAAGGTTTAGAGAATTAAAAGTTAATATTACTCAAATAAAAACAGTTAATATTATTCATTGTTTGTACTAATTGGATTTTAAATATTTTCCTGAATTTTCAATTCCGTTTTTTGTTAATGTACCAAATGCACGATCAACTTATTTATTTATTTTTTACTCGCATTTGGCATTTTTCCATTTTACTTGCACTCAGTTCATATGGTATATGTAATTGATTTCAAAATTGCTTCAAAATTTACTCTCTTTAAGTGTAAAAATGTTTCATCAATAAATTTAGTAAATCATAATATAAATTTTTTAGAGTGGTTTATACTGCCTTCTATATGGCAGGTATAATAGTGTACCCCCACTGAGCTCATATTTCAGTGAGAAGTATATAGCAATCCATCCAATCCTTTAATCCAGGAAGAAACCATCGTGCTCAGGAAGGTCTACAAATTGCAGACTGAGTCATTCACACAGAACATGCAGAAATCATATTCAAATAGTCTTTTTCTGGTTTAATATTCACAGACATTATTGGCCCTTTCACAAACATGTTAATCTATATTCTATGTAACTCTCACGACGTGTAATGGAGGCCAGCTAGTAGTTCGGTAGTAGCAGTAGAGCGGGTCGAGTAGTACCCGGGTAGAGGGGTTACATTGGTGCTGTGACCCGTATGGGAGTGAGGTTTAGGGAGGGTGAGTGTAACGGAGGCCAGCTAGTTGCTGTGTGAGTAAAATAAAAAAATGTTAGAAGTAGCAGCATTTAACCTCCTTGTTAGAGTGTCCGACTCCCATGCTGGAAAACTGGGGTTCAAGGCCCACTCATGGCAGGTTGAATAGGATTACACATGCCTCAGTCTCTGTAGTGCTGTGATATGTAATATTCATGTAGCAGCAGTGGTGATGAGAGTACGGCTTGTGTAACAGTTTAGAGAGGAGAGATCAATTTGCTTCAATCTAAAATACTGATCACAAGTTGTTCACTTTCTAAATAATAAAAGTATATATAAATAAATTGTTTTATACCGATGCAAATATGCTAGAAGTGATGCATCGTGATACAGATGCCAACTTGTAACCGATGCACACCGATGCGCCTATATGAATCCTTACATAGACATGCTGAAATGACTCCTAAAACAAAATAAACAAAAATTCTTTGCAGGCTTTGTGAGCATAACCTGAAAAGGAAAGGTTATACCACCTTAGTTTCGGTTCTCCCCTCAAAGACTTCATGTCTGAAAGAGTTGAACCTGGCTTGGAGTAAAACACATGATTCAGGACTGAAGCTACTCTGTGCTGGACTGGGAAATCCTCAGTGTCATTTGGAGAGACTGAGGTAAATTCATGTTTTTGTTTTTATTTTCTTCATATTTTCTGTGTTTTTTTCACTTTCCTACATTTGGTTTATTCTCCAGTTTATAGTAAATAAGATGAATTATTGTAGTGCATGTGCCCCCAGATTTCACAGACCAGGTTTAAGATAGTCCTTGACTAAAATGCATGTTTGAGCTGTCTTAATGGAAAGCAACTTGTACTGACATATCTGAAAGCAGTGCCATTGTTTTCTCTCACGATGCACACCAGTAATGTTTTTTTTACTTAAATGACCTAATTGAACTAAGGTCTAATCCTAGCTTAGTGTAAACCCTGTCTGTGAAACTGGGCAGTAGTTTATCTTTAAAACACAAATATAGAATAAGACAAAATACACAGGATGTTTTGCTAAACTGGAAGTCTTAAAGTCTTAAACCTCTGTTGCTGTTTTTTTTTTTCAGACTGGAGTTTTGTGGTGTTTCTGATAAAGGTTGCACTTTTCTGGCTTTGGCTCTGAGATCAAACCCTTCACATTTGAAAGAGCTGGATCTGTCTGGAAATAAAATCAGTAACTCTGGATTGAGGATTCTTTCTGCCGAATTGCAGAATCCTCGCTGTAAACTAGAGAAACTGTGGTGAGCTTCTCTGATTATCCTCACTAAAACATACATTTTGACATTACCTGTACCTTTAGCTAAGGAAGGGCATACTATATTTAGATGTTTTAAATTTATTTTATTTTAATTTATTTGTTATTTAGGAATTGTGTGTCCTTTAACCTATATCTGGTTCCATTATCTCTGTAGGATGAGACTTTGTGATGTCACAGATGAAGGTTGTTCTTCTCTGGCTTTGTTTCTGAAATCAAACCCCTCACACCTCAGAGGGCTGAATCTGTTTGGCAATAAACTGGGAGATTTGGGAATGAAGGTCCTCACTGATGGACTAGAGAATCCTCACTGTGAACTGGTGATACTGAGGTAAGGTTGTGTTACATAGAGTAATAAATGACACAGTCAGAGTCTTTAACAATGTTTTTTTTTTTTTTCCTGCAGGTTGGGAGACTGTGGTATCACAGATAAAGGTTGTGCAGCTCTGGCTTCAGCTCTAAGATTAAACCCCTCACATCTGAGAGAATTGGATTTGTCTGGGAATAAACTCAGAAATATTGGTGTAAAGAGGCTTTCTGTTGAACTGGAAAATCCTACCTGTAATCTTGAGATACTCAGGCAAGATCAGCACTCCCCACTTTTGTCGAATAGGTTTTGTGTGCCACAGCTATAGGGACAGAAATGAGTGTGTCATTCTCTCAGCAGGTTAAACAATTGTGACCTTACTAGTGAGGGGAGTGCTGCCCTGGCCGAAGCTTTGAAATCCAATCCTATGAGCCTGAGAGAGCTGGATCTAGGTTGGAATAGACTGGGTGACTCAGGTGTGCAGCCACTTTTTGCTGCATTGGACAATCCAAACTGTAAATTGGAAGTTCTGCGGTAAGCGAGATGAAAATGCTGATTTAACTACCAGTCATCACATTAACAAATTTTTTGCTATGGATCGTAGTTAATCCGTGATCCGTACGAACCAGGCCCCACGGTTTGGACCGCATGTGATTCGCGGATTAACTGCCTTTTACGGTGGGAGCTCAGAGAGAGCTCAACGCACTGCAACTGAAGAAAACACATGTAAATAGAAAAAGTTCACAGCACACCCAAATAAAAAAATGGGCTGCAAATACTCACAACACAACCAAGTACAAAAACATGCAGCAAAAGTTCACAACACAACCAAATACAGAAACGCAAATAGCACAGACAGGCCCAGGAATCTCAAGCCCCCCTCTGCGATGATCTGAAAGATGATTAGGCTACTTTTATTTCATAGCACACCACATAACAAACGTACTACAATAAGATGTTAGATTAACTAACTCCTGATTAAAAAACAATTTGTTTAACACGAAATAGTCTATATCTCTTCTGATTTTTTTTTCACTATGTATGGGCCACAAGAGAATTATTAAGGAAATAAATATTTACCATTATCAGAACATGTTGAGGTAGAGCTCTCATCACTCACTCAATTTTTAGTTTCACTCTCTGAAGTTAATAATTGACTGGGATTTGAGACTTCTTCACCAGTATAACTCTAGAGCAAAGAAGAGTCCTAGCACCTTCATGGTTTAAAACACAAACAATTCCAATATTGTGACGTGATATTTGTCTTTATCTACAATTGACTCTTCGCAAAACCCGTCCCCTGTTTGTATGTCTGACAACCCATCATGTTCTCCCGCAGTGAAAAATACATTGCGGAGCAAAGAGGACACTGACAACGTATGAAACACTTTCATATTTAAAATATTGTCATTTTTAAAGCAGTTTAAACACTAAATACCGTATGGTGGCTCCTTAATGTGTCGAGACAGCTACTTCAAACGGCTCGTGAACCGATCATCTCTTCATACTATTTTATTTATAGCATCAAATAAACATGAATGAACATCAGAAGGAATGTTGTTTCAATTGTGGAAAGACGCGAATACACACAATATTTCAAGTTAACCAACTATAATCTACTATAGGCTACTCCCTGACGGCTTTGTAGGATAAGATGGCGGATTCGGCGTTATCATTGGTTAGATCGCCTGTCAAACTGTTTGCGAGGGGTCAATTGGACCTAAAATGGATGATTCACATTTTGCGCACATCATATCCTGTGATAATATGATAAAATCAAGTAAATTATTAAATTATTATTTTTTTGTATTTGGTTGTGTTGTGTGTATTTGCAGTGCATTTCTGTATTTGGTTGTGTTGTGAACTTTTGACACAAACACACAAAATTATCTCAAAAATTCCTGTCTTGACAAGTATTCTTGTATACAGCCTGTTATAAAGTCTTAAATGAACCTAAACAGCTGAGATAAGTTGAGAAAGAAATTGTATGCGTTTCATCATATTGGTTCTGTGCATTCGTACATTTGTACATTGGTACAGTGAACACTATGCATGCAGTGTAATTATAATATTTTATTTATTTTTTTTGCTGGTCTGAAAAATGATCCAATCCATGACTCGAAAACCGTAATATGATCCAAACCATGGGTTTTGTGATCCACTGCACCACTTTTACAGGTATCTTTCACATTAATGTCTTTTATTGCTTCTATATTTATATATATGTAAAACGTTTATTTCTATTACAACTGAGGACAATTCATGGGAAATGTGACCTTTTGTACAATTTCACAACTTTGTGAAATTTATTTGTAACTTTAAATTCTTTTAAAATCTTAAAACATTATTTTGAGGTTTAAATTAAAAAACAATCAAGGTTCTAAATGTAATCCTAGACATTGGACCCTACTGTACATTTACAGAGTTTGTTCTTTCTTTACAGACTGAGAGATTGCAACATTGCAGAGGAAGGTTGTGAAGCTCTGGCTTCAACATTGAAATCAAACCCCTCACACCTGAGAGAGCTGAATCTGTACATGAACAATCTAGGAGATTCAGGAAGGCAGCTGTTGTCTGATCTGAAGGATGACCCAAACTTTACATTGGAAAAACTACAACTGCAAACACTACAATATTAATCACATCATTATTCTTAGATAATTAGTTTTTAAAGAAATATGGTTTTGTTATTTATCTGTACTCAAATGATATTTGCATGTTTGAACATGTAAAAAGATTGATTATGTGCCTTTTCACTGAGCTTAATTTTGTATGACTGTTAAGTTGACTCCATTCTGATCATCACCTGTGACTGTTGCTCAGGCTATATACACTACATTCTTCATGCTACAAGGCCACAGACAAACCATGAGAGATGGATATGAAACTTGAACAAGGTTTGAGCTGTATGAGAGTACTCACATTGGTAAGGAGTATTCAAGAAAGGACTGTAGCTAGCTAGATATTATTGCACTTTACTGTTTATTATAATTCATTTTATTGTTTACTTTTTTTAAATTTCTGGTGTGTTATTGCTATCTTTTCTGGAAATGCAAGATGTTAATTTGTCTATGTAAGAGCTAAACAGATATGTGTGTAATGGTGTTACATTAAAAATCATGTACAAGAGGATGACATTATCCAGGCAGAAGTTGGCAATGGCAACTGTAGTTGAAGTATTGTTTTATGGAATCACAAGTAAAATTCAAAACTACCCAAAATTATACCCATGTAACATCTGGACCAAATTTGACACACAAATGATTCATTATATTCAATAAATAATCCAGCAAACTCAACTCTCTCAATAAGTGTCTGTGAACCATCCCCAGAAAACCACAGCAAATGCCATTTTCACCGAGACTGGTTACTGGACACAGGAAGACTGATAAGGGTTACGATCAGAAAAAGAATTTGCAGAGACTTGGGACTCTGAATTAATTCATGTTAAAAAGGACAAATAAACCCTTTTAATTCTATATATTCTAAAACCATGTGAGAAATGTATAAACGTGTATCCATTTTTTCCCTCATGATTTTGCTTTTATGGGGTTTGGCCTATGTATTTAACTCTCTCTTTCAAACTCCTTTTGTATCAATGCTTCAGAGCTGCATACTACTATATGGTTAACTAAAATCACATGGGTTTGGTATCGATGGACTCCAACTTTCATTTCCCGTTTAGTAATTTATGTTACATGTTGCTAACTCAGTGATACATTAGTATTACACGAATCTTTGATAGTTTCTTCTCTATCTGTAACCAATCCAGTTACAAATGCAAACAATCTGCTCGGAAGCTTTTGGAAGCTTGTGTGTGATTGGCCCACTGACCCAGAGGAGGAGAAGGTCAGCACCAGAGATTAAAAGTCAGCGAACAATGCTCCTCCCTCTCTCTCTTACCTGCTCCGACTGACACTGCATCTGCGGGGTGCAGCCTGGCCGGCATGCCTCGACCATGTGCTTATCTAGGAGAGAGAAAGACTCTTTCTCCACTGAGTCAACTAACCATGCAAGTTTGTCATCGTTCCTTCATTCAACATAGAAGACATTGATTGCAACCATATATTCGGACGCTCTTCAATCTCTGAGGCATAATGCAAATATCCTACGATATACTAAATTGCTGCTAGCTAGTTAAAGTTGTGAAGCTCCTCTGTTAACTAAGGAGCTTTGTAACGATACGCTGATGATTGTTTCCGGGTTAAGGACTAATCCATAGTTTAATTTCCTATTCTCACTTCCAGTTTCACTCTCACTTCTCATTTTACCTATGCATGTATGATTTGTGTGTGTGTATGTATGTGTTTGTTAGTTTAGTTATGTGTTCCTGATCTAATTAATAAAACATATTTGGTTCTGACTCCCAGTCTGCTAATAAATTGTCACTTAAATGCTCTGTTAGGGTAAGGGTTAAGCGCTGTAAATGCTAAAGAATTATTTTTCTGTGGCCATGAAAAATACCAATCTCTTTATTAATTACTTAATAATCAATACTGAATGTTCTCAGGATGAAATGATTGATTGATTGTAATTGTAATTACATCAAGTTAATCTGATTAACTGATTCAAATGTTCATAATTGATCATAATGAATAATCATAATGAGTTATGAATAAGTATTAACATTTCCCCTTTGAGCTAATTTTGCCACACCCATTACAAACCAAAAATACATTTAAAAAAATACTTACCTGCTGCCTAAAAGTCTGTTTTCTCTAGTCCCGTTGTGGAAGAAATGGTGCAGTGATAACTGCTGCCACCTGGAGCCACCTCCCGTCAGCAAAGTTTCACCTCATCTCTTCGTTCCCTACCTCCCCCTCCAAAAAACAAACATTTAATTGGGAAAATCGTAATTGGGAAACTACCTATGATTAAAACGGAAATTAAAGATTGCTTAGATTAAACTGTCCACAACCCACATGAAGTTGGTATGTCAGGAAAAGGAATTGAATTTTCTATAGGTGGTAATGGTATATGAATCATCCATCTAACAAATAGTTTATCTCTCTTTTTTTAAAGTTACAAGCATATGCTGTTTTCAGTATGTGACGAACTCCGTGATCCCCTCCTCAGGCCAGCAGAGGGTGCCCTCACCCGAGTACTGACACACACACTCACATTCACTACATTTCCCATAAGACCTTTACCTTGGCACTGATTACTGCATCAGGTGTAAGTCATTAGTTGGACTATTTAAGAGACACTCAGCCTGGCATACTTTGTGAGGTCTTGTTTTCTGTTAAGGTACATTTCTGAGTGTTGTTTTCTATGTTTGCGTATCTGTTACTGACTTTCTGAACTACTGTTATGACCCTTTACTGCCTGCCTCCTTGTACTGTTTACCTGGACTTTACATTGTGAATGATATCTGCTTGATCTGATCTATGCCTGTTCTACCACTATGATTCTGCCCACTCTCTGCCATTACTGTTTGCTGTTGTTTGACCATTACTTATCTGACCATCCAGTTCATTAATAAAAGCCTGCTTATGGATTCCACTTTGAGTGACGAATCATTTCACCTGCAGTGTTGGGGGAAGTTCATTTTAAAAGTAATGCATTACAATATTGTGTTAATCCTTAAAAAAGCAACTGATTGCGCTAGTTATTCTTTATGGAGAGTAATGATTACGTTACTTATGCGTTACTTTTCTCATTTGGCCTGGGCTGTTTTTGTTTTTATAACAACAAAAAAGTTATATTTTTGCCAAATGTGAAGGCCCTTTCACACCAAAAGTGAAATGAATAAGTACAGGCGCGAAGTCGTACAGCTCAAACAAACAAGCCTTTCAGCTGTGCTGCCCTTCTGGACATTTCACATTTAGTGTACAGCTAGTCTAGAAATACCCATCATGTTCACACAACAGCACACACAACACCTGCACTTACTCCCGATATCTGTCAACATGGGGATAGGAGAGGTGTCAGTCAATACATGGGAAAACAAAGTAACTTGCATTACTTATTTGAAAAAATAAGTAATGCAATATTTTGTTATAAATTTAAAAGTAACGCTTTACTTGAAAAAAGTAATCTTGTTACGTAACTCAATGCAGCTTTTAATGCATTACCCCCCAACACTGTCGCATAGAGTCAGACACTGTCTTTGTGTCACATGATCCTTTAGAAATCACTCTTAATTACTCATTAATTCCTCACCCTTACGTCATTCACCCGTAAGACCTTCGTTCATCTTCGCAACACAAATTAAGATATTTTTGATGAAATCTGATGGCTCAGTGTGCTATTCCCAGCAAGGTAATTAACACTTTCAGGTGACCAGAAGGTACTAAAACATATTTAAAACCGTTCATTTCAGTTTAGTGGTTCAACCTCAATATTATAAAGTGACAAGAATACTTTTCAACAGTATCTAGTGATCTAGTGATTTCAAAACAGCTTCGAAGCTTTACGAGTCTTTTGATTTGAATCAGTGGTTCAGTTCATGTATCGAACTGCCAAAGTCACGTGAAATATTGAAATTGCGAAACACTTATGAAGTAACGAAGCCTCATTTACTGAAATCATTTTGGAAGTTCGAAGGAAGAGTTCGCTTCAGCGAACTTCGTTTTGATCTGATTTTGTGCAAAATGACGTCACATCAGTTCATTCTTTGATTTTGTTTGAAGTGTATCGAGGCCTTTAAGCAACACCCATTAATCAACTTAATCAACAAAGGAAGCATTTTGCTATTATCCACCTAACCTTTCAAAGACATAACATATGAGTGTATGATCTTAACCAGTGAGATGTGAGGCCATGAACCCATGCTTGTCGCTGTCATATCTTTTAATTTTGAAGTACATCCATAGCAATGCCTGTTCCTGCAGAGAGCCGGTTAGACTTCCGGCTAGAGCCGGTTAGACTTCCTTTAAGCCATGGATTTTATGCATTTCTTGACTAGGTGATTCCGTTGTGGGTGTCTGCCTGGGGACATCTCGTGCCTTCAGTAAATTGACTCAGAAATCCTAAAGATATAATGCAACAAAATCATCCAGAGTTTCTAAAGTTGACCATCCAAGGATGTTCAGATCAAATGTAAATGCTGCCCCCTTCTGGTTTCACATTTACGCTTCACTTTTCTGATGCAGAAGCTTCCATATTTTCCACATAAAAGTGGAATGATGTCAGATTTATTTGTATTGCACTTTTCACAATACACATGATTTCAAAGCAGCTATTCATAGTTGCATTCAGCAGATCCTGTCCAAGGATTTAGGATGAAACAACCTGACAACCTGTCACTCACATGAGATCAGTGTTGGGGAAAGTTACTTTTAAAAGTAACTTTGCATTTTGTTTCTCTCTAAAAAAAAAACTAAGTATTGTAGTGACATTTTACAGAAAGTAATGTGTTACATTACTTTTGCATTACTTTTTCTCACCTGGGCTGGGCTTGCTTGTTTGTTTTTTAATTACAACAAAACAAGTCCTATTTTTGGCAAATAAGGCAATGCACATGCAATGCAAAATTAGTGCTAAAAAGGCGTGGACTAAGTTGTTTTTTGAGTTGTGGCTAACCTTATTGCAAATGCATTATATAGGGGAGGAGAGTATTTAAATGAGTCATGCCGCATGATTTATTAATGTTTCAATTTATTTGCGCCATTATTTAACACCCCAAAAAAGCGTCTTAATACATTTTGACATGGCAGCAATTGTTGCTGCTATGAGGAGACACCACAGAGAATAGAGCGCATGGTAGAAGGGCAAAAAAAATATTTTCCACTCCTATTAATTTCTTTGAAATGTCAGTGAAAGACATTATCCAAACATATATATTTTTTATTACCTTAAAATAGTGCAGAATATTAAATACATATTATTCAATTTATGTCATAACATTTCTTTGTATTACATTTTTCAAAACCCTACAGCTTTTGATTTTAAAAACTGACATTTTTGGCAAAACAAACAAAAAGTGCAATAAGATATATATTTGTATGGGCATTGGTCAGGTTTATCTGTGAAGGGTCACAAAACAGACACACACACACAGAGAGAGATCAATGCATGTCTTATCATCACGCAGTAAAATTATTATTCAAAATGCTTTTTTTTCCCTGAGGCTCTGGTTTGCATCCATTTCCTCTCCTCCACTTCCTCTCTGTCAATCAGAATCTATAATGCTTATTGTGGTGTGCATGTGTGTGTGTGTGTGTGGGGGGGGGTGTATTCCCAATGTTATGGGGACCAAATGTCCCCGTGCACAGGTATAGTACTACTAGTAAATTTAGATCTTGTGGGGACATTTTTTTGTCCCCATGAGGAAACAAGCCTATAAATCATACAGAATTTTCTTTTTTGAAAATCTAAAATAGCAGAACATTTTCTGTGATAGGTAGGTTTAGGGGTAGTGTAGGGGGACAGAATATACAGTTTGTACAGTATAAAAACCATTAGGCCAATGGAAAGTCCCCATAAAACACAAAAACACAACATGTGTGTGTGTGTGTGTGTGTGTGTGTGTGTGTGTCAGAGAGTGTGCGTGCATTTAATCACTTGCGTGTGCCTACGCAAATACCAACAGCTTTGTCCCATCATGATCTCTGTAACATTTATCCCATGAGACTCTCAGTACAGATTTATGAGTGTGTCCTTTAGGTACAGTAAAATTTGACGGCTGAATCATCAGCAGTGACTCATCTAAACTATTAGCGGTACACTGAAGATGATAACATCCAGGATTTATAAAACCGTATCTGTGTTTCTTCAGCTACAGTCACTCTATTTCACAGATAACTTATTGTTATCTTAAGATCACATTAAAGTAGTTTTGGAGACTTTTTACCATACTTTGTACCATTTATGTATAGAATAGACAACAACTTTCAATCTTAAAACATAAAAACCCATCACAAAAATATAATAAAAAAAAAAAAAAAAAAACTAAGATAATCCAAACAAACTGTGATACAAACACAAACCATTTCAATAAAATATATTAACATATTTTCTATAAAATCATTACTGGCAAAGTGTAATTTCCAATTTAACCAACAGGTGATACATTAAATGCCAACAAAAGCCTACTTCTGTGCTTGTAAATGTAAATCCACTGTTGGACATTGTTTGTAGATAGATTAAGTAAACCAGCATGTCTTGATTTTAAGGGACTTTCCCAGGGTGCAAGTGTGAGTTTATCTTTTCATATTTGTGTTTTTGTCTATGTGTAGTAAGTGTGTATGGTCTCTGTGGTGTTTGATTGAGGTTATAAGCTCCCACTATTGTGCAATAGACACTCCGTGGCAGTTAAGGATGAACGATTTGATTGACAGCTGAATGGTTAAGGACTGATGATCAAGGCTGCAAATGTCTTTCTGCAACAGCCAATCATTGACTACAATGACGGCCTCAGTTGCACAATGCCACTATTTTGTTCCTTTAAAAAAAAAAAAAAAAAATGCAATAATTTATTTATTCATGCAATTGCATTATTTGTATTAATGAATTAGTGTTAGTTTGAGTAAGCTCTCCAGCTGCATGTTTCGAGTAATTTGGTCAAGGCACATTCCAGACTCACTTGCCACGCGACTGCAGCAACACGATCCTCAGAGCGGAAAACTACATACACCCCCAACACACACAATAGTCGAACTGTTCTCTGTCACGCTTGCTCTGTTCGTTTCATTATATTACAGCTACACCTCTTGTCTGTTTTGTGTTGTCAGCTAAACGCCTCCATCCTCCACCAACGCTGTCTTTCTTTCTTTCTCACTTCCTCGTATGTCTCGGCCTCTCCTAATCGAAAGGCTGTTTTATTCTGGAGCAGTAACTTGATCAGGATCGCCTCATTTCAGATTGTTTTGCAACTAGTTTTGCTGTGTATGTGTGCAACTGTGTCCAGTAGGTGGAGCTCTGAGCCGGACACTCAAATGTAAATACTCAGAATGGCATTGTATTTCTGATGTATATAAGTATATATAATGTGTTTTAATAGCATTTTTTAAGATCAATATACAACAATGAGGCGAAACAAGATAGAAACTATAACGTAGCCTCTATATCAAAACATGAATATAAAATATGCATCTTTCAATGCAAATGTAAAAAGTTTGAAGTTCAATGAGAAGTTAAATGATGCTTGAAAATGTGGAATGTTAAATACGTACATGTAACATGGACATATACACATACATTTCTATGTATCAAACCATTAAAAAAGTGGTGCAGTTGGGTTCTGGAAGTAAAAACTCCATGCATTTTCTCCATTGGGAAATTGATTTTGAATGATAGCTTATAAACATTTAAAGACAGCTCTATGAGTTACGAGGTTGTTAATCCTTGGTATTTGCTTGCATTATTTCACAATTTTTTTTTTTTTTTTAATCGTGTTTAAGAGTGGAATTCTTGTTGAAAATCTACATTACCCATGATTCTTTACAGAAGATTACACCAACGAGAGTGTCATGAAAAGCAACACGCGCCAAAATGAGAGGCTGCTCATTGCAGAGCAATAGGTGGAGCTAGAAGGTCCAACCACACCCTAACACCCCCACTTGGCCAAAATAGGGTGGTGCTGGTATGACATCACTTTGTAGGCCAAAATGCGGAAAGAATTTAGCATTACCGCATTTTAGCCGTTTTTGGTTAAATGGCTGAATTAAGGTCTGTGGTGAACACAAGTTCACTTTTACGTTTTATTCCAAGACATAAAATACCTCAGTATCACCCCACTCGTGATTTTTTTTAAGCTGTTGTGTGTCTTGAAAAAGGTGGTTGCTAACATGTGGCTAAATGGGACATTAAATGTCATCACCCTGAACAGTTACTTTCTGGAAAAATGTTTTTTAGATAAAAACTGTTGAGTTGTTGGAAGCTTTAGTGACGTTGAAGTGATTGTGGTGTAGTTCGTTTATAGCCTTCCTTTAGCTTTTTACCTCTGGCGATGACATTTAGGCTTCAAAATTCATAAAAGTTGAGTTCACCTGTAAAAACTATCATAAACTTTTGTTGACAACAGAGCTTGTTTATGGCAATACTATGGGGAATAATGTGTCCCACAATGCACTTCACTGAACTTGATGTCTACTGTTTCACTTACTAGTCTTACACTGCAATAGTCAATACACAGTGTATACTGCACAGTATTCAGTATGTAGCAAGGTATGTAATGTGTGAGCCAAGCTTGTATCATATACTGAGGAAATTTTGAAACGTATCCAATGAGATCTTAATGAGAGAAAAATCACAGTAATATTTGAAGAGATTTTACAGCTGAAGCTACAGTTTACAGTGTGCAGTTACTCAAGCTTCACAGTCATAGACACACATTAACCATCACACCGGGCAGAGAGGCATTCCGGCATACTCTCTCTACCTTATACATCATGTATTACTGCAGACCTATTAGAGATCAAGATAGCAGGGCTTCCTTAATTAGAGAGGCACACACGGCCTGTTTAAATGTTAACTTTATCTCTGTTGAGTATTCGCCTAATGTCTAACACCTACATCTACTTTAACATTGTGCAGGTATAGTTATGATTTATTATTTGCTTATGCTCAAACATTTAAGCATGGCTGTTGCTTCTGAATTAGTTTGTCTCAAAATAGCTGATTGATTCTTGGAGTTGTAGAACAGTTTAGTTCTATTCTGTCAACCAAAGGGAAACTCATATTAGTTTGACAGCATAATCTAAAGTAAAATTATTAAGTACTTTTTGTATTATGGTTGTTGAAGTGCAAATGGTGTTCTTGTTATAACAGAAATGGTGCAAGGAACAGCCAGGAGCCTGCAGATAATGAATAACCGTCTATAGGCATCCTGTGTGTGGTTGACCTCACTACCATTTAGGGATATTTGAGTTGCCCCCAGAAATATAGCAATAAAGCTATCATAAAATAATGTCTTATTTTATTCAGAAAAGTGCAAAAGTGTTTTTTTATGTTCAGGGTTTGGGCAAGGTTTGTTTTATTTTAACGCCTGTTTATCTGTATTTATGTGTAAATTTTATGTAGACCTGCTGTTAATGTTACACTTTTCTGTCTACCTAGTTAACCAGAGGCTGTCTTCAGGAATTTGTTAAAAATGCCTTTTAAAATGACTCACAATGATATACGCTTTATTTCTTTTGAGCTGTTCGCATTGTAATGAAATGATGTAATGAAACATACTGCATGACATTCAAAAATGGGCCATCTTTTAGTTTCCAAACTCGAATGCTTGAATGATTTTTTCATCCTGCAAACACACCTTTATCCACCTGGCCTTTGCAAGTAAACTGTGAAGTTACCCTAGACAATCAGTACCAGTCGGCTTGTAGTGTTTTTCATATCCATTGTATTGAGCACAGCAATGATGACTTATTTTTGTAGCCCAAAACAGAAGTTAACATCACCCTGGTTCCCTCGACAAAAACCCAACAGGATTTTTCCATTAGCTTTTGGATTATTGCAGAAAATAAGCTTTGTGACCAACAAAAGTTTGTGTTCATCATGATAATCTTATAAAGAAACATACAGCTGGCAGAAGTAAAAAGCTAAACTTAGAGTTTGCGAGAGAACCTCGTTAGGTTGTTAAAGCAAACTAGTGAGTAAATGAGTTCTCCTTTTCAACGTTTTCAACGTCGTCCCAATTTGCAAGTTGTTTTGCAAGACAAGTAAAAGCTTTTAAAAATCACAAAAGGGTATTACAGTATTTTATTTTGCAGAAAAAACACACAAAAATATCTTGAGCTTGTGTTCACCGCAGGCCTTATTTCAGGCATTTAACCAAAAACCCATTGACTTCGAGAAGACTTGTTTCTGAGTTTTGCCCTATGAAAATACATCACATTGAACTTCACAGAATTGAGCATTCAGGTTCAATGGGAGGCTAGCATTTAATCTGAGACCAAATATATAAGTCTTAAAGTTGAATATATGATATTGAACTGACAACCTCTGAATTAGGTCACTGTTATTCTTTTAACCACAATCTGTTGTTTAACACATCCTGCCAAATTCCCTTCCGTCACCCCCAACTATGTATCATCTCCCTTTCCTTGTTCTTTCACCTGTAACCGTTATTTTCCAGGCTCATGTACATCTCAAGGTGCTCTTTCCTGTCAACCCCTCAATCTGGAGGCCATCTGCAGGGGGCTTAACCGTGTCATTAGAGATAGACCACTCTCCCTGGCTTCTCCATGGCTAACTCAAGGCCCAAACTTTCCCTGCCGTCCCCAGCTCCCTGAGGGCAAAGCAGAGAGTGAGAAGCTGGGCAGAGGGGAGGGATAGAAGGGTGTAAGTATCCCATGTTGGACCCCCATGGGGATCTCAGACCTGTGGGGCGGGTCGGGGAGGAAGTCTCCCTTGAGACCAGCCGGCCCTCTCTTTTGTCTCACAGTGGCGGGAGAATGGAGAAGACGTACCAGAGAGAAACAGAGGGAGGGAAAGTGATAGGGGAAGGAGGGAAGGGAAGCGAGACAGCTGTGGGAATGACAGGTTAGAGCTAACGGTATAGGACGAGAAAATTTGGGACTCACAACATTGATACTTACAATGCATCAGTTCATAATTAAAGAGACAATTGTTCTGTTATGGTGAGCTAGTATTTACAGTAGAAGACATATGCGAACTGTATTTGATCCAGGTGTCTTAGAGCGAGTGACATATGCTGTGTTTGTGTATTACTTAGCATTGTTGCATCAAGGTACGTGGTGACAATCTTAATTTAAGGGCCAAATTTTAATGTTTTCTTTGAAAGTATTTGGATGTTTTCTTTCAAAGTATTTGAAAGTATCAAAAACTTTATTGTGGAAAAAAATTTGATTTTAATGAATCCAGTCATGATCCTGCATCTAACATCTTTCAATCACAGACACTATATACAAATTCATAAATGACATAATAATATCACAAAGCTATATAATGATAATATATTTGTATATATAAAACCCGTAAAAAAGTGAAGAGTGGGTTATCAGTCCTCAAAAAATTGTTGTTCTCCCAATCCTCAAAAATGTCTCTAGGAACATTGTTTAGGCACCCAGGTGAAGTTCCATCCCCCTTGTGCATCTCTGCGTGTGAAAGCTTGTCCTTGAGAGAAACTGTGCGTCTTCACACTGTTTTGTGGACTTAGTGACATGCTAAATGCTAAATCTGTCCTGCTGCGTGACATACGAGGTGTGGAGAAAAGTTGATTGTCGCCCCCTGGTGGACTGGAGGAATCACAGCCTGGTGTGTTGTAGTATGGACTGGGGCTTATCTCCTGGGGCCGATATGGAGTGGAGGCAGCTCGTGGTGGCGTGAAGTGTTGAGCGGCAGTCATTGCTGGTGGAGAGCTGACTAGCGACCCTGTAGATGTGATGGTGTACAGAGCTGAGGGGTCAACAGTTGCATAATCTGAACCCAAGCTCTGGGAGGTGCTGTAGCCACTGGAGGTGTCCAGACTGCAGCTGCTAGATGAGTCTACGATGCTGCTGTAATCGCAGTGCGTCTCTGCATTAGGGCTGAAGCCAATGTCAACGTTTACCGGATTGTAATGGTCTTCTGTAGGAAGTGGACAGCTGAAAGAAGGGGTGTTGAAACTGCGTGCTGGGTCCACGGTGTTCTCGTCTTGCAGACCGAGAGTCTCTAGTATCCATGAGTCTAGAGGTGGGGTGGCCGCCAGCTCTTCTGCAGAGCAAAACTCCAAAGAGAGATTGCGGCATGTCCGCTTCCCCTCACCGCTGTGAAGCAACTGGCTCAGGTTCCGGAAATCGCCATGTGTTCTTTTCCGGTGTCTTGACCCATCTGGAACCTTGTGGTTAGAAATAAGTTTCTACAATTTGAAAATAGGAGAAAGCGGTAAGAGAAGTACATGTATTGTGAGGAAAGATCTGACATGAGTGACAGTAACTTTAATAACTTTATTTTTAATTTATATAGTGACTTTCCATTGCTTAAGGAGACTTTATAATTGAGATAGAAAGAAAACATCTAATATAGCGAAATATATTTATAATTATTAGATATATTATAGATGAGCCTTTGTTTTTACATTTAGATTAGGAGAAAGTATTTCAATATGGGGAAAAAATCATACACATCACCTTAGTTTAAAGATCCATATATGACAGTGTTGCCAGGGCCACGGTTTTCCCACGGATTGGGCTACTTTTGCTTACTTTTTTTATCCCTAGGAACACAATTGTGCTAGTTTTGGTCATGCTTCAGCAACTGTGTGGGTTTTGTTGCGCAGACCTGGCAACCCTGAACTGTGATAATTCATTGTGAGATTTCTCACCTTCGTTTTTTCCTCCAAAGATTTCACATATGATGAGTTTAAAAACTCTTTGAGTTTGTTATTCTCTTCTTGAAGTCTTGCCAGCTCTTCTTCTCTTTGCATTAGGGTGTCTTGGAGCTTTATGGGAAAAATACTTTCACTGTCATTAACAGTATGTCATCAGCTTCGGTTGAGTAATTAGAATATGATCTTTTCAAATACCTGCTTGTTTCGTTGAAGTTGAGGTGACAGTTGATCAGACCAGGTGGGTTGATGTCCCAATCCATGCTCAGACACAGGCAGTGGATCTAAAACAAATTGTACATTTGAAATAAAGGTCATTATCCTGATTAGTAATGGTCTAGGGATAATTGCAACCTGAAAAGTGAAAAGGGAAAAAAAACATCAATGAAATAAATAGGCTACTTTAAAAACAAAAGAAGGAGCCCAAAAGAACTAACACTTTGGAGGTGGCCAGATACTCCACAGTCCATTGCTACTCTAACAAAACACGAAAAAAAAAGGTCCGAGATGGAAAAATTCCAGTTTGCCAAGGCGGGAAGCCTCTCGCGCCGCTGATCCCGGCATATTGCAGGACTTACCCCGCCGCGGCGGCTCGTGCTGGCGGGCAGCGTTGTCCAGGGGACCGGCGTCCCAGAGGGAGACGAGCGTCGCTGTGGAAACGTCAACACTACCATCAGCTGACGTCGAGGCGGAGTACTCATAGCGCTGCCCTCCTGCAAAGCTCAGATCTTGGCAGGACAGCATGGTGCTCTACAAAATCCATCATTACAGTGTGAGACGACAATTATTTAATGGCATATTTAATCATGTCGCGAGCACTTTAAAAAAAGAAAAGAAAAAGACACCATCACCAAAAAATAATAAAAACAAACATAATAATTAATATCTCGTCTTGCAAGAAACTTTTATTCCATTGACTGGAAAATTCATAATTCATGATAATAATAATAATAATTTATTTATTTAATAATTAAGTAAAATGTTAGTTATATTAAACTCATTGCACAAAATAACCCATGACTTTTTATTTATTTATTTATTTATTTATTTTTGCTTGTTTTTACATCATACCTTTCAAGCTGCTGCGTGGTGCCAAATTTACAACTTGAAGTGAAAAGTTAGTTGCACTTAAAAAAAAAAAACAGGCAAAACCACATCTAACACAGAGCAAGACTCTTCATCTTTTGCGCCATCATTCAAATAATTTATTGAAATTGAAAAACATTCTGTGTTATGCCCTCGCAGGACCCACGTGTTGCGCTCCTGCAACTAGGCTACTCTTCTATTGCTTCATTACTGGGGCTGGCAATGCTTTTGTGTGCTAATTAAGCATGTCAAATAACTGACAATTTCCCAGACACATCTAAACATCAAAATATATGCCCATGGCACTCGGAGACCTGCTAAAACACCAACTGACAGGTGCGCGTAAAACTAGCTCACCATGAGGATTTTCAAGTGACAAAATGTTTTAAAATAACAGGTGATAGAAATATTTAGTTACCCAATAATCAGGATATTTAGAGAAACACTTACCAACTCTTGGGGCACGGTGACACGGGTAGGTGCGAGCTCTCCAAAGACCTAGAGAAGCAAGTGCGTTAAACTTAATTCAAATCGCTTTGACGCTCGCTCATGCGCGGCTCTCCAGAGCGCAGCAACAACCCGATTCGGCGTGAAGCTGTCAGATTAGTGACGTGACACTTTCAACTGTTGGATCGCAGATGCGCAATGAGCGAGTGCTCGAGCTGCAGGCAATGCGCGTGATTTGTTCACCTTAAGAGGCGTGACTGTAGTATTTGATGCAACAAGCACAAGGGTTTATTGCTTTAGGATGGAGAGGTTGATGGTTCCTCTGCGCATCTGGGTGTTGCGCGCTGTCCAGTGGGTTAATATATAATTCCTCAACTGATAGTTTAGAAGCATGATGAATTAATTTAACCAAACGAGCTAAAGGACATGCCCATGACCCCCTCTCAGAGTTAAATGAAAGGTGCATACCACAGAGTGACACATTAACATAGTTTTGTGCATTTCTGTCAGTTTGTGTTTTCCCCGAAAGAACTGAAAGATTGTAATTTAAATACTCGGAGGCCTTTTTGTACTTTGCACTTTATTTGGAAGACATCACCAAATGCAGCAGTCTAGAAATAGATTTGCTGATGATATTCAGTGATAATTCACACCCAAATGTTCACGTTATACATGTCAGATGTCAGAAATGAACTTAATTAAGGAGTGATGTTTGCATATAGGTGCGTTTTTACCTGTTGTGAGGGTATTTTTTCTGGCATACTGTATGCTGACAGATGACAAATGTCATCTACTGACTTCAAGGCATCAGTAATGTGATGATGAGAACGTTTTGACATGTTGATGTTCATAAGAATATTTTGAACTTAAAATTTATTTACTAAATGATTGAAATAGTACACATTTTGTTTAATGAGAGAAACTAATTTCAGAGAATAGTGACAAGTCATTTGCATGTGTCTTTTTAATCAATCGCATCTTTGATAGTGAAAAGCATTCTTATTTGTTATACTTTGACTGATTTTAAGTACACTGCACTGATTGCCTTTGGGGTGAAACCTTATCTTGCTATCAACCAAAATCAACAATTTCTTTTTGTCCTTTTGTCCAGATATCTCCAGCAGGGAACGCTTTTCTGTAAACTCTGAGGTCTTCATTTCAGTTATATAAATTAGTGTAATTGGGTAGAAAAATGTAGGCTGATGCTGTGTTGTTTGTGTGAAGGTTAACTTAGCAATAATTTGGATACAAAATGGTCAAAAAACTTCCTTTTGGGACATCCAGGAGTGGGTCTAATTGGAAAAATCATTCATAAAAAATTTATTTAATACTGTAAATGCAAAAGTTTTGGGATTGGTTTAGTCTACAGTGTCTTTATGAAGTCTATGGTATGTATGTCCCCATTTGGATGTATGGGGCCTGTGGACACTAATTGCAGGGTTTTAGAATGACTTTGTGTAGGTTTCGGGAGCAGCTTTGCTTGTCTGTAGAAAGGAGCTGAGAGGCGGAGGTAGGAGAGGACGGATATGGTGATAGTGTTTAATCCAGTACACTATAACTGCCAATTAAACTGGTCATTTCACCTGAAAACTCTGTCCAGGCGCACTCTGTCTTTCTCCCAGTCACTGATCTCACCTGATACCAGAGATATAGAAACCCAGTAACAGTTGGCGTGAACTCAGACGAAGTATTGGAGAAACGGCAAACAATTCTCCAGAGCTGTGCACTAATATTTATCTGTGAGTAACAGGGTATGTAATTGTAAAAAAAAAAAAAAGTGTGCTCTGATCACAAATATTGATGTCAAAAGTCTTTCATAACCTGCATATTGAGCAATGAATTTCTGTTCAAAAGTTTGGTTTTATATATACAGGGAGTGCAGAATTATTAGGCAAGTTGTATTTTTGAGGATTAATTTTATTATTGAACAACAACCATGTTCTCAATGAACACAAAAAACTCATTAATATCAAAGCTGAATATTTTTGGAAGTTTTAGTTTTTAGTTTTAGCTATTTTAGGGGGATATCTGTGTGTGCAGGTGACTATTACTGTGCATAATTATTAGGCACCTTAACAAAAAACAAATTTATACCCATTTCAATTATTTATTTTTACCAGTGAAACCAATATAACATCTCAACATTCACAAATATACATTTCTGACATTCAAAAACCAAACAAAAACAAATTAGCGACCAATATAGCCACCTTTCTTTGCAAGGACACTCAAAAGCCTACCATCCATGGATTCTGTCAGTGTTTTGATCTGTTCACCATCAACATTGGGTGCAGCAGCAACCACAGCCTCCCAGACACTGTTCAGAGAGGTGTACTGTTTTCCCTCCTTGTAAATCGCACATTTGATGATGGACCACAGGTTCTCAATGGGGTTCAGATCAGGTGAACAAGGAGGCCATATCATTAGATTTTCTTCTTTTATACCCTTTCTTGCCAGCCACGCTGTGGAGTACTTGGACGTGTGTGATGGAGCATTGTCCTGCATGAAAATCATGTTTTTCTTGAAGGATGTAGACTTCTTCCTGTACCACTGCTTGAAGAAGGTGTCTTCCAGAAATTGGCAGTAGGACTGGGAGTTGAGCTTGACTCCATCCTCAACCCGAAAAGGCCCCACAAGCTCATCTTTGATGATACCAGCCCAAACCTGTACTCCACCTCCATCTTGCTGGCGTCTGAGTCGGACTAGAGCTCGCTGCCCTTTACCAATCCAGCCACGGGCCCATCCATCTGGCCCATCAAGACTCACTCTCATTTCATCAGTCCATAAAACCTTAGAAAAATCAGTCTTGAGATATTTCTTGGCCCAGTCTTGACGTTTCAGCTTGTGTGTCTTGTTCAGTGGTGGTCGACTTTCTGCCTTTCTTACCTTGGCCATGTCTCTGAGTATTGCACACCTTGTGCTTTTGGGCACTCCAGTGATGTTGCAGCTCTGAAATATGGCCAAACTGGTGGCAAGTGGCATCTTGGCAGCTGCACACTTGACTTTTCTCAGTTCACGGGCAGTTATTTTGCGCCTTGCTTTTTCCACACGCTTCTTGCGACCCTGTTGACTATTTTGAATGAAACACTTGATTGTTCGATGATCACGCTTCAGAAGCTTGGCTATTTTAAGACTTCTGCATCCCTCTGCAATATATCTCACTATTTTTTACTTTTCTGAGCCTGTCAAGTCCTTCTTTTGACCCATTTTGCCAAAGGAAAGGAAGTTGCCTAATAATTATGCACACCTGATATAGGGTGTTGATGTCATTAGACCACACCCCTTCTCATTACAGAGATGCACATCACCTAATATGCTTAATTGGTAGTAGGCTTTCCAGCCTGTACAGCTTGGAGTAAGACAACATGCATAACGAGGATGATGTGGTCAAAATACTCATTTGCCTAATAATTCTGCACTCCCTGTATATATTTAAAAACAAAAAAACAACAACAAATGAATACTGTTATTCAGCAAGGATGTATTAAATTGATCAAAAGTGACAATAAAGACATGTATAATGTCTTGAAATGTTGAAAAAGATTTATGTTTCAAGTGAATACAGTTCTTTGGATTTTTCTATTCATTAAAAATGTATCATGGTTTCCACAAAAATATTAACCAGCACAACTGTTTTCAACATTAATAATAATACTAAATGTTTCTTGATCACAAAATCAGCATATTAGAATGATTTCTGAAGACTGAAGTAATGAATCGAGACAAAATATAACCAATTGAGCTCTGCCATCACCGGAACACATTACATTTTCAAATTTATTATAATAAAAAGCAGTTATTTAAAATTATAATGATATTTCACAATATTACTGTTTTACTGTATTTTCAAATAAATTGAGCATTGGGGAGTGTAAGAAAATTTCAAAAGCATTAAACAGTCTTACTGACCCCAAACTTTATAACAGTACTGTAAGTACAGTGAAGCTTCATCAGAATGACGGATGATCATTCTGATAATCTTTCACATGAATGTGGCTTCAGGACATGCACTTTGAGGTTATGAAACATCCTAGTGATGAGGTCCAATCCATGTATACACTTTGTATGATGTATTTCATGAAGCCATGACTTGGAAAAGGCACTCTTCAATACATTTATAAAGAATACAAAGCATAGAATATTAGTTTAAGTGTGTCTCGTAGAATATGCGGGAGTCTATTCAGGAAAGCCCGCTCTTGAAGAGTGTGAAATGGGTGTGTGTTCGTGTACCCCTCTATGTGCTAACTAAACTCAGAGGTGGCAGCTTGGGTAATTAAGAGCGGAGCTGTTGTCAGGTGCCTCATTATGACATGAATGGCAGTTTGTCACTCTCCTCCTACCTCTATTAAACAGACTCTGTCCTTTGCTGTCAGCTGTTTTGACTGTTTATCAATCTGTCTGCTGGCAGAGCTGACTTCTTTTGGAGGTTGAACATTCTGTCTGTTGACAGGTCTAGTTTTACAGCTCTCTTTTTGTAGATGAACACTGATTCTTAAGCAGGAATTTTGTCTGATGAGCTAAATATCAACTATGCTGTGAATGAAAGAGAAATGCTTTTACTTTTGTTAGTATGTGAATCAGGCTTATGAAACTTTGAAAAGTGACTATAACTGCTCATCATTTCCCTTAAATTTTCCATAATTTTATTTACATGTACATGTTAATTTTAGATAGTCCTTTGATGAAAACAATTATTTTGTTACGTAGCAACGATGGAGGTTTGTATTGATTCCATGATGGATTCTATGAATGTTTGTTGTTGCATTTCCCATTTCATATCGTTTTGCATATAAGTGTCTGCTAAATGAATGTTAATGTATAAGAGGAGAATGTATAGGAACAAAGAGTGTGTGTGGGTGTGTGTGTATGACCCCTGCTGACACAGCACAGACAGTGGGAGTGAAGAGGAGGGTCAGGGGGCTTAAGAAATCAAAAGACTTCTCCACGACACACTAAACTTCTTCTGGCTCATTCATACACATCCCAAGTCCCTTAAGTTTATACAGAACTGGTATGAATTCATATGTACCTCACTAAACACTCAAATATAATAATTCATCCTCTTTTCATTGACACACACACCATCTGACTCCCACCACCATAGACACCACTCTCTCCCTCCCTCTTTCAGCAGTTGGAAAATTAATTGCCTTCTCTCAGGGCCGGTGATGATGGTACAGGTGGAGATACCTGGGTGTCTAACCCCTTTGCCCCCGGCCCAGCTGTCTCTGAGTCCCGGCCCTTTTTTCTTGTGCCGCTCCCCACCGAGTGCTCTAATAACCAGCCACTGCTGCAGAGGATTTGTTGGCCAACAAACTGGACTCATGGGGACTTGCAACCTGTTAGATATGTTAAGTGGTCACTAAACTAGTTAAAGGCTAAATGTTTGTTTGTGTGTGTGTGTGTGTGCGTGTGTGTGTGTGTACATTTGTTTGTGAGTGTTGGGACCCACATACATGAAGGCAAAGTCTTGAAACTCACCAAGATAAATGATAAAACGCTCTAAAAGCAGTTAAATGTGTGCAAGGGTGAGTAAGATGATAACCAGAGATAAATATTTACAAAACATACCATAGTATTACAATGTTTTTTGTACATGTACCATAGTCTTTGCAGTAAATAGCATGGTATAAAACTATCTATATGTAAGCTAGGCCTCAAAATATCATCACAAAGGAAAGTTTTATCAGGAGTAATAATAAAACACAACATGTAACACTATTACGACAATGAACAATCAACAGAAGAAACTGAGGGCTTAAATATACTACTGAGATAACAAAGTAACTATATGAACAACAGGTGAATGTAATCAGTAACTAAGGGAACTAAGTGGCAAACAAACTCAGAATAGGGAACACAATGAAAATGAAACCAAAACACAATCAAACTAAACAGACTAAAAAACAGAGATTGCCACAGTAACTCCCCCTTGTGGAAGGTTGATCAGGTTCTGAGGGTTGATCAAAAGTTGAGGGAGGGTGCCATAGTAGAAACTTGGTGGGTAGACCCATATGACAGACTGAGATGGACCTGATGGAGGTGAAGACCAAGGTGGAGCCGAAGAGCAGATGAGACTGGGCGATCAATCTGGAGGCCAAGGCAGAGCTGCAGTGACGAGCTTCCGAGGTGGAGCCAGGGTGCCAGAGGACTGAAGCAGAGCGGCGTAATTGAGGCCAATCAGAGGGAAGGTGGAGTCCGACAGAGCTGAAGGAGTGCAGCCAGAAAGTGTATCTGAAGGCCTGGAGGTCTGCGGTGCAGGCAGAGCGACAATTGACCACGGTACAGTCGGAGGGATGAAGGAGCCCAATGTAGCCGTAAGGACGACAGCCCCTGGTGGATTCAAGAGAGGTAGGAGCCAAAGTGAATTTGACTGGTTGACGAGCTGAGGTGGAGTGATTGGCTCAGCAGCTGGAGGTGGAGCCAGGTGATCCAAGTGCCAAGGGATAGCTGGAGACAGGAAGATCTGAGGTAGATCCGCTCAGCAGAGTGGAGTAAACAGCAAGAGAAGGAGCCGAGAAACTGAAGGGAACCAGTTGAGGTGGGACCAGAGGACTGGCTTTCTTTGGTAGAAAATCAAAGCAGACTCACCGAAAATTATAGATGCCGCCCTACGCACCTGGTCATACTTTTCATTGAGTGCAGGCTCTGGGGGAAGATATCTCAGCTATCTCAGCTCTCAGCTGATGTCTCAGCTATCCGCTCGAGCGTTGACATCATGGCATGCTCTGGCTTTTTGTCTGGGGTGAGCTCTGGCATAGGCACCATGCAGCCTGTGGGAGCCACCTGGCTGGGCTCTGGATCTGAAGTGGGGCAGATAGTAAACGCCGATCCATTGTTCATCAGCACCCACTACAAAAACTCGGCGAAATCCCATTCATGGGTAATCATGCCTTGGACTGCTCGTTGAGGCTCATTCTGGAAAAATATACAAAGTGAGCAGTCCGGATAGTGGGTGAGGCACACCAGATATAAAAAGTCTCTTGTGGGGTCTTCAAGTGAGCGATCTACTTGCTCCAAACAGAGCAACTGGACAGCTGGTAAGTATTGTAGGCAAACAAGAAAAGAAGAATGCAGCAAAAAAAAAAAAAAACTTCTTTAAGTTCCTCGTTCTGTAATGTGTGGTGGTTGTAATGAGCAGCACACAACGATCTGAGTATATAACATAGAAACTGACAGCTTAAATATACAGAGATAACAAAGGTAATTAAATGAACTACAGGTGAAGGTAATCAGTAACTAAGGGATCAGAGTAGCAAATGGAACTGGATAGGGATACTGACTGAGATTGATGCACTGAATTGCTGATCATGAAACATTTCTTATTGTTATCAATGTTGAAAACAGTTGATCTGCTTAATATGGAAAATGTGATCATGTTTTAAAGTTGGTCTTTTGTTTTATTTTGCTCTTTTAACAGACTATTTTGAGGATAGTAATTATGTAATGTTTTAGAGTATTTTCTAACTTGTTCTTTCTTGTGTTTATGATATAATTTAAATGTTTTTTGAATCCTAGATAAGATATATCTGTGTTTACTTTTACGTTTTCTGAAGAAAAACTAAGAAACAAGAAGCCGTTTAACTGATCTCCATTTGCTCTCCATTTAATCTCATTGCTGTTTAGAGGAAACAATTGAGACATTTAAGAGGTCTCATTTGTGGTTTTTCTTTCCAACGGGATGGAAATCAACTAGTTTGTAAAGTACTATTGTGATATAAAACTCGCTGTGCTGTACAGTAAGTAAGAGCAGTGCCTTTTTTGCTCTAAGCTAAGAGTCATCGGACCTCTGGAACACTGACGGGCCAATTAACTGAAAATTACGTGTCAATGTAAAGTCAAAACAAAGTCAACAGAGCCATTGACTTCTTCACAGGGGTCCTCCATCCCCTCCCCACTTCACGCTATCTCATTATTACCAGCCCCTCCATCGAGAAAATTGCCCCCCTTCCAACGAGATTAAGCTCCATACACGTGTCAAAGCAGACTCTGTGCACTGTTAGCATGCTGCGATGCTAAGCCTCTTTTACCTGAACAATGGTCTCCAGCCGAGCACACGCTGCCAATTAAGCCCAGGGCTCTCTCCTGCATCCCCGCCTGCCGCGGCTGCCCATGTTCTGGCCCGATCTCGAACGCCCCTTCCTTCACTACAGGCACATGTAGGACAGCCCTAAGCAGGGGTCCTTTTGTGTGGCGTTAGCAAAGCCATATTGGTTTCGGCAGGATATATACAGACCCCCTAATAGGCCGAACCTGACGCCATGCAGATGAAAGTACCGCCGATGGTGTCTGTGCTGCAGCGTCTCTTTGCCTCGCTAACATCCGTTTAATGGTCCAACCTCTTTTCCCACTGACAGGCATGATTTCATCTGTAGTATTTTCAGTCACTTGCACCTCCTTCCATTTTTAAGTGCCTCCTAGATTTGTGCCGAAGTTGGTGCCAGTTTAATTGTTTTAACCAGTCCAGAAGATGAGCAGAAATACTAATAATATATATATATATATATATATATATATATATATATATATATATATATATATATATATATATATATATATATATATATATATATATTATGTATTTATAGTAATTTATTATTATTTATTTTTTAATTTATAATTAATTATTTATTATTTATAATAATAAAAAAAAGACAGGAAAAATGCCCGGCCTATTAAGGCTTCCGTAGTAAAGCAATATGTAGCACATTACATTTGAAAGTAACATTCTCAAGCACTTCTCATGCTCTGAATTTTCATATTGGCTCTTAAAATTAGAGCTTATAACTGAAAAATGCCATTTTGTGTAATTTATGAGCGTATGTTAGAAACCTTGTGCCACTTGTGCATAACTGTCTTTTGGCATAACATCTGAAATAAAATGATTCATAAATTGGAATCTGAGACTTCATTCTATCTGAGTTACCAATGCATTTCAGCAGTCAAACTTGTTTTGCTGGTGCTGAGTAATATATTGACTTGTAAAATGCATTTATAAAAGGTTAAACACATATACAGACAATGAGGTTAAAGCATGTCAATTAAACACATTTAGCCTTAAAGAGTCAAATTACTAATCTGAAACAAGATATACACTATTTCTTCTTGTAATTTATTTAAAATTGTAATAATATTTCTCAATATTAATGTTTTTACTGTACTTTGGATGAAAGAAATGCAGCTTTGCTGAGCATAAGAGACCTCTATAAAATATTAAGGAATCTTTCCTTTTGAACTTATCTTAAATTTTGAAACGTACTCTACAGACATAAAGCAGTGTACAATCAAAAGTATTTTTTTCTCAGAGTATGTCTCTGGTAAACTTAAAAAAAAAAAAAAAAAAATCAAACCCACTTTTAACAACTTACTTCACCTTTCTTGCATAACGTAATTGCTCTTGGGTTCCGGCAGGTATAGATGTGTGTAGACAGGGTTGTTAAGTGTGGAATGTGAGCATTACCGAAACGCAACCCGCTCTTGTGCACTGCCACTGATTATGTGCTTGTGTTTCATTTCTTCTCTTTATTCTAATGAAACTATTATATGATCAATGAAAAGACAGATTACGGTGGAATGCCTAATACCTTCCCCCAGTTTGGCACCTACAACATAAACTTCACCGAGAACACACCTGATCTCAGGTGACACCCAGCGTCCAACAACACCTCCGTTCGCCCACTTAGTTCCCCTCAAGCACAATGGGCCGGCCGCCTAACCATAACCTAATCCTCTACTCGACCTCTGATTGGCTGCTGGAAAGATCATGTGATGTAGTAAAGAGAGGAAAGTTGCAGTTTGAAATTTTTGCTAGACAAAGTGTTCTACAGGAGCAGCAGAGCGTGAGGAATTGAAAAGTTCCTGGAGGACTTTAAAGGCAGCAGAGCACGACCGGAGTGATGTCTTTGTCTTTAATACACTGCTGAAGGTGTGTGCAGTGTGTGTGCGTTTAGGTTACGTTGTTCCTCTTCTAGGGTCATTCACCTGAGCATTTAATAAAAAAATATGTGGATGTAGGTCAGCCAAAGTTATAATAAAAAAATAAATGTGCATAATGTTCTCACAATTCAAAAACACCAGACAAAAACTGACTGGCAGGTCAGTATGAAATATGAGCGATATTCAGACATTCAGTTGATATCACCTCAGCTGCAAACACACTGCAGTTTATTAGGTGCTGAAGGCTTCAGTTGAACTGGGATGTTAGTTCACCCAAAAATGAAAATTACCCCATGATTTACTCATCCTCAAGCCATCCAAGGTGTATATGACTTTCCTCCTTCACATGAATACAATCAGAGATATATTGGGGGGGGCGATTTTTGAAGCCAAAAAAAGTAACATTTTTCTGAAAGAAAATAATATATTTCAGCTCGCATGTATTAAATTGATCAGAAGTGAAGGTAATGATGTTATAATGTTTTTTTTGTTTCAAATAAAGGTTCTTTTGAACTTTTTATTCATTCAACAAGCTTAAAAAAATTGCATTACAGATTATTGAGCAACACAACTGTTTTCAACATTGATAATGATTTCTGAAGGATCATATGACACTGAAGACTGGAGTAATGACTGCTGAAAATACAGCTTTGCCATTTCAGGGATAAACTACATTTCAAAATGTATTAAAATATACTATATGAAGCGACTTCTTTCAAAAACATTTTACAAAATCTCATTGAGTTTATCAAACATCTGAAGTTCTATTGAGGTGAACTGTACTGAGACCAGAACAGAGGTGAATATTTGACAGAAGAAAGACAAAAGTGAAAACAACAGTTGCTCACTTTAGGGTTGGGCATAAATAGAGTGATGCTGAACAAGACAATGAGTTTGTCGTTGCAAATGACACCAAGTCCGTTGGCTATGAACTAGCCATTAGAATACCATGCCAACAAAGACATCTACAGTGGTGTAAAAAAGTTTTTGCCCCCTAATTTGAATATTAGTCAAAGATACCACAAGTAAAGACAAAATGCATTTTTTTAATGAAGGTTGTTATTATTAAGGGGGAAAAAAATCCAAACCTACATGGCCCAGTGTGAAAAAGTGTTTGACTCACCCGTTGAAACATAACTTAACTATAGTTTATCACACCTGAGTTCAATTTCTCTAGCCACACCAAGGCCTGATTACTGTCACACCTGTGGTCAATCAACAAATCACTTAAATACGACCTGCCTGACAAAGTGAAGTAGACCAAAAGATCTTCAAAAGCTAGACATCATCAGATCCAAAGAAAGTCAGGAACAAATGAGAAAGAAAGTAATTGAGATCTATCAGTCTTGAGAAATCCATTTCTAAAGCTTTGGGACTCCAGCGAACCACAGTAAGAGCCATTATCCACAAATGGCGAAAACATGGAGCAGTGGTGAACCTTCCTAGGAGTGGACCAAAATTACCCCACAAAAGACCCCACAACAACATCCAAAGAACTGTAGGCCTCACTTGCCTCAGGTAAGGTCAGTGTTCATGACTCCACCACAAGAAAGAGACTGGGCAAAAATGGCCTGCATGGCAGAGTTCCAACGAAAACCACTGCTGAGCAAAAAGAACATTAAGGCTCGTCTCATTTTTGCCAGAAAACATCTTGATGATCCCCAAGACTTTTGGAAATATATTCTGTGGACTAACGAGGCAAAAGTTGAACTTTTTGGAAGGTGTGTACCCTATTACATCTGACATAAAAGTAACTCCACATTTCAGAAAAAGAACATCATACCAACAGTAAAATGTTGTGATGGTAGTGTGATGGTCTGGGGATGCTTTGCTGCTTCAGGACCTGGAAGTCTTGCTGTGATAAATGGAAGCATGAATTCTGCTGTCTACCAAAATATCCTGACAGAGAATGTCCGGCCATGTGTTCGTGACCTCAAGCTGAAGTGAAAGTTGGGTTCAGCTTGACAATGACCCAAAACACACCAGCAAGTCCACCACTGAATAGCTGAAGAAAAACAAAATGAATACTTTGGAGTGACCTAGTTAAAATCCTGACCTGAATCCTATTGAGATCTTGTGACATGACCTTAAAAAGGCAGTTCATGCTCAAAAACCCTCCAGTGTGGCTGAATTACAACAATTTTGCAAAGATGAGTGGGCCAAAATTCAAGTTATCGCAAACGCTTGATTGCAGTTGTTGTTGCTAAGGGTGGTCCAACCAGTTATTAGGTTTAGGGGGCATGTAGGTTTGGATTTTATTTTCCCTTACTAATAACCTTTGTTTAAAAACTACATTTTTTGTTTGCTTGTGTTATCTTTGACTAATATTTAAATTAGTTTGATGACAAATTTGTTTGATCGACCTTTTACGCAAAAACCGGAAACACGTCAGAGAAGTGTAAACCCAGTTCCGGTGTAAGCTTTGTTGACGGCGAAATGGCAGCTAGAGTGTTTGACTAGCCTGACTTTCTTTCGAAGTTCACCAGTGAAATTAAAATTATATTATATCATTATATTTTTTATATATTATATCATATTTTTCGCTACACACATTCACGGACACGCACGCACACTCACTCATACACACACGCACACTCTCTCGCTCACACACACGCACACTCTCTCACTAACTCAGTCACTCACTCGCAGGCAGGCGCGCACACACACACACATATATATTGACAAGCGTTAATTACGCATTATTAATTAAGCATTATGAACAATCTTATCTGCAGGTGGGTGTGTCACGTAGTCGTGATCCATTCTTACTGCCTTAGCTACCATGTCGCTATCTTCACAGCATTGCTGGACAGACTGACGTTTACATTTACATTTACATTTAGTCATTTAGCAGACGCTTTTATCCAAAGCGACTTACAAGTGAGGAAAACAAACAAGCGATTCTTCATGAATTGGCAAATAACACAGGATGTGCTCACAATACAAGTTTCATAGGAGCAAGTTTTGACGTTTGACGGTTCTTTCATATACTGACTCCCTTCTCAAAGGAGCAGTAAAATTGTTCCAAGGGAATAGGCTCGGGACAACACCACGGGACGAACGATGCAACCACCAACATAGTCATCCAGAGCGAAGTACCGTCTGCAGACATAGGTGCTACCTCTTTTGACATTAAAACTGTTCCCTTCCTCTCTCTATTCGGATCGCCTGTATTCAGGTTTCAGATTTGGATCCAAAGGAAAAAAATGAAATGAAAGGTAAGGCTGTTTTTGGGTGGAATACGAACAGCCTGGAACAAACAGAAACTGCGGCTCTTTGAGTCAGGCATTTTTCATATCTGCCGCTATGACAACAGGAAGTTCTAATACACTTCAATGATGTATTTCCGTTCGAAAAATGCGAAAGTGCGTAAAAGGTCTATTGTGACAAACATACAAAAAAATAAGAACTCAGAAAGGGGCCAAACACTTTTTCACACCACTATATTTAGGCAGAAGCTTGTGATCATTTGAATAAATGTACCAATCATTCAAACACAATAAAGTTTCTTACACACAGCAGAGAGCTGAAGACAATGGCCATGTACACACTCACACTAAAATTTCAGGAGTGAAAATCACTTTTAAGGCCCTTTTTCGTCTTAAAACACATAAGTTGTGCTACGGTTACGCTTGTTGTTTACACTACGCAGGCATTTTCCAACCTCGAAAACAGAGACTTTCAAAAACACTGCAGGGCCCATTTTAGTTTGAAAACGCTGGGGTTGCATTTCAGTGTAAAAGTACCGATGCCGTGGCTGCCCACATTCGCTTTGTGTAAAACGCCATTGTAGACGAGGATCGTTTTCATTTTAAAATGCCGTTTTAAAACAAAAATGCACTAGTGTAAACACCGTAATCATAGCAATGTTCTGGTGTTTCGCGTGTTTGGTATCAGCTATTCTGACTAAATCCCAATTTCTACTTCTGGATCGAGTGTACACAGTCGCAGCCTACATATAGTTGTGTACGCTACGATATACCCTACGCCGTACCCTGATGTGCACCTCCCCAGAAACGTAACTACATGTCGCAGACCGCAAAATCTGTGATTGGTCGCCTTGGTAGTATCACTTTTTCCTCCTATGCATTTCCGCCATATCTGAAATGCATTTTCTCATCCATGTCTCTCAGTGGCCGGACAAGCAAGTCGTACATACCATCTCCTCTCGTTTCTGCATTATAATTTTAGCAGTTTAACGAATAGTAACTGTTTTTCAACTTAAATCAGCTCCAACTACAACATGATCTGCTCAGTTTCAGTCGCCATTGCTTGTAGCCTAAACTCAAAACAGCAGCAAAGTAACTAAACTCAGTGGAACATAGAAACCCCACCGCCAACTAGTGCTTTGGCAGTGTAATTGCAGAGTAACGCAGACAGAATACAAAAGTATAAATGCTCATGACAGCATCAGCTTACGACGTAAACTATGGCGTACACTCGAAAGCAAATACTGCCTTTGGAAGAAGCATTCCAAGGTAGGAAGATATAAAGCATGTCTAAATTCAATGTTTAGCTTAACTTCCTGTCTCCTCAGATACCTTCATCTGATCGATTTTTGAAGGCATCATAGATGATTCAAAAATTAGCATGACTGCTTCAGAATTCATGCTTTCGTTATGGGCGTGTGCAGTTAATGTTGAAGAGCAAAACGTTTCTCTTGGTTTGATATTTTGTTGATATATCTAGTGTTTTTCATTTTGAATTAAATTTATGACCTCAGAATGAAGTTATAATGATACTAGATATTTATCTACTCAATGTTGCAGGTACTTTGATGACTATGATGTTTGCAAACTGCCATATTGCTGTCTTTTTTATTGATTATTTTAGTCTGTAAATCTGAATGGCTTCAATACAAAAGACTTTGAGATTCAAGATTCAGTATTTTTATCTGCAATGTCATGAGCAATGAGCTGTCTCAACTTAAGAATAAACCTCCCCAAAGGGGAGAACTTGCACTGCTTCTGAGGTTAACCTTTTGACAACCCTTGCCATTTGAGCAACTCTGGGATGCGAGCACTTAAGATGCACTCCATCTCCTGTCATTTATCTGATCTCCAGGAGTGTCTACTAGAGCTAATGACAGGGAAATCTTTCAATCAGATAATCTGACATAACAAAAGATTTCAGACTGCATGTATTGAAAGTCTGGAGAAAACATGATCACATAATTGATAGCTTGTAAATCCCACACACTTGACACTGGACTCGTACTTTACACTAAACATTAAAGGAAAACTAATGATGCAGAATGTGTCTTGACAGGGGGAGGATGAAGGTTTAACTGTCTCATCTTTCTAATCTTCCATCAGCATCCCTCTTGGTTCACCTGACCCTCTTTCTCTCTCTTTTCCATCCTCTTCTAAACTCTGAACCCTCTGAATGGTAAATGCTATGCTGGAGAACTGGAACTGAGGTTTCACACTTGACATCCACAGTTAAACGACACACGCTTTCGAACAACGACAACTCTGTAATTCTTTAAGCACTCCACCCTGATGTTTGAAATATAAAACTAATTCTAACGTGTTAGGTTACACCTTTTATGGATCATATGTTTCAGTGATTTGTTGACATAACAGAATAATGTTTTGAGATGCAAAGGGTTTGGAACAAAGCACAGGATTAATATTGTTTCAAAAGTTATCTATGTTCTAAATGGTTCTACATTTAATAGACTTTAGTTGAACTAGTTTTGCTCAAACATGCGGTGTAAAATCAGGCAAATTGTTGAGAATTCAGGTGAATTATAATGAATAAGTAGCCTCTTTTATTGAGAGAGAAAAATAAAAGTACATGTAACAGGTGAGGTATTGTATGGACTTAACCATTTTTTCTAACCATTGAATATTTTCCCTTTAGAATTTATCTGCATTTTTCTGAGCATTTGCATAGAACAGTACTGTGTTCATTTCTTCTGAACGCATGAAATGCAATTAATAATTGTGTTCAAGGCATAAATATTGTTATATTACTATAAACACATGCAAATACAGTACTGTTCAAAAGTTTGGGGATTTTATTAATGTCTTGAAAAACATCTATGCATTTATTTGATCAAAATACAATAAAAACAGTATTATTACAATTTATTTGTAATTTATTATACAATGTATTTTAAAATGTAATTTATTCTTGTGATGGCAAAGCTGTTTTTTCAGCATCATGACCCCAGTCTTCAATGTCGCATGATCCCTCAGAAATCATTTTAATATAAATAAATGTTTAAGAAAGGTTTTCAGAATTCTTTAATAAATAGAAATTTATAACAATAAAATAATAAAGAACAGCATTTATATTCATTTGTTTTGTTCAGGTATACCCTATGAGGACAAATGTCTCATTAAGATGGCATGTATTTCGTATAAAGCCAATAGCAATATTCAGAATACTTGTCCTAGTGGGGATTTATCCCCCATGAGGAAAACAGCTTATAAACCATACTAAGTGATATTTTTGAAAACGTAAAAATGCAGAACGTTTTCTGTGAGGGTTGTATTAGGGGTTGGCATCGGGTTGGGAAGATAGAATTTACAGCTTGTACAGTATAAAAACATTATGTCTATGGAATGTCCCCATAAAACATGAAAACCCAACATGTGTGTGTTGGGAAGTAAAAAAGGAGGGGGATTGGAGGGGAGAAAGTTGAGAGAGTTCAATCTTTTGGGGGTCTTTTGAGGGGGTTATACCCCATTTGTTTGAGCACAAACAGAATTTGTGTAGTTGTGATTGTTGTATTCCCTAAAATGTCTTATTTCTACATGTGTGTGTGTGTGTGTGTGTGTGTGTGTGTGTGAGAGAGAGAGAGAGAGAGAGAGAGACTGAGAGAGAATTTATCTCCTAAAGAAACTTAAATGTCCTAACACAGATTGAACATAATAAATGTTTTAATACTTTTTAAGCAAACTCATATTCATCATGGAAATGTGCAGTTAAATAAATCTTGTTTATGATTAAAAGAAAGAAAGAAAGAAAGAGTTTGCATGTGGCTCTTTGCTGGTTGTAAGCATTGCTCGGATGATGACCCTATTGTCCAATCAGAGCTCCTGATTGTTGTGCACTTCTTGCTTCGAGGGGGCCCTGGCATGGACCCCAGGTGCACCCCCTTTACCCCAAGAAATAACCTCCTCTCCAGTCTATAATGAGACCCAAAACCAGTCCAAATCTCAACCATCCCTTCTCCAAATGAAGATTAGAGCTTTACGCCGTTGGGCTTCCTCAAATCTGCCATGTTGAGTCCCAGTTCACAACGTCTTTAAAACAATCAAGCCTATATTTGCAATAATAGCATCTTAAATATCATATTAAGTTTAACATTTACATAGTATAGTTTTCAGACCAGCTATTTCAAGTACATTGGCTCACTCTGTTTATTGTTTCAACTTGTTTAAGAAGGCAGAAATATACACACTATAATGGTAGTTTCACAGACATGCAAATGAATTTGTCTGTATGTTATTGTGTAGCCGAACTTAAACAATAGCCTATGTATGTGTACGTTAGGGAAAATTTGATCCTTATTATGTGTTTGTGTGTATGTTTGTTTTTACAGGGCTTGGACCCCAACATTTGTGTGTGTGTGTGTATGTGTGTGTGTGTGTGTGTGTGTGTGTGCCCGTGTTAAAAGGGTTAGATCTGGACAGGGGCCAAGCCTGAAGGGGTGACATGAGAAAGAGAAGGACAAAAAAGATTCAAAGAAGGAAAAAGGAACCAATCCAGAAATTACAAGCCTTTTACAAACCTTATGGGAAACGTTCCCGACACATGCACGAGTACACTCACTTACCTCACATGAATGAAATTCCATTAGTATGAGGTAGCAATGATATGGCGCCATCTGCTAGTGGGAAAAGGTTCTGCAGCCAAAGCCCTGACAAAATAAGAGAATAGACTACTTTCAGAAATGTTTGTAGACATTTTATCCAGGATATCAATAGTTGTATCAAGTATTAATAGTATCGATATCAACATATTGCAATATGTTGGGTTAGGATCTGAACCCCCTATAGTTTAGATTTAAACCTTCATTCATGCATGTTGGTGTCGAATATTTTGTAAAACTTGGCTGTATGTTTCATATGGAAGACAATTAATATAGTATGGTGATACTTTAACACCTGCTTGTCAATCATTTTGATGAGTGACGCAGAGAAAACTCTGACCAATAGGAGGACAGTTGTGCTCTCATGTGACTTGCAAAAACACATTTTGGTTGCTGTGTGACAGAACCAGAACCAAGAAGAAAATGCAACTTTGTAAGCAATATAGTCCCTGTTTTGGATCAAAACAACTAATCCATAGGTGTGAAAACATCTTAACTAGTAAGTAAAGATAATATAAATACTAATAAATAAAGATAATTGTGAACGGAAGTCGCATTCGCTTGACTAACCCCGGGGGTGCTCGAGCGTTTTTCGTTGGGATTTCTATCGGACATCAACCTAACAAAAGTACTGTTCATTTCTTTATTGTACACCTACATTTGATAAAATATTTCCCAAAATTTTTTCTTGTTTAAAAAGTTTTATATAGTTGATGTTTGCTACAATTATTCAATCATTTTTTAACAATTTTCAATCCCCTGAAAATCTAAACTGGATTATAGTTGTAAACATTAGGGGGCGCCAAAAACCATTTCTGTAAACTGACTGGTGAATTGCAGTGTGTTTAAGTCAGGGGTGTCCAATCCTACTCTTGGAGGGGCCACAGTCCTGCAGAGTTTAGCTCCTGTTCCAATTAAAAACACCAGGAGCCAGTTGTCATTAGTCATCAATTTTTGACTGTTCATAACTTTTAAGTCAGTTACATAGATTGGCCTAATTTGATATTAAAAAATAAGACTGACTGCCCCTTGATTAACTGCTAGTGGGTCATACAAGATTTTAAGACACTGTCTTAACATAATGGCTGTGTTTATAACAACTGGTCCTTAAAAAAGCTTAAGATCTTACTAGGCATACTAGACCCTGCTGAGAAGAGTGTGAGAGAGAAAAATGAGACATTTTTAATGGGAATTATATTAGTTTTAATGGAAACTGTAATGGTCCCTGTGGGTCTCTACTGGTAATTTTTTTACTTCTATTGGTGGCATGTTAAAACTATAAAATCCTAATGGAATTTTGCCCAAACACTACAGGATAGGGTTGCCAGGTCTGTGTAACAAAAACAGCCCAAAGGCCAATAAAAAATTGTCCACAACCAGCCCAGTGACCCCATACAAATATGAAAACTCAACTCATGCCACTCCCATTCCTAAAATCCACATTTTACAGTCACTGTGCATTGGTATATACAATTACATCTTGAAAATCACTGGTAGTAACATAAACATTATGTATTCATAAGGGAGCTCAAGTAGCCCAATTCTGCAGGACAGCCATGAACTTGGCAACACTGCTACTGAAACCATTTGGTGATGGATTTAATGGTTAATGCTTGATGGTTTGTAAAGTTTGTATTTTTAGTGGAAACCATTCCAGGTTCTGTGTTGGTTTCCATTGTTTTTTTCAGCCATTTCCAGGCAAGTGTGTTGGAGCTAAACTCTGCAGGACAGTGCCCTTCGTGAGCCGGATTGGGCACCCCTGGTTTAGGTTATACTTTACAAACCTGCTTGTTTCATAGTGATTTGACATTCTTATTGACTCACAGCAATATCCTTCTCAGATATAGTTTTTTTTTCTTTTTGTAGTAATCTTCCTTGTTAAAATATGAATTTACTGCAAAGTCTTAAGAATTCCCTTGTTAAAACAGGTTTCTAAACAATTCATAAAACTTTTTATTCATGCTATTAATTTTAGAACTTAGCTTTAACTTTTTGAACGAAACAGCAATGTTAAGGTTGTATGTGGACATGTGTTTCAGTGTGTCTTCTACTGTATGTGTGAGCATGTGTGCGTGAGAGCGAGACTCAGAGAGTATGATTGGCAGCGCAGAGGGCTTTACCACACTTCATAAATTATAACACGTGTCAGTAAAGCTGTTTACAGCTGATTGTGGCTATGATTCAGAGAGCTGCCCTGCAGCCTCTTACTGTTTGCAATGCAAATCAGTCCCACCAGTAAAAAGCCAACAGGAAGCCAGTGCATAGACCATCTGATGCACATGTTGATTTAAGACATGCTAATGAGCACACACACATATAAACTCCTGCTTGGCCTTTAGACAGAGGCAAACTCATAATCACATTCACAAAACTAATCTTTCACATTTGTTAGAGAAACTGCCTTCCATCTTAGATGTAATATGTGGTTGTCAGAGTATTGATGTACAAAGGTGTGTTTTTAAGCACATAGGTGAGTGCTTGTTTGTTGTTATAGGTGTTTTGGGTGGTTGATAACTGGCTAAAGTTAAGTTATGATGTATTTTTTAAATAGTTCAGCTCTGTCTATCAGTGTATAAGAGTAAAATATATAGATATAGTGTTCTCACTTCTGTGAGATACTAATATATGTATATATTAGGGGTGTGACGAGACCCCTATCCCACGAGACGAGACACGAGATTGGGTTCACGAGACGAGATTTTTATAGTATTTTTAAGAAATCCTCAATAATGAAACGTATGAAGGGAAAATAGTCTTTTATTCAACTGAAAATCAACTTGTAATGCATGTCATTTTACTTCTATTTTAATGAATTATTTGCAGTAAAACAACATGTAAACACTGCTAAATGTTTTACCACAAATTCAACCAATTGTTTTCTGCCCTGTATAATTTCACATGAGAAATCTCACTGAACATAAATTAAACAGTATAAATAAAATAAACATATAAATAAAAAATTCAAATAACACTTTAAGTGTCACTTTAACTGCAGTACAAAGTTGACCATTTCCCAGTCACCATTGATTGTGTGGGCTGTAACTGTTATATAACTCTGTGTACACCAAGAAGTCCAACCGTCAGCAGTGATAGCGATGATTTCTGCTTTCTTTAGGGGCCGTTCACATATCGCGCCTAAAAAAGCATGTAAAGTGCGGCCGCGTCGGTTCCTCCTTCTTTTGCAAGCGTTTGGGAGCTCGCGCCTCTGTAGCGTCTGTCGTTGATATGAACTGTGCTCTCCACGACCATGAGGAAGGTGCGCCAGTAAAAAACGAGCGCGCCGCACCGCATGCGCTTCCATTTTGCGCGAACGAAAACGCGCGCGATATGTGAACGGCCCCTAAGAGTCTGTACAACCTTGGCCGAGGTGTACGGCATAGTTTTCTTGCAATGTTTACATATTGTTTGTGTCTTGTGTGTTATTCTTTTCCGTTTATTATTTCTTCTGGAAAACCAAAATGTTTCCACACAAACGATTTGAAAGTGGCGGGGGCATCTTCAATAATACTTCAATAATAATTTCACCCTCACACTGATAGCACGATGAGACAACTTTTCACCTCGATGAGAAATCTCATCACGTTTTAGTCTCGTGAGATCTCGTGGTACGAGATCTCGTCACACCCCTAGTATATATATATATATATATATATATATATATATATATATATATATATATATATATATATATATATACTATAAATGTTCTGAGTGGAACCTGCCCTGTTAAACCGCTGTATGGTCTTGGCCACCGTGCTGCAGCTCAGTTTCAGGGTCTTGGCAATCTTCGTATAGCCTATGCCATAAAAATAGAGCAACTATTCTTTTTTTCAGATCCTTAGAGAGTTCTTTGGCATGAGGTGCCATGTTCCAACTTCCAGTGACCAGTATGAGAGAGTTAGAGTGATAACACCAAATTTAATACACCTGCTCCAGATACACACCTGAGACCTTGTAACACTAATGAGTCACATAACACTGGGGAGAGAAAATGGCTAATTAGGCCCAATTTGGACATTTTCACTTAGGGGTGTACTCACTTTTGTGCCCAGCGGTTAAGACATTAATGGCTAGGTGTTGAGTTATTTTGAGGGGACAGCAAATTTACACAGCAAAGTGTAATTTCTTCAGTGTTGTCACATGAAAAGATATAATAAAATATTTATAGAAAATGTGAGGGGTGTACTCACTTCTGTGAGATACTGTATATATATATATATATATATAAATATAAATATAAATATATAAAGTATATGTAAATATTTTTTATTTTTAACTATACACACACACTCGTATATATATATATATATAGAGAGAGAGAGAGAGAGAGAGAGAGAGGGAGAGAGAGATGCATTTGTATGTTTAGACTGTATATAGTTAAAAAAATGATCGTTTTCAGTGCTATATCTGCACAAGTCTCCATATTCACCCCAAGCATTACTGTTATCTCTAGCTCTTCCTTATCATAATCATACTGACTGTTAAAATCTTATATTTATCAAATGCAATCATAATCTGTCTGGATTATCGCCTCTGCTCTCATCAACTCTAGTCATTGGTTTCACATCTTGTGGGAATTTTTTTTGTTCTTACTCAGGCCCACTGTCGATCATGTGCACATCTTAATCCTGAAATTCTTCTCAAAATTCCCCTCACACATTGTGAGTTATCTGATTGGCTCTAGCCACACGCTGCGGTCCGTCAGTGTTTTTGAGGAGTCCTAGTGGGTTTCTGGGAAAGAGGAAGATGAGCGCAATGAGCGCAATCACATGCCTCAATGGCTCTACGAACCTCAGGACCTTGACTGTACCTTTAGCCTCCTCTTTCTCATTCACTCTGTAAAAAAAAGGTGCTTTTCAAGATGATGAGCTTAATCTGTACGATTTTAAACATTCTGTCAGACAAGTAACAAACTGCATTTTGCCACCTCAAGCTAAAGTAATGTATTTTAATATTGATATTTAATATTCTGAAGCTAATTAATGTTGATATAATTTTTACCTATATTTATATGAAAGACAAAAATGGCAGACGTTTTATAGAACAACCCTCTTCTTTCTCTTCACCCTTTCACACCCTTCACTCAATCTTTACCTCTGTGTGTTTCTTTCTCTCAGTCTGGGCCGTAACCCGAGGCACTGTTCTGGCTTTGCTTCCCCTCAGAATAAATGTGGGGAAACTTTAGATTTGGCCCTCTGGTGAGAGCGTAACCCCAATTTCCTCTCAGAGAAGCAGAGAGCTTGGAGGTGGGTGGACGGGAAGTTTACCTTAAATTGGGGTAACTATTGCCCGTTTCCAGGGTGACGAGCATCATCATCATTTCTCTTGCTCTCTCAATCTGTTTCTCTCTCTCTGTGAGGTAGACTCAGTCCCCAGCGGTTTGGAGCAAGTGATTATGAGTTCAGATTGGGAAAAAGTGTGTCACGCTAATCGCTTGCTTCTTTTCCCTTTCTACCAATGTCATATGGCTTCTCCCTCACTTCATCTATCTGAAATGGTATCACAAACATATTCTTTCTTCTGCTTTTTGCCTTATTGTTGACACTGTCACAACTCTCTCTTTTCCTTTTTCTGTCCTTTATAATAGTAACAAGACACCCATCATTATCAGAATTTCTCCTGTGCAATAAAAAAAGCTAAATGATTGATCTATAGCTTTCCAGTTTAGATTGATTTCCAATGTAAAACCTGGCTCCTAAAACAAAACCAGTTCGTATAGACAACAATTGGCTTTAGGAGCCCGATTTTTACATTGGAAATCAAGTTGCAAACCAGTAGTGTTAGTCATAAAGTAAACCAAAATTTATTAATATTGAGCTGTAAGTCCAATAATATGCAAAAAGAAGATAGTGTGTATGTTTAGCATTTAAAATATATATTTTTCATATTTGAATAAAATTTTATAATGTACTTTATTCCTGTGATGTCAAAGCTGAATTTTCAGCATCATTACTCCAGTCTTTAGTGTCACATGATCCATCAGAATATGAAAAATGGTGATTTGCTGCTCAAAAATCATTTCTTATTATTATCATTGTTGAAAACAGTGCTGCTTAATATTTTTGAGGAAACTGATCATTTTTTTAATTATTATTATTCAGGAGCTTTTGTAATGTTTTAAATACCTGTACTGCCACACATCAATTTAATGCATCCTTTTTGTATGTGTTAATTTCTTAAAAGAAAAAAAGAAACTTACTGAAACCATACTTTTATTTTTTTTGTATATACATATATATCCATTGTTTGCTTCCTTATGGAGCCCCGCACATGACATGCCGGGGAAAAAAAGTAAATCGTTTAATTAATTAAATTCCATTTAAGGAGGTTTCTCTCTCTTTTTTTTTTGCTCTCATAACCAAATTATAACAGCAGAAAATACTCTGCAGTTGGCACAAATGTTTAACTTCACTTCAATTTAAGACATATTTAATATGGGTTGTATTTTCTTTTATGTTGTGTAGTTTTGTTTATGGTTTTCGAGGAGGAGTACGAGCCATACAGCCTCCCCATATTGACAAATGCTTAATTTGAGCTTCTACTCAGTGACAGATGACTTTGATTGAAAGCAAAACCTTTAATGTCAACAACGAAAGAAATGGTAAGTGTTTTCTCCCCGTTTTTATTTTACTGTCATGTTTTATATGTTTAGTTGAACATTGTTTTTATTCTTCTCTCCATGACTCTTTCAGAAGAGATCTGCGTGCCACCAGTTGAGAACCACTGCTCTACAGCATGACGTTTTCTTGTATCTTAAGCTTCTGACAGGTGCACAGAATCATCCAGCCGGCCAAATGACAAGTCCCATCATACAAAGGTATTAAGCAGAGAGTGGGAATTTCTCTGCTTCTCAGGGTCTTCTCACACAAAAATGGAAAAACACACACATGGTTTTTCTCTCAGTGGCTAAAACAACAGCCTGAGAAAACTATCTCGCTGTATCTGCGGACTGAAAAAAGAGCCTTCTTTCTCTCATTTTCGGCACCCTTACACCCTGTTTCGTCTTCTGTCCGGACTTCTCATCCGATCGGGTTTCTCTCCCAGAGTCGCTCCGCACAGCTGCACACTTCTATTAATCCACCTCTCGCTCTGTATTTCGCGCACACACCTCTATCGTCTGTATTTTAAACTACGGCAGGAAAACATGGTGCATATTTAAGAGAGAATTAGGTTTTGAAAAGAAAAAAAACACCAATTGAAATCAAGGAAAAAAATCTCTGTGATTGTAAACACATGAGTGGAATAACCATAGAAACTAGTTAGTTGCATTAGCACTAACATCCTGTCAGTTGCCACAATTACAGAGTGAACTTTCAAAGAAATTCATCCTGAATGTGACTCAAATATACCACTGAGGCCTTTCTTACAAGGTTGCTAAAGAGTGCATCCAAGTGACGGGCTCTTAATAGTTTTTAAAGCTGAGGTTATGTCAGAATGAGTGTGTCCGGCTAGGCTATCAAGCATAGCACATAAAACATAATGGCCTGCCTGCAGGAAACTAAATATAGATGGTGTTCTGATTACGTGAAAATTGACATTTCAAAGGAGATTAAGATCAGACCACTAAAACAACACAGCGAAGAGCCGGGAGGCAGAAGCTGAGAGAGAAAGCCACCTTTAGCAACACACGGGCACACGCTCACTTTTTCCAGCTCGGGCTACCGTGAGTGTGTTTGTGTGCGGGAACGTAACTCCGGCGACTAGCTTGGCTAGTCTTAGCCTTCCTTTCACGCGATCGCTAAGTGGTTGACCCTGTGAACCCCGTCTCCTTGGAGCGCACGGAAGTGCTTCCTTCGCTACGGCAGGTGGGACAGATGACATCACCACCAGAGAGGGTCCCATTAATGACGAGCAGGGGGATTGGCTGTTTTTTCCGACATTATTCTGACATTACTCCCACATTATTGTTGTATTAGTAGTGTCATTATTAGGCCAGGTGTGTTTTTACAGTGAGCAAACCCTCTGTCGCTCTGAATAGACACTATGTGGGCCAAGATTGAGATGGGACAGGGCGCCGGATTGCCGAAACGAGAGTCTTCTCACACGCACACGTACCATGAACCTACAAAAGTCAAACTGAGTTCATGCATACAACATCTAAGATACGCCGACATTAAATGTCCATTTATGCATGTACGCCAGTGTTAATTTTTACATAATTTAGTGGTTTAGTCAGTCTTGTGTGTTGACAGAAATATCCTTTATATATAAGATTTAGTTAATGATAATCCACAAAATTAAACGAAATATTCAAACATTTTATTTATTATTTTAAACATGTATCAACATTCAACAAAGTCTAAACCTTATTGACTATCATTGAATAATATGAAATTGTATTCTTTTTAGATTTTCATCAACAGTATGTTTTTACTAAATTGTCTCTTCTTCATTTTGACACGTAATGTGTATAATTTTTTTGGATGAAAATCTCCTTTATATTTAGTCATCCTTTATATATAGTCAATGTCATATTTATTATTTCTTAGTCAAATTTAGTTGATGAAAAAGTGCAAAATTAAACCAAATGTGACCCCAAAACCAATCATAAGGGTCATTTTTTTTAAAATTGAGATTTATACATCATCATGAATAAGCTTTCCATTGACATATGGCTTGTTATGATAGGACAATATTTGGCAACTATTTGAAAATCTGGAATCTGAGGGTGCAAAAAAATTAAAATATTGAGAAAATCGCCTTTAAAATTGTCCAAATGAAGTCCTTAGCAATGCATATCCACTCACAAAAATACTTTTTTGATATATTTATGGTAGGAAATTTACAAAATATCCCCATGAAGCATGATCTTTACTTAAAATCCTAATGATTTTTGGCATAAAAGAAAAATCGATAATTTTGACCCATACAATGTATTCGTTGGCTATTGCTACAAATATACCTGTTTGACTTATGACTGGTTTTGTGGTCCAGGGTCACAAATTTTCAAACTTTTTTAATACTTTTTAGATGTTTCTTCTTCAAAAGACATTTTTAGTGCATTGTTAAGATCTTGCAGTGCTATTTCTTCTCATATTTTATCAACACTATGTTTTCATTATGGTCATGGTGCACATTTTCAGTCTCATCTCTGCTAACAAATATTTTTATAAGTAATTAAATTGACTAAATGAATGCTTGTGTACATTTGTGCAACCAAGAATTATCTTTCAAAACTCCCAAAATGACTTGCGCTCTCATGCGACTCCTGGATCACTGTGAAAGCTATCATGTTCAAGAGAGCATGGGGATCCTGAGACCTCCGGCCAGACATGACGGTCTTCCTCTTTTAAAAGAGCATCGTCATGGAGACGCTTCCGACACCACACAACGTTAAATGGCAGAGTCGCAAGACATATTCGGTTGCACGCACACACGCAACAGCAAATGCGTACAATTAAAGAGTTGTTCTTCATTTCACATCCACCTGGATGTGAGTCTCTGCGAGAAGCTTGCCAATCGATGGACTTAAAGATAAGCGATCAAAAACACAGATACGATCTCTTGCACACACACATCTTCATGTCTGATTATAGTTAAATGGGGTTGTGTTGAGTCTGGTCGCTAACCACACAGATCTGGACTCACCCTAAGGATTTTGGGTAACGGAACACTGCAGATCCACATCTCAATAAGTGTAGAAACAGGTTTCCTCTCTCTCGTCCTCTCATTTCATCCTGTTTCTTTCTTTCAATCTCTCGCTTTTCTCATGCTATAATGCATTTTGCTCTTCATCTTGTTCATTTTCTGTATCATGGCTATTACACAAAAAAAAACATAAATGAGATCTTAACTGAATAGTTTTCACCCATTATCACCCATAATGTCATCTTATACTCACCGTCATGTTATTAAAAAAAAAAAGCATTCCAAGACTTTACTTCTGTGAAACACAAAAGGAAAGATTTTGAACAATGTGGTGTTTTCTCTTTTAAATGCAGTTGGAGCTTTCAAAAATCACTTTAAATGATCCTAAAAATAATGTGTGCTAAAGCCGTATGATAGGATACCAAAATTTAAGTTGTTACTACCTGATAATCTTCACCACGGTGAGCTGAGTTTGAAAACCACTTCAGTCTGATTGGTGAGTGAATCATTCAGGTTTTGCAAACTGGATCAAGTGATTCATTGAAGAGATCTGATTCCTAAAGATTGATTCATTCACAGTGCTATTAGATGGAGATCAAATGGACAAGTTTGCCTAAAGTCAGCATGAAAGGGAAAATCCTCTATTTAATGATGTTATTGTAAATTATTCATCCATTTTATTATTATTATTATTGCCTTGTAATTTTACATCCAGTGAAAAATGAGACTTTTCTTTGGTGATGTATACTGGACTTCTGCGATCATTTAGTCCACTTAAACCTTTTCCTACAATCGACTGCGGGCGCGTATTCAGATGTGCCTCCACCCAATCATCAACCATTTTTGATATTATTTTCAATAAACCATTTAGGATGTATGGCAAAATACAGAACAAAAGATTTGTTGCTCCTTCCCTTACATTGCAACTATAAATCTCCAGCTTCTCAGATTTTTCTCCTAAGTCTACAGTCAAATGTCAGAGACAAATAATCTTTGTCGTGCAATCCACTTTCATTTTAGCTCTGCTCTGTATGTTGTCAAATGACAATCGTTGTTTATTTGTTCATTATCTAATTACATCATAAGGAATTATTGGTGGGGGGGGGGCTTAACCGATTGAGTCTCTTAAACTATGAAAGAGAAATAAAATTTTTCTCTGGTACAGGAACAGACCTTCTGATTCTATCTGTACACACACACACACACACACACACATGCACACATTCCCTCTTTGGTGTCCTCTGATTTTCCAAAACATCTTAGTGAGGGAGAGTGAGAAAGAGAGAGAGAGAGAGGGATCGTCGTAGGGTCTCTGTGGAAATTTTGGTGTGGTAGACAGGCCTGCCCGGTCTGCTCTTTATTTAACAGTGGGAGTAAAGAGAGATGAGCTCTGTGAGTACAGATAAATATAGTGTGAGAACAGGCAGTCTTGCTGGGGAACTCTTCACAACCTAACGCCATCTAACTTTCTCAGACCGAGAGAGATCTAAGCACTTTTCCTCAGTTAAGACTCGGTGAGTGAATTACAAGATGCAGGTCATCAACAACCATCAATACACACGTTCATGTGACCAGATACAGTATAGTTTATACACAAGAGATTGGATTGTACACCAGAGAGAGATAAACCACCTACACATACTGAACTCACACACACACACACACAAACCTGTGGAAACGCAGCAAGTTCTCAGTTAGAGGCTGACCTTCCAGGCACTTTTGGCCGTCGTATGTGCGTGTAAGCCAAGAAAGAAGGACAGAAAGAGACAGAAGTGACACGTGCACGCACATTCAAACATGTCCAGCTGCTCCCTCGGTTGCTATTAGTTTGTAATCGTAATGAGGATGAGAGAGTTGGGGAGAGCGGCTTCAGGGCGAGCCACAGTGGAAAACCTGCAGAAATGATGTCACAGCAATCGCGACCACCGATTGGAGTGGAGATTCCCGACGAGAGCCTATAAAACCGGGAAAGACAACAGCAGGAACCAGCAAAGGCAGAGAACGTGAGAAATTCCAGGAACTGCACGGTGTCCATCTGTCCGTCCCTGTGTGACTGAAACCAAATCAGATTAAGGGTAAGGAGCCTTGGAGAAAGACCAACCTTCATGTTCCTACAGAGCTGTGTGTGTGTGGGGGGGGTTTGGGTGGAAAGGTGAGCAGACAGGTGTATTTAAAGACATTTGTTAGGGGTTGTTGTAGAATAATGCTGGTTAGTTGATAGAGAATCTGCTGTTTGATAAGCAACTGTGAATTTGTTTGAGCTCCAGGGTTACAGATGAATCAGTATCGGAAACATCCTGTTGATGTTGCATTGCTGCAATTGTGACACAGAGGTGTGAAATCATGTTTGATATCAGAGAACCATTGAGAGCGTCTTTGAGAGAGCGAGTGTGTGTGCATGCAGGGTGGGCAATGGGAGATGGCTGGAGTTGTTTATTTTTGGGGACGGAAAATGCTAAAGTTAGCCTATGTTGCTGGACAATGCATTTCCCCAGTCGTGGGGCAGGAGAGGGGCCGCATCTGGTCCTGTGCTCAGTGCGTCAGACCTGAAACACTGAAGACGGGACCCTCTGGGTCAAATAATAAGTGAAAATGCATTATTGGTGCATTTCGGAAAGATACTTCACAATCCTGCCAAAGAGTTTTGAATAATTTCTTGGGAAAAATACTGGCAGGTGTTTAAATTTAGTGAGAAAATTTATATTTGAAATACTGGCAATGAATAAAATAAGGGATTATATGATTCAAGGTCAGAATTTCACATGTAACATCTAGCTTTGTTTTTATTTTTATCTATCTATTGATCTATCTATCTGTCTGTCTATCTATCTGTATATCTATCTATCTATCTATCTATCTATCTATCTATCTATCTATCTATCTATCTATCTATCTATCTATCTGTAACATATTTAGTTTTTTACCACTCAGTGGACTTGGCATTTATTTCATTTGTATGTATACAAATACAATACACACATTTATATATATATATTACTTTCAATATAACATTTTTAAAGTCACAAATTTCATGTTGCAATTCAACACAACTGCCAGCAGACGGCAGTCAAAATGTGGGATCCCGTACATCATCATAATCTGAACAAGGTGGCTTTGGAAATAATAATAAAAAAAAAAAAACATGAAGGTAATGGTGTTCTCTTAAATATAATATTTGCTGTAAAAATGTATCAGCATCATAAAACATTTGCTTAAGTGATGCGAAATGACAGTAACGTGAAGTCCCGCCATGAGGATGTTTTTTTTGCGAGTTTGGTTAAGAGTGTGTTTTGGGGACACACAGGTAGGGGTGCAGGTCAGAGTGTGTGTGTTTGGGCTGAGTTCATGTGTTTGTGTAGAGGGTGTGTGTTATAAGCATTCTCACACTCTCGCGGCTGCCGGACCGCCCAGTCAGAGTGTATTTTCACAGATGGAGTCTGGATGAATGTAAACACCGCCCTGTATCACAGTAATTCAACACGGTGCTGAAGCTGGAGTGTGTGTGTGTGTGTGTATGCTCAATTGACAATGCATTGACTTAAAAACTTGAATCACTGCAATTATGTTGCAAAATATAGTTTATTATGCATTTTTTTCTATACATATACACTATCATTCAAAAGTTGGGAGATTTTTTTGAAAAGAAATGCGAAGATGAATTACATTAATCAAAAGCAAATAGTAAGCACATTTATAATGTTACAAAATATTTCTATTTCAGATAAATGCAGTTATTTAATCAAAGAATCCTAAAAAATAAATGTGTCTTGATTTCTACACAAATATTAAGCTGCTATTTTCAACATTGATAACAATAATATATGTTTCTTGAGCATCAATAATATTAGAATGATTTCTGAAGGATCATGTGACTTTAAAGAGTAATGATGCTGAAAATTCAGCTTTGATCACAGGAATGAATTACATGTTAAAATAGAACTGTTCATTTAAATTGTAAAAATATTTCATGATATCAGTACTTTACTGTATTTTTGATAGCACTTTATTTTTCAGTCCTGTACATACTTATTACAGAAATTCTAATAAATGGGTAATAACTAGGTACTAACCCTGAATCTACACCTAAACCTAACCTTAACCCATGTAGTTATTTTAATAGGCAAGTACACTGTGAGTATATGTAAGTACACGTACTGTAAAATAAAATGCAACCATATTTTTGATTAAATCAACCTTGGTGAGCCTAAGAGACTTCTTTACAACATTAAAAAAATCTGACCTACCCCAAACATTTTATCGGTAGTGTACATGTACTGTATATAATTGTCAGTAATCACAATGTTGATATTGCATTGTAGATGCCAAGCTGTGGATGTGTGCTGCTCTCTGGTCTGCTGACACTGACCTTGTTCCACTGCAGTGTGGAAAGTCATCACATACCCCAAGAAAGACAAGAGGTAAGTCCAGGTCTCGCTCACTTATATAGTACTTACATAGCTTACGCTATGTATATGTATATATATATATATATACATAAGGGAGAGAGAGAGAGAGAGAGAGATGTTTTGTGAGACAACTTCACTCTTGCCTGTCTTCAGACAACACACACAACATGATGAGATTAACTGGTACAAGTGACAGATGATAAACTGTCATCAGTCTGGGTGCTCTATAAATACAGTGGGGTTTCCCCTAGAAAGCCACCACAGGAGATTACCATTGCTGTCTCCTTATGAACATGAGCTACCTGTCTGCCAGTCTGAGAAGTGACCCACTGGGTCACCCAGTCTGCCTGTTTCTCAATGACATATGACATTATGACAGAAGGAACCAACTTGCATCTTAAAGGTTTTGAGTGGATCTCTAAGGTGTTTGCCACCTTAGAATTGTGTTAAATGAATTGTCCTTCAGGGAAAAGGACATTTTAGTTAAGACTGATTTTACTGACAATTTTGAAAACTGAATATCACCATGCATTTTCACCTCTTTTTGATCTAGTATGTGGAATCATCTCTCGTGGAGGGCCGCAGTGTCCAGCAAGGCCAAACCGAGCAAAAGACTTCAGGGGCCGTGAGCACTAAACACCTCCTGCATGACCAGCTGGTCAGACTGGAGAACGATGTCATCGAGACCAAGAGGAAACGGAGCTTCCCCGGATCCAACACGCCTCTTGACCGCCTGTCAATCAGCACCATGGATCCCAAAAGCAACAAGCAGAGGTAGAGGACAAGAGAATGAGGAAACACTTTTTTTTAGTTTGGAAAAAGAAGTCGAATACATTTATAAGAGGAATAAATAATAAAATATTATTATTAAATTCAAAGGAATTTTATTTCATTTTCGAATGCATTTGTAAACTGACACCTTGTAACAATAGTTGCTTTTTATGTTATTGTCTCAATTAACGAAATCATTAGCACTGTGAGTTTTAGTGACTTTAAGTCTTATTATTGTCTACAAAACACAATTTAGATTTTTTGCTGTGATCCCGAACAGATGATGAAACATAAGTAGCTTTGATTGGCCATGACTCAAACACATACAGTTTTTATTGGCTGAAGACTGTCATTCACAGCATGATAGTTTTGTGTGAGTGTGTTTGTGTTTTAACAGTTCACTAAGTGAAATTAATGTTTTGTCTGTAGCCCACAGTTAAAGTTACTTCTATTTCTTGGGTGGAGTTACCGTGGTGTGGATTGAGGTTTTGACATAATAAGTGTCTGATACTGGCTTACGGGAACGGACAATCCAACTGTGACTGTAGCATCGGACTTCCAGTCAATGATCAAAACTGTTTTATCTCTGTGAATGATTTGATCTTCCTGCCGGACGGAACACGCAGTGTAACTCAGCATGGCCTGAGGCTCTGACAAGGCTCTATCTAAATGATCCTCAGCACTTGATAAGATCAGGACAGAAGCCAAGAACAGCAGCAAAAGCATCACACCATGCATTATCAAATCTCAACACCTGAATCCATCTCTCATGAGCCTGATAAACACATGATGAAAGCTCACAAAGCCCTCCATAATGTGACTCCTCCATGGATCCTCGGAAAAGATGGATTCTGTTACTAGACTGACATTTTCTAAAGAAAGTGTGAGATCATACAGTATGATTCCATTTTCCGGGAAAATCATAATCATAATCATTTTCCAGCAATCATAAGCTATCATTGAGATTATATCCATTGGGCAAACATAGACTGACCCTGTGAGCAAAAGTAATAAGCTATTACTAATAGTGCAGGAAAAGTAGCTTACGACTTACTGAAAACATTGTACTCGGTGTTTTTTAAAATAGTAAGTGAAACAGTAGAATGCTACGCCTTATCGTTTCATCATTGTGTAAAAATTTCCAACTTTTTATTTTTATACCAATCATCAGTCTGATGAAATAATGATGAAAAAAGATGTTAAAAGCATAATTATGACATGACTTAATAGGGGGAATATGATTTTACCAATACCAAGTACAATGGTAATCACCCAATCAGATTTGAGTAAAAGTTTACAGTTTTTGTCAAATTTAGGCTTACAACAAAGGTTAGCTACTTCAACACACCTTTCATTCCACTGTGATTTTTAAAGATAAGTTATAGATAGGGTTAGGATTAGGGGTAGGGATAGTGTTAGGACTATGTTTTCAGACAGAAATGTTGTTCTAGGATCATACTTGGCAAAACCACAGTGACCGACTTGGTGGTTTATGTCATATGACTGAATATGTCATAGTTATGATTTACCAAAGTATGTTTTTAAATATTAATTTAATTATTAACGTAATTTTGAACACATCCATTGATTATGACACTCCTCTTAGCTTCATTTCTAAAGGCTGACATATCTTTTCACTCGGTAGTATGTGAAGAAAACGGGAATAAATTCACGAATGTGAGTGACCGACTAGGCAGTAATCTGAAGGATTTTCTGGTTTCTTTTTGTTATGTCTGCAGGAAGGTGGTTGAGTTGCCGCGGCGACGAGTCAGCGTTCCGATCGACCGGATTGGCGTGGGTCGTCTTCCCAACAGCCGAGGATAGATACGATTTTGACCACACCCCAACAAACAAGTGCGTATCATCAACCATAGGCTGCGTCAGAAATCCCATACTCTCTTGAGTAGGTACTTTATTTGAACACATAATTACTTAACGGGCGCTAAAAAAGTATGTTCTAAATAGTATGAATGTCATTCGGACTTACAACATTCGCCATGTTGTCATTATCATGTGACCTACAACGACAGTTAAAGGGTTAGTTCACCTAAAAAGGAAAATTCTCACTCACAAGTCGTTCCACTTCCACTTCATCTTCGGAACACAAATTAAGATATTTGATGAAATCCGAGAGGTATATGACTCGCCCATAGACAGCTATTTAACCACCACTTTCAAGGTCCAGAAAGATACTAAAGATATCGTTGTGACTGCAGTGGTTCAACCTTAATGTAATGAAGCAAAAACAAAACACACACACACACACATATGTATACAGTGTATATATATATAAGTTATATAATACATATAAGTTGTTATTTTTGTTTACATCCAGAGCTTCCAGGTTCTACGTTAGAACGGCATCTCAGTATTGGCCGACGCTTTTCAAGCGAGCAGCACGACGCATGCGGAGACAGCCAATACTGAGCCAGCGTTCTGATATCTTAATACATATCTTAGTAAATAATAAATCTCTTAATTTGTGTTCCAAAGATGAACAAAGGTTTTACAGGTGTGGAACGACAGAATTTCCATCCTTTAAGTATCTATCGTATACTTTTTGTACTCTTTTATGAGAACTGTGAATTTGGACTCATTTCTTTTGTTTTTCGCCTACTATATATTAGAGAAGTTTGCGATTTCAGATGCAGCCATAGTCTCATTTAATCTCATTGACTGTATTGCAAAATGAAATATCATTATACTGCAAAAATTTCGATTGTAAACATAACAATATATATTTTGTTTGTTCTTTGTTCCACAGAGGGGAATTTCGCAGGTAGATGAAATGCATGATAAGCACACCAGCCGACACAACTCACTAACCACTGAAAGATCTCCGCGTTCTCAGAGCACTTTTAATCATCGCTTCTCCAGAGCTGTTCTTTCTCATTGATTACTGACTTAAACTTTCAATGTCTGATCAAACTGTTTATTTCCAGTTCGGATCCATCCATTTATGATGTCAGATGCAATAGCCAATCAGAGAGGAATCTGCTCATAGCTTCCATTGCACATTTCAATATTTACTCCAGTGCCTCACGACTTCTCGCTTGCTGTAATGTACTGTACACAATTATTGTCATTTTCTCAATTTGACTGAAGGCTGTTCAGCCTTGACAATAAAACAGATGAAATTCTACACTCGTCTCTCTCTCTATAATTGTACAGTTACAGCATAAAGACCACTGTGATGCTTATTAATGAACATGTATGAATGTTAAATATTATAACTGTTGACAGTTTGGTTACCCTGGGAAGTTTTGTAAGTGTAGACACTTATTGTAAAAGTAAATATTTACTTAAGGAAAAGAAGGGGACAATGTAGTCCATAAACACATCTGTGGGTAACAAGTTGACAAAATTACAAGAACAATCAACAGCTTGACAAATAATAAAGCTTACACACTGAACATTAGATAAATATAGCAAGTAAAGCATCACGTTTCTTGGAACATTTATTTCACCAACATATGCAAATACAAGAATAAAATCAGTGCATTTCATATAGAAATGTATATTAGCTTTTAGGAGTGCTTATAAAAGTATAACATTTGAAAGGTGTTGTTAGATATTGCATATGGTGTATGAAACTATGCATTTCATCAGGTGTAAATGATTTATGTTGATATAGATATAAAGGTGTATATTTAATTGTTGCTTATGTACACTGTCATTCAAAAGTTTGTAGTTGGTAAAATTTTTTAAAAAGAATTTTTGCTCCCCAAGGGTGCATTTATTTGATAAAAATACAGTCAAACCTATTACCAGTCTTCACTGTCACATGATCCTTCCATAAATCATTCTAATATGTTGATTTGCTGCTCAAACTTTTGAACAGTAGTGTAATATAAAATGCTATCTTGATAGACTAAAGACCTTAACCAGTACTGAAGGACAATATTCTTTTAAGACAATGTAAAGTGTTTTAAATATATATATATATATATATATATATATATATACACACACATTTGTGACCGGATGAAAGAATTGGCAAAACTGGGTGTAATTGTTGCTCACATTAACAAGCAGAGAAAAGTTATTTAGTTACAATTGGTGAGAATGGCAAAATAAGATGACAGAAAGGAGAGTTGTCCAGGTCCACTGCTGTTTTCCTACACACTCACCACCAGCGTTCCACATCCATGTGCCTGTGTAGCCAGTGAACGTAGTTTGCCACACGGGTGTACACCCCATATACCCTCTGACTGCCACATTCCTCTGGTCCGCCCCAGGACACCAGTCCCTGCGCCACCCATCTGCTACTGCGGGCATCCTGGATGACAAAGGCTCCCCCACTGTCCCCCATACAGGTGTCCCGACCACCCTCGTAAAAGCCAGCGCAGAACATATTGCTGGTGATATTGTAGTTGACAGAGCGTGACTCATAGCTAGCTTTGCATTCGTCTTGCGGCACAACCGGAAGCTTCACATACTGGAGCAGTTCGGAAAGGGCAGCAGAATCAGAGCTCAAGCCACTGTTGGAAGCAGAAGCGTTAGCCGCGTTGATGCCCCAACCGGCTACGATACCCAATGTGTTGGGTAGAGGCATCAGGGCATGACCTTCTACACCAGGCTTTGGTAGACAGACGGGTCGTACTAATGCAGACAGCACCACCTCCTGGCTGAGCTTAACCAGAGCAATGTCATTATTATAGTTTTGAGGATCAAACTGAGGATGGAGAATGATTCTCTCTACAGACCGATTAGTGGCCAAGTGCTTATCCCGTACATCCGTGAGGCCCAAGTGCACTTGGATGTGTTCAGGAGTGACAGGGACGATGGAAAGATCAAGGCGATAAGATCTGAGCACGTGAGCGGCCGTGACAACCCAGGTTGGGGAGAGGAGAGCGCCACTGCCAAACCAACGAACTTCAGGGACACGGGACACATCTCGTACTGAGAGCAAAGCCTGCCAGGGAAAAGACCAGGAGATGCTGTTCTCCCACCAACAATTCGCTTCTGCTGGGCTGGGAAGAGCTGTGACTGCTCACCACATTCTTAAATGAAAACATGTGCAAGTTAAAATAGATATGCATATAGCAATACAAAACATAGATGCACTTTTTAGACACAAATACAAGTAACTAAACACAGAGAAACCCAAAACAGGGCTCTAGACCATTGGCTTCTAAAATTAAACATTTAATACACAAATTGCTTTGTAGTTGACAAAGTGTACAGGCACTGGCGGTATGGTTAAGCATGGATAAAAGCAGGGACCTGTGATAACCCCCCTAAGGGATAACCCCCCACCCCACCTACCCACCAAAACCAAGGTATGGCAATATCATTAATTTTCTTAAGGAAAATTCTGAATAATTAATGTAAAAATATAATTGAAGAAATGAGTCTGATCAAGTGGAATATCAGAAGGGTAAGTCCTGACTTGACAAAGGAGGAGCTGGGGATGGAGGAGGGTAAGTACACAAGTCAACAAAATATATATCTTTGTTCTAGTGGTTTTGGGGTATTTTAATTTACATATTGTGCCTTTAAAAATAATCTGTTCAAAAGGGTTATTTGTTTGTGAATTGGACAATATGCCCTGCACTGTGCTTGTTCGTTGTTGCATGCAGAAAATGTTGAATCCCTAAAGAACTAATGAGTAGATTCTAATTTATCACAGCTAATCTTGTTTTTTGTTCGCAATTACAACAAAGTTTGTCGCCGTCCTGTGCCCTGCAAAATCTTTAACAATTCCGAAGCATTAAATTTGAAGTTGGAGTCTTACCAAGGTGAGTGCTTGCTAGTGGCGTAGGAAGTTGAGATTCAGGATTGGTATTCAAGGTTCTTTCAAAATCTACTATCATGAATACACAAACCACAGTAACATATAGGCCAACTCTAGTCACATAAGTTAGTACTGAGTTACCATGCCAAAACTGTAAAACTGCATATGCATATATATATAAAACAATTAAACAAACACCTTACCTGGTAGACATGAGGGCAGTGGTGTCCCGTCCTCACTCACCCATTGCCCACTCTCATGACAACTAAAAGTGTCTGTAAGGCCAGTAAGAGTCAAATACACAGTGACATTTAATATGAATTGACTTTAAAGCATCAATGACTGGCAGAGAAATACTCACTGTTGACCTTGACAGAGTCTCTGCAGCTGTACTGGATTCTGGATCCAAACAAAGTACTGTTTTCAGAGCTCTCAAAAACAACCTCACCCAGAACTACATCTACTGGACCACAGTCAACCACTAAAGAAGAGATAATAGGAGAGAAAACAAGTTAGATAGTAATAATTGCCAGATTACTTAGATGAAGACTTTGGGTTGATTCATATTTTGATTAGATTCATTTTCTTTTCTCTCATTCCTTCTATTACGCAAATTGAATAAAGAGATTCTTCAGAAATCTTCAGAAAAAGTACACTATCAGAATATTTATTTTTTTATAATATAATTATTATTATTACATTTTACTCAAATTTAACTGAAAAAACTGACAGGATACATGTAGTGTATTATTTGTTTGATGGATTAGATGGGAGGAATTAATTGAGCAGGATGAGTTGAAAACTGTATGACACATTATGTTAGGAAAGAATCTTAAATTATTGAATAATGACAGGAATTCTTACATATAATTGGTGGATTTTGTAGAAGGACATGCCATGATTATCGTGAGAGGATTCTTGATGGAAGGGATTAAAAGGGTTAGTTCACCCAAAAATGAAAATTCTGCCAAAACTCACCCTCATGTCCTTCCAAATCATAAGACTTTCTTTCATCTTCAAAACACAAATGATTATTTTGTAAAGAAATCTGAGAGACTTCTGTCCCTCCATTGACAGTCTACTCATCTACCGTGGTCGCTTTAATAAGTTCATAAAGAGATTGTAAAATATAATGTAATAATATGATAAGAACAAACCACATTCTTGCTGAAGCTCAAACATACTGTGAAACACAAGAATGAACCTCACTGGTTCTCACATGTCAAGCGAACATGCTTGAGCGTCCGTTTACATCAACTGATGTGTGAGCTGATGAATTTTTATATGTGAATAAAAGCCTAAATTTAATCTGTTCATTCATATGTAGTATTTTTAATTTCTCTTTATAAACTTTTTAAATCATCAAAGTAGTAGTTGCGTGGACTGTCAATGGAGGGACAGAAATCTCTCAGATTTCATCTAAAATAGTCTTACGGGTTTGGAACAACATGAGGGTGAGTAATAAATGAAAGAATATTCATTTTTGGGTGAAGTAACCATTTAATTTGGTGGAGAAAAAAAATAACCATTTAAATAGTGAAGATCACACTCATACCAAACATTAAGTCTTCACTCTTCCACATGGGTTGTCCGTTCCCAACAGGTGAGGCAGTTTTGCAGTCAGTCCTGTCTGAAAGTCTAAGTGCATTTATGTACTTCTGTCTCTAAATGAACCTAAGAGTAAAAGTAATGTGTACTATTGACGGATTTATATAGCACGTACTAATATATATATATATATATATATATATATATATATATATATATATATATATATACACATGCTCACTGGTTTATTTCAGCTCAGAGGCACTGGTTATGAAACAACATTAATGACCAGTAGATGGAGACATTCTATGATACTTAAACTCAGTGTGGCCTTCATAACTACACCACTTTCCATGTCAGGACAACAAAACAAGACTTGAGCATGGAGGTTGGAAATGTAAAATGTAAATGTAATTGTAAAATGTCAAAACATTTATTTATTAAACTAATTTCCTTTTTAAATGCATTTTTTTCATACTCTTCAATTGAGAGTTTATTGTAGTTTTAGTTTGTTTTTCACAGACACAAATTAAGCCTAGTTCAGGATTAGACTTAAATTGGGAACTGGGAAACCTAGAACAAATACAGAGATTTAAGAATGCATCTTTGTCAGGAGATACTTTCGTATTTTAATTTATTTTAAATGTATTCCTTTGATGGCGAAGCGGAATTTTCAGCATCGTTACTCCAGTGCTCGCTGTCACATGATCCTTCAGAAATAGTTTGTAGTGGACAGTGATAGGCTACCAGCCAGTCCCATAAAGTTTTAACTCAGTATCTGAAATTGGTTAAAATGCTTGGTAGGGAACGACTCCTCCTTTGGAATTCCTTCTCTGGTGGCAGCAAGTAGAAGTAGAATAAGAAAAGACAGAAAGAGCAAGTGAGAAAAAGGACAGGAAGAAAACAGAATTACAGAGTCTCTGTTAAAAGACTTACTTTTACACAATGGGAAATCACTGCTCCATTTCCCATCTCTCTGACACTCAATCTGATAATGCTCAAACTCTTTATCACCCTGTAAGAGAATGTGAGTGTGAAGTAAAACAGTACTGATTTGCGTCAATTAGCTTGCAACAGTCACTGTCTTTATCAGCACGAGTGAAATGTGTCCTTTGCCTGACCTGTTTCAGAGAGTATCCAGGGTCACAGGTCAAGGTAATGTGATCTGTGAAGATATAATTAGACTGCAGAGGCTCCAGATGTCCATTAAGGGGCGCCACTGGAGGAGAGCATTCAGAACCTGGAGATAACAATATTTTCACAACATGCACAAAAAAGGATCATTATATATGAAATTAATTTTAGCAATAATATGTAGCATCGGTCAGTCTCTGTGACCTGTGGAGGTGTATGTGAGTTTCCAGCCGAGATTCTCTCCAGAGTTGTCACTGTGGAACAGGATGCTGACCAAGTTATTTCCTGTCTGGATCTTCCCTGGTGACTGCTCACCACAAAATGGGCCAAACTCCTTTTCTCCTGCATGAATCTATAGATAAAGCACCACTGACATCATGATTTTTTTTCTTTTAAACCAAATCTATCTAAATTTATCATAATATTTCATTATTATAATTAGTGACACACCAAAAGGAATTTTTTACCAAAACATTGAAACAAAATTAAAGTTTTTATTTAGCCGAAAATTATACATAAAATAAAGTTCATTTCATAATCTATTATTTAATCATATTTATTGTAAGACAGTTATTTTATCAACTAAACTAAATCGTTATATTAAAATACATTAATTACAAGCTATCTGTAATAATTCAATCTAATTGGTCAAATGCAACATTCTGCGGTCACAAATTTTTGCACAATGATGGCTAAACTGTGTTGTAAATTAAAGGGGTCATGACGTCGATTTTTTATTATTATTTTAATATGTTCCTTCAGGTTCACTTATAATGATAATTAAGCTTTTGTACACAAAAAACAAATGTATATTTTCAACCTTCATTCTGACAATTTTGTCTGAAATTATCCATTTTTACGGGGCGGCTCCATTAAGACTTGTCAGTCAACGGCCACTTTTATGATTTGCTAACATCGGTGCATATGAAACATAGGAAACTCGCGATTGCACGTGGATAAGTGCATCTATTGTCTTCCAATTTTAAACATTTGTCAACAAAAATTTCTTTGCGAACTCTCCAGTTACACTGTGCCTCATTTACAAAACAAAATGCGCTGTAAAAACATATAATCCTCCAATGCGATCTATCATGCCATTAAAAATAAATAATTCCTGATACTGGGATCCTTCTGAAGTCATACAGAAATGAGCAAAAGAGCTGTTTAAACTGGATGCGTCAAAGCAAACGTCCGTACTGTACATGCACTGATTTTTGCAGTAATTAGTTTATCCACAAGGTGGCACTGTGCCCTAGGGGTATCGATTCACAAGGTAGTCAAAGGAAAACTGCATAAACAGGAACAGCCTGGAACGCATGCAAGCTACAGTGACAATAGAGGCTTACATAGACAAGAGATTGTAAGAGGTTAGAAAGTACCCTCATTTGTACAACTCTTGCATGAAAGAATACAAAGATTTTTGCATGGGTTGTAACTCGTGGTGAGAGATCCGAACCGCGTATACTTTGCGCTTTGACAGTACACGTACACTAGCGTACGCATTAAAAAAAAAAAAACAGTGGTGGACAATAACAAAGTATTTTTGCTTTGTTACTGTAGTTAAGTACATTTTTCAAGTATCTATACTTTACTCTAGTATTTTTTGTTTTGAGCAACTTTTACTTTTACTTCCCTACATTCCAAAGCATAAGATCATACTTTTTACTCTACTACATTTCATAAAACATATCGTTACTCATTATTTTAAAATGAAGAAATCGTCACATGATCAGACACGCAAAAACTGTGTCCGATTCGTGCACAAACTGATTCTTTCTGATTCTTTTCAATTCTTTTCATCCTGTTCAATCAGTCACACAATTCATTTGCCAATTGGACTGATTGTATTGCAGCTGTTCTCGAGTCTGATTCTCCAGTGAACTGAATTTACAAATCTGACTGAAAATTAGCCAAGAACTGAGGGATCCTCTGAGTGCGCACGACTGGTGACGGAAAGTAAGTGCAACTCCAACACAAATTAAAATAACGCATGTACGCTCATCTTCCCAGCTGCTGCAGAAATTTCTTAAAATTTTATGTACTTACTAATGTAATTATATGTTTTATCTTTTTTTATTGTTTGTCAACACACATTACATGTTATGTATCTGCATCCACTAATCTTCTATTAACACTGACTAGTGCTGGCTATTTGACAATTCATAATCATTCATAATTATTTTGAGCAATAGGATTATATAAAATGTATAATATCAAATTAAATTATATAAGTGGCCTAAAAAATTACAAAGTAAACATTCAGAAACCAATACTTTTTTACTTCACTCAAGTAAAATTGAAAATGAGCTCTAAATACTTTCACTTGAGTAATATTGTGTTATATGTATCTGTACTTTTACTCAAGTACTTGATTTGTGTACTTCGTCCACCACTGAAAAAAACTAAGTATACCCAGGGCCTTTAGTGACTGAATGCCAGTGGGCGGGGCCAAAGGAGCGATGAACTATTCGTCGATTGTTTTATATGCAAAAATATTTGCCTGAGTGACATCACAGATCCCCCAAAATATCAAAATGAGCCGTTTTTGGAGCTTGATTAAATAAATGCTTTGCTTATAATGAGGACGTTTTAATCTATGAAACTTTCAGGGTGATACAAAGACCTCTTATATGTCAAAAGATCAAGGCAAATTTGACTTCTCATGTCATGACCCCGTTTAAAAAATGTCCTCACTTTAATAAAGTCGTAGGGACAGGTGACTTCAGGGTGGTCTTCGATGTCAAAGGTGTCATCAAACTCCAGAGTGATTTGAAAACCCTCCTCCAGCTCAATGCGGTACGTGCAGTCAGAGCTTTTGGGGTACGGTTTAGGAAAATCAGCACTGACAATCTCTCCGGAGCGCTCCGTATACACACTTTCATTACACTCCACTGCAATGATTACAAACACAAATATAAAGGATTTCAGTATCATTCAGCGTTCAAAATACAACAACCAAATAATGTAGACTAATGTAAATCTCCTTTCAACTCTAAATAGTTTTTCTACTCTAAATCAGCTGCTAAAAATCCCTTAGAATTAAATATGACTTGTTTGCATGGAACCACGTGGAAGCTGCAATGCTTTCTAATCGGGTTTTTGAAGTTCACAAGTTTATCCACATTTCACTGACTATCACAATGTAAATATTTAGTCGTTGGTGCTTAGCTACAATCAGCTGAGGAGGGAGCAAAGGTTAGACATAAAACAGACCCACTCCAACACGCACACTACAGCAACATAAATCATGATAAAATTGCTAAATTGTATCCAAACCATTATATAAATATGTGTACATATGTAATTAGTTAACTTACACAATGTAGTCTCAAATGAACCTGCTGCAAGGTTTCTCCTAAAGCACTGCTTTATAATTAGGAATTCCAGCAACTAATCCTGGATAATCCAACGGTACAAGATTTATTACAAAAATCTATGCAATTTAAAGCAAATGTTTGACAAGAGCCCACCTACACAGTTACATTGCACTTTGTTTTCAGTCTCGTAATCATGCATAAATAAAGAAGAATGTGTTTGAACTGATGTTAAAACTCAGGACATTCCTAGAAAAAAGGGGTTATATGGGGTTCTTGACTGAATTTTAATAGTTTTATGCCAAAAAGGTACTTTATTAGGGAGAAATGTCGTTGTATTGCATAATACTTTCATGTTAAACAGGTTTTTTCAATTTTCTTCTAATGATAAAGTATGATTTCTAGATGTGTAGTTAATAAAAATGTGAATGTGAAAATATATGAATTAATCAAAAATAAATCCATATGATCCCATTATGGGAACCCCTAAAAGGTTCTATATATTAAGTGCCTGACAGAACCCTTTAAGGTTCTATATAGAACCTTTAAGTCAATTCCAAAGAGTCTTGATCGCCCACAGGTGGTTGGTCCCAGTATAACCCCGCACTCTCCAAGTAATTTAATGGGACGCGAGACAAACTAAACAATTAAATTACACTTTAGTCATTAGGTTTTTGCCATTTGATGTAGTGTGTATCATGGTGACGTTCAATTGTTCGTGGTTTTAGTTAGTTATTTGATGCTATAAAAATGTGGGTGTGTGATTGACTGTGATTGGAGCTTTACCTTTACTTTCTACATGTCCATAACTGTTTATTTCACACTGACATAATAAGTTCAACAATAAACTGTACTAAACGATTCTGCATGAGTTTGAGCGGGGCTTTGATAGCGCACGGCTCCACTTCACTTCTGTGCACACGAATCAGCACAAGAAGTCAGCGCCACATTAGGACATTGGTGGCTTCACTTTTCTACAATGGAAGAGAGTGGAGGTGCGTTGTCCATATTTTTTCACACTCTATGGTGTATATAGCAAGTGTGGACTCAAAATTTAACATTGAGACACAGTCGTATACACACACACACACACACACACATACAAAAGGAATGATCTTTGTAGTTGTGACATGAACTTAACTGACTAATCAACATTTTCAGGGGTATTAGAAGACTTAAAGGATTTTCCTAATCAAGCCGCATATAAATAATGTTTTAACTCCCACCTTTTGGCACCAAAAAGAACTGGGTCAAACTTGTGAAATTCTTGTGAAGAGATGTAAAAATGGCAATGTCTTTTGGCATTGGCCCTTTATGTTATGGAGCTCCAGGTTGACTTGTATTACAACATGTATTGAACATGCATGTTTGTTATATTGTAGGAAACCCCAACTGTAATGAAACAAAAAGGGGTTTTGTGAGATTTAGAAAGTGACATCACAGTGATCCCAAAAGGCTACCTTTGCAAGTTCTGTTGTCAGAATGAAGCAAGAACCCATAACGACAGGAACAGTAGAAGCCACCGATGTAGTTATGACAGAAATGATCACAGACAAGATCTTCATCATTTCGGTCTCTACATTCATCTACATCTGCGGAAAGAAGAAGAGAGAACAGAATAAAGAGGTTGAAATAACGTGCATGTTTTTCTACTCTAAACACTCACCAACCGCACTAAAGTGAGCCTCAAAGCCCGAGTATCGCTCCTCATTGGAAAAGTCTGAACGGAATGCCACACTGAGCACACTCCCTGGGGACGTGATGACATCTGCAGCGGGGACCTGTTCTGTGTCTGTGTTCTCTCTCCCACAAAACACTGCCAGCTCCTCAGTGTCTGAATACACCTGTGTGAACAAACACGACAACAATTACATTCAATCAATTGGTACACTTCCATTCACAAGTTTGGGGCCAGTAACATTTTTTGAAAGAAATGACTTTTACTCTGCAAGGACACATTAAATTGATCAAACGTTACATCTGAAGAGTATTTTAGACTACCAAAATGATTACTTTGAATGTTAATGTCATTTAAACAGCAATTGGTGATTCTCTGACTCTGACAGTCTGAAAAAGCGGAGTTAAGTTTCATCAACATTTTAATACTTTTAAGAGGGATTATAAAAATGTTGTTATTTTTATGTAGTACTGTCCTGAACAAGACAAAAGGACTGAATTTATAAAACAAATTGCCCAACTGTCAACCCAACTTAACTGTCCTGTCATGACCTGGGCTGCGTTTCCCAAAAGCATCGTAAGCCTAAGTTGATCGTAAAAACGATCGTACGACTGATCTTAATATTATGGTCTGTTTCCCAAAAGCATCGTAGCTTAAGTAGCACTTGAAAATCTTCGTAGAACTACGAGTGCTCTGGAGTAATCGTACATCCCCGAGTGCATCGTAAGACGACAGATTTATGAGGACACCTGCAGGACAACCGGCAGATTACACTTTTATCTAGATTTAACACACTGCAACGTGAGTGATATAATAATGTTTTGATTGTACTTTATTGTACACTTTATTGTACTCGTTTTTTGTTCACATGAATTTATAAATGAAATAATTAAAAAGGGAAGAAAAAGATAGAAATACATATCTAAATTAAATGAATGAGCAAAAAAAATCATAAAAGAAGTCTTCAAAGACTGGGCAAAATAGGGATGAATTCAAAACAATCTGTCAATGACTTGCTGACGTGCACGAAAACTAATCCAAAACAGATGACAATTATTAGGTTAAATGTTCACAATGCGATTCCATATAAGGTTATATTTCAGCACTTCGCGAATGGACTGCGACTCTTAAGTAGCACGTTCATGTTAAGTGCATTTTTGGGAAACGCTCGTGGAATTTCTGTGAGCGTTCATAACCTTGCTCGTAGAAAGAGCTCTTAAGAGCTAAGATACATCGTTATCGGGAAACCCGGCCCTGGATGATCCACCATCATTTGTGAGTCATTTTATAATTCACTCGTCACTGCAACTTTTTCTCACAATTAGTTTTTTCCCCTCACAATTGTGAGTTTGCGGAGTTTCACAATTCTGACTTCTTTTTCTCAGAATTGCGAGATTTAAACTCACAATTGCAAGTTATAAAGTCAGAATATTGCGAGTTTATATCTCACAATTTTGACTTTTCTCAATATTGCGAGTTTACATCTCATAATTCTGACTTTTCTCAATATTGCGAGTTTATATCTCACAATTTTGACTTTTCTCAATATTGTGAGTTTATATCTTACAATTATGACTTTTCTCAACATTACAAGTTTATATCTCACAATTCTGACTTTTCTCAATATTACGACTTTATATCTCACAATTTTGACTTTTCTCAATATTGTGAGTTTATATCTCACAATATTGTGAGTTTATATCTCATATTTTTGACTTTTCTCAATATTGCGAGTTTATGTCTCACAATTTTGACTTTTCTCAATATTGCGAGTTTATATCTGATAATTCTGACTTTTCTCAATATTGCGAGTTTATATCTCACAATTTTGACTTTTCTCAATATTGCGAGTTTATATCTCACAATTTTGACTTTTCTCAATATTGCGAGTTTATATCTCACAATTTTGACTTTTCTCAATATAGTAAGTTTATATCTGATAATTCTGACTTTTCTCAATATTGCGAGTTTATATCTCACAATTTTGACTTTTCTCAATATTATGAATTTATATCTCACAATATTGACTTTTCTCAATATTGTGAGTTTATATCTCATAATTCTGACTTTTCTCAATATTGCGAGTTTATATCTCACAATTTTGACTTTTCTCAATATTACGACTTTATATCTCACAATTTTGACTTTTCTCAATATTGTGAGTTTATATCTCACAATATTGTGAGTTTATATCTCATATTTTTGACTTTTCTCAATATTGCGAGTTTATATCTCACAATTTTGACTTTTCTCAATATTGCGAGTTTATATCTCACAATTTTGACTTTTCTCAATATTGCGAGTTTATATCTCATAATTCTGACTTTTCTCAATATTGCGAGTTTATATCTCACAATTTTGACTTTTCTCAATATTGTGAGTTTATATCTTACAATTATGACTTTTCTCAATATTACAAGTTTATATCTCACAATTCTGACTTTTCTCAATATTACGACTTTATATCTCACAATTTTGACTTTTCTCAATATTGTGAGTTTATATCTCACAATATTGTGAGTTTATATCTCATATTTTTGACTTTTCTCAATATTGTGAGTTTATATCTCACAATATTGTGAGTTTATATCTCATATTTTTGACTTTTCTCAATATTGCGAGTTTATATCTCACAATTTTGACTTTTCTCAATATTGCGAGTTTATATCTCACAATTTTGACTTTTCTCAATATTGCGAGTTTATATCTCACAATTTTGACTTTTCTCAATATTGCGAGTTTATATCTGATAATTCTGACTTTTCTCAATATTGCGAGTTTATATCTCACAATTTTGACTTTTCTCAATATTGCGAGTTTATATCTCACAATTTTGACTTTTCTCAATATAGTAAGTTTATATCTGATAATTCTGACTTTTCTCAATATTGCGAGTTTATATCTCACAATTTTGACTTTTCTCAATATTGTGAGTTTATATCTTACAATTATGACTTTTCTCAATATTACAAGTTTATATCTCACAATTCTGACTTTTATCAATATTGTGAGTTTATATCTTACAATTATGACTTTTCTCAATATTACAAGTTTATATCTCACAATTCTGACTTTTCTCAATATTACGACTTTATATCTCACAATATTGTGAGTTTATATCTCACAATATTGTGAGTTTATATCTCATATTTTTTACTTTTCTCAATATTGAGAGTTTATATCTCACAATTTTGACTTTTCTCAATATAGTAAGTTTATATCTGATAATTCTGACTTTTCTCAATATTGCGAGTTTATATCTCATATTTTTGATTTTTCTCAATATTGTGAGTTTATATCTCATATTGTTGACTTTTCTCAATATTGCAAGTTTATATCTCATAATTCTGACTTTATAACTCGCAATTGCAACTTTATTTCACACAATTCTGAGGGAAAAAGTCAGAATTCTGAAATAAAAACTTGCAATTACCTTTTTTGTGTTTGTTCCACACTTATTAGCATTCCAAAGTATTCTAAGGTATTGAGATTAAGTTACTAAACTTGAGTAATGTAACGAAATACGTAACAAATTACTTTTTAAAGCATGTATTTTGTAATCTGTGGTGAAATACATTTTAAAAGTAACCTACCCAGCCCTGGTAACAAATGATTTTTATTTCAAATAAATGCAGTTCTTTTGCACTTTCTATTCATCAAAGAATCCTGAAAAAAATGAATCAAGGTTTCCATAACAGTTTTCAACATTGATAATAATAATAAACGTTTCCTGAGCAGCAAATCAGCATATTAGAATGATTTCTGAAGCATCATGTGACACTGAAGACTGGCGTAATGAAGCTGAAAATACAGCTTTGCATCACATGATCACATTTTACAGGTTTTTTTCAACTGCTTACACACAATATCCTTACTTGTCACACAATTTCTGAAACCTGACGCTCAAACACCAGAGCCACACAACAAATCTGCAAACCATACACTAATTCTTGGCCCTCGACTCAGTTTCATAAAACACTTATTGCAAAACACAACACACAATTCTAACACAAAAATCTAACAGGAAGTATCTTGATTTCCGTTTTCAAACAAAACCATTGTTTCTGTGCACATCCTTGATATATTTCTTTTCTTCTGTACTGTGTAATACAGTATTCACAACCACAAATGCTTACAGTAAAAAAGTAAATAGTTTGGTTTGAATCTTGCTTTCTTGTTTACTGTGAATTTTTCAACATCTCTCTGCCAATTACTTTCAATCTAAGTACAGAAATGTACATAGAAGCTGATGAAAGAACAGCTTTAGGTTTTTAATAACTCTGTGTATATGATATATGCAAAAATAGAATATTATGGCAAAGGTGTTTGCAACGTAGAACAAATGTTTACTTTTGAGATGTGTTTGTGATATTTTGAATGCAGTGCTTCATTTTGCAAGAGATGCAAGGCATTTTGCATTTTATGTGTGCAATTCTTGGATTTGTGTATAAAGCTTTGAAAAAGAGAAGCAAAGTTTTGAAAATGTGTGTAAGCAATTTTGAACTGTAGTAATATTTCACAATGTTACTGTTTTTACTACATTTTTGATCAAATAAATGCAGCCTTTGTGAGCATAAGAGAGAGACAGTGAGTGTGTGTTTGTGTGTGTGTGTGTGTGTGCATTTTTGTGATTTATGAGGACACAAATTTGTAATGACATGGATATTACACTGGTATTATGACGCAAACGTGAATTATAAGGACATTTCATGAGTCCTCATATTTAAAATAGCTTTAAAAACATACTAAACAATGTTTTATTAAAAATGTAAAAATGCAGGATGTTTTCTGTGATGGGTGGTTTAGGAGTAGTGTTAGTGTAGGGGGAGAGAATGTACAGTTTGTACAGTATAAAAACCATTACGCCTATGGAATGTCCTCACTAAGATAGCAAAACAAACCTGTGTGTGTGTGTGTAACTCTGCCCACATTTAAAGGAATAGATCGCCCACAAAAGAAAATTCTTGCATCATTTAGTCCCTTTCATGTTGGTATGACTTTTTCATTTCTGTTACACACAAAAAGACATATTATACAGAATGTTCATGCCGCTTTTTTCACAACATTTCCTCTTTTGTTTTCCACAAAAGAAAGTGAGTCAAGCAGATTTGGAACAACATGAGAGTGAGTAAATGACACAATCAGAGGACTGAAAACATTCCCGTTTCTAAAATACCTGCATGGCCACACAATTCGAACACTCCCAGCTTCTCCTTCATGCTTTGGATGTACCCACACAAATTACACAAAAGAATGCCGCCAAACCCTCAATTTAAGAAATATCTGCACAAACACAAAAACTGGCATCCACATGAACACAATTACACTCAGTAGACAACCAAACTGTCAATCAAACCAGAAGCATGCATACAAACACTGCAAAATGAGACCACAGCCAAGTCTTCATTGTGCTTGTACACAAACACACACATGCACACAAACAGCCCTAAACATGTCTCTTATCTGGCTCCCAGCTTGAGTGTTTACTTTACCAGTGTCAGTGAACGGAGAGTAACCCACGGTTACCAAAGATGTGTGTGGGTGTCGATGTGTGTGAAACATGCTTCTGCCAATGCAAGAATCCTAATTGCACAGCTATTTCACAGACACACCTCAAGCAAAATGGTTGCACAGACAGGTAGGTTAATAACACATATAAAAAGGACAAAAGAGTTCAAGAGCGGGACAAACTGCATTACACTGGAATTCAGAATGCATGGAAAATCCTATACATTAAATCCCCATATGTGTATGTGTGCAGCAGCCATTATGTGTGTCTATGTTTTCTGTGCCCTTTTTGTCTGGGAGCCTTGGCTTGTTACCATAGCAGGTTGCTGTGGGACCCACTAGGGGTATTTGAATATGAATATGCCCCCCTGAGGTGTGGGCAGCACATTGGCTCATGTGAAATAAATGCAGTTAACTCCCTCCACCCGAGGTACCAGGGCATCTGCCACAGACCTGAGACTGGAAATGAGATGTTTATTATCAAAGCTGCAAAAGGCCTGTGAGTGATGGAACTGCTCTTTAACTATCGGAAAATAAGAGCTTTTGACATTGAGAAAAGGAGTCATTTAAACTTTTAAAACACATGGTTGACCCTTTTAGTGGCATATAAATATCATAATAATCATCCAGTACTATGGTTTTACCATCTCATACCACTGACACAGCATTACGGATCTGCAAACCTGATAAGAGTAAAGGTAGGTTAGGCACTTTTTGCGATTCTGGTTGAAACTCACTTCACATCTGGATAGCAATCAATAATAGAAGTGGTCTAAATATTAAAACATATATGATCTGTGGAAGTCTCTGGACCAAAAATGTTTGTCCAATCACTGTATTCGTGCAGACATCACATGTTCATGTTCATTATTATTGTAATGTTGTGTGCTTTGAGACATGAGGTAATTTAACACTGTCTAGCGACACTTTGTAAACTCTGCATGTGTTTTGGAGGAGGTGTGGCTTTGAAAAGCTCTCTGAAGGGAGGGTGGGATCTCATGCTTTCAAAGCTTGCTTGCTATTGCTAGCCTCTCTGAAATTGCCTACCCTACCTTTAATGATCTTGTGTTAATTTAATTACAGTTTTTTCTGAATGCTTAAACCCTAACCGTGATTCTTATAGCACAATTTCTAAAACTATTAATACTTATAGCAAAACCACTCACTGAGTTTGCAAAACTAAAAGCACAAACACTGCTTTGCACTCAGTTTGCAATTTTTTTTAACACACTTTGCAAAACTGTAGGTACAATCCACTGCACAGCACTATTTTTGGGGAACTGTAAACACAACTCACTGCTTTACACTTCATTTCCAAATGATCAACACACTCCAAGCAAAACTATACACATGTATGGCTATTATTTACACTATTTTGCCAACTGTCTGCACACTGTCACATATGAAAACTGTTTTAGATAATTAGTTCACTTTGCAATCAACCCAAGCACTATAAATAAGCCACATGTAAGCTGTCTGTGTGGAGTACAATGGAGGGAGCAGGAATTGTGAGAATTAGAGGAGGCAAAAGAAGAAGACATGGAGGTGAAGAAGATGGAGGACGAGGAGGAAGAGGACGCGGAGGTGAAGAAGCGAGAGGGAGAGGACGACAAGGACAAGGAGGTGAAGTTAGAGGAAGAGGACAAGGAGGAGCAAGAGGAGAATGAGGAGGGGAAGAGGAAGGGTAAGAAGAGTAAGAAACAGAATAACTGATGACATCAGAGCTACAATAGAAGACCATGTAATCAACCATGGAATGACCCTGAGGGAAGCTGGCCGACGGTTTCAGCCCAACTTGAGCCGCTACACTGTAGCAAGCATCATAAGGACATTTCGAAATGAGAATCGGTTAGTACAGTCACTTTGCACTAAGTTTTGTAGCACTGCCATACTCTAATGAGAAACACAACTATACCATACATGTAAAAATACTGAAATTAGAAATAATACTTTACAGTATTGCTAGACGTCCAGATGCTGAGGGCAGAGGAACAATGTTCACTGCAGAACAAGAGACCCAATATGTCACCCCCATCAACGCATAGACCTTTTACAGGCAATGGAGGAGGCATGTGGGGATATTGACCAGGCATCATGCCAGGCCTGGATACATCATTCCAGAAGATATTTTCCCCGGTGTCTTGGACTAGAGGACATTGCACGTGATGTAGACGAAATTTTGTGGCCGGACCCAGAGAGACGGCATGATGTAGACTGAATTTTTTTTTTCCTCAGTGAAATTACTATTTTGTGTTTTGACTTGGAAAAAAACACTTGTGTTTGGTTTGATGTGTGTAAATAAACACCAGTACTTGAAGTTTGGATCTCTGTATGTTTGACCTCAAACTGACATAGCCTACCTTGTGCTCGGAGAAAGCAGAAGCCAGATGTGTTTTTTATTCATACCATCAGTGTGTAGTTGGCGCATTGTGTGCTTATTAATGTGATGGCTTGTGTTAACAGTTTGATACGAAAATGTTTACGAAGGTTTGAAGAGTTAAGCAAGGTTTATTAGCTTTTGCAAGAGAACTACAATGTTTTGCTGAATTGAGGAAGGGTTTTCTTATTTGTCAGTAGAGTTTTGCAAAAATAGCCAATAGTTGCAAAAAAATTGCTTAAGCCATCAGAAAAAACTGTAAACAAGATTTGTAAATATTCACTTACCTTCAAGTAGTCGTACTCACATAAGTATGAGGGCTCTATGTCGAAGTGCATAAAATAGATTCGGATTTGATATCCATCAGGTACACTTATATTCCACTGTAGTTCTGTCTCCTTCGGATAGGATTCAGGAAAGTTTGGAGACGTGATGGTCCCATACATGTCCGTAAGGTGAATTACTTGAGTCCACACGGGCCATATGCACTGGGCCAAGATCACAATGACACTGTGTATAGATGCATTTTATTTAAACCATAACATCAAAATCATAATTTTAAATATCAAACATCAAGATCAGACCTTTTTCAACAGGAATGTAAGCTTGACTGTGAGCGATGTATAGGACCTACTGTTATTTAATGTGTTTTTGGATTGTTCTGCTGACGAAACACTGCAAAAATATATTTTCAAAAAATTTCAGTATAGATATATAAACACCTTTATACAGCGTTTTACGACAAATGCCATTAAAACACGGAAATTCATCCATCACAGCTTCGCTTTAATAACTAAATAAACAAAGTATGACAGAATATTTTATTAAGAGTTTAATTCCTTGGAATTAATCCCTGTAAGCAAATTTAAAACAGAGAAGCAAGAAGAAATCACACCTCATTGAAAGCAAATTATGGGGGTTCGGGAGAGGAGGAGTTCAGCAAAGAAATGCTAAATTCAGAGCGCGCGCTAACAGAAGACGCATTCGCTTGACGTGGTATCCATAGCAACAGTGAAGCTTCCGTAACGGACGGACGGTACACAGATAAGTTGGCTAATGTCATTATTTATCACTTCTAAAGTCATTATTTATCACTTTTTATGTCGCATTATAGCATAATACAAAACGTTTTGTTTGTTGACAGCAAAAACAATTCAGCTCCGCGAGACTGCGCCGCAAAAATTACGGACAAAAATTCTGAAGTGAAAGGAATAATTCCCAATGAATCAAGGAAAATAATTCATTTCAAACGAGTTATAATCAGCTATTTTTGAAGATGATCAGAAAAGATCGATAGTTTTGAGAGCATATTGTTCAAATCTATAGGATTTGAGGAAGAAAAGTCGAAGAAGTGAAAGAAAGTTCTCACCTTGCAAGCTTCATGACTTCATTTATTTCTCTGTCAGATGGAAAGGTGCAGAATTCCTGTCCGAACTATAGTTTTTCCTACACTCGTCCCATTGCAACTGTTTACAAAGAGAGCTCTCCCCCACGGACTGTGTGTCGGGACTCTGGGCGGGGTGGAAGTTTGTGTTTTCTCACGCAGCTGGAGTTTGCTCTAAAGAGACGATGTATTTCACTATAAACAACAACATGTGGATGGTGCTGCAACAATGCAAGTAACAATTTGCATTAAGAGAAAGACATCCCTTACAAAAAAGAACTGCAGTATATTGAAGTAGAACTGCATTAAAACTGCAGTACCAAGTAGTTTAACTGCAGTTTAATTCAAATTTGCAGTATAATGAAGTATAGTCACAGTACAACTGCAGTACATTGAAGTTCAACAGCAGTAAAACTGTAGTATAAGTACAGCTGCAGTAAAATGAAGTACAACTGAAAGTTGCATGAAGTATAAAAACAGTATAACTGCAGTTTATTTTACTAGTACTTTAGATGTATTGCAGTATAGTTGTACTCCAGTAAAACTACAGACATTTTAGGTTATACTGCAATACTGCAGTTTTTTGTGTCCAAAAAACTGCATTTTTCTATATGTAACAAAAACTGTAGTATTACTTCTAAAAAACTGCAGTAATCATTTGTAAGGGATCCGGGCAGGTTATGATGTTTATGAATTTCATGAAATCTTTCTTAGCTGATTTTGTGTTGTTGACAAATAATATGAATGTGAACAGAAGGTTTTTAGGTCTACAAAATATCTGTCTGTCTGCCTTATCTATGACAAAGTTGCTGCTTGAATCTTCATCCATGTCATGCTTTGAATCTAATCCAATAACTTTCTAAGATCAAAGCTGGAGTACAGACTGTGGTGGGGCCAGTACTTAAGATTCTCAGGGGCCTTTAGAACCTCAAAACCAAAGACCCGTGACGATAACGGTCCTTGTGGGGCCATAATCTGGCCCTGCCTAAAACCCAAGTTTGAGCTCCTTTCCTGTCTACTCAACAGACCATGATGTGATTTGTCCAAAGTGTTTATTTGGGTCTTTACTAAACTTTTAAATCATAGAGGTGATCCCAGTTTGGCATACTTAGATGATATTATAATCATATTTCATATCATTTCAAGATATTTCACGAGTTCACACTTACATATAATTAGATATGAGGTTATGCATATTTGGCATACTGCCTGAGCTTGGACTGCGGTTTGAGTGCTCCCCCGGTTGTGATTGGAATAGTTAGAACTATAAGTGAGGAGATGTGGTGGTGGAGAGATGCTGATAAACTCCCAGCGAACAGAGGTTAAGTCTGCTGTATCTTGATTAACTGAATGCGCTGCTCTCGTGTTAATTGACCCTTCGCCGGCAGTGTGATTGACAGGCGATCTGACCAATCATAACCCCGAATCCGCCATTTTTTTCCGGCAAAGCAGTCCATACGGGAAACTTATTTTTTATCTGGCCAAAATATGTTTTAAATATATGGTAAATATATGTATAAACTGTGAAGTTCAATGAAATATATTTTTGAAACTGAAAATATAAAAATGAACTAGTATGAAGAGATGATCGGTTCACGAGCCGCTTGAAGGAGCTACAGCGATCTGTCACGACACATTGAAGAGACGCTAGACGATACTTATTGTTTAAACTTCTAAAAAAAAAATTACAATATTTTAAATATGAAACTGTTTCATGTCAAAAGTAACCTGCTCTGTCTTGTCTGTCGACGTGTTGCAGTGTCCTCTTTGCTTTGGAATGTATTTTTCACTGCATGAGAACATGATGTGTGGTGTGAGAGCGCATGGCTTGTGGGACATAGTAACAGCAACTAAAGGGGGCAGGTCTTTGGGAAGGGTCAGTAAGGTTAATTATCCTCCCGAAATTTGTTGATAAAATGTTATTTCACGAGTTCACATTACATATCAGGTTATGCATATTTACTCGGAATTTGGCCCGAACCCAGAGTACTCCCCTAAAAAACAAATGTGCCCTACCAACTGATGAACAAGGAGCAGCGTGACTTTGCCCCACCGGACGATGAAAGGGGGAGCCATGTGATTTGGTGCGCCCAATCGGGAAGGCTCATACCACGTTTTGATGGGCGCAGTTCACGGCATCTGACAGGTGAGCACTACTGAATGGCGATTGTAATTTGAGCCATCCTATCGGGAAGGCCTGCGCTACCCTCAACAGGAGCAATGGATGGGGAGCGGTATGATTTGAAAAGACCGACCGAGAGGGCCCATGTAGCCTTCAATGGGACAGTGAAAGAAATTTGAAATGCTTGGCCAGGAAAGTTCTCTCAGCATCCGACAGGAGATCAAGACTTGCGGCAACGCATGGGTAAGCCTCGCTGGACAGAGAAAGAGAAAACATAGACGCTTGACTGGGAGGGCTCTCGCAGTGTCCGACGGGAGATCAAGACTCTCAGCATTGGACGGGAAAGCCTAGCCAGATTCCTGTCGAATATACAGTATATAATATAATCGATGAGGGTTTGGTGGGTATTTTGATGTTGAACCGGTTGGTCTTGATGTAGCTTTGAAAAGTGTCTGAAGGCCATCTTCCGAGAGCTTGGATCTGCTGCTGAGGTTGCTGTCCCAATGCAGAAAGAGTGACTGGAGTTTTTTTTTTTCCCCTGCCTGTTCGTCGGAGAATGGATTTTAAGTGTTTTTGGAACCAAAAGCATGTAACAGGTTTATTGGACTCATCCATGAATAGAAGTTCATAAGGGGATTTAGCCTCAGAGTTTCTAAACTGGAGGTAAGCAGGAACGGATTGATATGATCAGGAGAGCTCGCGTCACTTTTTGACGGGAGCAGCTCACGGCATCTAACGGATGAGTCCTACCAGCCGATGGACGGGGTACACCGTGATTTGAAACGTCTGACTAGAAGAGCCCATGGTTCTTAGTCGTGGCCTAATGGTGAGGGAGTCGGGCTTGTAACCTGAAGGTTCGATTCCCATGCCGGCAGGAATTGAAGTTGGGGATTGTGAATGAACAGCACTCTCTCCACCTTCGATACCATGACTAAGGTGCCCTTGAGCAATTGCTCCCCTTGTAAGTCGCTTTGGATAAAGGCGTCTGCCAAATGAATAAATGAAATGTACATGATTCTAAAGATTCTTCATCAAAAGAGAAGAGCTCAATTTCAGACATGTTGGGAACTTCGAGCAGGGCCAATGCTGATAAAGTGTCAACAAACAGAGTAAGTCTGCTGTATATATCTCTTATTGTTTATTGAGTTGATTAAATAAATGTGCACGTCTTGTGTTAATTAGGTTAATTATCTGAACAAGCTTCTCCTGAAATTTGTTAATAATACTTAATTTATGCTTTTCAGCCAAAATTACAATAGGAATAACAACAAGAACATATATAAACAATATACAGTGTGCCAATGATTAGCTCTCAAATCACATTAATTAAAAGTCATTTCTCTTTGTGTGTGTGTGTGTGCGTGTGCATGTGTGTGTGTGTGTGTGTGTTTGATGGTCACTAGCTGGCGCCAGCCTGTCCTTGTTTGAGGTCACCTCTGTGTTTGTGTGTGTCGTCTGAATATTTCTGATGGGTTATCACTGTGGGTGATGGGAACTGATGAATTTATTTGAAACCAGAAGCTCTTTAATTCCAGAAAGATCCATATCCCACTGTTTTCTCTCTCAGTATGAGATACCAAGAGAGAGATAATTGCACTATTAGAACCACAGTGTTATAGCCGACAGGTGGGTAATGAGCTGTGTGTTAGAAAGCCAATAAAAGTGTGTGAAAGACACAGGAAAATAAATAACTAAGAGCAATGTCCATTATTAAAGAAGACACTATATAGCAATCACCTTTGTAGATGTGAACTTTGTAAAATTACATCACTGGGTTGTCTGTTGCCTAATCGTTAATGGGTGAAGGCCCAGTCCCAGGTCATGGTAACTGAGTAACTAAGCTCAAAATACAGCATTGTGCCAGTTAAGTAAGGTACTTAACCCCAGGTGTTTTAGAAGGGCAAAATTACTGTGCTATCATTCCGGTTCTAGAATGTCCTCTCCTAACGGCAGCTGCCACTGTAAGAAGCTGCTTTTGGTAATTGCAGTGGATGGATGACAGAGTCAATAAAACTAAATGGAGTGCTATTAGCATTTTGACCTCTAGAGGGGGGTGTTGACCACGTCTGCAGGGCGCGTGGTCCCTTTATCCCAGATGGTGAGGATCTCCATTCCGTGCCTACTATGCTGACTGCTTGCCTCATGAATTTTAATAAGTTCACGTGATTGGACGCTCTAGGAAAGTTATCAAGTAACGTCAGCACTGTGAAATTAATATTCATGAGCTAACCGCCAGCGCTGGTCGGATAACTTTCTCTTAAATGTTTATAAGAAAAGTGCATGATGGTTAAAAAAAAGGAAAGGTGAAGGTAGGAAGAGTGAAAAATAAAAGTTCAGTACTACAGTACAAAGGTAGGCCTATCCTTATAAAACTAACAAAGAATAGTCTATCAAAATGCTGAAAGCTTGAATTAATTGCAATTTGTCAAAAAATTAAACAAACTGATGATGCACTAAGATACTCACATTTTAAAGCAATTTCTGCACCACTATGGCCTGTTTCCCCAAACACTGCCATTGTTCAGGTAAATTTGTAGCCCGCCCAAAACTCAAGTGACATTCAAGAAGTCGACATCTAGCCCTCTGATTGGCTAATACGTGCAGGCCGAGGTAAGAGCCTGTGACAGAAGCAAGTGTGATTTCTTAGGACACTTTGTTGTTGTTGTTGTTATAATCAGGAAGGATATTTTATGCATATGATATTATTTTCATCTGCTTTAAACTATTATGATTTTGCAGTAGTTGCAACTACTTATAGTTGCCATGTTAATTTTTTAAGGGCATGGTAGCATAATAGTAACAGGCTCAAGTTACCTAGTGCCTGAATGCAATGATGTGCCTGAATTCCTGTGCTTTCAATACTTGTGCTGGTTGCACACTCTATAACCTGTACAGTTGGTATTCAGGGTATTGTTCACTTACTGTTTAATGAATAATTCTGACGTGCAGTTTACTAGGTAGTTGGGAAGCATGCATATTCAGACTCTGGGACTGTCTGTTTAATATAATCACCTCCAATATTTTAATTATACGCTCTTAATGAGTATTTGCCTATATATTTCCAAGGGTGTGTAAAAGTATGCAGCTCTCTTTAATTTTGTTCATATATTCTTTATCTCTTTCATGTACCACCTGGGGCACTTTTAGAAAACTTTATTTCCAAACTTCATTGACAGCTAATTATTCTTATTACAGTGCTAAGGTTTATTTACATTTAATGAGCTGTGTGTGTGCAGGTCTGGAAATCTTTAATCTATCTTACCACTCATTAAACTGACCCTGTTTGCTTCAGAAGCTTAATACTTAATCAATAAATATCCAAGATAAATGATTCCACCACAGCAAGCACACACACACACACACACACACACACACACAGTAAACAGTTCTGCTCAATATTCTTCTCATTTTGAGTCATAGCTGACTTTATGAAATTAATCACACGTTAGTCACATATTTATGTCTGTCAAACACTATCAGCCAGATGATCTTTCAGCGCAATCTGTGTATGTGTACGTGTGTGTCTGTGCGTCAGCGGCCGTGAAAGTACAGGTAAAGTGTTTTCTCATCAACAGCCTCAAGAAACTTTTTGTTGTGAAAGATGATGGTTTTGTCCATGGCCATGATGAGAATGCTGGGTTTTTCAATATCTGTTTTCAGGCATTCATTACTGCAGCTCCAGCAACTAAAGGCGATAGAAATGATGATTGGCAAACAGGACTCCCACAAACATACAAATCCACACCAATTCTGGATGCAATATTGATAAGGTATGAGACTTAATTATATGAAATGTGCATTTATGCTTTTTAGAGTTTGTTTGTGTGCAGATGCATGCGCTATGTTTGTGTATGTTTTGATTACGTATGTGTATGTGTGTGGGAGGTTTTAGGGTTAAACAGACATTCTATCAGCAGGCTCCTGCAGCAGTGGCTGCATTGTCTGGTTGAATGCCTGAATTAAAGGACTTTGTCTCCATTGTGAAGGTAATGGCCTCCTTCACACAGACAGCACAACAATGGGGAGCGAACAGAGGAACCCCATCCCTCACCCTCCATCCCCTCCCATCTTTTTCCTCTTCCATCATTTATCTTACAGACCTCTCCTCGTCTGCCTCTTTTTTTTACCCTTCTGGAGAATATGACATCATCCAACACTTGTTTATGTCTCTTTCTTTCTGTCTGTCCACCTCCGTATTTATTTGCGTAAGCCTTCTGTAATGTTCAAATTGGTATGGTTTTTATGGTGCGGGTCAAACTGACTCTAATTGGACTGTATTCACCAAAATTCACAGCATGAAACACAAAGTCAATCAAAAACAGTAAACCTTTAACATTAAGCATCATACATTACAATAATAAATAAATAAACATGAGAATATAGGATTTTTAAAAAGTGAATGTAATTTTTTTCCCCCATTTTTAAACTACATTGTAACTATTTTAACCATTTAAAAAAAAAAAAAGAATTTAACATTTTAAACAGAAGTAGTATGGAAAAGCACTTATTCTATTTGCCTTCCTGTTCAAGCAGTAGAAGCATGGCGCTCTATACGTAACACCAAGATCATGCGTTCGATTCCCAGCAAAATTCATTTGTTTGTTCATTCATTCATTTTCCTCATTTGTTTGTTCATTCTTTATTTTATTCATTTTTGTATTCAATTTGTTGTCATCGATTTGTTTGTTCTTTCAATCTTAGGTTTGTTTGTTCCTTCTATCAATTGTTCTTTCATTAATTAATATTTATTGTTTCATTTTCCATTTTCTCTATTTCCTATTTGCTATTTGCTTGGCAGGATGTCCTTTCTTTTTGTAATATAATTAATATTGATTAATTTAGTCATTTGTTTATTCAATTATTTGTTTGTTAATTCTGTCAGTTGTACATCTGTACAGTTGTATTCATTCATTTTTCATATTTTCTTCCTCCAAAGCAGAATTTTAAATGATTTCTCAATTTTTTTTACTCCAAGTTGGCTCTCAGTTCATTAATTAATTTGTCCATTTCATTCATTGACTTTTGTTTATTTTGTTCATTTGTTCATTAACTCCTTCATTGGCTCATTTTAGATTCCCTGTCTTTCAAAAGTTTGATGTAAACATATTCTGTTTTCCCTCTTTTTCATCTTTGTGTGGTTGGTTTATAAAAGTCTCAATGTGGCCCAGTGAAGATGTTCACCTCTATTACCCTCTTCAGCCTTTTTGTTGGATCCCATAATCCCGTCGAGGTCAAGCACAGCAGCGCCTCACATCACTTTTCGAGGAAAGAGGAAGATAATAATGATAAGTATGAGGAGAAAGAATATCTGATGATCTCATTCTTGTGCCCCGTTAGATAAAGTCATGAGGTGAATTCTGCCTGATCTCTATCTGCTCCCGTAATGCTTTTCACCATCAACCCGACCCTCTCATCACTGTTGCGATCAGACAAACTCATCTTCAGACAGATCCAGGATAAGCCTCTTGTTGGTCTTTGATTAGCTTTATATACTGAGAACAAATAAGTGTGTGTTGAACAATGTGGATCTGATGTCATATTCAGTTCAGGTGTTCCACAACAGTGATATAAAATGCTGAAACATTAGAAACGTTAGAGTTTTTTGTATCAAAAGATATTTTGAGATCATATCAATCAAGATTTAGCATGCTAAATTGTGTGTAATGTCTACTGTATTGTGTGAGAGAAGGGTTCCACTGGCTATCACAATAATTATTTCCAACAGATATCACTGCAAAGACAGAAGCAATTATTTCAGTGAATCCCACCAAAATCATCTAAATTTTTATCGGTTAAGCACACCAAAAGACATTCCTTTTCTCTCTTTATCAGTTATACACAAACTGTGCGGAAACGAGGACCTCCAGCCTCGCGCTGCTGCTGTCTGTTACCCACAATGCTTTTCAAGTCAGCTGTGATAATGGATATGCAAATGATATGTAAATACAGCTAATGGACATGTTTTATTTGAACCAAGTCTTGATGTGCTGAGGAAATGTCAAAGATGGACAGGCCAGAGACACTGTAGAGAGCAGATATGAAAGAAAAGCAATTTATATGTTATTATAATAGCATCAATCACAAAGCAGATATTATTGAGTTATGATGATATTCAACGTCACCGAAGTCTATTTAAACCGGCTTCCCTGCACAACTTTTCAGTCACAGAGAATCTTTGGTCCTACAGCCAAAACAAATCAAATGTGAGCTTTCTAAAATTGTCCTTAAGTCTGCAACACTGAAACAAATAGGTTGCAACGCAGTGCAATTCAGGATTGTAACAAAGTTCGTAAATATGGGAAGAAGGAGGCGGGAACCGGCGAACGTTCAACATATTTAATAATCAAATAAACAAACAATGAAACCAAAAAGTATAAGGGCGGCAGTTCCTCACGGCGACTGCCGCCCACACAAACCAAATAAAACACAACATAAAATCCCAGGCCTGGTCCTCTCTCGTCCTTCACTGTCGTCGCTCCTCCTTTATGCTTCCGGAGCTCCTCCGTGGGGATTCGAGACCGGTGCGCCGAGCACCTGAAGCTCGTTAACTCTCGCGTCACCGGCCTCGCGCCGTTCCCTCACGGCTCTCGCCCGCCCTGCTCGTCACATACCCCCATCGCCCCTCGCAGGCCGGGGGGTACCCACGAGGCTGCGCCTACTCCCCCCCGGGGGCCAGTCCGTGGCCGCAGCGCATGGGGGTACGGACAGACGAGACGAGAGAAAAGGAGACGGAAGCACAAGGAGCGACAAGGACGAGAGAGTGGAGAGAGGAAAACAAAGCAAAAAAAAAAAAAATTCCTGGTCCGGCTCCCCGACACACTGCCGCTCGGTCCTCAGCCCGCCGAGAGGCTCTTCCTCGCGGTGCCATGCGATGGCACTGGACGCTCGGTGGACGGCCCGATCCTCCTCCGCCCCCTGGCGGCCGGCGATGACTCCTCCTCATGAGGGCAGCCGGCAGCGAGCCCGCCGTTCCCTGCTCCTCCCCGCTCCGGCGGCAGGCAGCTGGCCTCGGCCCACGGCGGACGGCGGCTCCTCCCCGTTACGGCGGCAGGCAGCAGGCTTCGGCCCCCGGCGAACGGCGGCTCCTCCGCTCCCTCTTGGACGGCCGCCACCCCACCTCGTCCCAGGGGCGCGGCAGCGAGCTTCCCGTCCCACCTATCACTCGATTGCTCCAGTACCACCGCTTCGGGCAGCCACTCGCGGTCTTCACTCCCGCGCTGCCCGATCTCCTCAGCACCGCGATCCCCCTCAGCAGCGAGGGCTCTTCGACAGCATGTCCCTCCTTCCTCCCGGGTTTCGGCACCAGTGTAACAAAGTTCGTAAATATGGGAAGAAGGAGGCGGGAACCGGCGAACAATCAACAACTTTAATATTCAAATAAACCAACAATATAAACGAAAGTATAAGGGCGGCAGTTCCTCACGGCGACTGCCGCCCACACAAACCAAATAAAACACAACATAAAATCCAGGCCTGGTCCTCTCTCGTCCTCCACTGTCGTCGCTCCTCCTTTATGCTTCCGGAGCTCCTCCGTGGGGACTCGAGACCGGTGCGCCGAGCACCTGACGCTCGTTAACTCTCGCGTCACCGGCCTCGCGCCGTTCCCTCACGGCTCTCGCCCGCCGTGCTCGTCACATACCCCCATCGCCCCTCGCAGGCCGGGGGGTACCCACGAGGCTGCGCCTACTCCCCCCCGGGGGCCAGTCCGTGGCCGCAGCGCATGGGGGTACGGACAGACGAGACGAGAGAAAAGGAGACGGAAGCACAAGGAGCGACAAGGACGAGAGAGTGGAGAGAGGAAAACAAAGCAAAAAAAAAAAATTCCTGGTCCGGCTCCCCGACACACTGCCGCTCGGTCCTCAGCCCGCCGAGAGGCTCTTCCTCGCGGTGCCATGCGATGGCACTGGACGCTCGGTGGACGGCCCGATCCTCCTCCGCCCCCTGGCGGCCGGCGATGACTCCTCCTCATGAGGGCAGCCGGCAGCGAGCCCGCCGTTCCCTGCTCCTCCCCGCTCCGGCGGCAGGCAGCTGGCCTCGGCCCACGGCGGACGGCGGCTCCTCCCCGTTACGGCGGCAGGCAGCAGGCTTCGGCCCCCGGCGAACGGCGGCTCCTCCGCTCCCTCTTGGACGGCCGCCACCCCACCTCGTCCCAGGGGCGCGGCAGCGAGCTTCCCGTCCCACCTATCACTCGATTGCTCCAGTACCACCGCTTCGGGCAGCCACTCGCGGTCTTCACTCCCGCGCTGCCCGATCTCCTCAGCACCGCGATCCCCCTCAGCAGCGAGGGCTCTTCGACAGCATGTCCCTCCTTCCTCCCGGGTTTCGGCACCAGTGTAACAAAGTTCGTAAATATGGGAAGAAGGAGGCGGGAACCGGCGAACGTTCAACATATTTAATAATCAAATAAACAAACAATGAAACCAAAAAGTATAAGGGCGGCAGTTCCTCACGGCGACTGCCGCCCACACAAACCAAATAAAACACAACATAAAATCCCAGGCCTGGTCCTCTCTCGTCCTTCACTGTCGTCGCTCCTCCTTTATGCTTCCGGAGCTCCTCCGTGGGGATTCGAGACCGGTGCGCCGAGCACCTGAAGCTCGTTAACTCTCGCGTCACCGGCCTCGCGCCGTTCCCTCACGGCTCTCGCCCGCCCTGCTCGTCACAAGGATCAAATACAGTTCTGTCATGAAACTCTAGATGGTGCAGGCTGATAGGTCACATCATTCTCTATAGAGCACATATCAGTAGCCAATGAGCTTGCTGCTCAACCTTCAAATACTTAGTGAGCATTTGCTGTAGCAGTTTTCATTTACCCTCCATCTTCCCCAGCTCCACCTGTATGGATCTTCTAAAGGTAATTTATGTATACTATATTGTACAGCAGCAGCATGTACAGCAGAGAGTTCTCAAGACAGAGCTTACTTTTATGAGCCAGATTTTTTAGTGAATTAAAAGCACTTAGTGCGACCAGTGTAGTCAGATACCCAAATGGATCAATGCTCCAGGTGTGTATGTTCACTACTCACTGCTCCTAGTGAAATAAAACCAGCAGTGTGTGCACTAACTTGGATGAGGAAAATTCAGAGTATGGGTTACCATCCTTGGCCTTCACATCATGTCACTTTATGAGGCGAGACTATTGATGACACAGTGCATATGAATCTTTTAGTGAATCGAAACACAGCGTAACAAGTTTTTCCTGATTCCAGAATGAATGACTCTACAAGCCAGTTTTTTGTACGTTTGTTTGTTTGTTTGGGGAGGGGCAACCTGTCACTAACATTAGAGCCACTCTTTTTTTCTTGTTCTAGAAGCTGTTTCGCTCAGATATACGTCACTATCAGGAAGAAAAGACTATCGCAACTTCTTTCCATGCTGACTTTAATGAACGATTATAGAGATTTGAAGTGCTAGTTTACAGAAATGCATTCACACTCACTTCACACAGAAGAAGAGAGATTTAATGAGAGAAAATATGCCATTAGGAGTAAGTGCAAGGGGTGCTATGTCATCAGCACATACACCCCGCAGGCCGCTGCCCCCCTGAGAGCTGCTAATGATGGAGAAAAACGCAGGCAGACAGACCTGGTCGCATTTGCAAAGGCTATGCATGCAAATATGCACACACACGCACATGCTGAGGCTCTGATTGAGTTTTTAGCTCTCTGTAGACATCATTACTAACCCATCACAGATTTAGATTCTCCTGATTGCACTTTGTGTATTTGTGTGTGGCATGCCAGAGAGAAACAATGCCTATCAGTTTGCATTATTTAAAGCAAGGAGAAAAAACAGTAAAACACTCCATATCAAGTACATATTTCTCCACAATAACCCGCACACCCAAGACCTGTCATCTTCTCAGTTTGTTTCTGACTTTTTTTGAGTTCTGAATTCAGAGGTTTTCCTCTTGGGCTCTTTCAACCACTGGTTGCTCCCCAAAAAAGACTCAAACTTGCGCAGATACCTGCATTATATTTTCACACCAGCATCCAATTATTCTGATACTGCCAGTTTTGGCTCTTAGGAGAGGGATCCAACAGATTTGAATCCCCAAAAGAGACACTGAACTGCTCTGGGATGTGTGCATATGAGCAGATCTGGAGAATGATTTTGAGTTGGAGGTGGAACTGAATTAACCTCCCATGTTTCAGGGAATAAACCTCCCATGAAAAAAAAACAGCATTTAATATAATCATTCAAATTAAGAGTCTATATGTGTTGGCATGTATGCGTGAAAAAAGTTGGGTAACACTTTAGAATGTTCTCATCCTTCATTAATGAATAACTGCACAGGAACAAATGAGTAACGCATTATTAACACTCTGGTAACTACTATTAACTAACAAGAAACTCTGATTAATGAATTAGTAAAGTGCTCAGTTGAAGGTGGTAGTTCACAATTAGCTAATCAGTAACTACTGTTTTTCCATACCTCCCAGAGAACTACTAAGAACTGCTACATAGAGGTTCATAATTAACATGAATGATGCATAATGTATAATTAATTCTAAAGTAATGGTCATGGTAACCCACTAGTAATGACTAAAGTATTACCAATTCCTTCAGAAGGAATTACTATAATTATGTGGATCAGTATTCTAAAGTGAAAAACATAACTCTCTTGTAACTTTTGAAGTCATTGATAACTTTTGTGTTGTACAGTAATTCCTTCTGATGTATTTGGTAACACTTAAGTAATTACTAGTTTGTTACCATGATCTTCACTTTAGAATACTGATCCAAATAAGCAATAGTTCCTTTATGTAGTAACACCTGAGTCATTACTTCCTGTGTAGTTATTCATTAATGATGGATCAGTATTCTAAAGTTTTACCAAACGTTGTTTATAAGGTGAGTGTTTTAGAGGATGAAATAATGGCTTTGACAAAGTTTGCTGTTAGAAGGTCTTCAGACCCCAAAAATGAGACGAAATAAGATATTTTGTAAGCCAATGAGGGTACAAACAAACAATAGTATGGATAGTTTATGGACGTATTAATTCCTCGGCGAGGCCTCATTGCAGCCACACCATGACAGATATGTACTATGTTTATTTCGTTTTTTTCGTTTTTTTTTTTTTTTATTCAAAATATTCACAAACTTGTTAACTATATCACGAATTAGGCTATATGATAAACATCTTTATAATGATTGTGTTCTTTGATATAGCGAGCAATGAGTTTGCACTGCAATTCGAAAGATCTGTTGGATTTACATCATGAAAATTCATCCATTTTTCCTGAAATACATAAAAGTATGACTCCAGTGAACTGGGAGAAGAATAGCGTATACATTATGATATGATGTGAATAAAACACTTGAAACGATTATTATTGTAGCTTCCATAGACATCAGTGAATGGACAAACTGTAAACGATTTTTTGTAAATGTCTATTTAATGTCTGAAACTTATTATGTGGTTGAAAACACTGAATAGTTGTGATTATGTGCTTACATGTCCGTCTCTGGATCAGTGCCAGCCAAATCGTGACGCACAGTGACGCACGTTCAGTTCTAATCACACCGGTGTGATCATACGCTTCAAAGGGTTCAAATCGATCGCGCCCCTCGTGGCGGAGGCCCTGCTTCTTCCGCATTTTGTGAAGTCATAATGTCATTCATTTAAATAATTCCCGCCCATGGAATATGCAAAAAATCCCGGTTGAGCTGCGCTAGAGAACACGAAGAAGATGACCCGCTTCAGTAGCATGTTGTTGAGTTTGGACTTTGGAAAAACAAAGCTTTTCAAAGCTTTGAATCAATTTTACCGATTGCTTCGCAAAAAGATTCACTGTTTCGAAACGTTCGAATCGTCACACGCTGGTGACCCCTGCTGGTCAGGACAGTGTAAATGCAAAGCAAATTCAGGCCAAACATGCATAAAAACACCTTTTACAAACCCGTTGCAAATGTTTTATTGAAAGTAAAATCTCATTATCTAATCATCTAATAAGATTAAATATCAAGTGTCTGTATAATATTTGTTCTTATCAGTTTTCAGGGCTTTTTTGTTTTTTTCCATGGATGGCTCAGCTAAACAGACCAATACCCCAAGTGAAAAATAAGTATACTAAATTGTATTTGAAATACATTTATTTATGCTAAGTATACAACAAATTAATTTACATATTTATGACACTTAATATAAATACCCTGCAATTATACTTTTAGTATACTAAATTGGTACTTAAAGTCTGATAAATAGTATTTTTGTGATGAGGTCCAACTAAAAATATACTAAAGTATATTTGATTGTGCTAAAGTGGAACTGTTGCAAGTATACTTTAGGTACACTTTAAATATCTTGCATTCTAATTATACAGTGATCACACTGTCCTTACTAATAGTGATATTAAACACATTTTAAGCTTAATATTAAGAAAAATGCATTTTGCATTGTGCAATAAAGAAGAACTCCAAATAAACAGGTCTACAAAGTAGTTACATATCTGTAATTATGACAAGTCAGTTTGAAACGGTGAAAGAACTTCACGTACATGATCAGAAGTTTTATTACTTTAGTGTATTCATAATACACTCCAATGCACATATTGTAATACACTTTTCACATTAATGCTACTTTAATGGTCTGTTGCACTTTGAAATATGGACTACAGCCCTTTGGACTGTCAAAATATTATGAATTATTAAACGAATTAAACTGATCCTGACCAGTCCTTTAAAATTGCACAAAACATTCAAATGTGAAATAAAATCAGAAACATTAACTGCATGAAAAGTAAATCATTTCAATTCATGCGTCACATTTAAATCCGCAGCGTAAAGACGGTGAGCAGAGAAATGTTACAGATGGTTTTATTGCATCCCCAAACGTTTTTCCACCAATGAATGGAACTGTCTGCGTTTTAGTGCGTGCATAAGAATAAAACTAATGTTATGCTGGTTTATGCAATTGGTAATAGTAGACTTTAAGTATACCAATTTATAGCGTGCCACAAATACGTTTTGTTATACTAAAGTACATACGAATAAATTGTGCTTAAGTATACCATTTTTTCTCTAGGGAAGAGATACGGCTGTGTCCATAATCTTTGGCAACTGACTTGTTGCCTCTCTGCCTTATAGGCAATGATTTTGCAGGCAGCTTTTGAGCACGAATGTACCTCACAAAACTGATTCCAGACAGAAAGGCTGCATGGTTCAATGATCTGCAGCGAGCTTTGGTGATAACTAAGCGAATATTTAATTAATATGATAGTAATTACTTGCTAGAAATGACTCCAGAAGTGGAAAACGTTCATCAAAAATGTACATTCACACGCAAAAATTGACCAACAACTGCAAATTTCAGACGCCATCTTTCTTTTTCTAGCTCAACTGTCACAGAATAGAAAGCGTAGGATTGTGGTATATCAACAGTAAAAAGGATAGATCTATGCTGCCTTCATAAATCGAACTGATGAAGGTATCTCAGGAGACAGGAACATTAAATTCGTACCTGCCTTGATGCCTTCCAACCTTGGAATGCATCCTCCGAAGGCGGCATTTTTAAATTTTCGGACACAGCCTTTTAACTAATTTATTATTGCTTTTAATTATACTAATATCTAATTTAAACACCTACAAATGTATAAAACTTTTCAGAGATCAGGTAAAACTCATACTTTTTCAATGGTTTGCTGCTCAATGAATCCGCATGATTCATGGATTCAAAGAGATCGCCCCCCAGCGGTGAAGCATTGAAATTGACATAATGAAGCCTTGTTTAATGAAATCACGTAACTTGATTGATACACGATCCGAAAAAAGTGATTCGAAACAAAAGATTCGTAAAGGTTTCGAACTTAGAAAACAGCTGAATAGCCCCAATGTTTATCTGTGTGTCATTTTATGGCGCACAAAAGCTTCTCCTGAAAGACAAAAATGTTCCCGCTTTACCGGGACAATTAGTTGTTTATGGATCACAACCTGTTACGTATGTTTTATTATTTGTTGTTGGGTTTTCTATTAAAAGTTCCGATGATCATTTTTATGTTGTTGATACGATGTAAACAAAGAGCAAACTGTTTGGCTCCACTAGCCTGCTAGCTAACATGTACTGTTTAGCCTGTTCTCAAATCTTCAGTGTCGTCAATTTTTTTTTTTTTTTTTTCTCTGTCAAATATTCATTGAGGTCTGGACATTATTGAGCATATTCATGAGTTCATCTCATCCAAAATAACAACAAATATCAATGTTTTATCGCATTCATTTTCACAGTTATTGGAAATTATAATCGGCACTTTGCAGAGATCTTGTTTTTATGGCAACTTAATCAAAGTTAAGTAAGCAAAACAAGGAATTGGTTTAGTGAGAGAGAGGGTTTGGGACAACAGTAAATTGGATGAATGAACATGCTAATGTTTTTGTTTACTCAAAATAATCATCGTCATCATCGCTCAAGTATGAAATCATAACACACACATATTACAGACATTACACAGTGCGATTTAAAATCAAAATATAGACAATTATAGCAAAACAAACTGCATAATGAAGACACATTGTTTACACACCAGAGAATTTAAAGCTCTGTGAGAATTGCTTCAGCTACTGGGGGCTAATGGACCTGGGGCCATATTACGTCATTAAACGAATATTGACTTTGCTCTTGTTTAATTATATGAAGCTCCAGCAGTGTGAAGAATTTCAGATGTGAATCAGTTCCACGTCTTTTTGCAGTCTTGTGATTACTCCAATTGCACAGTATTTTACGAGGTACTAAAAACTGATGTGGTGTTTCTCTTCTTCATGGTTTATGGTCTCTTTCATTTCTATCTCTCTTCCACCTCATTTCTACGATGATACCCTAAAACACACATAACACTCTCTTAAATGACAGCACACACTCACTTGCACCAGCATCCACCCCCCTCGCTCCTTCCGGAAAGTCAAAGTGTGGTGTCATTAAGCAGAGGGATGAGGCTGGGCTTTTAAAACTCTTTCTCTATTAATGCCACCGCAGGAAATATCAAACACGTAGAAAGAACAACCCGACACCACCCGTTGCCCCCGGAAATCTGCCTACCTTTTCACACAACCCCCTAAAAATGAATTAGCCACTTTATGACGCAATATTGGCACTTGTAGATTGAATTAAATGCGACAGACTCTTAAGACTTCTTTTAAAGTCTTTAATTAGCTCTAATAAATGGAGATGCTGCAGAGTGTCGTATTGAAGTGCACTGAAGGCTTTCTAATCACTTTAAAAGCTCAGAGGCAGATGTCAAGATTGTGTGACGTGTGACATGAAAATGTGAACCGTTTAAAAGGATTTGTGTGTGTGTGTGTATTTGTAGGAGCAGTGTAGGTACTGATGTCTACTGAACAAGAGACATTGTTCGTGGGTGGGTGTATATGGACCTCCATTAAATAATAGGGAGGGGTCTCGCCACACAATAGATTATTTATAAATAAATATACATATATGTATGCACATGCAAAGTTAATTAGAAAAATGTAATAAAATTGTCTTTTCTATTAATTTCCTTCATAAAAACATGCCTGAACAATCTTTCTGACAAGTTTATGCAAACATTTGTGGGAACATTTCCATATTTCTGCTCAGCTACAGTTAATGAATTTGTTTAAAAATACAGCCATATACTGTATAGGTTTATCCATATTTACAATCTTATTTTATTTCTTATATATATATATATATATATACATAGATATATAATATTTATAATATGTATATATGTATATATTCAAGTCTTCTATCTATCTATGTATACAGTATAGTGGACGTGAATGAGGACAAATACTCAACTCACTCGATTTTCCTTGCAAGATACAGTATTGCAACAAAATAGCATTACCATGTTGGCATATATGATTTACACTAATTTACAAGGGAAAACAAATTTACAAAAGCAAAAGATTAAAAAAAATCAAAATATGAGATTATATTTTTCATGGTTGTCCTTGTACATATATTTAAAATAGATGTATGAAATCAGGGGGACCAGGAGAAGAAGAGGCATAAAACAACCATAGAGTGAACTGCACATACTGTCTTCCTATGTCCCTTTTCAGTAAATGTCAGAGATAATGATGTGTTTTAAATGTAACCGCACATACCCAGAATGAGGGCGGTAAGAGCAGAGGCCATATATGTGTCAAATGAAAAAACACTGAACATGACACATTCATAGCATAGAACGGTGGTCTCCATTTCTGATGGCTGGTCAGCCTGATGAACTCCTCTCATCCTAGCTGTCAATCTATTGCAGACCAGGCTGCACAGGGAGATAAGACACACACACACACACATACACACTTACACAGTGGGGAAAGGACCTGTCAACTGGCAGAAAGATACACACATACTTATATGTGGTTTACGGGGACTGTCCAGCGTAATGGTTTTTATGCTGTACAAGCTGTATATTCTATCCCTTTCCGGTAACCCTACGCCTAAACCTGCCCACCACAGAAAATTTTGAATTTCAAAAAAACTGTTTAGTATGTTTTTTAAGCCATTTGATTTACATTATTTGCATTGTTTACACATGCCATTATACACATTTGTGTCCTCATAAACCATACACACACACAACCATAATTGTTTGAGAGCTTTCTTAACTGAATCTCTTAATGCTGAAAATGAAAGGTTATTAAGAGCCTCTATAATTCACCAGCCAAGAGTCTCTCTCTCCTTCTTCCACATTCACTTTGGCTCTCTCTGGCTCTTAAATGGCTCTGAAAGATTCCACACGGAGCAGGTCACCAATGAATTATAGCTTATTGTTAAGCTGCCAAGCTCACACCTGCCACTACTTTTCATATTTACCATTGTTGTTCAACTGTTCAGTGAATTATTGAATACATCTATATAAAACATCTTCTTCGCAATGGAAAGAGGTCTTCTTTTATTTAGGGTTATATCTTTGGACAGGTTTCCATGCCTTTGGCTTTTATAAACTAAACGTCTATCTTAGATGATGAAGTGCAATGTGTTGTATGAATGTGTGTTAAAGTTGATGGGAAAAAGTTGCATCATGCATTGGCTCTGAAACATAGATTTTATTCAAACAAACAATTAAAAATAGTGATATCTGCTAAAGTACAATTAAAAGCAGATTTGCACACATCCGTAAAACATTCTTCCCGATGACGCATCAATAGCCTCGAAAAACATAGTCTATGAGAACTATCGTTTTTAAACGACAGATATAATCGCTTTTATTTTCTTATATACAGTTTGGATAGGATGAAGAATATGTGAAAGACGAAAAAAAAAAAAAGAAATATGAAGAAGTAAAAAGCAAAAGAGTAAGTCAAAAGGAAACGCTTTGCAATGAGAAATTAACACGACGTGAAAGTTTTCCAGAAGAAGTTCTTGCATCCGGCTTTGCGCTCGCGAGGTGCCAGCATGGGACCGGCGGCGCGCTCGAGCTCCAAACGAACGTCATCTTTCTCCACAGCGCGAGACAGATCCTCGGGCTCCAGCACCTCGTTTTCTGCTTGCACGAGGTCCGAGAGCAAATCTGCAAGTGTGTATCTTGCCAGTTCCTGATAATGAAAAGAGAGAGGGAAAAAAAAACAAACTTTAGAATATTTACTCACATCACTCGTTGCCATGGTGTAGCGAAGAGAGAGATTTCGAAATGAACGTTTCCACGAAGCGAATAATTGTCAAATAGTTTTAGGCACTCGTTTAGTTTGACATCAACTGCACCGGCGTTGTGTTGAATAAAACAAAGGTTTTATATAGGCTATAATCTGTAACTAATGGTTATTTTTATGCATATTATACCTTGCATATATTTTGTCTCGTTTCTGCCAATTGACATGTTTAGCTTTTTCTGTTTCCTAATGTTCTGGACTATGAAAAAACATGAGCATCAGTTTATGTTAGCATGGGATTATTTTAATCATAATCAGCGTTGTGTAAATTCAAACTATATTTATATAGAACTTTACTACTTTCCAGGTGCATCTGCTTCGGTCAATTTCAGCACCATGGACAGTGCTTTTGTTTGTTTGCTGCCGTTTCAGAGATAATCTGAGTATTTACACTCAATCTACAGTCATTTATAATGTCTATAAAATGACCCAAACAAGTAATCAAGTAATTTACCTGTTTTCCAGCCGGGTTGAGGAGAGATCTCTGCAGAAGTTGGCGGAGTTTGGCGTCTGACGGCGCTGCTGAGACGCTGCTGATGGCGAGCGCGAGGGACAAGAGCGCCAGTGCGCACTGGATACGCGTGGAGAGCATCTTTGAAAGTATTGATTTGGTGGGAAAGTACAAGGAGAGAGATGTAAGTTGCCTCTTCTCTTTGCTCCTTCTGTTGCAGATCATTCCTCCAAGGTTGCCTTTTAAACGATCCGACTGACGTCAGGAGGCAAGGGGGGTTTCCTCCGCGTGCGTTTGAGTGATGCTGAGTGACAAAGATGACATCGATTAGGGGCGTGAAACCTACTGAAGGTGAGCGGGATTAATGATCGATTTAACCTGCGGTCGTACTCAACCCTGAACACAAAGTGCTGTATTTTGTCTCTGTGTGACTTTACCTGTAGAGACCTAGTCTACCCACAAGGATAGTAAAACCTGAAATCACTTACAAGACATTATAATAAAAGTTATGTTTAAAAAGTTCAATAGTAAGAGAAAAAATAGAATAGTTTAAAAAAAAAAGTTGTTGAAAATGTTCTCACAAATATAGTGAAACATGCCCAAAACTGACGTATGATGACATTCGAGTTTATGGAAAGCCTCATAAATCAGCCAAGTCATGTTTTGCTTTAAATCTACTGATATCAACACATTTATGTGAGAGTTACGTTTAGGGTTAGGGTGTAGCATGCATTGTCTCTGCCAATGAACCAATGAATCTAAGAGATGTGCTAAACCAACATATGTGTGTGTGTGCGTTTTTGGCTCAGATTCAGAAAGTGAATGAGAGAAACGATCATTTGATAATATATTCTGTGCGTTTTTTTGGGGGGGAAGGCCTTTAGAATAAATATAAATATACAACAGTTAGGTCCGAACTTCGAATTTAATAGTGTGTCTTTGCATTGCTGTTTGGGATTTTTCTGTAACTCTTTTTGGACCTGGCAGTTATGCCAGTAGGTGGCAACACTTGATAATCATTATTCGATCAACTTGTTGAAAAATACTGATCCATTCATGGACGAAAAAAGTCCAAAATTGTCCAAAACTGCATAGTTCCTTAGTATAGTATAGTAGGTGATAAACAGTATGTGACAAACAAAGTGTCTGAATGCATAGCCTACTCATAAAAGGCAAAAAGTACATGGCTGGCCTATGAGACCTAATGGCATTCTGGACACTATCCCATGAGGCAACTGATGATGGTGCTGGTAGGTCACACTACACAGTTGTAGAACATACTTTTTTAGTGCTTGCAGGGTCTACCTACTTGATATGACTGTGTTCATGTTTCATTGAATCATTCATTCAACTGATTTATTCAAAAACATTGAATCGTGCAGGAATGAAACATCCATATTGTAGATTCTGACGTGGGTTTGTTCAGAACTACTTTGAAAGAGCAAAAACAGAAAAATTCAGAAAAGTTTACTGTTAAAACTGTCTCTATAACTTTAGTTACTAAATATCACTTTTTTTTATCTGTTAAACTTGATTACTTTAAATTACTTTCATGATTTGTTATTGAAATTTTTTCTTTTGTCAAATCAACTATAATTAATAATTAATGTGGTTCAGATAATATAATATTTTGAGTTACTGTTGATTAAATCAATTGCCTTCATTTTATTAAAGCTGCTGTCCGTAACTTTTTTTGTTGTTAAAAATGATCCGAAAGCAATTTTTGAGCAAGTATATAACCAGTCAGTGTACAAAGATATCTCCTTACCTTAGCCAGATTCACAACGTTAAGCTTGTAATAATGTTTTATAATTCGGTTGATACTGGTGGGTTTTCGCGGGAAATTCGAGCATGTCACCACTTGTCTTTGTGTCAACGTGTCACATTTGTTTACACCAGTGGTTCTCAACCCACGTCCCGACCACATTTAAAAAATAACTTCCAGTTTTACAATTCATTTTTGTTTTTAAATTAGATTAAAATGGATTAAATGAATATAACTTTGAACTATAATGTTTTTTATGATATAAAAATTTCACATTTTGGGGATCATAAATTATTTTCAGACATGCGTAGACCTATTATGAATAGCCTGCTCAGTTAACAAACACTCACAAGCGGGCAGAATTTTGACAGAATTTCAATAGTAGCCATTATTTTTGTAAATTTTTAGGGATCAAAATGGACAAATTTGTTATTAGAGGAGGAAAAACGAAATGAGGAGCATACCAATGAAGGAACACATTGCAAACAAGAAGATTCGTTGCATCAGCAGCGAAGGTTAGAAGAATGAAAGAATCAGTTTGCTGTCAATGAGCGAGATGGGCAGACTTTGTTTGCTCTGTAGTAAAGTAATTGGCATATGCAAAACCTACAATGTCAAAAGATATGGGAATTTGATGTGTTTGTTTGATGTACGCACCCATGTTGGCTTTGTTGATGTCTTGATATCGTCAGATTGTAAAAATGCGCTCAATGTTGTGTAATCTGAGTTTATTGACCAGGAGTTTCACTTTGATATGAAGAAGTCACACTGCTAGCCATTTCAACATACAGTGAAATGAAACGAATTTCTTAAAGTATTTGTTGCCAGTATTTGTTGATTTTGCAGTGTGACAGAAATAAAATACTGTATGTGCCACCAGAAAAGCCCGCCTCTTCTGTGTGTGCAACATCTAGGTATAATAATAATATTATCTGCTAATACAATAATATTAAATCTTATTGGTTTTTATTGGTGACGTCTTTATAAATGATATGCGGCCCGTGAGACTTGTATTTGGACCAAAGTGTGGCCCACTGGGAAAAAAGGTTGAGAACCACTGGTTTACACAAAGAATGAGTCCTAGCTAGTAGGTTATCGCATATGAGGCGGATCATTTATTGCCTTTTCTCACAGCAGCTGCAATAATTAAACTTATCATTTGGATGGCGGATTATATGGTATGACAAATTAATGTTAGGGATTAGACTGTACAGAAATTGAAAACTACAGGCAAGGCTAATACACACTAAATACATGGTCACTCAATGCTGATGTTGTTAACATTAACAATTTGAGAATGAAGTATAACAATAACAATAACTTGCAACGTTTGATGTGATATGAGCTAAGCGATCGTTGGATTTAATCACCATTGGCAGCGCGATTTATCGTAATGTTTTTTTTTTTTATCCGGTGGTTGGCCAGAACAAAAGTGGCTTCACTTGTTCAGATGACATTTTTGACATTCTTACTTTAGTCATACTTCCAAGACTGTGATTGCGAAGTAGAATATCCACACCGGTGTGGTGACTGATACCAAACATTAGATTCATCTGCGCTGAGGAGTCATGCCGATGAACAATCCATGTAAAGATGATAATTCCACAAATAACTGCAATTGCAGGATTCAAACAGAGATGGCAACAAAGAGGCAAAACTTACAGACTGCAGCTTTAACTAAAATGTTTAAGGCAACAAGGTAACTAACTTTTTAAGTTAACCAACAATTATTTTTTATAGTGTGTGTATATATATCTGCCACATCTGCCAGAGCTTTAGGTGCTCACATCCTTGATTAAAATTGTGATTTTCTCACGATTTACATATAGTTGGAAACATCTGGAATATTGTAAGTACTCAACTGAACAAAATATATAACACCTTGTGTTGTTTTTTTTTGTTGTTTTTTTTCAGGGGAGGGGTATTTTATGGCAAAAATGTTGCATTTCATAAACAAATTAAAGAGCTTTACATAAAAGGGATTTGATAATAAAAAGTATCATAAAAGATGCATAAGAAATAAATAAGTAAGAAACAAAAATTGATATAAAACTGCCATGAAAACAGGTCAAATTCCAGTGCTCGTTTCAAGTGGGTTCTCTGGTAACCTATTTGTGCCTGTCACCCAAAAATTAATTGATGGTGGTTTGGTTTACATTGGTTCATTCGTGTGCGCATTGACGTCAAGGTTTCCGAGAAGAGACTCGTGTCCTACTGCTTTCTCCCGGCTGGTCGGAGAGTGGATATGTTTGCCTCTCCCCGCCATGGGGGTTCTCGGTCGCCTGCGTTCTTCTAATCAAGACACAAGCTCCGATTAAGTGACGGTAATGGCCAGTCATGATCCACGCCGCTCGCGCCTTCTCATCCTTGATGTGTTAGAGGAGAACTCGCAATGATGCCGTTGAACCCATGGGGATGGTGTGACGGTCGTACCTGCACATGGGCTGCAAACCCAGTGACTTGGGACTCATCGGAAGCAACATTATTCATGTAGTTTCTATTTTTCACACAGCGGCCCGCTGCACACGCTGTTAAGTGCAAATGAATCTCAGACTAACACTTACCGACAGTATTTTTCACAGCCTGTATTTTTCAATGCTAATTGCCGTCATGTGTGCTTGGAGCGCGCACAGTAGCCTTTGGCCGTTTGTGACTACAAACATATTTAGACACATGGCTGGTGGCGATGATTTCTATTACCGCTGTAGAGTTTGGCAGAGGCTGCACGAGATCTTCTAAACTTTCATGAGAATAACTAATGAGATTTAGATTCACAACTTCATAAGCATAATGTTATGCAGACACACAAATATATCCTTATACAAGTAAATACTTACACATAGTTAAAAAAAATGTCCAAAAAATGTTTGGGATTGTGAAGACAATCTCAAATGATGAATTTATTTACATTAGATAAAATAAAAAAATATATGTAGAAAACCAATTGGCATTTATGTTAAATCGAGAAAGTATTTAACAAAAAAGTTAGGTTTTCCAAGGCTATTCTGTTCATTTTGCCATTAATTCAATACTAATCATACATTAAGTGTGCATTTGAGTGTTCAAATAAGTACTTTAACACTTGCAGATACAGATGCAAGCACTCTCCACTGTTAACAAACCTGCTATGTTTTTAATTAAAGCTTTGGTTTATTGAAGGCAGTTATAATCTCTTTTTCTCTGTTAAATGAACATTTTTTCATTATATTGAATGTGCTGATTGAAGTTAAAATTCTACACTGCAGCATGAAAAGGCCTTTCTGATGAACTACACAAAACCAAACAATTTTTCATTTTAAGCTTAATAAACCCAGTCTTAAATCGGATTTGGTCTTCAAACAGCAGTCAATGGACTCTCAGTAACTTTTGTTTGATTGTGAATCAGCCATTTTAATCATCAACACTTGCTAAGGGTGATTGTTCAAACGTAGACAACAGTTGGTTAATGCTTGTTTTAACCCCATACATTAAGTATTAAACTTAGGATGTAACTTGTCCTGAGACAATGAATGATGACACAAATTAAAAGTACTTTCTCTATATGATGATAAAACGTCTTTCATCTGTTGTTGCAACCAGCACTCTGACAGGTAAAAAAAGGGATAAAATAAGCTAGAGAAAAAATGTGCAACATAAAAGCTGTTGTGGAATCATAAAACCCAAATAGGAGCCCAAATATTAGGGTCCAGAACAGGCGAAAGGAGGGTCTGAATCATATCTACTGACTAAAATACAGCAACCAACGAGTTTTTATATAACATTCCCAATCATGTCAATTGCAGCTGTTTGACTAGCACATCTAGCCAAGCATCTTTGCTAATGGGCACTCAGGTCTTTAAAACAAACAAACAAACAAAAAAACTCCCGTAAATTCCATTTGACTTATGACAATGAATCTACAGAAATCAACATACTAAAAACTAGCAACTGCAGAGTTACACTGTGGCAACCACTGAAAACATCAAGATACGTGGTCAGTCAATCAAATTGCTTGTAGTTTTAATTGGAATTTACAGAGAGAGACCTTCAAGGAAACTGGTCATTTTTGAAGCATGGAGATGTTTGACTGATGAGGTGCTACAAAGGCTCATCTGTTTTACTGGAAAGGTCACTAACCTGTCAAACACACACACACTCTAAAACAAAATGGGGTCAGGCGCTCAGTGTGACTCCAGGTGGCCATAGCAATCTGGACACATCTGTCCATCATCCCGAAGAGGCAGACAGGCCTGTTCATGATGAACACCTTCCCATTTGTTCGTCCAGCAGTGTTTAAATCATATTTTAAAACAAAGTGTCATGTCACCTATGCACACACACAGATATAAATAATATAAATATATACGCTATATATTTATTTATAGCACATGCACTGTCCCACACTCATATTCACACGTCTTGGAGGTGATGATGAAGTCTTTGATGGCCATCTGGCTAAGAAAATAGGATGTGTCAAGGTGGATGCGTGGGGTTTGGGGGAGCGGCGGATTGTACGCTCCATTAATTTTAAGTTTAATCTCAGCTCCTTTCCTCTGTCTTTACCTCCCTCCTTTAACATTTGCTTTCTCCACTTCCAACCTGTCGCTTCCCTTAACTGCTTCTCCACCTTCTCCCTTCCTTAAATAGATTTACTCCAGTGTATCATTCATCTTTTTAATTTATTCATGATCCAGGAATTGAAGTAAATGAGAGAGAGAAATATAAAACAATAAATGATGTATCTCATTTATCATATTCTGGATGGATAGATAGACAGACAGACAGACAGACAGACAGACAGACAGACAGACAGACAGACAGACAGACAGACAGACAGACAGACAGACAGACAGACAGACAGACAGACAGACAGACAGACAGACAGACAGACAGACAGACAGACAGACAGACAGATAGATAGATAGATAGATAGATAGATAGATAGATAGATAGATAGATAGATAGATAGATAGATAGATAGATAGATAGATTTCCAGTAAAACAGATGAGCCTTTGTAGCACCTCATCAGTCAAACATCTCCATGCTTCAAAAATTCCCAGTTTCCTTGAAGGTCTCTCTCTGTAAATTCCAGATAGAGAACATTTATAATTTTATTTAAAAAAATATTTCATTCATTTTTAAAATATTATATAATTTACAGTTTATATATTAAAATAGATAAAGAGAGGGCAAGAGATACAGAGAAAGAAAGACCTGATAAAGTGAGAGATGCCGAAACAGATGCAGATCAGATAAATAAACACTTTGATTTGAATTGCATGCTCTTAAATTCATCTGTCAGGTTTCGGGCTCGTCAGAGACTCGGAGGAATTACTCACCCTGCCCTTCGTCCACCTCGCAGGCTTATCCTCCTCCGCTGCCATTTTGTCTTTCCTCACTTTCACACTAACATATAAAGCGTGGAAATTTGTGTATGAAAGTGTGAAATGACTTGCAGCCACATACACACACACATTGTTTTGCTATCTTAGTGAGGACATTCCATAGGCATAATGGTTTTTATACTGTACAAACTGTACATTTCTTTCATTGTTTAGTATGTTGTTAAAGCTAATTTAAATATGAGAACGTCCTCATATTTCATGTTTACGTCATAATACCAGTGTAATATCTTGGTCATTATACAAATTTGTGTCCTCATGAATCATGAAAACAAGCACAAACACACAAGCATAAGTAAACAGAGAACCTGTCATTCGCCCAGCAAACACATGGAGATTAACTACAAACACACATTAATGCATTTCATTTACCCCTGCAATTAGACCAGACAGCACAAAAGAAATTTATATTTTCAGAATAACCCAGGTAAAAAAGTATACTTGAATGCACTAGAAAAATACTTAAATACCAGCAAGTACATTTCTAGTACATTATTTTTTGTGCTTAATAAAATTGTAAAAGTTATACACTAAATACACTAATTAAAAGAATATTTCTACTTCAGTAGAACTTCAGTGCACTTGAAAAAGTATACTAAACACCACTAATACTTAAATTGATTTTTAGTGCATTGAAATAAAGTATACTACCACAAAAATATAGTTTTATTATTGTATTTCTTATTAAAACTATATAACTAATATACTAGTTACAAGTATTTTCTCAACTGCCCAGGTGAAAAAAGATGATAGAGATAGTACGTTAAAAGCACATTTTAGTTCATATTCATGGGGTCTCAAAATAGCACAGTTTGAGTACACTTAGATCTTAAGATTATCTGAAGAAGTACTTAAGAAGAATTTGGTAACACTTTATTTTAAAGTGTCCTTGTTACACATATTACATGTAGTTACTGTACTAATAACTATAAATTATGCATAATTACATGCAACTAAACCACACCCTAATCCTGATCATAACCCTAGTTAATTGTTAATATACTGTACTTAAATATGTAATTACACAGCAACACGGACACCTTAAAATAAAGTGTAACCAAGATTTTTTTAGTATATTAGGTAAAAAATTAGTGTGTGAAAAAAATGAGAGTAAGTACACAGTAAGTACATTATGTAAGTGTACTGAAATAAAGTGTATTTTTGTGCACTTTTTTCACCTGGGAAATTGTGAATGATGCTTTCCTGAGCAAAACTCACTGCTGTGATGCTAGAGTGTTGTGGGTGGTTGCTAGGGCATTGCTATGCAGTTGCCAAGGTGTTTTTAGGCCCATATAAAAAACATCCATGCTGAAATATCTATAATATCTAGGTCTTTATGACTCGGTACCCGTTTGTGTGGGATGTTGTTGCTGTTTTATCACCCAAAAGGCATAAATTGTGTTTATACAAGCATGTGCATGATAGAATTAGAAGTCCTTTATGCATACTGTAACACCAAATATTTATGCTCCTGGTCTTGGAGTGAAATTAGGTCTGTTCCACTGAGTTGGTGTGTTCTTTTTGCACTTGTTCTTGGTTGATGAAATGATAAAAGCATCTCTGTCACCATCAAAAGATTTTTAATAAGCTAACGGCTAAGTTCAAGAAATTACACAAAGATGAGCAAAGTTTAAATGAATTAAGGATGAGAAATGTGAGTGGTTCATACATTTTTTCAAATGGGAAGCAACCACATAAGTCTTTTAATTACGTTAAAGGTCAAATTGCTTTTTTTAGGTCTTCATCTCATTCTCTCTTGTTCTCTTTCTTTTCTCTAGTAGTTATTTGTGCATATACTGTAGTAACTGAGGTTCTAGCACATACATTTTTATATGACAGAACAAACCATGAAATGTAAAATTCATACATAATCACAGTCTCATCAACCATTTTATGTAAATACATCTTTTTGAATCCTTTAATAACTTGAATCTTTGTGATGGTAATATCATAGGTGAGTGGGTTCAATGATTAGACACCCAATAGCGGGACACTCATTTATCAGTAAATGATGGAAAATCTTTATCTGAGAATGACCTTTTTAATGGCAGTTTTACTAATAAATAAAATCCAGACTAACATAAGTAAAATCATTTGCACTCTTTGTGTAGATTAATTTAATTACCATCAAAGCTCATTAAGTGTGAAATATGAGTGAGCAAAGGTTGATACTGTAGATTAGTGTGTGTGTGTGTGTGTGTGTGTGTGTGTGTGTGTGTGTGTGTGTGTGTGCGTTTTTGTGATTCATGAGGACACAAATTTGTATAATGATATGGGTATTACACTGGTATTATGACGTAAACATGTTTTATGAGGACATTTCATGCGTCCTCATATTTCAAATAGCTTTAAAAACATACTAAACAGTATTTTATTAAAAATGTAAAAATGCAGAATGTTTTCTGTGATGGGTGGTTTAGGATTAGTGGTAGTGTAGGGGGAGAGAATGTACAGTTTGTACAGTATAAAAACCATTACGCCTATGGAATGTCCACACTTTGATAGCAAAACAAGCCTGTGTGTGTGTGTGTGTGGTTCAGGTATACCCTATGTAGGGACAAAATGTCCCCACAAAAAGTTTATAATTCATACTGATTTTTGAAAATCTAAAAATGCAGAAAGTTTTCTGTGATGGTTAGGTTTAGGCTTTGGAGATTATACAGTTTGTATAAAAATCATTATGTCTATGGAATGTCCCCATAAAACATGAAAACCCAACGTGTGTGTGTGTGTGTCTTTAGAAATCACACAGAACAGAACAAAACGTTTTATGAATGAAATTATGTAAATGCTTTAACTGTGTTAGACATGTGTAATGGCATTAAACATTTAATAAAAGAGCTTTAATTTTTTTCACCCAAAAAATTAATTCTGTCATTAATTACTCAGCTTCATGTTGTTCCAAACCCATGAGACTTTCTTGAAATAATTCCGTTTTTATTCACAAAATATAGATTTCTGACGCGAAAGAGCACCACGACATATGCGTGTTGTGTTGTCGTGAGAGCGTATCCATAACATGCATGCGTCGTGGTGCTCTTGTGAAAGCACTTCTGAAATTCATATTTTGTGAATAAATACGTAATTTTTGTTGGGTTTTTTTGTATCGTTTGCTGATAGTGAGCGCAAATGCAGGTGATAAGCGATTTTTATTAAGCGAGTCATTGAGTCGTTCATTCAAACGATTCGTTTAAACGGCCAATTCATCAAGAAAGAGACAGATGTTTGTGCATGGGTCATTGAATCTTTGACTCAACCGATTCGTTCAAAACACTGAATCATTCAAAACACGATTGAGTGTTGCTGTGAGATGCGCTATGCTGTGATCTTCGTTTGGATTCATCGGATCTATTTTCGCTGCTAAAATAGACCAAGACAGTCGTTATTTCGTCTAAAATGTAAATGACTTAGTATTATTAACTTGTTTGTTGAACTGTCATATGAAATCAGTGTCACATTTTCAATCGTGAGCTGATGGTCAATTAAGTAATGGTCAATTGTCAGCTCTCTTGGTCGTCAGGTCGTGTGATGCATGTTGCTGAACTGTATTCAAATGTTATAAATATTATGAAACACCACATTTTGAAATTTAACTGCAGTAATTTAACTTCAATTTAGTTTATTTGTGTGTGCTGCGCTCATAGACTTTAGAAAACGGCGCTCATTTGTTTGATTTCTCCTCGAGAAAGTCTGGTGCTACTGCCAATTATAACAATAACCTAGTAATGATAATAGGCCTACTTACCGCTACTGATGATAATAATAATAATAATAATAATAATGTAGGCCTAAAAATAATAGCCTAGGGCTATCTGTCTGTCTGTCTATCTATCTATCTATCTATCTATGCAAGGTGGTGTGGGGGGCACTGGGGGGTACTGGGGCCCCAACTGCAATGAACCAGCTTTGAGGGGGCCCAGCTTCCAAAAGGCTGAGAAACCCTGGTCAGGAACACGTTGGGAGTACTCTGGGTTTGGGCCAAATTCCGAGCTCAAAGCCCTCTCCTTGGACACGTCAAATATGCATACCATTTACTCGTTCTGAATTATTTGTAAGTGCAAACTTGTGATCTTCATTTGAGTTCCTAAGATCTTGGTCTTACAGATTTGGAAGGACATGAGGGTGAGTAATTAATGATAGAATTTAAAATTTTGGTTGAAATAACCATTTAATGTAATTTATAAAAAGGTGCTCTTGAGGCGCCTAACCCCCAATCACTCCCCAGGTGCCACAGCAATGGCTGCCCACTGCTCCGGGTGTCTGCTCCTGTGTGTGTTCACTACTCAGTGCTCCTAATGTTAGTGCAACCTGAATAGGTAAAATGTAGAGGACAAATTGACCTTCATGTTACGTCACATTTTTAAAATCAACCTATGACTTCTATTTGTAAACTACAGAGCCCCACACATGACATTTAGTAAATCGAGGGAACCGTGTAATAAATTGTGCAAGAGAACGACTTGTGCGCACGATTTATTTTTATTTTCCTGCATGTCATGTGTGGGCCTCTGTAGTAAACACATAGTCTCTACTCTATTTAAAAAGGGTTTCATTTTAGAAGCTCCATACACTGATAGTATATGTTTCAGTGTCTTAAGCATAAAAATGTGTGTGTGCCACACTTTATATGCGTGAGCATTCAGTTAGGGAAGCTTGAATGATTTTAAAGAAAATATGCTTCCAAAATACAGAGCAGTTTATAATAACTTTTTACTCAAGTTTTTAAAATTGCTGTTGAGTATTGAAAGGTTAAATTTGTTCCAAACTCAAAACTTTCCATAAATAGTAAATAAAATAAGCTCAATAAAACCATATACAACTTTTTTTCTCCATTTTCTTTTTTTTCAAAAGCTTTCATTACCATAAGACACTATATCAAAGTCACAAGTCATTACTCTTACACTCTACTCATTACTCTACTACGACTCTACTCTTACTGGCACACATGGTATCAAAATGTGATCATTTTTTAACATCAACATCTAATTTTTCACCCATTAGATCACATTGCATAATCATGCATATATGCACATTTCTCTCACTCTTTGTCATTCATAAAGTTAATGCTTTCTGTAAAATATACTGTATCACCTCAGCATCCAGTATGTGAAGAGCATGATTCAACATTTTAGCAGTTCTATGCATTGAAACCATGTGCTTCAGGCACCTGCCCAGTGATATAACATTACTCGCTGGATTTCTCCCACAGTCACAAACAAATGGTACTTCTGTGAAGAGTTACGCCCCATATGTGTTATAGCAGAATCAATGGTATTTATTGGTGGAGCAGTCAGGCAGAGACGAGAGAAAAGAGCACCTGGCAGCGGAATCATTCAGCATTGATATTTAAACATAGCTCCGCCAAACCCTGTCTACCCACCCTCACACTGCTAATCAGCTCTTCAGCTGAGACAGAGAGAACATACTTTCTCTCGTGTGTGCGTATGAATGTCTTTGAGCAGGTCAAAATGATCTCCTGAGCGTCTCGAGATAAATTGCTTTCAAAACTTGTCATCTCCTTTTTTGCAACAAAGAATCAGCTGCAATTTAACCACTGTGATTCTTTTATGCAGCTTAAATAAAATAAGATCTCTTTTTCCTGTGGCAGGACTATGAAAATGTTACCAGTTTCTATTCATGCCTCTGCAGAATTCATGCTAATCAGCTCCAAGATTAGTTTGCTTGTTTAAAAATCAGTTTTTCGTCACATGCATTTTTTAATTGCTTAATTTATTTTGAAGTTGTCGCTACAATCAGACATGGTTTGCAGTGATGTCACTTCCTACTTTCACCTTTTTGATTTACATATTCATTGAATGTGATTCATACTTATTTACATATTCCATTCTCAAGGTTTTAGAACAATGCGTTGCAAATGCACTATGAAATCTCATTGTGATGTCATTCCAGATTCCATTCTGTGTTTTTAACAGACACGTTAAACTAGTGTACACTAAAATGCAGACAAATCCAGGGGTCTCTATCCAAAACACTTTGCATAACATCTCAGGTCCCATGGTTCCAAACGAGACACTGCCCCTTGCGTTGGCACTATGGGGAATGTCATCAGCCTGACTGATGTCTGAAGCACATCTGTAAAAGCAAACATTTTATTGGATGTACACTTGTAAGACTCCTCTTGCAATGACTCTCCAAACCGCTAGGGTGCGCTATCTGCTCACTCGTGTAATGACTCTCCCAGCCATTGGTGGGCACCCCTGCTTTTTACTGTGACGACTCTCAGAGCCTCTTGGCAGCACCAGCTGCTGTGAACTCTTTTTGTTAAGACTGTTAATCAAGTTAATTTTGTCCACCTGTGTTTAGTCTTATTTAAGTTTGCCAGTTTCATTGAGCTGTGTTCAGTCTTGAGCAAACCCTGTGTGGATTACCGGAGTTCTCTAAGAAGTTAAGTAACGTTTCTCTGATGCCCTTTGGCCTACTTTATATTTTGTTTGTAAAGCTGTGACTGCTCTTTTGTTTGTATGAACAAACTAACTTCAAGTAAAGACTACTTCTGAGCGACCAGAGCCTCCTGGTTTATCTCTCCACTGCATTTGGGTCTTCTAAACAGTGTCCTCCCCAGTAGACCAGAGGTAGGGAAGTAGCTTTCCCAGACTGGGGGACCTAGGTTCGAGATCCAAAGCACCTTAGGTCGGTCCTCCGTTACATCACTCCATGACATGATATGACAATACTGTGAGTATTAGAGGATGTCACTGGTTCCCTTGTAATAGCAACCATGGTTACGGTTGTAACCTGAAACATTTCCTTTCAATGTAGAACTCAATGATGCATCTTGGATTGACGCTATGAGGAAAAAATATCCATTAGCTATTCCTATGCACAACCATAATGGGCATAACATAAATTGACTCTACAGACTTACTTAGCTAGCATCAATCATACAGGGCGCATCCAAGGCAGTCAAGTGGTAATATTCCCTCAACCATTACCCAAGCTTCTATGCTCCATGACAATGAAAGTCCAAGCCTTTACAACCTCCCTCCCTTCCTTGTGGGCCAAGAATTAGCCATATGTGGCCCAAGATCAGAACTCTAAGTTTTGGCTTTGTCAGTGTCCCTACCCCTCACTTCAGCTCTATTACCCCAGAGCAATCAGGAGAAAGCGCTCACACCCTGCCTGGACTCATCCTGGATCCAAAGACTCCCGGCACTCCCTAAAGAGCCCAATATCAAGAATAGATGCTACAAGGCAAATTGCCTCTACTTTGCCCTGAAGAACAGCCAACCAAAGAAAGTTTGTTATGTACTCTTAACACACTCATCTAGGACCTGTTGTGGCCCATACTTGATTAAATTAGCACTAGACATAGTCAGTGACAGAAAACCAGTTGAACATCCTCGACTAGTTAGCATTGTCTACTACAAGGGTCAAATTGTGATGCCTACATAACCCATTCATCTAAAGGGAGCAAACACCCCTACTTAAAAACCTAACACTAGTTGGGGAGAGGTGATGAAACATCCTAAAATACTAGTTCAGTATCCACCTTGAGGAAAGTACTCAAAGGGAAAGGCCCTACTTCACAACTGAAAAGGGCATCTCTCTACTTTAGCTTACTTTGCTCAAACCTGTGTTGAAGAAATACTAACCTAATCCTGATGTAAGTGCTTTGTACAACCTCTTTTCGCCCCCCACACAGCTTTATAGAGGAATACTACTTCACCTCAGTAATTTGATTTTCTCTCCTGAACTGCTTTTTCCATCTGCCGTTTCTCCTCCCCTGCGCTCTACACCTTGAAGGAGGTGGAGCACAAGCAGCTACATTCTCCTTCCAGTCATCGGACTGTGATGGACCAGTCAAAGGTTGTTTTGTTTTTTTTGTCTTAAGCAAACCATGCACTGGAGAGCATAATTTTACTTTAGACCCTAAGATAGGGGAGAATATAGCTCAACCCTGGAAAACGATACTTTCAGTATATGGAGGCTGCCCTTTTGTTACTTCAGCAGACACAGGGCCTGAACCATAAGGGGAGCTCCCTCACAGTGGCTCATTCAGCCATGTAAAGAGCTGAACAAGCTCTCTCAATTGGTAAGGTGGGAGCATTTATAGAGGATGCAACACTGGGAGAGAGATATCTCTTCAGCAGCTCTTCAACTGATGCATCCTTGCATTTACCATTAAACTCTTACTATTACTCGATACCTCAATGTGGAAATCAAGAAGGAACAAGGCTCATACACTTATATGCAGGACAGCAGAGAAAGCAGTTTATTATTATTAGTATTATTATTATTATTATTATAACACCTGCATCAACACTTTCTGCCTCTTATCTCTCAGAATTAGACACATTCCACATTATTAAACATTAGACTCTTTATCCCTCGAGAGAGAGTCATGCCAGGGTGGAGCTTCTAACAGCGAATGCATCACAATGAATAAATTCAGCTCCCTCAAGAGCTGAATGCACTCTGTACATATGGCAGACTATATTGTTTATAGAGAATCAAGCAACAACATAGTTTCCAGCTGTGAATGCAGCTTTATGGGTGCCTCTTATATATTCCTTCGAGTTTAATGGTCTCCATGCAAATGCTTCATTCTCATCCCTCAGGAGGGAATAAAGCAAGAACAGAGCTCACCACGAATGCAATGCAATGAGTGCATCCAGCGTGGCTCCTGAAGACAAAAAAGCTGATGATGTACATTGGAGGTACCCTCTTATACTCATGGGATCTCCAGAAGTGACAGTCCATGACACCAAACAAATTGTCATGTTTACACACATGCTTCAGACACCGGTCACTGATGCTGTTCCCCATAGCATCAATCCAAGACGCACTGTTGAGTTCCACGTCGGAAGGGAACAAACAGCATGATCGCGAAAGGGACAGGGATTCGATTTCATGTCTTGATACCATCACATCTTAGCCTTTCTCTGGTTCTCAGTGAGCCACCCACTGACGGAACAGGCTTTCTGTCTCTGTCTGTCTGTAGTATACGTCTCTGACCTTTATGGAAATGAGATTTGGCACACTTCAAACTGTATATACAATGGTTTGAAGGTGTATCATAGAAAATACAGTATCTACTCAACGAAGGTCAGATGGTCTCCCTCCCTCTCCCCTTCTATATCTTCCCCACAGGACAGTATGATGGGTTTTACAACAGAATATTTTATCATGGATGTAGTCATCGAGTCTGCTTCAAGCATCTGTGATTTAATGTGTTAAATCTGTTGTTGATGAAGAAAATAACCCAGGCACTTTATTCCACAGCCAAAGAACACCTAAATAAAAACATAAATATGTAAAATATAACAGCTTTCAGTTAGTAATTCAAAATTGAAATGACTTGGGAGGATTAAATGTGAAAAATTGTATTTAAAATGGTCCAATTTCAATCATAAAAAATATGATTCATCATTAGTGAGGTCTGGTGAATCAAAAACAAAGCATTCATTGATAATGTTAAACTTCATGGATACTTCAACCAGCATGCTACCGTTTATTAAAAATCTATCAGAGAAATATCAAGATCAATGTGTGAGAAAACGACAGTTGTCATCTTATAACGTGAGCTCATCAGTTGGCAACAAAACAGCAGCCAAGTATCTACGAAAGACATCTGACAAATAAACATGTGAATGCGCAAACTAATTAGAACTAAGAAAAAAAATATTATGAATAGTGCTGTCAATTAAATAAAAAAACTAGATTAATCATTTTTTCTGTGATTAATCACAACTAATCACAATTATAGACAAGTATATTTTATAATGTAATGATTTCATAGTTAATCTCCAAATGAATGTAGAAACAACATAAACCAGTATATATTAAATTTTAATAGCTTAATAGTTTAATAGCATCTTTTTATGAATGAAGGCCAGTATCACTGATAATAATACAGCAACTGATGTCTCAATGAAACTGACATTTTTGGCATTATTGTGTGTTACTGTTCGTTCAACGAAAGAAAACTTGATTCCGGTGTGCTGTCTGTACACGCAATACTGGCGCGTGTCCATTCAAGTCAAGTCAAGTTAAGTCATCTTTATTTATATAGCGCTTTTTACAATGCGGATTGTGGCAAAGCAGCTTTACATTAATAAGAAAATGGTGTCATTGTGCAGCTTATTCTATATTTTATTGATTCATTCCGTTCCAAATATCAGTAGTTATTAGTCTAGTTAATTTAGGTATATCAGCACTGCAGAAAACAGTGGCGTAATCGTCTGGCTCAGCTCAGTTCGCATACAACGGCGCCAATGCAGGCATATCAAAAACACTGCTGAATATCAAGCAAGTGTCCCCAACGTAAGCAAGCCAAAGGCAACAGCGGCAAGGAACCAAAACTCCGACAAATGGAGAAAAAAACCTCGGGAGAAACCAGGCTAAGTTTGTGTTCTCTTTTGGCGCGCTTGAATGGTTTAAATCATATATTGTAACGCTAGACAAAGGATGACAGATAAAATGGATGCTGCGTTAATTGCATTAAATATTTTTAACATTAAACTGGAAAAAAGTTCAATCGCATGCGTTAAAGCGTTAACGTTGACAGCACTAATTATGAAATATTTAATATTATGAAATACAAAATATTGTTTAATATTGTATTATTGAATATTATATCTGGTTCATTTCTTTTCCTTCTGTTTTTATGGTAGTTCTGTTGAAGGCAATGATGATAAAGTCAGGATCTGGAGAACTTACTGGAGCGAACTCTGGAGAACACACTGGAGCCTTCACTGGACTCTGGTCAGGGGCTGGAGCCATCACTACTCTGCTGTACCATCTTTTGATCAGGATTTTCATACGGTAGTCAGTCAGGTCACGGCCAGCCATAACCCTCGTAGATTGGCACAGTTTGGGTGACATCATTACAAGAGTCGATTTTTGCTGCTGCTAGAGCCAAATTTTTTAGGGTCAGTTCTTATGTCAGCTTTGGTTGCAGGCAATGATGATAAAGTCAAGATCGAAGTGCAGCCATCTTTATTCAGAATAAACTAAAATACGAAGTAACAAAACAACCAACACAGAGTTTAAACAGACAGGACAAACAAGAGGAAAACCTAACTAAACACACCTGAACTTAGGACTCTAATCAAATCAGTTACCATGGAAACAAACAGGCAGGGGACAGAACTAATTAGCTAACTAGAAATCAAACCTAGAAACTCATACATAAACACAATAGAGAAGGAGATCAAAAGCAAACTCTAAACATGAATAAACGTGATAGCTACGTTAAAATATCTTTTGGATTATGGATTGAATTATTATGTCATGACAGAAGCACTGGGCCAAATAATCTTACTGACCCTCAACGACCCAATTTTTTCAAACAGAAATATCGCAACATAATAGAGGAGACCCTCCAGAGTGTTTTAGGTAAACAAATTGCAGTTTTACAGCTGAAGCAGTTGACTGTACAGTCTGGCTTCGGTTTGTCCTACAGTAATTTTCTATATACGAGTCACAGAGGAGGTAGAACTAGCCGTGTGATCACTTTAAGCGAGTTTAAATGGGGCTTTGGAGGCAGAAGTGGACATATTTGTGCTGGCTCATTTCTCTAATGTTGTTTCCCTGCTGATGTTGCAGTGTGCTGGTAATGAAGTTAATTTAATGTCAGTGTAAAATGACTGGGAGGCGACGCTTTTCACTGCCTTGCGCTGAACACTTTCTTAGTAGATACAGGACGTCATTAGAACTTTACTGCGGTTGAAAACTTTCAAATAAAATGCAGAATTGAAGGTCTCTTGTGTAATGCAGAGAAAACACAAACAACAATGATAGAAACTGTATGTTCCTGCTCCACTGTCTGCTGTGGTGCTGCACCAGTGATGAATCTTCAGTCTCACACCAAAAGAACTCATATTTTATCTGAGTTGAGAATGAGTTTGCAGTCTATATTTGATGAGATGTCATAAAAACACTGCGTAATAACAAATAACGAGAATAAAGAGACGTCTTTCTATTGAGTTGTCCATCAGGCTACAGCGCTGCATGTACAAACCAATGCACAGCGTTGACCAATGTAAGGCTCGCCCAAACAGCCTAATGGAAGTTTACGATAAGCAAGTGAAGGTTTCTTGCGTTCAAGTGTGGCAAAGTAGTTTAAAACTAAATAAACTTTTATCTGACTCCATATTTATTACAACCTCGAAATTAGTTTAGAAAGCCAATTGATTATTGGTCATTTGTATAATAGTTTAACTACACATTTGATTATTCTATTTAGCTCTTTACTCGTCAGTCTTGGTCATTAGACAGAGGCGATGACTAATATTCTAGAGACCCTTCGCACTTTTTTCATTCTAGAATACATTTACTTCTGTGTGAATGTCGAGACCTCTGTACCAGTTGCACTGAGACACTTCAAATGATACCAAACATGTATAGCATTGTGTGATTATTTTTCACCCTAAACCATATAGATTTTGAGTGAATTTCAGGTCATTTCTGCATGTAGAGAGAAGAGATGGGGGGGGAATGAAGATTAAGGCAATGCTGAGGTGTGATTGACTCAGTGTGATTGGATGGGATGCTAATTTTCCAAGACAGAGTTCAAATGTTAATTTAGTTTTCTTTGTTTGCTCAGAGAGTAGCCATCTATTGGTCCAGACAGTCCAGCATCAGTCTTACACCAATGTAGTCCGAATGTCAAACAAATGACTTCTTTATAGTCAATGAAAAACATGCCTGCAGTGTGCCTAGTGTAGACAGATTCCTGAACAAGTGACATTTATGAGTCGATACTTTTTAGTGAACAATAAACATACGTAGACTTACAGCTCAACCAGTATAGACAACTCAAACAAATGACTGTCTATCTATCTATCTATCTATCTATCTATCTATCTAATCTAATATATTACATTCAATTTCATTCATACTTTATTTCTCAAATTGATTAAAAAAAAAAAAAAAAATCAAATGCCAGTAAATGACTCCAGGAATTTTGGGACTTTTGAACTAATCCTTTAAATATTTTGACCTGAGAGATTATGTTTGTGTGTGTATGTGTGTGTATTCTTGGTACTGGCTGTCATGGTGGGAACATGTAATAGACTTTTGACAAAGCCACTGTCTGTCATCATCAGTCAGGTTCCATCAGCATCAGAGCATATGAAAACATACACAACACCCACACATGCTAGAGAGATCTTCATAAGTGGCCTAGCAGTGGGGAGAAAGTTAAATGGAATTTATGGGATGAATGGTAGGGAGTGTTTAAGGCCTCAAAGGCTAATGGACCAGCTCAGTGTGTGCAGATGGCATGCTGGTTTTCTCAAAGCACACATAAACACTTAAATGCACACACCACTGTGTTTAAGAAGCCATGCTGTTTCTCTCTGAAATGGATGACTGATTGTGATTTGTGTTGTTTGAATAATTTTTTGATAATTGCTTGCGTTGTTCACAGACTAATGCCTTCATGTAAGCCTGCATATTCACACTCACTTATACACACATTTATCTATATATTCATCTAAGTATCATAAACTTCTGTGAGAAGTTGTTTTGTAACTGCTTAATCCAAACAGGCAATATAATCCAATAAAGTACAGATAAACACACCAAGTGTGAATCTGACTGAACAAAGAATGAATGTGGGGATACAACTTAAATAACGAACAGAAATGAGACTAATTAATAAAACAGCTGATACCAATGTAAACAAACGAGAAGAGGGAAACCTGTACACAGGAAACAGGAAACATACTAAAAGTCTGTGAATAACAAAACAAACAAAACAACTGTGACAGTAAGCCCCCTCCCGGCAAGGTGCGTTCTCATGCCACAACTGATACTGGACAGAGAGAGGGATAGTGGAGGCTTGGGAGGTGGGTGAGGAGCAGGTGAAGGGATGGTGTTGGGGGATGGCAAAGGAATGGTATTCGGTGGAGCACTGGGTACAGGTGGACAATGACGAGATCCTGGCGGCAAAGATGTAAATGGTGTGCTGACGCAGACCCAGAGCCAAACAGTGCCAACAGCCCGTGGCGGAGTCTAGGGGGGGGGGGGGGGGGGGGGGAGCCAAGATGATGCTGGCATGGCTTCCAGAGCAGGGACAGAGAAGGAGCTGTAGAATCCGCAGGAGCTGACAGAGGGCCAGTGGAACTGAGTGGAGTTGCAGGTACTCGAAACCTGGGCGCAGCCATGGCAACAAGTGCCATAGGTGGAGCCAGAGTGCCCAAGGACCGGGGTAACACCGGTGTGGCAAAGCCTAAGGGTAGAACGAACCCACAGCAGCCGAAGGGTCCAAAAGTCGGTGGCAGAAGTGGTGTGACGACTGACCTAGGGGGAGCCGGTGAGATGAACCCAGTGGAGCCACAAGGCCAAGGGTCTCTGGCATGGAGTGAAGGCATCAGAGGTTGGAGGCGGAACTGCAGGATCTTCATGCACAGGTGTTGCTGGTCATTGCACGACCTACGGCTTGACTTCATAGCATGGCTTCTGCAGACACAGTGCAGGCCTTCAAACATCCAGCAGCAGTGGGGCTGGAGGACTGTCACAGGCCACAGTCAGAAGGACACGGTTAATCCAGGTTGGTGAAAAGAATGGCTCTAGGTCTCGTTTTGCTCCAAATCGGGACATGACGCTCTCCAGACACCTTATGACGGTCTCTCTCCAGTTCAGTCCTGTGATGAGGTCGATAGGGTGATTGAAGGTTGTCGTGATCCAGAACAAGGTCTTCAGTGTCTCATTGTCGAGGGGGCAGGTTCTTCCATACTTTTTCCTTCCACTCAACTTTCTGTTAACACGTTTGGATACAGCACTCTGTGAACAGCCAGCTTCTTGACAATGAATGTTTATGGCTTACCCTCCTTGTGAAGGGTGTCAATGATTGTCTTCTGGACAACTGTCAGATCAGCAGTCTTCCCCATGATTGTGTAGGCTAAACTGAGAGACCATTTTGAAGGCTCAGGAGACTTTTGCAGGTGTTTTGAGTTGATTAGATGATTGGTATTTGATATTCTAATTTTGTTGAGATAGTGAATTGGTGGGTTTTTGTTAAATCTGGGTCAAAATCATCACAATTAAAAGAACCAAAGAATTAAACTACATCAGTCTGTGTGCATTGAATTTATTTTAATACACAAGTTTCACAATTTGAGTTGAATTACTGAAATAAATTAACTTTTCCACGATTTATTAAGATACACCTGTACATTTCAAAATAATGAAAATATACTAAAAGTCAGTGAATAACAAAACTAGCAAAACATAACTGTGACATTATTATTATTATAATTTTTATTATTATTATTAATAATAATAATAATAATAAAGCTAACATTAAATTAAATATAACTGCATTTGATACATTGTTTGGCAGCAGTAAACAGTTTATTTAGGTTAATGATTTTATTTAATTGATTTATTTATAATTATTTTTTATTATTATTTTATACATTACCTACATTTTATTTTAGCATAATAAAACAATAAAAACATTACATTTTTCCCTAGTTTTTCCCTAATAATTCCCTAGTGAAGTTTTATCAGATTTGAGAACTTGCACTGGCTAATTCACAATAGCAGATTTAAAACTGCTTTTTATTTTTGTGTCTGCTCAACAGCAGTTTGGCAGCATCCCATTGCTCAACATTTGCATCAACATTTGCAAATATTTGTACTAAACCTAAACCAAATGAAATATGTCTCCATGAGAAATAACAGTTGGTTGTGGGCAGCCAGGCAATGAGTAAAGAGAAATTAACCAGCTGACATGATGACTCATCACGTTCAATGTAGCACAACTAATTGGCTGATTGACAGCTGTAGATAGAGTGGCTAGTGTATCGCCATCTGACCAGACTGAAATGACAGAATAGTTAAGTAACAAAATACCATATATAAGCTGCACTGCAATGAATTGGAATGACTTTGGCTGTGTGCCTATTTCTCATCACTTATTTTCACATGCAGAAGGTCGGGAATGACAGTAATGAGTCTTTTGTTTGGAGAGCGTGACACGTCACTGGCTTTGCTAGAGCTGTGTGGACCGCGAAGATACACTCAATTCATGCTTTGGGTCTATTATTTTCCCCACAACAGAAGGATTGTCTGATATTTGTGCTTTGTTTTAGCTGCATGAGGGGAATTATGAGGGAATAATATGGAAATCTTTGTGTGGATGCATGCGTGCATGAGAGAGATATTACTAATCTGCCTTCCTGTCCAGAGGAAAATATTATTGCTCTTTTATAGCTCTGGAGACTTTTCCATAAAAAAACTATTACAATTATAAAAATTATATCTATAATAAATAATTATACTGTAAAAAAAAAACTGAACAAATAATTATGGATATAATACATAAGTTTATATTGGTAGAATTTGAAGAAAAATATTTGAGTTCATATGGAATTTTAGTTCCCACATTATGTTATCTGAGCACAGTTTGAGTAATTATTGGGATTACATGGGTCATTTACTCAGGAGAAACATCTGAGAAGCAAAGTCTTATTTGCTTTCCATTTTATCTCATTTCTCACTAGGAGGCATTGCAGAAATTTTATTTGGATTTTTCTTGTGAGAAACTTGCATATTTTCTACATTGCCTCAAACAAGTAACTATAGAAAATGTCACATACGCACAGACCGTGTTCTAACGCAAGCTCGTCGACATCTTAAAAGTAAAATGATCCTGACGCGTAAACACACACTGACACACACTTGAGAAAATGTGTGTACTCGGTAAACACGGCAACAGAGAGCCGTTCATAATGCCTGACGAAGTCTCTTCTCAGGCTTTCTAATCAAACAGTCCAGATGTATCGAAATATTTGCAGTGCTTTCAGGACCGTAATTAAATAACAATTACAACTGCCTAACAGCTTTTTCCACCCTGTCTGCGCGTTCGTGCGCGAACCTCAAGGGACGGAGCTCGAGTCATTTTCAAAGACAATAACACCCTGATGAAGAACACATCAAACTGGAGTATGCGCGCGAGAGAGACCCGACTGCAAATGATGCGTGTGAGTAATTTGTTCCCTTCAAATATGTTCCATCAGTAATGTGTGCTCGTCCGAACATGCGGACAGGTGGCTTTAACTGACAAATGTATGTTCTAAAAAAAGATATGGAAGTGTGATTTGCAATGTTTCACGTTAAAATGTCCAGTTTTCTTGTGGTTAGAAAAGATAACGTTAGTATTTTCCTAACATTATTTTTTAATCACAACATAACATTCTTTTAACGTTTATTTCTAATATTCCAAGAAGTTAAACATTAACATTCATCAAGTACAAAATAACACCATAAGGATGTTCCGAGATTGTTTCTCATTCCCTCTTCTTTGTCATTCTTAATCATATTGGTGTGTCATGCCTCTCACCATGATAAAGAGAAATGATCGAAATAATCCCTAATGCCTGTTAATTACCACTAATCACCACCGTGACACACACACACACACACAAGCACACACACACATCATTAATAATCATACTAATAGTTCAAAGAAAAGACATAATAAATGTGTAGCTATCATCATATTCATATTATCCACCACAAAAAGCCCTTTTATTTTATTCTTTATTTTTTATTAACTTCACATCAGTCCACTGACTGACAGACCACAGTGTTTAAGTTAGCAAGAGATTTGAGAGGGTGTTAATTGGCAACTTCAAGTGAAGGCCTCAGCAGGAAGTGAAGCCCTTCCAGTAGAAGTTCTTGCAACCCGCTTTACGTTCCCGAGCGGGAATGTGGTTCGAGCTGTCTGCGGAACGCTCTAGCTCCACGTGTAGGTCCTCGTTTTCATCCACCGTCGCAATATCATTCTCACGCATCTCCATTTCAGGCATGGAGAGCAGGGAAAGGAGTTCTTCAACGTCTTTCTTGGTCCAGTCCTGAGAAAACATATAAGGGGATCAACATTTAAATTCATTTTCCCTCTCACTTTCCCTTTTCTTTGGATAATAAACACTCTTTCGTGAAGCTAATGGTGTGCATTTATTTAGAAATTAGATTAAGGTATACATGAGGCGACTAAGGCTAAAATAGAAAAGCAATTTTGTTGGGGAATGTGTGTTTTGATTAGAGCTAAATGTTTCCCATTAACTCAAGAGTTCCACGTTTCCTTGTCAAGATGTAAATGAGAAAAACAGAGGGTCATTTAGAAATGTGTGTATGTGAGTGAAGGAAAAGGAGCGAGATGGACTGGAAGTAATGATGTCTTCCTATAGAATTAGTAGGGTGTTGTAGTAATTTCCCATTTAAGCATCTATTAAAAGTAGACTGAACTACTGCAATAAACAAACTGAAACTGAAATAGTCCTGGGTAGCACTTTATTTTACAATCCTGTGCATACTATGTACTTATTGTAGTAAAAGAATACTTCAAAGTCTCATTTATTTCTTCTGCAGAACACAAAAGAAGATATTTTAAAAATGCCTTAGTGATTTTTTTTTGTCCATTGAAAATCAATGGATTCCAATGTTGTTTTGAATCCCATTGACTTGAAATGTATGGAAATATTCTTCTTTTGTGTTCCGCAGATGAAAGCCAGTCAGTACAGGTTTGAAACGATAAGCGGGTGAGTAAACGACTATTTTGGGGGGTTAAACTATACATTTATGTGTACTCACAACAACAACTATAACAAAAAATTCTAAATTGATTTTGGAAAAGTAGTTTTAAGTAAGATAAGTTTAATGTTGGTTAGTTGAATTTGAGTGGAATGGCAACATTGAACATGCATATAATGGAAAACTAGAACTCATTTTACATGTTTTATTAATGTTCCAATTAATGTTCCCATTCAGTTATTTCTGAATGTTCTTAGAACGTTCAAATGTCCAGTTTTTTTTTTTTTTTATGTTTTAAGAAATGGGTTTTTCTTGGTTTTATTGCAGAATTATCGCGGAAATATTCTGCACCAACTGAAAAAAGTAGCAAGCAGCAAAAAAAAAAAAAAAAAAAATTCAGAAAACATTCCATGAATGGTGTATAAATAACATTTTTTGTGCTAACATCTTAATAATGTTATTAAAGACCAGAATTAACTTTCTATTAAACGTTACTGGAAGAATGGTCATAATTGTGAGAGAACCTCTCCAGAAAGCTCAGAGAACGTTCCCTGTCAGCTGGGCCAGATGTTGTGTCAATGTGCGTTTGAGACTCACCTGTGTAGCTTGTCCAATCGCTCGTGCTCTCTGCAGGAGTCTGCGATGGCGGAAATCCAGGTCCGGTTCTAGCTGCGAGTGTGCACTGTGACCACACAGCACAAGAGACAGACCCAGCAGGGCCAAATAACACTGCAACTCACACAGTCTCATCTCAAACCTCTGTTTTCCGCTCACGGAGTGTCTCTTCGGAGCTGTGGTTCTGGTTCTGGACCCTCGGAAATCCCAAGCGCTCTTTTTAAACTCTCCCTCCACTCGTATTATTGACTGACAGCTGCCCAGGTTGCTGGGCAATGGTGGATTGTGATGTCATAAAGCATTAAGATTCTTCTGGTCCCACACTAATGGGAGCCACTCTCATTAAGATAAGGCAAATGAACGAATTGCGACTTGACAATGGGAGCTACAATAAAAGCATTAGACTGAATGGATTCGGGTTTGTTCAGCTAATCTAAAACAAATACAACAGAGAAATGCCTGGGTTTGCGTCTCCCTCTCTCTAAAGCACACGCCATGGCAGAAGGATAAAAGGTTTTATAAACTTAATTGGCTCTGAGTGAAGAGTTTGATGTGTCTTTTCTTGAAGTGTTAACACAAGAAGTACGTGTGTTTGTGCCGTTGAGGACATCTTCCATTCCCATTGAAAAGATAAATGAATGAATTCAATGATTTGTGAATTCTGAGTTAAGATTCAAAGCACTAATAAAAGATGTAATGAGAGGTGTGATTTAGAAATATCAAAGCCCAAATGTAACAAATATTACAGAAGACATATTACTGTATTACACAAAGACAAGCATCAATTTTGTTTATCTTAAAACCCTCAAGCCATTTCTTGAGAGCAGAATATAATTTTTGAATTTGGGATTGGGATCTTTTAATATGTGCAAGTTCAACCAATTAGAAGCCACCCAAAACAACATGGCCATGAGTTGTTCTTTTTCTGCAGATTGCCTTCAAAAATATGAATTTATTAGTTTGATTTTTGATCATTTTAAGTTCCACATTGTAGCATTTAGTTAGAAAAGGTGGCACGGGTGCTTTCGAGTGTGAGGTCAAGTTCCAGAAATGTCACATTCAATTAGATTTCATTTAGAGATCACCATCTACATCAGAAATGAGTGAATTTTGATAAATGTTTAGAGACTGTTCAGAGCCAAACTCACAATCATAGTGAAAAGTAACACAAAAACATCTGCGTTAGGCATTCAAAAAGAGATTCTGCCCTGACATCTTGTGGTCAACCATAAGTAGTTATGACTTAGAAAAGGCATACACATCTCAAAACCAGGTTACATAAAACTTAGATTAAAAATGGTTAAGATAAGATTGATCGATTGATCGATTGATTGATAGATCGATAGATACATACATACATACATATTCATCCAAAAGATTATTTATTCAATTATAGTGCAATGTTACTACATGTCCAAACACAATAATCATTATTTTGGAATTAAGGGGACAAAAAAGTATCATTAGGCCAATTAAAACTTAGAACTGAGATTGTGATCCTATACACATACATTTTCTACAGAAATATTCAATATATACATATTGTTTTGGACCAAAAAAATATTACAGCATTTTCAATTATACAGTTCTCGAGCTATTAAACACTGCAGTCAAAAAAGAGACCATTAACTTCAAAATGTGTGCAATCATGTTTTTAGTTGCAATTATGAAACCGCAAAACACAGTATTTGTGATTCATATGGACACACAAATAACACTTTCAGCCAATTCTGCTTTCTATTGGTCAGTACAGAAAAAAAAAAACAAGAAATACACCTGACTGAGTGGAATAGACCTGCAACAAAGCATATTATACAATGAAGGCAAGTTTCATATTTTCTTATAAGTTTTTAAGACTACATAATTTCTCAATGGATTTGGCATTGATAAACTATTACATGTCACAATTAATTACATTCCTGTTTAAATTGAATATGAGTCACCTTAATGCAATGCTATGATGAAAGTCATAATGACTACACATAAAACATGTCATAATACATAATAAATGTCTCTCTCAACATTTCTCAAGTTTCTTTTCCTTTTCTCATTCAGCTAACTGATAGCACCATTAACTCTCAAGAGTCACTCAGAGTGAAAAATATGAACAAGCATAATCATGTTTTGCAAAACCTCAGCACCAAAATTAATTTCAAATAAGCTTTGCACAAACAACTTTGTACACTAAGAAATAGACTTTGATTCTGTCTTGAATAAAGTTCCAAAAGCAAAGCAGATGTATAGCAACATATGTGTATAGTAATGCAGACAGAAAATCATAGTCAAATTATAAGCATGCCTTGCTTACACTGACAATTGCACACAATGCTTCAGACACATCCAAAATATTTGAGCAGGTATCTACTGAATTTTAATTCAGGATATTTAGGCAATTCCTTAAAGGATGTATATTATAAAATAAATCTGGAACTTGGAAGACTGACAATTATTTGCTATGTATTACTATTTGTTTAGTAAATTAGTAACACATTAAGATAATATGCGTTTAATCAGGAAGACATTAATTTGTATTAGTACACATTTTAAATTAAAGTATTTAAACTTTAATTACTAAACTTTTTCTCAGTAGCATTGCTAAAGTCTAGATTAACTTTTCTGTTTCTATTCATTTTAAATATTGAGTTAAATATACATTTTTTGCTCAATATGAGCAACTTGAGCTCAAACTATTATTCACTAAGTGCATATTTTGCGATGCATGCTTGAATCTTGCCCGAAAAAAAAAAAAAAAAAAAAAAAAAAAAGTTCCCTTTCGATACAGTTCACTCGCATTGTGTCAGTTCTGCTGACACTTATGAGGAAAACTCCTGTTTTCTCTGAATCCTGAAGCCTGATTGGTTCACGTCTTTGCATCTGCACAGACAAATGGTGTTTCAGCCTGCCAAAAAGGGCGGGGTTGACTGCCTACATGAGAGGCCGTTCACATATCGTGTCTTTTGTGCGCGCATATTCATTATTTCCTATGTAGGCGTGGGGCAAGCGCGCTCAAAATGGAAGAAACGTGGTTGCGACGCGCATGCGGTGTGGCGCGCTCGTTTTTTCCAGGCGGGCCGTGGCGAGATGAAAATATCTCAACTTTTCAGAATGCCGGAAGTGCACCGCAGGTCATGTGATAAAAACCATCCAATCAACCCTTTCCCTAACGGCAGCCTAATTACCTCAGATAAATGCGGAGTCGTTGTGCAGGAGAGATGGTTTCACGGCAGAAGCTCTGTTTGGTGATGCTTGGGCCTATTTTTCTTAAAATATTATCAAACTGGTCCTTGTCAACTCTGAAATAGGTTTTGAATCTCTCATCGAGCAGATGGAGCTCTTGGATAAGTTTGTGAAATTCTCTGTGGTGCACCCAAACACTGCAGGAGTTTTTCTTCTCCATAAATAAATCTTATACTAGAGCTACTGCAAGGGCTTTTCGGTGATGGAAATCCATTGAAACTACCGCATAGTCGTGGAGAAAGCTGTTCATGGTTGCGCAAGCTCCGAACGCTTGCAAAAGCGCTTGCAAAAGAAGATGATTCCGAGCATGGCAGGCTAGCCCCAGAGTGTCAAGCTCAAAGGTTCCCGTGTCCTCCAAGCCTAAGTTCAGTCGCTGCTAGGAAGGGGCGCCGTGGAGAGAGTTCCCACAGAACGCAGCGAGTCATGCTTTTACAGCCTCTATTTCCTTGTCCCCAAGAAGGATTGCGGCCTCAGGCCTATTCTCGCTCTGAGACATCTGGGTCACGCCCTCATGAACCGGCCATTCAGAATGTTAACAATAAAACATATACTTGTGCAGATTTGCCCAGTGGATCTGAAAGATGCTTACTTTCATATCCAGATAGCCTCCATCACAGACCGTTCAGGAGATTTGCAATCAAGGAGTTGTGGATCTGTAGGCTCTATTTGTGGAACCTCCCTGCCTCGAGTTTGGACCTGTTTTGGAGCAAAGACTTTCCAGGTGGATCATGGATGCGATAGCACTGGCTTACAAGTCTGTGGACTTGTTGTTCTCCTTTGGAGTAAGGGCCCACTCCACTAGAGGTATGGCCTCCTCTTGGTCCAGCAGAGTTTCTATCGCAGATATCTGTGTGGCTCCTGGCTGGTCCTTGCCGTCCACTCTTATCAGATTTTACAACCTGTACATCCCTGCTTATCGAGCACGGGTGTTGTCAGTTGGAAATACTTATGTATTATGTAGCAGGCTCTGAGTCTGAGTCTGAGCCTCTCTTTATAAAGTTGATTGAAGGGCCCTTGAATTGTCTCGCAGAGAGACTTCCATTCAGCGTTTGTAGCAAGGTGCTATTGGATTAAATATGATTATGGGCTTATATAGGCTGTCAAACCCACCGTTTTTGACTTGAACCAAACAGGTTTCAGGATTCAGAGAAAACAGGAGTTTTCCACATAAGTGTCAGCAAAACTGATGCAATGCTCATTCCCTTTATCTTAGTGAACCAGGGTTACATGAGTAACCATAACGATTTTCTAATGGCTTACAACTGCTATTCCCACACACAAGTAATTCATAATTAACTACAAATGAAAAATAGTTACATTTTAGAGCATGAAAGCAGTTTAGCTATGAGAAGTAGCTGAACTGAAGATCCCCTAAATTCTAAATTGAATCTCTCAAATATAAGTTAGAGCAAATTTGAGAGAAAAACACATTTATAAGTGCTGGACAGGACACAGAGGAAACAGAAATCAATGACAAACACTGGGCTTGTACCTTGGATTTTAGGATAAAGCAAATCCAAAACTAATAACTTCCATTAAAAGGGAATCGATTGTTTAGTTTGATTTTTGTTCCTTAAAAAACTTTGAATAAACTAAAGGCTTGAATACACTACACGACTTATAAAATCTGAGCAGATTTTAAAACACTAGGCATCATACACTAAATAAACGCTTATAGAGCAAACCTGGACATCATACGCTAAATGGCAGAGGATCATTCACTATCAGACTTTCAAGTCATCTGAACAACAAACTCACACAGAAACATATGCCTCGTTGCTAGAAGATGCATGACAGTTAAAACAAACATGCACATGCAGAAGTTGAACACAGAAGTTGTTGTAGCAAGAAAAATTAACCTAGTGCATTTAGATGGTCTTGGGTACATTGGGGCCAGTATGTACTCTACAGGTTACAACAGGAGTAAGAGGTGAGTGCCACAGTCAGTTGTTTTATCGGTGGTGATAAGTCAAATATTGTTAAAATAAAGTTCTGTTATTGTATTTATGTTGTATTTTATTGCAACACTGGTAGATAGAGGATAGCTTCGGTTTCAGTAGCTACATGTCATACACCACTGTATGTATTCTAAAATCGTCTCAAAATACGATTCCTCCAATTGGATGGAATCATAGTCTGAAACTAAAAAATAAAAAAGTCTGTGCCCATCATACACTATGCAATTTTTTTGTGAAATTTTTCAACTCCAACTGCTCAAAATCTAGAGCCTGGAGAATTTTCTGCAACTATTGTCGACTCATCTAAACTGCAAATCTGAGCAAAAGTTGTGTAATGTATTCCAGCCATAAACTTGTCCAAAAGTTCTGATTGGCTGAAAAGTGTCGCTCCACCCATAACTGTATCATTCCACTCATTAACTGTATACTTGCTATTACCTTACATCATTATCTTAACGACAACTCAGCTGAAACACTTGAGGGCTGACTTCACAGATCCTACAGTCCCTATGTTACACAAGTCATGGAAAACTGACAAGTGAGAGTTTATAGTTCAAGTCTCATACCAAGGTCACCTCTGACCTTAAGACTACTGCTTCATACAGACCTGACAGCGGCTGATAATGTCTTTCTGTCTTGCTGTCTTGGGGACTGGCATACTGAGGAATGAGAATAAGACAGGTTAAAAGTTCATTCGTGATGTTGTTTAGTTCAATTATTTTTGTATTATACATAGGAAGAAAGAGTAATGCCTCTTGCAGTTCAAAATGCTTACACTACGTACGTATAAAGCAAAGTAAGTACACTTTTCCCTAAGTTGAATACAGAAGACGGTCTGGCGGAAGCTAGTTATTTTACTTTATAACATGTTAAATGTGGATAGTTTTCTTACACAAACACACCACTTCACTTCAGCCCCCAGAGGTGTGTTGAGTATGTATATGATGGTGGATGCACATTTTGAGTTTCAAACAGGTTCTGTGCACTGCCATTATAGACCTTAGGAGGATCTGGGTGATTATTAATATAACTCTGATTGTATTCGTCTGAAAGAAGTCATATACTAGAATGGCTTAAGGTTGAGTAAACCATGGGGTAATTTTCATTTCAAAGTGTACTAATCATTTAATATAACGGTATTTTAAAAACTATGCCAGTCATGATTTAACCAGTGAATCGTGAAGATCGACTTTGCACTGCAAGAGTGAAATCTGACCCAACCCCCACCCCCCTCAAGAATCACCCATGTAATCTAAAGCAGATTCAATAAAAAAATTAAGTTTCTAAATTCTTGTACCTGAACATTCTGCTTGGGTCAATTGATGCAAGCCAGTAGCTGAAGGAATCAGGATAGAAGTTACAGGTGCCACGACCATGACACTCTATGAATGGAATCGTCCGGAATTCTTCCAGACAGGATCCAGGTGAGACCAGCGGCTGTCCGGAACCTTCTGCACCTGCTCCCGTTTGCTAGGAAAAATAAACCACAACAAGCACAGATTTGTTCATTTTTTTAAAAAAATTTTTAGGTTTTTTTTTTTTTTTTTAATGTTTTTAAAAGGTCATATTTATATGTTTATTTATATACTATTTATTATAAATTTATGTACTGTAAAAACAGTAATGTTGTGAATTTTTTAAATGTTTTCTACTATTATATATAGATTCAAAATTCCATCTCTGTATCTATTAAATTGACCTATGAGTTTTACATTACTTGGAGTACAAGTTTTCGATTTCACTTTAATTAAGAATTCTAGGTGTTAAATGTCACTTACCATTACAAAGGAGTAACCTTGCCATAGTGGAAGCCATCCTGTAGGACATTTTGGGATATTAATGGTCTGGCTATGAATTGCTATTACATTAGCTGGTGCCTCACAAACAGCACACCTTTGAGGAAGAGAGAGAAAGAGAGAGACAGTTGATCTCCTCTGTTTTTATTGATATTATTACCATATCCACGGATGTCTTTCAGTTTAATACAAACTGTCTTTACCTGCTGATATACTGTGCTAGGGAATCACCAGAAATCAATGCCTCGTCAGCGGGCATCGGCTTGTCTGTAGACAGCCAGTAGGAGTAATCATTTCGAGAGGCGTAGCGACAAGTGTCGTTATGATTACAGACCAGGAAAGGCATGGTGGAGAACATAGGCAAACAGCTTCCCAGAGTTCCTACAAACACACAAGCACACAGATTGTGAACATCTGAATTTCTGTGCTCAGAATTGTTTTGTGTAAATGTGTCCATTTGCATTATTTGCATTTGTATGCATATCACATAAATGTTCTGTCTGTGTTTCATGCCTAGGTCTTGTCCATGCCCGCGGTTATTGCCGTTGATGAAGAGAAGCGAATATCCAAAGTACAGCTGTTTTGACCCACCAGGACAGACTGGTAGATCCATTGTCTGGCTATGCTTGGTAAAAAAGAATCCATCTCTTGGCCCATTGTTCAGTTTTTGCCCAGGTGGACCCCGTGAGCCCTTGGCACCCACTTTGCCTGTCAAACCAGGAGGACCTTCAAAGGCAAAGACGGTTTTACTTGATGGCATTTGACTTTTTTGCTGTGAATTTTGGACAGATGTCATCTAAATTTTTAATGAATATAAGTAAAGTATTTAATGGATTGAATAAATGCTGTTCTTTTGAACTTTTTATTCAAAGAATCCTGAAAAACAAAAATATTAAGCAGCACAACAATTTTCAACTGTTGTAATAAGAAATTTTTCTCCAGCAGCAAATCAGCAGATCAGAATGATTTCTGAAGGATTATGTGACACTAAAGACTGGAGCAATGATGCTTAAAATTAAGCTGTCATAACAGGAATAAATTACATTTTAGAAAATAGTAATTTGTAATAGCAATAGTATTTAAGAACATTACCAAATAAAAACTGTAAATCCAGCCTTTATCCAGCCATAAGAGACTTCTTTCAAAAACATAAAAACTCTTACCAACCAAATCATTTTGTACAATAGTGTACAATTAGCTACAATTTAAAAAGAAAAGTACAAAGTTGTAGGTGCACCATTTTTAAGACTTACCTTGTTGTCCTGGTGGGCCAGTGTTGCCCCTTGGTCCAGGACTCCCCTTTGATCCAACAACTCCATCTGCACCTGTACCTCCCTTCTGACCTTGTGCTCCTACAAAGTAGGGAATTATGCAAATACAAGATGAATTCTTTAAACATAAGAGAAAATAAGAGCTTTGTGTTTATGGCAGTGTACCTTTTAGACCTCGTAATCCTTTAGGTCCAAGTTCTCCTGGTTCTCCTTTCTCCCCGACTTTTCCAGGCAAACCAGGGTCACCGTTGACAGGGATGACCTCAAGCACAGCATCATCACCTTTTAGCCCTAAATAATCATTTTCAGATTTGCTTGTAAAATAATATAATATAACAACAAACTGCAACGGCTTCATTTTTAATATGTTAGTATGCCAGTATATAAAAGATCACCTTTAGTTCCAGGAAATCCTTTACAACCTTTTAATCCAGGAAATCCAATTGGACCACAATGTCCTTTTTGGCCTATAATACAAGTACAGAAAAAATAAAAAATAAAAGGAATATTTATCTACCAGTCAATTTATATAGTTGATTGAAGATTTCTTCACATTTCATTAAATTCCAATTAAATTAGGATTTCTTACCAACTGGTCCAACAAAACCCAATGGCCCCATATTTCCTTTCAGACCCTTGAAACCAGGACATCCATCTTTCCCCTGAAAACATTACAGTTTATCTCATGTCTGAATCTAACAAACAATTGTCTCGAGTTACGATTGTAACCCTTGTTCCCTGAGTAAGAGAACAAGACACTGTGTCGGTAATGACACTTTGGGGAACACCCTCAGCATAGCATGTCTGAAGCATGAATTAAACTACCAATCCTGACTGGCATTGCGTCATGACGTGATGTGACTGCAAACACGCAAGCTACAAAGGGACGCCGGCACACAGTAGAATTAGCTTCCAAATTGCTCCTAGACATGGAGAGGTGTGGCAATGAGACACAGTGTCTGATTCCCTTTCTCAGGGAACAAGGGACCTTTTCCACTGAAAAGAATTCTGAATGTAGATGTTCAATGGTCTGACAGGGCAGAGCAGAAGAAGTCTCTTTTCTTCCGCCGACACATGAGGCTGAGGATGGAATGCCAGAAGAACCACTGGCTGTGCCAATTTAGATCATGCCTTGGGTACATAGCCAGGCCTAGCCTGTAAAATGGTCTTAACTCCCCCAGGGGCAAACTCCCAGCAAGTCAGCAAGATTGCCAAGGCCTGGAGGTCCCCTACTGTCTTGAGTGAAGTAATTGCCAGGAGAAAGACCATTTTAAAAGGTAGGTTCTTCGTCGTAGCTGACTCAAGAGATTTGAAGGGGGCTTCTTTGTGACAGCTCTTCAAGAACCACAGCCAAACTTCTCAAGTGAGATGCTAATACCAAATTTTAATTTATCAGAATTGAATGCAGCCATAAACACATAAAGTGTAGAACAGTCTGAATTATAGGCTGAATATTGTAGCATCTGGACCAATCAGACACATACAAATTATTCATTATATTCAATAAATAACCCAGCAAACTCAACCGTCTACATAAATTTCTGTGACCATCCCCCAAAAACCAATTTGTGAGCAATACATATTTGGTTCTGACTCCCTGTTTGCTAATAAGTTGTCACTTAAATGATTGATTTAGTTACATGCTCTAAGCACTGTAAATTAAGAAATAAAAGAAATAATTGTACCCATCATTTAGAATCAATTAATAATCAATACTGAGTCTTCAAAGGATTGTTGATTGATTGTAATTTTAATGTAGCTACATCAAGTTTAAATCTGATTAACCGATTTAAATGTTCATAATTGATAATAATGAATAATCATGAATTATGAATAATTATTAATATTTCCCCTTTGAGCTGATTCCCTACAATATAGTACAATAGTATTTATTATTTATTACGCACTCATAATCTACACATTGCCTTGGCAATATGAGATTCAATAGAGACCCAAACAATAATATACACAGATTCATGCAATATATTTGCAGAATGCGTTCATGCAATAACCGTAAGTACTAATATACTTCGGTATCTATTAGTATATATAGTGTATGTGATTAGCGATTGCTGATGTTTATATTATTTGAGTTTAATGTTAATTCCGGCCGTAATTTGCCAAGTTAAATTTGCTGACTCATCACTATCCGTTCCACTGTTACGAGCAGATATAACGGCTGTTTACAGGTAGAATCGCTTTCACCAGTTTAATATTCAGTGCAGTATCGTATTTTTGTTAACATTATTGTGATTATTAATACTGACATTTCTTGAATATGTTTCCTGTACTTTGTTGCTGATCTCTGTTAGTCTAATCATTGCAATGAGACATGTATGTTCGATGAATACTATTGTAAATTATTTCTCTTTATTTCTTTCTGTAGACCATACATATCAGAGCTGCATACCTCAGATGCATACTCAAGATTTAAATAAATGCTTCAGTCTAAAATCTCTTCTCCACTCCTGATTCTCTAACCGGAATCTGATCCATATTTGGCCGTCTCAACCAGCTAAAACTTAATTGTAGCGGGACTTCGCTACATGCGCTATGCTGAGGGCATTCCCCAAAGTGTTGTACTCCATAATTTATTCATCCACAAACTGTGAATCAGATTCGCATCAGTGCTGTTATTCTTAAAAAAAAAAAAAAAAACTCAAACTAAAAGTCAAAATATTAAAAATTATTTTCAGTAATTAAAATGAATTTGAAATAAACTAAAATAAAATATAAATATTAGATGAAAAACTTAAAATTGCCATGGCAACTAACTGAAACAAATAATGAAAATATAAAAATAAAAGCTAATTCAAAGTATTAATATAAACAAACTATAATAGTATATAAATATAATGTACTTTAATATAGTATAAATAAAAAATAATACTAAAATAATACTGATTCACACTTTCAAATCTTAAAGGACAAGTTCACTTCAAAATGAAAATTACCGCAAGCTTTACTCACCCTCAAGCCATCCTAGGTGTATATGACTTTCTTCTTTTTGATGTTCATAAGTGGAATACGGAAGGACATATTGTAAGCATTTTGAACTGCGAGAGGTGTTACAATTTCTTTGTAAGTTGAATATAGAAGGCGGTCTGGCAGAAGCTAGATATTTTACTTTATAACTTGTTAAATATGGATATTTTTCTTACACAAACACATCACTTCAGAAGGCCTTTATTAACCCCCTGGATTTATGATGGATGGATGAACTTTCTTGAGCTTCAAACTTGTTGGTCCAGTTCACTGCCATTATAAAGCTGGTAAATTTATAATACATGGTATATAATAACTCTGATTGTGTTCATCAGAAAGAGGAAAGTCATATACACCTAGGACGGCTTGAGGGTGAGTACAGCTTGGTGTAATTTTCATTTTAAAGTGAACTAATCATTTCATAATAACTACAAATGCTTTTGAAAGCAGTTGTTCTTGAGCAAACAGTCATCATTATGTAATATTTTTTCCTGGTTCTGTAGACTTAAATCTAAAAATCTAAAAATAAACAGGAGAGTGCATTTATCTCCTTTTGTGTCCACTTACAGGTTCACCAGGAACACCCCGATCACCAGTACAACCAGGTGGCCCCAAAAGCCCCTGGAGTCCAATGCTGCCTTTATCTCCCTTTAGGCCTGGACCTGGGTCACCAGGAGGCCCACATGGTCCTCTGAGACCTGTATTTAAAAATCCACACAAAAACAACAGAAGACATGTGATCAATAATTAATTGCAAGTTGAGAGTAAACAAAAGCAGATTGCCAAGCATTATAGATGTTGTCAGAACCAATAATATGACATCTTTCATAAAGAATTTACATTTAGAGTATTTATTTGTAACATTAAGTGTAATCCACTTAATATACAACAATATTACTGATCTGTCTGAATTGTCTCGATTGTATGAGAACTGAACTGAGCTGGACGATGACTTCAATGTTTTCCTCAGAGCAGGGCTTGAGAGGATGATTTTTATGGAAATGAATCAATACTGAACTTACTTTAGCTGGACAATGATACAGTTTTCTTAGAGCTGCTATACAACCAAAATGATGTTTACTGCTATCATTGTAAATCTGCTTTGAAACAATCTGCATTGTAAAATGCGCTATATAAATAAAGGTGACTATTTACATGCATTGTCAGGACACATTCCCAATTAGATTGGTATTAAACCTAAAGAGTGGCATCTGGACAGACCACACATGCACACATTACCACAATGCCAGGGTTGTTATGTCATTGCTTTAGGTTTACAAAAGAACCCACCCCCAAGTCTCTATGTTTTTCACAATGTTTCTTTATCGTCCACTAGGTAAAAATCACAGTAAGTCTCCACAAGGTAAGTCTCACCACTTAAAAAACAAGCTTCATAAAATGAGGTATTATTCCTATCTGTAGCAAGTATAATGGAACAAATGATTTTAAAAAATGTTGACCTTAAGTATTATCGATAGTAATTAGCAGGTACCACTAATAATCAAAGACGACTAATCACCTGGTGGGCCAGGTAGTCCATTAGGTCCTTGCTCCCCTTTTGGGCCACTGATACAGACACCAGGTGGACCTGGGAACCCACATGGCCCCATTTCTCCGGGTTTGCCGGGAGAACCAACATCTCCAGCTGGACCGCAGGGACCTGGTGGCCCGCATGGCCCAGGGGATCCAGAACAGCCTTTAGTACCTGAAATTAAACATGCACATGTCAAGTCAAGTCACCTTTATTTATATAGCGCTTTTTACAATGCAAATTGTGGCAAAGCAGCTTTACATTAATAATTGGCAAATAATTTTTGGCTGCACAGCAGCTCCCAAAGAAAATGGTGTCATTGTCCAGCTTATTTTATATATTATTGATTCATTCCGTTGCAAAGATCAATAATTATTAGTCTAGTTAATTTATGTATATCAGCACTGGTGAAAACAGCGACGTAATCGTCCGGCTCAGCTCAGTTCGCATACACATAAAGTGTAAGCATGGATAACTGATTAAGATCCTCATATTAGAAGGGTAGGCTTTCTAAGCATGGACTTACCCTTCTCACCCTTCACACCAGGTGGGCCAGGATCCCCATTTATAGAGCCTAAAACAACAAAATCAAGAATACTTAATAAGAATATTCCCTCATGTGAACTTATGTGTTTGGGTGTGACATCGTACACCCTCTATCTCCTTTATCTCCAGCTGATCCTGGAATGCCATCTCTGCCTTGATCTCCCCGAGGTCCTAGAGGCCCAGGATCCCCAGCAGAACCAGGAACACCTTAAAAAAACAGAGATAAAAGACAATAATCCAGTGGTGTGAATTCTTCATGTTTTACAGATTATGTATTCTTGGTGATGGTTACATGAAAGTTACATTTTATATGTCAAGATACAATACATTTAACAGAAGGGGATCATTTAATGCTAGAATAGGATCATACCTGGTGGACCACAGGGCCCTTCACATCCAGGTGGACCTGGAAGCCCATCTAAACCTTCATCACCAGGAGATCCTGGAGGTCCTAACAATGTGACATTGGAGAACAGGGTAATGTGATGGGATGAAAATATCTTTTTTGGAAATGACAATAAAAAATAAACAAATTTGTGAGTATTTAATTAAAAGGATTAAATTTCTTAAATGAATACCTGGACCTCCTGGTACTCCAGTTTTGCCTCTTTCCCCAGGAAACCCTGAATATCCTGGGAGACCATTTGTCCCACGTATACCCTTGTCACCCTTTTCCCCTCTAGCCCCTGGATAGCCTGGGTCACCCTGACAGAATAAGAAAAAGAAAGCAAGAGAGTGGGTAGAGGGTTAGGGTCCTGCCTTAGAAGGCACATGCTACTTTTTCCAACAATGAGAACTGATTTATGGAAATTGATACCTTCTCACCAGGTAGTCCTGGAAGCCCTGGCCCAGGAGGGCTGGGTTCACCTTTGTTCCCCTTAGGTCCATTTGGCCCTGGGACACCAAGAGTCCCAGGCTCCCCACGAAAACCAGGTAAACCTTTGAGGCCTTTCACTCCTGTGAGAGAAATACATTTGCATATGTGAATCAGCTTATGGGAATGACATCTGAAGCACCATGGTGTTGAAACAAAGGTTAGAGTGATGGATGAGCATTTATAAACTTGCCTGGAAACCCCATAACTCCTGGATCCCCAAAGTTTCCATCAAGACCCCGATTTCCTGGAAGACCATTCTGGCCAGGGACACCAGGAGGACCTGACAAAAAAGAAGGTACATATGGACTATGTTCTAATGTGGACAGCAAGGCTTTGGATTTCAGCATCTATACCTGGTGGACCAGGACATCCTGGAACTCCATTCTTCCCACATTCTCCATAATTGCCTCGGAATCCTAATTCTCCTTTAGAGCCAGGTAGACCAAGAAGACCTAAAACACAGAGGATGTTAAATAAAATGTCTGAGAAGTGTTGCAGTTCCATCAACAGAGTTGAAGTCACAGAAAATGGATTGAGGAACAGGCAAACTGAATGTATAGACATAACAGCTTTTATATTTAACAGGAGTGGAAACCAGATGTTGAAAGGGTCACCTGGTAGGCCAGGGTCACCGGGATCCCCTGGACACATAACATTTGATGGCAGTCCCTTTGGACCACAGGTCCCAGGGTCTCCTGGTTCCCCGGGTTTTCCTATATCACCAGGCACTCCATTCCTACCCATTAAACCTAATGAGACCATAACCATCATTATAATATAACCAATTTCATATGAAAGAAAAAGCATCTTAAAAATCATTGCTAGATTTATATGTGTGAATGTTTGAACCTTTAGGTCCCGGGAGCCCTGGTGGTCCAGGATTTCCATCTACTCCAGATGGACCAAACATTCCAGGACTCCCATGATCGCCCCGTGTACCTGAACCAAAACAAAGCAATTAGAAAAAGTTTAAATTGGTTGTTGTGTTTTGGTAAATAGTATCTGGTCATTAATTTTTTGATCAGTCTCCAAGTTCCAAACACTTGGATGTTCAGTACCTGGAAAGCCTGGAGGACCATCCCGACCTTGGAAACCTTTTGGTCCCCGCATACCAACCAAACCAGCCTGTCCAATTAACCCAGGTATCCCAACCACACCTGTTACACCAGGTACACCCTCTCCAGGTGGTCCAATTTCACCTTGTGGGCCCTTCAGCCCTTGTAGCCCTAAAGACAATAAATATCACAGTGAACATCATTGTGGGAATTTGAACAAATTGGTATCTTGATAGTGACCTTTGCCATCAAATATGGTATTTTCTTACCAGCGGGTCCATCTAGTCCTCTGATGCCTGAGGGTCCTTTGTCCCCTTTAGCTCCTGGTGTACAGCATCCTGGAACTCCAGCCTCTCCTGACAAACCATGAAAACCCTGTGCACCTGTGTGAACAGTCTGCATGTGAGAGATGGATTGGTATATAGATGGACAGAGAGCAAAGAATAGACATAGATTGTATATATAATTTTGTGTGTGTATTGTATGTTCCATAGGGAAGAACGGTGCTTGTGTAATTAAGTGCATTGGCTTGGAATCCACCCACCACAGTCTCCTGGTGGTCCATCCCTTCCCCTTTGACCTGGACATCCTGATAATCCAGGGGGGCCAGAGATTCCTGGCAGCCCAAGGCACCCTTCATCTCCTGGCAAGCCTTGCCGACCCTTGGGCCCTGGGGAGCCGAATGTCATTTCACCCTGTGGATGGAATTTAAATTTATTCTCATTCAATAAGCACAATTGTACTCATGTCAACTCAATTAAATTAATTTTTGCTAATTTCACTGCAGAATGATGGAAACTTCATGACAAACACTTTGATGCAAAGTTCTGTCATAAATTAATCGAAACCTGTCTTTCTTTCTTCTGTGCAACACAAAAGCAGGAAGGAATTTCATTTTTAAGGAATATTATTTACTTTTTAGTACAACAAACGCATACAGTGACCAGGACTGTCAAGCTCCAAAAAGGACAAAAACACAATATAAAACCTGATTAAACTGGTCCATATAATTTGGCACTATATAAGTCTCTGACCTTTAGGCCTGGCATTCCTGGTGGTCCTGGAGGGCCAGGGCGGCCTACACTTCCATAACCAGGTGGACCTGGCTTCCCTTTCACACCCTTATCACCTGCAACAATGAGAAGAAACTGAGATCAGAGAGGACTGCCACCATTTGAAGTCACGCATCCACATCGAAACCCTGATGCAAAAGCATAATTTTGACTCTAATTTGAAACTAATGAATGAAGTTTGTAAAGTTAACAGGAAAAAACTTTGCTGGTTATGTTGGCTTATTTTTATTTGTTAAAGTTTATCACACACCTTTGGGACCAGTAAGTCCAGGAACTCCTGGTATTGACAGTCCTTTCTCTCCTTTTAACCCACACAATCCTGGGAATCCTTGAACCCCAGCACAACCTTCATTACCTAAAACATACATTAATGCATGGTTATCCATTCTACATCCTATTCTCAGTCTACTTGTCTAAGTCTTTTATTCTTTCTGCTTACCTGGAGGTCCTGGTAGACCAGGAGGACCAGGCGATCCTGGCTCACCTGGGTCTCCAGGTGTCGTTTGTACTGGTCCTGGAGATCCTTTCTCACCTGTGGAATGCAACTGTAATATTTAAGCCTGCAATTTCTCCTCCATACCATTAGTGGTCATCCGCTGGTGAGATTTACTACTGTTTGAAGGCCTGTGTCTGCTTTGTATTTGTATTGAAACTTACTGGTGATAGGCTTTAACGGTTTGGCTACTAGCTAGAGTTAGATGAAGACTGGTATGAGTTTAGGCTACTTAGGTTAAACAATTCAGTAACATCCCATATTTTAACATACATTACACATCATTTCATACCTGGTTCTCCAGGATTTCCTTCCCGGCCCACAATTCCCAAACATCCTTTCTCTCCAGGTGCCCCTGGTTGCCCAAAACCCATTGACCCTTGGCTGCCCATTGGACCTGTGCAGCCAGGTTCTCCACAAATCCCTGGATCTCCTTGGTTGCCCTTAGGCCCTAGAATACTCTGGAAAAAAAAGTCAGTTTCAAGTTCTGTCAACATCCAAACTTGTGGCTTTAAAATTGAGTACACAAATTTAGACCAAGGAAGGTTATAGCGGTTATCTAAGAGTTTATGGTTACAAGTTTTAAACACTCACTTTTCCTTTTGCTCCAGGTGGTCCTTTGAAGCCAGGGGTGCCCGGCATACCATCTTGCCCATTTATCCCCAATGGTCCTACTGCTCCAGAGTTTCCTTTCTCTCCTTTCACCCCAATCTCAGATCTCGTCCCCAGGTCTCCTCTGGGCCCCGGAGCCCCTGGAAATCCCGGAACACCTAAGAAACCCTGTGAGAATATGAAAAATGTATTTGCAATACCAACTGAATAATTTGAGAGGACAAATAGTTTTGCTGAGTTACTGTATGAGTATGATTGGGTTTAGTGCCAGCATGCAGCTAAACTGACCGGAGGACCAGGTGGACCCTCTGGACCTTTGAAGCCTCGGGAACCTTTATTGCCTTGAATTCCTCCAAGACCTGCACAAAGAATTTAAGGCAGAGATCTACCAATATGGATGCACCGTAGTAGGGTTCCTATCTATGCAGCTCTTCGGTGTTCTTGCTAATTGCTACATGATTGCTAGGGTGTTACAGATGTTGTTAAGGTGTTCTAGGCAAATTCAAAGCTGTTGTTATGTGATTGGTAGGGTGTTCAGGCCAACATAATGATAACATCACCTGGCTCTCCGGGTTTGCCTGAAACTCCACATGGTCCTGGAGGGCCAGGGTCAGCAGCAGAAGCAGCACACAATCTGCAAAGTTCTCCTTGCTCACCTATATTAAAATGATGGAAAACAGCATTATGTGATTAGAACAAAGCACGTACCTTAAAATAATTCCTACAGGAAAGACATTGCAAATGATTCATCCAAACTATTTTCAGCGGTAATAAATAAAGCTTAACTTGAGCTTAATTTAACCATTGAACCTGAACTAGTCCCTTAACATACAGTACACCATGAAAAGAGTAAATCTCACCTGGTTTTCCAGGATCTCCATACAGACCCTCAGGGCCTGTTAGGCCTTTGTCACCCTTGGACCCTTTTGGTCCCAAGAGACCTTTGATTTCTGGGGATGCAGGAGAAGAGCGCAAACAGTCATGTCAAACAAACAAACAGACAAACAAACAGTGTCTTGTCATACAGTCATGTACAACAGTCAAGCTTGGTTAACAAAATAAAATGAAGATGGCAGCCTTTGACAAAAGACAGTTACGTGAAGGTCCAGGAGGTCCAGGGTCACCAGGGGGTCCTTGTTCTCCTGGTGGGCCATCATGTCCTTTGGGTCCTCTGATATCAGGTGCTGGTTCTCCTTTTTCCCCTTTCACACCTCTAAACCCTGGGGGACCTAGTTTTCCGATAGGTCCTGTTATGGCTCTCCCTGACATATTTGAACAAAGAGGAAGTAAGCGTTTGTGTCTGTGTGTGTGTGTGCAAAAAAGAAAGCGAGATACATCAATTTTACCTGGAGGACCTGGATATCCAGGAAAACCACTGAAACCTTTAAAATTATATCAAAGATAACAACATTTGGTTATATACTTTGGCTTAATAAAATAAGAAAATAATAATAATAATAATAAATAAATAATTATAAAGTAATTTATTATTACATGCACTGCCATTCGAAAGTTTAGGGTGGATTTAGGTTTTCTTTCCCCCTTTTTTCCCTCAAAAACATAAATTATGCTCAACAAGGCTGCATATGTTTGACTGAAAATACAGTAAATCAACAATATTGTGAAATATTCTTAGGATTTTAAATATCAGTTTTCTATTCTAATATATTTTTAATCCAATTTATTCTTGCTGCTATTTTAATTTTCAGCATCATTGTTTCTTAAACAGCAAATCAGCATATTAGAATGATCGTGACACTGATGACTGGACTATTTCTTATTACTATCAATATTGGAAACAGTTGTGCTTGTAAATATACTTGTGTTTAAAAGAACTTATTTTTGGCAATTTTTTTTAATATTATAGGTCTTTCCTGCCACTTTTGATCAATGTAATGCGTCCTTGCTGTATAAAAGTATTATTTTCTTCTTTTTCTTCAAAAAAAAATCTTACCACCCACAAACTTTTGAATAGTAGTGTATATTATTACATAAGAGTTTTGTGCCTCTTAACAAAAGAAATAAAACCATTTCATGGCAGATTTAGCTGGTTTTGTTGGTGGTTCTTTTTGCATGAAAGTAGTTTTAATTAATTTGGTTACTAACCTTCACTACCTTGTAGACCACGAGGTCCTGGTGGCCCGGGAACACCTTTTTGACCTTTGATCTCCCTATCTATTTTAATGAACTAAAATACAAATCAGATTTAAATAAAACTTCTCCAATAAATATTAACTCCCTATTAAATAAAAAGAGACAGATATTGTTATTACTTCATCAGCTAATGAAGTAGAATAAACACTTGCCACAGGCAATATGATGTAATTAAAATGAGATTAAACATCTGTAAGTGAAAAGTATCACTACCTCTCCAGGAACACCAGGGGTACCGGGGTCACCCTTCGGACCCTGAAGACACACACCAAGAAATAGATGAATTTAAACATAAAGAACTGAAAGACTGAGATTCCATTGGAAAAAAGTCCACCCATTAGAGGGCACTGTTCAACTGCACTTAAAAAGGCCAACAATCTATTTTTGTCAGTTTGGTTTGCGACCAAAGTGAGAAAGCACCCTACATAGAATGTAGTACATGACTGCACAACAAACAGACAGATAGATACCATTTCCCCTGCTATCCCAGTAGCTCCTGGATATCCTACATCTCCAGGCTTTCCCTAGGAGGTCAAAACAAAACTCTTGGTCATAATAAAATATCTATTAATCAATATATTTCAAAATATTTTATTGAATTTAAAGAGGTCATGAAAAAAGAATTCAAATTTTTCTTGATCTTTTGACACATAAGGCATCATTGTACCATTAATCATGGTACCAATTGTACCAGCAGTTTCAAAGCTTAAAACGTCCTCCTTATTAAAAAAACAAAGCAATTATATAACCAAGCTCCAAAAATGGTTTGTTTGGATATTGTGGGATCTGTGAAAACACATGGGCAAAAACGTTTGCATGTGACTACTTCTTGAGCAAGACAATGACGAATAAATATACATAAGCGCACAATTGGCCCCACCCACTGGTGTTCAGCCACTTAAGCGGGGTTCACACAACCAGCGATCCCATTCATTTCAATGGAGAGTTGGCAATTTCTGGTGACACAGGCAACCGTGACCGAGGGCGACAAAATGAAGGCATGTCCAGCGACACGAGGCCAGAGTTGAGATATGTTTAACTTTATGCAAATAAAGAGAAATATGGAGAAGTTATTCATTTTAGCCTTCAACAAGTATTTCCAAAAAAAAATATGTTATGTCTTGGAAGGTGTATTTACGGTGGTATTCGGTGTGAAAATAAATTTTCTGCATATTAGTTTTTTTCTATGCAAAAAAACTTTGCTAACAGTATAAGTGAACCTAAAGGAATATATTAAGATAACAAAAAAATCCATGTCATGACCCCTTTAAAGAACATTGTAATATTGGTAACCAAAAACTGACTGGCATTTCTCTGGCGGGCCACTGTAAAAGACTGCTTACCTTAGGGCCTGTTTCTCCTTGCAGTCCCTGCTTTCCAGGTTTCCCCTGAAAATCAATACATCATTAAAAATTGTTTGTGTGTCTGTGTGTGTGTGTGTGTGTGCGTGTGTGTGTGTGTGTGCGTGTATGTGTGTGTGTGTCTGTGTGTGTGTGTGTGTATGTCTGTCAGTATAAATAAAAAGCAGTGTGAAAAAGGAGTGAGATTACAGTGTGATATTTTAAAAAGATCATTTGAAATATTGTTTGATGCCAAACATTTAAACTTGATTATAATAAGTTAAAGGACAAATAGGACTATCTCTTTATTTAGTTATTTACCGGAGCTCCGGGCTCTCCACTTTCCCCTTTCTTCCCCTTAGGACCAGGACGACCAGGAAGACCCTGTAGAATAGAAAAGTTGGGCTTTATGATTGATGAAGTAACTTAAAGCAATCCCAATTAAACAAACAATTTAAACAGCAGCAAAAGAAAAAAAAAAAAACTTAAAAAAAGTGGCCTTGTTAACTCACAGTCAGCCCAGGGCATCCAATGTCTCCAAAATCCCCAGTGTCACCCTGAAACAAAAAAGAGAGTGATTTTTCACAAAACTCAAATTATACATTTGTATTACAGTGTAAAAATGAAGATAAAATAAAACCCATAATGAATGACTTTTAAAGGACATGTTACCTTAGGCTCCTTTGGTCCTGATACAAATAACTTTACACCTTTTTGTCCTGGTATACCAGGTGGTCCTCTCTCCCCCTACAAAACAGCCCCACAACGCATTTCAAAGTTCATAAAATCAGCTTATAGTGAGCATTAAATATTCATCTGGTTTACCCTGCACACTCACAGTAGATGACAGACATACTTGGTTTGTAATGGTAAGCAAAAGCTCAAAAATAAAGCTGAAAATACTGACCTTTTGACCTATGGGTCCAGGTATTCCCATGCTTCGACCCTCTAGACCCTATACGTAACACACAGATGTTAGATTCACACATACATACATTCATATTAAAGCCCAACGTATACTTCGGCTATCCACATTCCTCCGTGTGACATAATATTCATCATCAGGAGGGTCCGCAGACGGTGAGTGTACAACAGCGCATGTGCGAGTGACTTGAGCGCTTGAAACAAAGTCCACTAGACAGTGTGCACGTGCCAAACACTTCTTTCCTCGCTCACAGCCACAGAAGTATGCTTCAAAAGAATTGAGCACTCAACTGTGTGAAAGATGGAGTGGAACACAGAAAATTAAATATACCTGGGCCTTAATACTGGCCTGACATGTTATCAGTAGCTAATCAGAACTAACCTTCTCTCCTTGTAATCCAGGCATGCCATCTATTCCCTAAAAATCATTCAACAGTTAAATCAATATGACAAAAATGTAATCATGATGCTAATCATAATGAGATATAAAAACACTAAAAGAACTTACTGGTGCACCTCTAGGCCCCGCTGGTCCAACTAGTCCTGGTAACCCTGGAAACCCTTGTTGACCCTTTAGATCCACAACCAAAATAGAAAGCTCAGTCAAAAAATTGACACAGAATACAACAAAATGGAGAACACGAATCAAATCACATGAAGTAATAAAAAAAAAGTGCTTGTCCAAATGTTCAATCTGAATTTTTCACTTTATTCTTATACTGAATTATCTTACTTTCTCTCCATCTCTGCCTGGAGAACCACAAATTCCTTTCACTTGTTCAGGGGGTGGGAAGAAATAGCTTTCGCCCTAAAAAGAACAATTATTTATGGTCATCATAATATTATAATTTACGTATGTGCATTTTAATTTAAATGAGCAGTTAGGCTTGTTAAAACTTCTTAAAGTACTGAAGTTAATGGAATAAAACCCACCTTAGGTCCTTGGATTCCTGGCATCCCCTAAAGACAACAACAACAACAAATTTTGTGGTTTAAATTAGCAGTCCAAATCAGAATAAGGCCCAACTGCAGACTTACATACTGCAATAAGTACCAAAGAAAAAACAAGTGCATTTAGTTTTAACATACCACACTGCAATCTTTACTGAATGAAAATATGAATGTTCAAAACATCTGTGGCTTGTCAGTATTCATTCCATGGCATTTTATGAGAGGTTCATACTTACAGTTATTTTTCTGTGTACCACTAGGAGGAGGTAGAGGTTGCATAATTTTCAAAATTCTTCGACAATTATCTTTTTTTTCAGAGATTACACGCTGACTACGGTTTTGTGCAAATTAGCATTTTCTAAGTCAAGTTACTTTTATCATGAAATTGCCTTTCCTGTTTCTGTTTCCTACATATGCAAATTTATTCATTTATTTAATATAAAATAAATATATACAAATAAATATATTATTTATTTTAATATTCCTGCTATAATAATATAGGATAATAATATTAGAGGATTCATATACCTCTTGGATTTCATCAAAAATATCTTGATATGGGTTCTGGTCTTACGGGTTTGGAACAACATGACGGTGGGTAATAAATGACAGAACTAACCTTTTAAGTTTGCTTATGATCTGCAATTTCTCTCTCGAGAAACCATGCTTGTGCATTTTTTTCTGATTTGATGATAACAGCATTGGTCGTACCTTTTCTTTGTTACACAGGGCACATTCTGGGACTGATCCCAGCAATGTTACCCGGGATCGATCCTGTGTTTGAGCTCACTCTAGCAATTTTATGGCAATTTTCTGGGATCAACGCTCTGTGTGAAAAGGGCTTATGAGATCTCCGACGTAGCAATATTTATTTATCAATCGATCATTGATGAGTTCTGTATCCTGGTATCCTCATTCCCACCTCAAAGAACTTTTTTCACTTTTTTTTATTCCCCAAAATAAAGCAATGCAACTGGGTTCTTTTCGCTACCTCAGCCAAACATTATATTAAAATGATCTGATTTGAGCATATGTCAGTTATTGACTACATTTGCTAACTTGTTTTCAAAACTCACCTGCCATCCAGGACGTCCCATCTGCCCTATAGAACCTGGGGGACCAGGCTCACCCTGAAAGGAAAAAAAGAAAACGTCAATAATGACAGTGACCTTTAGTATGGTAACAGCTGGTAAGTTTTAGTACAGTGAAAGGAACAATTATAATTTATTCACAAATAACGATCCACTTCTACATTACCTTTGTCCCATTGCATCCTGGGAGACCAGGAGGCCCTCTCGGCCCCTCTTTTCCAGGGATCCCCTGAAACAGGAAAACATGATATTCACAAAATGAAATTCTCTGTAAATATAAGTCAAAGCAATGATAGCGTCATAAAAAGTAACTTTTATGACATATAAGTAGCATCTGTCTTCTGCATTTTGACAAAAAATGGATACTGGGTATACTCCAATGCAAGTTATTAAGCAAAAAGCTTTCAAAACTACTCTAAAAACTTACCGGGAGTCCCGGTGGGCCAAAGAATCCTGGAGTCCCTGAGGTTCCCTTAGTGAGAGAATGAGAAGAGATTGGCTAGTGTTCAATTGTACCGCAAGTGTCACAGGAAATATATTAACACACTCACAAACTCCGTACCCTAGAACCTTTACGTCCGTAGATGCCTTTGCTTCCCATATTTCCCTGTGAAAAAAAAATATATATAGTTTATTATTTTACCAACTTTAATCAACACACTAATACAGAGTCTATACAAAAATCAATTTGTTTATATGTGGCTGAATATAAAAAAAAACTAAAACAAAAAACAAATAAAAGGTCAGCGCAAATAGTTTGTACATTAGGATGAATGAAAAGATACGCACAATCTCAATGTAACAATATGGCAACATATTATAATGAACAGTCAAGTTAATTTTTGTTATATAGCAAATTTCGCAATGGACTAACAAAACGAATTGCAATAATGTATCAAATTCTGTAACGTCCTCATTTAGCAGTTCAAGTAAAAGAAAATTATGCCTTAATCTATTTGTCTGTAGGCGACTGGCAAAGAATGACAAACTCCATAAGCAGTGGAGAGAAAATACAGGGCAAATTCTATATTATTCCTCAAAAAGCATGTGTAATATTTGGTATTATATTTTGTACATTTGATATATTTTGAAACTGTTTGCTTGTAAAGCAGCCGTATGGAACATACAATTGGACCAGGATGTCCAGGAAGGCCTTCCTTTCCTTGATGACCCTGAACTCCAATTACACCATCCAATCCAGGTAAGCCGATCTCACCCTGAGAGGAAGACAGAATCATTGAGAGATTGAGATTGTGACAAAATGTGTTTTTCCAAACAATTTAACTATTTAATAAGGTACTGATTTAGTATGATTTGATTAATATATGATGTAGGAAAAATGTAAGCGGTTCATGAAATGAGATCACATGAATTCATAAGAAGAATTAGCCAATAATTTGGCAAAACAAAATAGATACTAATTTCCATGAGAGTGTTTATCAGCTACTTTCAACAAAAAAAATTGTAAGTTTGAGGATTAAGTTACATGATTAACAGACAGTAAAGGCTGGAATACATTACACATTATTTGATGAGATTTTTGCCCCGTTTACAGTCTAGAGGATTCAACACTGTAACTGACAAAAATCAAAGCAACTCTGCAGATTTTGAGCAGTCGGTGTCACCATTATGTTCAGTTTGACTGGACTTTCAGTTTGTTTGTATCTGTCACGTGTTCCTTTGTTCTGTTTCCCACCACTTGTCTGTCTTTCTGGTTACCATTGTTATTAGAAATGTATGAAATGTGTCAGCTGTGTCTTACCATTATTATCATTATGTGCACTACTTAAGTTGTGTGCGGCAGCAGCGTGGCCCTGGGGTGTTGGCGGAGATTGTGTGAACTAGCTCATCCCTGTGAGGGCCTTCCTAACACATCAGCCAGTGGCACAAATCACCAGCAAACCGTCCCATACCGGCGTGATGAAAAAGATCTTAAACTAGATGGAACTGGATTAAATATTTTGACTGTTGCGATCCGAAATCGGACTTATGACCTGTAACTCTGCCTGAATATCAGGCAAGTGTTCACTGTTGGCCAGAGGAGAATTGGCGAATTGGAGAATTGTATTCAGACCCTTTTATTTAGCAACCTTTTGATCTAAAACAGCCACGAGTCTTTCACACCTGTATTTGGGGATCCTCTGCCATTCCTCCTTGCAGATACTCTCTAGTTCTGTCAGGTTGGATGGTTAACGTTGGTGGACAGCCATTTTTAGTTCTCTCCAGAGATGCTCAATTGGGTTTAAGTAGGGCTCTGGCTGGGCCATTCAAGAACAGTCACGGAGTTGTTGTGAAGCCACTCCTTCGTTATTTTAGCTGAGTGCTTAGGGTCATTGTCTTGTTGGAAAGTAAACCTTCGGCCCAGTCTGAGGTCCTGAGCACTCTGGAGAAGGTTTTCGTAAAGGATATCCCTGTACTTGGCCGCATTCATCTTTCCCTCGATTGCAACCAGTCGTCCTGTCCCTGCAGCTGAAAAACAACCCCAACAGCATGATGCTGCCACCGCCATGCTGTGATGAGCAGTGCCTGGTTTCCTCCACACATACCGCTTAGAATTAAAGCCAAAAAGTTATCCTATCTCCCCACTGCATCTCTGGAGCTCAGCCACAGTGATCTGTGGGTTCTTCTTTACCTCTCTCACTCTATAGCTCAGTTTGGCCGGACGGCCAGCTCTAGGAAGGGTTCTGGTCATCCCAAATGTCTTCCATTTAAGGATTAAGGAGGCCACTGTGCTCTTAGGAACCTTAAGTGCAGCAGAATTTTTTTTGTAACCTTGGCCAGATCTGCGCCTTGCCACAATTCTGTCTCTGAGCTCTTCAGGCAGTTCCTTTGGTCTCATGATTCTCATTTGCTCTGACATGCACTGTGAGCTGTAAGGTCTTATATAGACAGGTGTGTGGCTTTCCTAATCAAGTCCAATCAGTATAATCAAACACAGCTGGACTCAAATTAAAATTAAAATTAAATAAGAGTTAAATATATGAGTGTCACCGCAAAGGGTCTGAATACTTAGGGCCATGTGATATTTCAGTTTTTCTTTTTTAATAAATCTGCAAAAATGTCAAGAATTCTGTGTTTTTCTGTCAATATGGGGTGCTGTGAATACATTAATGAGGAAAAAAATGAACTTAAATGATTTTAGCAAATGGCTGCAATATAACAAAGAGTGAAAACTTTAAGGGGTCTGAATACGCTCCGTACCCACTGTAGATTAAGATGGAAAATGACACCACTTTCTTAGGGAGCTGCTGTGCAGCCAAAAATTATTTGCCAATTATTACTGCAAAGCTGCTTTGCCACAATTTGCATTGTAAAAAGCGCTATATACAGTTGTGTTCAAAATTATTCAACCCCCCCAATGCTGTAAATGGTTTTAGAGAATTTAGAGTACATTTGTAATTGAATTCAGAATGAAATCCTACAAGGACTTCTTAAAGAAGCATATGCAACTAAAATGACATCAATTGGTTTTGTAATACAGTAGTAAATGTTTCTTTTGTGAATTCTTCATTGACACAATTATTCAACCCCTTAAAGACTACCACTCTGAAGGACAGAGGTCCATTGAAGTGTTTTCAATCAGGTATTGAAAGCACCTGTGGATGTCAGGGAGCAGCAATAAAGCCTAATAAGCACCAATTAGGCAGCTTTAAAATGACTGTGATACTCAGCTCCTTCTAGACATTTACTGGTGTGGTTACAAACATGGTGAAGTCAAGAGAATGGTCCAGGAAGACAAGAGAAGAGGTGATTACTCTTCACAGGAAGGGCAATGGCTATAAGAAGATTGCAAAGATGTTAAACATACCAAGAGACACCATAGGAAGCATCATTCGCAAATTCAAGGCAAAGGGCACTGTTGAAACGCTACCTGGTCGTGGCAGAAAGAAGATGCTGACTTCGACTGCTGTGCGCTACCTGAAGCGTAGAGTGGAGAAAAGTCCCCGTGTGACTGCTGAGGAACTGAGAAAAGATTTGTCAGATGTAGGTACTGAAGTTTCTGCTCAGACAATACAGCGCACCCTGCGTAATGAAGGCCTCCGTGCCAGAACTCCCAGGCGCACCCCCTTGCTGTCTCCAAAGAATAAGAAGAGTCGACTGCAGTATGCCAAAAGTCATGTGGACAAACCACAGAAGTTTTGGGATAGTGTTCTGTGGACTGATGAAACAAAATTAGAACTGTTTGGGCCCATGGATCAACGCTATGTTTGGAGGAGGAAGAACAAGGCCTATGAAGAAAAGAACACCTTGCCTACTGTGAAGCATGGCGGGGGGTCAATCATGCTTTGGGGCTGTTTTGCTTCTGCAGGTACTGGGAAGCTTCAGCGTGTGCAAAGTACCATGAATTCTCTTCAGTACCAGGAGATATTGGAGGACAATGTGATGCAGTCCGTCACAAACCTGAGGCTTGGGAGACGTTGGACCTTTCAACAGGACAATGATCCCAAGCATACCTCCAAGTCCACTAGAGCATGGTTGCAGATTAAAGGCTGGAACATTTTGAAATGGCCATCGCAGTCACCAGACTTAAATCCGATTGAGAACCTCTGGTGGGACTTAAAGAAAGCAGTTGCGTTGCGCAAGCCTAAGAATGTGACTGAACTGGAGGCTTTTGCCCATGATGAATGGGCGAAGATACCCGTAGCTCGCTGCAAGACACTTGTGTCAAGCTATGCTTCATGTTTAAAAGCTGTTATAACTGTAAAAGGATGTTGTACTAAGTATTAAGATTGAATGTCACTTGGGGGTTGAATAAAACTGATAATGATGTGAGCAGAGAAAAGACATTTGTGGTTATTTCATTATAAATGTTATGTTATATTTGTCTGACCTACACGTGCCTCTTTGATTTAATTGTAAGCAGGATGACTGAATGATCAAAATCAATGTCAAACCGGCCAAAACAATCAATTTCAGTGGGGGTTGAATAATTTTGAACACAACTGTAAGTAAAGGTGACTTGACTTGACTTGTACACTCACATTCAGTCTCTGTTCGGTCTCTTCTATAATATGCGTTTGTGTTGCTGCCTGTTCAGCTGGATCTTTATATATTAAACTACGTTTTGGATTGTAGCATACTCGTCTTCCTCGTCTGCCTTCCTTGGAACTGCACGTGACAGTCGGAGTACACAGATTTGTGCATGATGTGCATGGACTTTATTTTTTAATATTTTCGTTGCAGATTGTGCTTCTGTCAAGTCTGAGGATTTCAAACATGCTTGATACTTTTAACCAATTTCAGAACACATATTGTTTTCATTTGTCATGCACCTCCTAGTAACGGGGCACCTGTCTATGTGAGTTTGCTGTTTTACGAACAACCTGAATCTCTGGTAGTACGTGATGTTTAGTCATTTACTGTATGATGTCCAGTTTTCTGGAAACAGTACACAGATGCACGTTCAATTTCTGACATACTCGATGCACTTCCGTCATAAGTTTTTCTTTTATTTCATAAAAAATTGTCAATTTTGATTTGTAGGTGACTTTAAAATAGGTGCATGATGCCCATGGTCAACACAGATGAGATAGACACATGGTGGAATATTTTCACCTTGTGCAAGCTGAAAGAACGTCATCAAAGCTCTGCTGGGTGAATTTGCAGAATGAAATTTGAAGCAGATTTTCAAGATTATTTGCAAATATCCAACAACATAAAGACTGGAAAACAGAGGAATGTCTGCAAAATAGCTCCATGAAATTTATTTAATGCTATGTAAAATCCATTAGAAACCCTAGCTTCTATAGGAATGATCCTGCCATGACAGGTATGCCAAACACATGTGTATAGAGAGAAGGGGAACACAGAATCTTACACACAGGTGGACACATACAGAGGAGCAGATGCGTGACTTATATTGTTGATAAGTGTTCTGTAGCTTTGGGCATCAATAGTGTAGCACAGCTGATCTGATACGGACACCTGGGTGGCCAATACATCGCTCATGTCACCTAGAAATAGTCATGAGACCACCCACCACTACGAAAGATATTTTTCTTCTTGCTTTTTTGAACCTGGTGACCCAAGCTTCAGAATTTTGATCAAACAATGACTGATCATTCACATTATGGAAATACACAAAAGTGCAGATGCGATACTATAATAAAGATACAGAAATGGTGGTACCTTTGTCTTAACCTAATTGAAACTGTAATGCTGGATAAGGAAATGTTGCATGCCTCAATTTATGTATCTCAATTTTCCTAGATGAGCACCATGTCTCAATGTGCCATGTAAATATATCCCCTTAAAGTCGGCATGAAATGGAAGTTGCAACAGTTTTTTCTTCCCCACTGTGACATACATCTGAATAAAACGGCATCTTTGAAAAAGAAAATATGTAAGCTGGGATATGATTGTGGTTGTGGTGTGCACAGATAAATCATTTATAATAAATAATGAAATATTGCATACAAATACATAAGTTGTCGATCTTGATTTCATGGTGACTTTGTTTAGAACATCCTAAATCCTAGGTCCTCCTGAATGCAACTATAATATTAGGATATTATCATATTCATGATTTTCTGTAAAGCTGCTTTGAAATCATGTGTATTGTGAAAAGCGCAATCCAAATAAATTTAGATATCATTCCACTACTATGTGGAAAATATGGAAGCTTCTGCATTAGAGGAGTGATGTGAAACCAGAAGGGGGCAGCATTTACATTTGATACGAACATCCTTGGATGTTTAACTTTAGAAACTCTGGATGATTTCTCACCAGCTCTGCAGATTTTTTGAACACACTGTAAGGATAATGGTGATCACTTGCAATATGTTTTGTGGCATGTGGTCACAAGGTTTACGAGGTCATTTATTGTGTGGATATGATTGTGTGTTAATGTATGTTTGCATGTTCTGTTACCTTTTGTCCTTTAATTCCTTGACAGTCACATCCTGATTTCCCACTGCAAACACACCCCTGGGAGGAAAACACAAGCAACACAACACCATGACTGCATGAACACATTTACAATAACATTAAGGAGGGAATCGCATACTTGCTTAATGAAAGGAAAATAAGGCCACCAAAAGGGGTACAAATATTGATTAAAAATCTAGTCCTTTCTGGTTTTGTAGCATTATATCTTTAGGATTTCTGAGTTAATTTACTGAAGGCACGAGATGTGCCCAAGCAGACACCCATAATTTAAATGAATCACCTAATCAAGAAATGCATAAAATCCATGGCTTAAAGGAATGCCGGGAGTTTAACTGGCTCTCTGCATGAACATGCATTGTTACGGATGATCTCCAAAATTAAAAGATATGACAGCGACAAGCATGGGTTCATGGCCTCACATCTCACTGGTTAAGATCATAAGACTCATATATTATGTCTTTGAAAGGTAAGGTGGATAATAGCAAAGTAATGCTTCCTTTGATAACAACTGAAGTTGATTAATAGGTGTTTCTTAATTGAGCAACATCATGTCCCATGAGTTGATTTTTCTCTTCTTTCATAAAAACTGCCTTGAGAATGTTTTACTGTGCCTTCATCGTGTAATTTTTAAACTTTTTTTTTTTTTTAATTAACCTTGTCACAGATATATTTTATGATCATTTACATATATGTTTGCATACTTATTGCTTGAAAATAATTTTACATACATTTCTGCACAAATCATGTTATGGACTAGTTATTGCCTCATTTCCGCAACAACCATCAATTTGGCCGCTAATAAATATTTATCAAAAGTTAGTGTACTTGTTCACTAATGAGACGACGAAGCGAAGAGCATGCCTGAGATTAAATCTTAGACATGATCTGTGAAAAATAAAGCAAATATACATATACGTATATACACACATATATGTTTAAATATATAATGCAAAATAAGCAAAAAGGGTGAAAATATGATTTAATTATGTGTATACGTACAATGAAGGCTATGAAGTTAGCCTTGACAAGACAAAAGAGTTGTATTTCATTCCAATGTTAAAATTAATGTAATTTCCAGCACATAATTGAGTTTGAAATGACATTTGGGTGAAAATGACAGTCCATGACAGCATAGTTTGCTAGCGGTGCAACAAGATGAGTGACCCAGAGCCTGTGGGTTCAAGTCCTGGCTGTGAGGGACACGACAAGTAGTAGAGTGTAGAGACCAATAATGCCAAATCCCGAACATTCTGTTTGTGGGGCAGCTTCTCCTAATGGTTAGAGTCGGACTTATAACCCGAAGGTTGTGGGTTCGAGTCTCAGTGCCAGCAGGAAACGTAGGTGGCAGGAATGAATGAACAGTGCTCTCCTCCACTCTCACTACTCTTAGATGCACTTAGATGGGTGAAATGCAAAGCACAAATTCCAAGTATGTTACACCATGCTTGACCACATGTCACATCACTCATAGTTGATGAAAATGCAAAAAACATCTGATTGTTGATTTCATATCAAAGTTCAGATACACGAGATCTGTCTACGTCACGTACCCTTGAACCCACTAAGACAAAACATGTCTCCTGATGATCTCAGATCAGCGACATCATTGTAGTTGGGGCAGCCTTTGTTTCTCATTGTAATAGAATCTGTCTGGAATTGTGTGCATCGTCTATGCGGTTCTACACCGCGACGGGTTGTGATAGACAATCTGTACACACAGGTTGTTTGGGTTTTACCGTGCATGTGACACTAACAGAAAACAGAAAGACATACACCCACGCACACATTAACACTCTCACGTGCCTGGAGATGGGAATGCTGTAAAGTGGGAAGAGGCTTTAATAGGGCAGTTCAGGAATGTTTAACAGTTTGGAATCCATTTCAGTTCATTTGTACATTGTGATGTGCAATTATATGTGATTTATATGCATTATGTGTGTATGGGGTGCATGTACAGGCCCGTAAGAGCTCCTGGGAACGTGTATATGTTCATCTTATCAGTCATGATGGATCTGTAGTCACTGTGCTGTGGAACTCCTGAACCAGATGCCACAGCATAGATACCATCAGAACAGGCTAGAATCAGATACAGACCTGCATTCATCTCCAGAAAGATTGAGAGAGAGATGAAGACTGGGAGAAGAGGAAGACTTTTCATGAAGTATTGGGAGAAGCGGAAGACTTTTACCCCCGGGGTTCACTGACAAGGCTTAAGCTTGTTCCAGACTCAAATGCATGTTTGAGCTGTTTTACCTTCCACTGACATATCTTAAAATATGTCTGTGCCACTGTTTTGTCTCAAGATGCACACCAGTAATGTTTTTTTCTAAGGCACACTTATAAAAGCCAATTAAATGTCCTAATTGAACTAAGCCTAAGCCCAGTCTGTGGAACCAGGCTTTCATCTGTTTGTATTTCTGATCTTAGGAAAAGCGCCATTACTAATAATTACAGTAATTTAAAGTTTCAGTAATTTGGGTTGCAATCAGTTTATTAAACTGATTTTAAAAAAATCATTATTAATTTATTCTGTGACTGAAAATGTGTAATAAAAGGCAATTAACCAAATTAACTTTTTATTATACTATTGTGTAAAAAGGGAAGTGACAGACTTTTAGCCATGGTGTCCCATACTCAGAATTTGAGCTCTGCATTTCACCCATCCAAGTGCATGCACACACACAGCAGTAAGTATTGAACAGCCTTTTTTTTTTTTTTTTTTTTTGCTGCGGCGCCCGGGAGCGATCGGGGTTTAGATTTGGGGTTAGATCTGGGCACCTCAGTTGTGGTTAATGAGTGTGGAAGATAGCGCTGTTCATTCACTCCCCTACCAAGACTATTCTACATTCCCACCTACAATTTCCTACATTGAACCCATCACTTTTGGGTTAAAAATCCAACTCTCTAACCACTAGGCTATAACTGCCCCAAACTGTGGTTACTGTCAATAAGTAATAACTATAACTATAACTATAAATGGAAAAGGTACTTTAAAACCTTTTTGTTTTAAACCAACAAAACTTTTGATATTTCACAAATTTAAAATGAACATTTATGTATAAAAATTAAGTACTATTAAATTTTCTTGGATTAAAATTTTTGATTAACTTTTAAATTACCGAGTGTGTGGGTGCATCTTAAAAAGCGTTTTGTTACATCTAATTATAATCCTCAAGGGAAAACTGTCGAGAGGCCTACAGTTTCTATGATGTTTGCTTTTGTGTTTTTATCAGGAAGATCAACACTTACCAATCTTTGGAAGTGAATTTATTGAACTCATGGCAAAAATACTGTTACACTTTATTTTGATGGTCTACTTTGCACATTTTACTAACTATAAGTAACTTTGCAACTACATTTCAACTAACTTTCATTAGAGTATTAGTAGTATACTGTTAGGTTAGGGTTAAGTGGTAGGGTTTGGGTTAACAAAATAAGTTGACATGAAGTTGAAATAAAGTGTTACCAAAAATACATGCTCTAATCTTTCATTTTTGTGGATACTGTAGCATTGTTTGAAAGTTCTGTTGAAATTAAGCTTATTTTGGACTTAAGATCCATTGTGAAAGATCCCTCAAATCCCTTTTCTCTTTAAATTGTTTTTGAAAGTAGTCTAAATTATGATTTCTGAACGATAATGTGATACTAATGATGATGAGTAATGATGTTGGAAATTCTGCTTTTTAAAAAATATATTACAATAGAAAACAGTTCTTTTGAGTTATAAATATATTTCACAACATTACTTTTTTATTGTATATTTATTCAAATAAATGCAGCCTTGGTGAGCATAAGAAACTTCAGCATCATGGTACGTTATAGATTAACATGGTACCCAGTCTGACTTTTTTGTGAAATCCAAACCTAAACTATAAACTCAGTTTTAACAAAGTTTAACATAAGCTCTGCTGACAGCACAGATAAGATATGACACGACACAGACTTCAAAACACACAGAGACACGTGTAATGAAATATGCTGCCTATTGAGAGATCTAAAGATGATTGAGAACGTCCTGATGCACAAGTGCTGGGGGCTTCTAGATGCTTCAAAAGGCTCTGCAGAATGAGTTTATTTGCGTACGCTCACAGATGCACTGCCTCTATGCAGGTGTGCTCAGGCTCAGTCACGTTCTGACAGGTAAACACAGAGCACACACACCAACATACTTAAAATATTTGTACAAAACACGTCTCACTTTAAAAACACATTCATCAATTATTTGTAAAATTATTTGTGTCAAAAAGCAAGGCCAATATGATTTCATATAAGTGAGAGACGAGACTTGACAAGACTAGGGATGCATAGGGAATATTCATAAACACTCTCCTAGTCACTTAGAACAAACAGACACCATGAGATGGGAGTGTTATGTGTCAGTATGCAAATAATCTGGCACCAATCGGATACCTGTCTGAAGTAATCAAGCTAATGTTTGTCTGCTTGTGAAAGGCATGTAGTGATCATCCAAATGTCTTCTCGTATCAACAGAAAATTAGTAAAATTTACAAGCAAACTGTCAGTAACACTACTTTGTATTGGCATGCCCTCAGAATGACTGACAGCACTTTATTTCTCTCAACATGAGGATAGGACAGCTTTCAGTCAATAAACATGAAAACTTGCATTACTAACTCGAAACAGTAACATATATTTTGTTGTAAATTGAAAAAGCGTAATGCGTTACTTTACTAATTACTTGAAAAAGTAATCTGATTACATAACTCAAGTTACCTGTAATGTGTTATGCCCAACACTGTTGATATTAACAAGTAATGTTCGACCAGCAAATCATCACATTAAGGCGCGATCACAATTGACCCTTCGCAAACAGTTTGATTGACAGGCGATCTGACCAATCATAACCCCGAATCTGCCATCTTATCCGACAAAGCAGCAGGGGAGTAGCCTATAGTAGATAAACGTTGGTGAACTTGAAAAATTGTGTGTACTCACATCTTTCCACGGTTGAAACATCATTCCATCTGATGTTCATTTATGTTTATTTGATGCTATAAATGAACTAGTATGAAGAGATGATCGGTTCACGAGCCGCTTGAAGGATCTGTCACGTTACATTAAAGAGGCACCATCTGTATTAATTGTTTAAAGTTCTTTAAAAAAAATTACAATATTTGAAATATGAAACTCTTTCATACGTTGTCAGTGTCCTTCTTTGCTCCGCGATGTATTTTTCACTGTGTGAGAACATGATGTGTGGCGTGAAAGTATGGCTTGTCAGGCATAGCAACAAGGGTTTTGCGAAGGGTCAATTACAGCAGCTCTGCAAAGTTCAACAAAACAAAAAGCAGAAAGCAGCTTGGTTTGCCTCATACATCTCTACCATTTTTGGACTCATGGGATCATGTGACAAGTGTTGGGGGAAACGTATTAAAAGTAACATTAGATTACTTTTTTTCAACTAACTAAAGTAACTTTTACATTCACAACAAAATATTTGAGTTACTTTTTCAAATAAGTAACGCAAGGTATATTGTTTTCCTATTTATTGACTGACAGCTCATTGCTAGGTGGTTGTTAGGTGATTTCTTACCAGGCTCCAGACTGAGAGTAAGTGGTTGCATTTTGCGACCGTTTTTTCTGCCAGTATGACAACATTTTTGCAGAGGTCACACTGGTGCTTCCACCACATTGCACAACTGATAAGAGCTGTCATTTTTGTTTCATATGAGAAACATCAGATGAAAGTAAAACAAAACAGCGGTTCTCGTTTGAGTTGTGCAGCGCCAGTGGACCATTTATCAGCACGGAGTAAGCGCTGATCTCGATCACGTGATGCTCTTTACTACACAGTGCACACCGCTGGGAGATCCAGAGAGAAAGCGTTTGAATTTAATTATATCGCTGTGAGGTCTAGAGAAGAATTCAAATTCAGCACAGAATTCTCTACATTAGACCACAGATATCAGATCAAATAGCGCTTAAACCACAAGAACAAGGCTCCCAGTCCACAAACCACCTTGAATTTAATGTAGTAACGCTTACTCAAACTATGGTATTGTGGAAGAAATACTATTGACATGACTAATTGCAGCATTCATTTCAACCTTTGAGAGGGAATTTCAAGCACTTTTCAAGGACTTTTTAAAGTTCTTCACACTTTTTCCAGCACTTAAAAGTACTAAATATTATCCAATTTTAATGTTTTTTTAATGTGATGATTTGTAAAACCTTAAAGATGAAGGAAAACTAACACTTCTAGGCAAACAAAACTTAAAAAGAAAAAAAAAGACATGAAATTACCACTAGGAGCACTTACTAACTCCCTAACGTATGGAAAAGTAGGAAATGTCTCATGAAAAACATAAACTTCTTCAAATTGTGAGTGAATTACACAAAGCAAGAGCGCTCTTTTAATAATCACTGAAGCTGATGGTCAGTTTAGTACGGCATATTTAATAAGAGTAGAATATTTACATTTTACCCAATAAAAATGTGTTTGCACCTTACTGTTAATAACCTAATTTAATCTGTATCTCAAATCAAGCTCAGAGTATGGAAGCCCGTTTCCCCCACTGAAAAAGAAGACTATTCTGACTTTTTTTTTTCACAGAATTGCGTGATATAAAGTCAGAATTGCAGGTTATAAAGTCACAATTGTGAGATATAAAGTCAAAATTGTGAGTTATAAAGTCAGAATGCAAGATATATATCTAAAAAAAAAGTCACAATTCTTACTTTATAACTCGCAATTGCGGAAAAAAAAAAGTCACAAAATTGTGAGATTGTAAAGATCGTCAGCTGAAGTGCCCGTTATATCCACTAGGGGACACTTCACCATAGGCTATGCACAACACACTTCACCACAACTTCACCACCGGACTCCAGTTCCCACTATGCATCACACACTCACTCAGAGACATAAACACACTACATTTCCCATAAGCCTTCATACCTGGACTGATTGCACACACACACCTGCCATGAATCACTGTCACTATTTAAGCACCCTGCACACACACACCATTGCAAAGTCTTGATTTGGTTCCCTGTCAATTCCGAGCTTTATTTTTGTGTTTGTTTCCCTGGTTTTGATCTTGCCTGTTTTCCCCATTCTCTGCCTGCGCTTTGGATACACTGCTTTGGATTTAAGGACTGTTGTTTGCCTGCCGCCAGCCTCGATTCTTTTGCCTGTATAACGACAACGACTCTGCCTAACCTTCAATATTTCTGTTTTGCTGGTGTATGACTTTGCCTGTCTGACCTCCCTGCTGGTTTAATAAAGCTGTGCTTGGATCTCTATCTGTTAACTCGTCATTACAGAGATAAAAGTCGCAATTATCTTCTTTTTATTTATTTTTTTTCAGTAGCGGAAACAGGCTTCCATACCAAAGCTTTACAGTCAAATTTCCAATGAATAAACATGTATTAGTAATTTCACTTATTAATAGCAATATGATTAAATTACCTTCATGATTTAAAAAAAAAAACAGAGCCACCAAATCAGGTGCTGGCGCCACCTTCTGTAGAACTTAGTGCCACTGCTCTCAAATGTTAGTCTTCTGTGTAAGTGAGGTACCTAAATACAGCTCCCTGCTTCAAGTCTATGGAACGTCACCCATTTTATTCTCCATCTCCACCAGAGAAAATTGTTTGGAAAAGTGATAGACTCTAATTCCCGATCAACAGCATCTTCCCAACCTCCATCAAACAAACTCATCACTAGCACTCAGACTTCCTGCAGCTTGGAATGGCTGAGCTCAGACAGGCCTTCTGATTGGTCAAACATGCAGAAAGATAAACGTGTCGGGGTCTGTACTGCATCTGTAAATCCCCCGGTGGGCGACGATGGGTCCTACTGGCTTTGTATGAATAGAGGGACTCTGAATCAACAGGCAGGCTGGACAATGAGCTGAATCCAGGGACTAAAAACACACAGGTCACAGTCGGGATATAGGATTAAGTTCTAGCAGTGGTGAAGAGACGAGAGGAGAGAAGAGAGAAGCTTCTTATGTTTCCCTCTGCTCTTCTTTCTCTCATCCATGATATCTTCACCCTCAGGGCTGATGCTGAGGTTATTGACTTCATAACATTCCTGGCATTTCCCGGTTTTGAACTTTCTCTGTATTACTTTGAACACAAACATGTTGCTCTCTGTAGCTAGCTGGAATCTTGTTTTGACAAACTCTCTTCTGTGAGACAACGTAATTGACACAACATGGAAATCCCGAAGCATGTGTTTGTGTGTACATCAGAGATGGAAAGAGACAGGCAGAGAGAGAGAGGCAGAGAGAGAGAGAGAGAGAGAGAGAGCGAGAGAGTGAGACCTGAGTCCTGGATAAGGGCAAAAAGACAAGACAGAGCCTGCATAAACAGATGTCTGCTTCTGATAACGACAGAGAGATGGTTCACATAGAGTCATACTGACCCCACACTTGTTCTCATACACAAAAACACACAAATCTGCCAAACATCGTAGCACAACAACATCACTCATGTAACTGCATATGACACATGCTCTAGGACAGAGGTTTTCAAACTGGGGTCCGGGGACTAACTAAATAAAATTAATAAAATAAAACATTGATTAAAATTAATTAAACATACATCTACAGTTCAGCACAGCAAAAGGCTGTAGTAAATAAAAGTATTTTCCAAATACAATTTTACGTATATTTATAATACAGTGCCCTCCACAATTATTGCCACCCCTGTTTAAGATGTGGTCGTGGACTTCTAAAAATTCTCCTTTTTTTTTTTTTTAAACAACATAAAACCCAAATGCAAAAAAAGAGAAAAATCCAACCTTTCATTTAAGTACATTACTTTGGCTGTAAAAAAAAAAAAAAAAAAAAAAAAAAAATCACACAATTATTGGAACCCCTAACAATTCCTATTTAATTGTTTAATTTAATTTTTTTTTTTTAAATATATTTTTCTGTAGTTGCTAAAGTTGGTCAGGCTAACTAAGAACTTTTAATTAGTAATTCATGACTTCCTGTTTCCCTGGGATATAAATATGACGTGACACAGAGGCCTAATTCTCTTACCCTTTTGTCAACATGGCAAAGACAAGAGAACACACCATTGAAAGTAAGGCAGATGTGTGTCGACCTTCATGAGTCAGGCAATGGCTACAAGAAAACATCCACTCGCCTTAACTTGCCTTAACCACTCGCCTTAACTCGTATCTACAGTCAGAGGAATCGTTAAGAAATTTACAGCAACTGGAACAGTGACAAACAAGGCTGGAAGAGGTCCCAAGTTTATCTTGCCACAGTGAGGAGGATGGTAAGAGAAGTAAAAAAATTTCCTAAGCTCACAGTCACAGAATTACATCAAAGAGTAGCATCTTGGGGTCACAAAGTCTCCAAAACAACCATCAGACGCTCTCTACATGCCAACAAGCTGTTTGGGAGGCATGCAAGGAAAAAGCCTTTTCTCACTAACACTCACAAACGTAAGCGTCTGGAGTTTGCTAAGCGGTACTGGGACTTCAGCTGGGATCGTGTGCTTTGGTCAGATGAGACTAAGATTGAGCTTTTTGGCAACAAACACTCTAAGTGGGTCTGGCGTAAAACAAAAGATGAGTATGCCGAAAAGCACCTCATGCCCACTGTGAAGTATGGTGGAGGATCTGTGATGCTGTGGGCCTGTTTCTCTTCGAAAGGCCCTGGGCACCTTGTTAGGGTGCATGGCATTATGAACGCTTTGAACTAACAGGACATTTTAAATTAAAACCTGATGGCCTCTGCCAGAAAGCTGAAGATGGGTCATCATTGGGTCTTTCAGTAGGATAATGATCCAAAACATGTGGCAAAATCTACACAAAAATGGTTCAGCAGTCACAAACTCAAAGTCCTTCCATGGCCATCTCAGTCCCCAGACCTCAACCCAATGGAAAACCTGTGGGGCGAGCTAAAGAGGAGAGTTCCTAAGAGAGGACCCAGGACACTGGATGATCTAGAAAGATTGTGCAAAGAAGAATGGTCAAAGATCCCTCTCTCTGTGTTCTCCAATCTTGTGAAATGTTATAGGAGGAGATTAAGTGCTGTCTAGAACAAAGTATTGGCATCAGGGGTGCCAATAATTGTGGGACACATGATTTCAAGGTTGTTGTTTTTTTCTAAATGTGCGATTTTTTTTTTTTTTTTACCACCAAAGTAATGTACTTAAATGAAAGGTTGGATTTTTCTCTTTTTTGCATTCAATTTCTATGTTGTTGTTGTTTTTTAAAAAAGGAGAATTTTTAGAAGTCCACGACCACATCTTAAACAAGGGTGCCAATAATTGTGGAGGGCACTGTATTCATTTTCAAACTATGAATTTATTCTTTATACATGGAAATATATATAGGTGCCTTTTAAATTTCAGGATGGGGGGCCCTCGCACAAGATGATCATATTTGACGTCCATAACATCTAAAAGATTGAAAACCCCTGCCCAAGGACCAGAAGATAAATTTTCAAACTGATGTGACATTAGATGGATAGATAGACAGATAGATGGATGGATAGATGGATAGATGGATAGATAGAAAGGACGGACTCAGGAACACAGTTTTTTGCAGTATAATGCTGGGAAATACTCTTACAAAAAAGTACTGTGCCAGTACGACAGTAATGTGAGATTTATTTTTATTATTGGGTATTATCTGTAAATTTTTATAAATGGGATAATCTGGTTTCTTTTTGTATGTGACATAATGCACAATAAATAGACACGTGACTTGCGCAGTGTGTTCATGGGAGGGTGTTGAGCTAACCAAGGCATGTGTGGCGGATAAAAGTCAGTATAAATTTCCAGACTACACACATGTATGCAGTATTTCAACGGACCCTTTTCCAAGAGACTAGAGTTTCCTCATTTATCTAAAGCCCCTCTTACATTTCTGGTGGCAGCTGGTTCACACGACGTGCATCTTCGGCAGGTATTAACTGCGATGGATCTGGCATCACGACGTTGGAAACTGATATAGAGCACAAGATTTTAGCCTTCTGTGATCCGTGACGTCTACTTTGCTTTGTGTCTCAACCGTGGACATATTTGTCCGTGCGTTTTCACAGCAGTGTCTGATCACAGGGGATTACAGTGTTGGTTTGACCGCAAACTTCAAAGAAACAGGACGACGCAAACTTCATGTAGTAATCCTTATTTAATATAACAGACATTTTATTTTGGGGGATACTGAGAGTTCTGAATTGTGAACTAAAATGAGTGAAGTAGACTCAGCACGCGATTTTCCTGGTGCGAGTAGTTCACATGCGGTGCAGCGCTTCAATGGATATTTTCCGCCAATCTGTTTGGGCGACGGTAAAGAAGATTTTCTCCACGATTTGAAGTGACTGTAGAGGCTAACGCTGATTTTGATAACGCCAGGTTAGCAAAGTTTTTGCAAACTTGTCGCTGTGGTACTGCTTTTAACTTGAATGGGGATAATCAGTATCCCTTGTCTCTCAACATATATTTATTCTCTTCTCTTAAATATATATTTATCCTTTTTGGAGTGATTACAATAAAAAGCAATAATCAATAATCCGTATTTTACTTATTAAAATTATTTGCATGATTTCATTTTATATGTAACCCTAGAATGATGATGTGTGATGTGTGATACATGTGTCCAGCCATACAGTTGTGTTCAAAATTATTCAACCCCCCAATGCTGTAAATGGTTTTAGAGAATTTAGAGTACATTTGTAATTGAATTCAGAATGAAATCCTACAAGGACTTCTTAAAGAAGCATATGCAACTAAAATGACATCAATTGGTTTTGTAATACAGTAGTAAATGTTTCTTTTGTGAATTCTTCATTGACACAATTATTCAACCCCTTAAAGACTACCACTCTGAAGGACAGAGGTCCATTGAAGTGTTTTCAATCAGGTATTGAAAGCACCTGTGGATGTCAGGGAGCAGCAATAAAGCCTAATAAGCACCAATTAGGCAGCTTTAAAATGACTGTGATACTCAGCTCCTTCTAGACATTTTCTGGTGTGGTTACAAACATGGTGAAGTCAAGAGACTGGTCCAGGAAGACAAGAGAAGAGGTGATTACTCTTCACAGGAAGGGCAATGGCTATAAGAAGATTGCAAAGATGTTAAACATACCAAGAGACACCATAGGAAGCATCATTCGCAAATTCAAGGCAAAGGGCACTGTTGAAACGCTACCTGGTCGTGGCAGAAAGAAGATGCTGACTTCGACTGCTGTGCGCTACCTGAAGCGTAGAGTGGAGAAAAGTCCCCGTGTGACTGCTGAGGAACTGAGAAAAGATTTGTCAGATGTAGGTACTGAAGTTTCTGCTCAGACAATACGGCGCACCCTGCGTAATGAAGGCCTCCATGCCAGAACTCCCAGGCGCACCCCCTTGCTGTCTCCAAAGAATAAGAAGAGTCGACTGCAGTATGCCAAAAGTCATGTGGACAAACCACAGAAGTTTTGGGATAGTGTTCTGTGGACTGATGAAACAAAATTAGAACTGTTTGGGCCCATGGATCAACGCTATGTTTGGAGGAGGAAGAACAAGGCCTATGAAGAAAAGAACACCTTGCCTACTGTGAAGCATGGCGGGGGGTCAATCATGCTTTGGGGCTGTTTTGCTTCTGCAGGTACTGGGAAGCTTCAGCGTGTGCAAGGTACCATGAATTCTCTTCAGTACCAGGAGATATTGGAGGACAATGTGATGCAGTCCGTCACAAACCTGAGGCTTGGGAGACGTTGGACCTTTCAACAGGACAATGATCCCAAGCATACCTCCAAGTCCACTAGAGCATGGTTGCAGATTAAAGGCTGGAACATTTTGAAATGGCCATCGCAGTCACCAGACTTAAATCCGATTGAGAACCTCTGGTGGGACTTAAAGAAAGCAGTTGCAGTGCGCAAGCCTAAGAATGTGACTGAACTGGAGGCTTTTGCCCATGATGAATGGGCGAAGATACCCGTAGCTCGCTGCAAGACACTTGTGTCAAGCTATGCTTCACGTTTAAAAGCTGTTATAACTGTAAAAGGATGTTGTACTAAGTATTAAGATTGAATGTCACTTGGGGGTTGAATAAAACTGATAATGATGTGAGCAGAGAAAAGACATTTGTGGTTATTTCATTATAAATGTTATGTTATATTTGTCTGACCTACACGTGCCTCTTTGATTTAATTGTAAGCAGGATGACTGAATGATCAAAATCAATGTCAAACCGGCCAAAACAATCAATTTCAGTGGGGGTTGAATAATTTTGAACACAACTGTATATCTGTTTTCTTAGCTCCCTGGAGTTTGGGTCACCAAGGTCACCACAGCTCCTGGACGGGACGTGACTTTTGCCTCATTTCAAAATGTAACCTTAACTTCTGTATTTTTCCACAGAATAAAAATGAATACTGTTTGTACTTCTCACCAGAACCAAGAACATGTTATCAGCATGTTTTGGGAAACTTTCATGTTGATAGTTGGAGCTAACCAACTATCAACTCTGCAGTGGTGTGTATTTGTGTATGTGCGTTAATGTTCTGTGCAGGTTTCGTATTGAGGGTATGTGGACTGGTGTCATTTGGACTGGAGACCTGAGGGCGCCTAGACCTGACCTAGAGGGACACTCTGTAGCCTAACTCAAGGAGTCTGGCATCAGCATCCTGATAGATGAAGATACGCTCCTGACTATCTCACCAATTTTGTCTAGTTTCCTTAACCAATCAGAATATTCGTAATCTTAGTAGTGACGTAGTTAGTAGACCCTGTTAGAGTATAATTGTTATGGAAAAGTGTATGTACGCAGAGCGGCCTACGAACTCCTTGAGAGACCTGAAGCTGACTTCTGCTGGTCTTCATTCAACATGACTGGTCAAAGGGTCCTAAACTGTACAATCCCCTACAAACTACCGAGAACACGGAACTGGGCAGGGGTTCACTAGCGCCTGGACTGAGCAGTGCCAGCAGTTTTTTGAGGAGCTGAAGAGTAGGCTTACTTCTGCCCCAGTACTCGCCTATGCTGACTTTTCCTTACCTTTTATCCTGGAGGTAGACGCCAGCCATGGTGGCTTAGGAGCTGTTCTCTCACAGGAACAAGGAGGTCTGGCCAATTTCTTATACTAGCCGCAGTCTTAGGCCCACTGAGCGCAATATGTCCAACTATAGCTCCATAAAGTTGGAGTTTTTGGCACTTAAGTGGGCCATGACTGAGAAGTTTCGGGAATGCTTGTTAGGGCAGAAGTGTATTGTGTACATGGACAACAACCCTCTCAGCCATCTGACTACTGCAAAGCTTGGAGCTACCGAGCAGCACTGGGCTGCGCAGCTTGCAGCATTTGATTTTAATATCCGGTATTGGCCAGGGAGGAGTAACCGGAATGCTGATGCCCTTTCCAGACAGGATCCTGCTAGTTATAGAGAGGTGAGGGGTTTGTTATCAGGGACGGAGGTCCCAGAGGTCCTGGTGCAAGCGTAAGGTGTAGATCTAGTGATGCCAGCTACCCAAGCTGTAGTTTCTGTTTTTCCTAGTTTGGTGGGTGACATGAAGGTATTGCAGGAGGCAGATCCGGTGATTGGGGAGATTTTGGTGTTCTGGCGACTAGGAGCACCCCCCAGTTTTAAGAGCGACGCCAGCTGTCCAAAACGGCTCTAGTCCTACTGCGTCTGTGGGATCGGTTACTGGAGAAAGAAGGAGTTCTGTATCGCCGTGTGTTTCGTTCTAACGGTGGTGAACAGATTCTCCAGGTAGTTCTGCCAGCTGTCTTGCATGGGGAAGTTTTGACACAAGTGCACCAGGGGCATGGGCACCAAGGGGTCGAACGGACCACCAAGCTCATGCGACAGCATTACTATTGGCCAGGACTGACATCCAATGTAGCCCAGTAGTGTCGGAAGTGCGAAAGGTGTCAGGTAGCCAAGGATACGCAGCCGGTAGCCCACAGTTTCATGGGTCATCTGTTGGCATCTAGGCCAAATGAGATCTTGGCCATTGATTTTACACTGCTGGAACCATCTCGCTCAGGGGTGGAAAATGACTTGGTGATGAGTGATGTCTTCATCAAATACACCTTGGCAGTCCCCACATGGGATCAGCGCGCTAAGACGGTGCCTCGCACGTTAGTGGTGGAGTAGTTCTATAAGTTTGGTGTCCCTGGACACGTTCATTCTGATCAGGGCCGCAGCTTTGAGTCCTATTTAATATGGCAGCTCTGTAGTCTCTATCAGATTGAGAAGTCCGGCACTACCCCATACCATCTGGCAGGTAATGGGCAGTGCGAACGTTTTAACAGGACTCTGCATAATCTCCTGCGCACGCACACTACCTCTCTCTCGAAAGGCAGATTGGGTCTCTGCCTCCCTCAGGTGCTCTTCTGCTATAACACTACCCCTCATCAAGCGACTGGTGAGTCACCCTACTTCCTGATGTTTGGCCAAGAGCCAAGGCTGCCTATCGATTTTCAGTTGGGTCGAAGCCAGGAGATGGTGTCTGGTGGTGTGAATGAGTGAGTGTTGGAGCACCAAACCAGGCCAGGCAGTGGAAGCAGGGAGGGTTGGTGTTTCTACGTTAGCTCATGTGTCTAATGCTGTTTCTGCCCTTTTTAGGCCCTGGCATTAAGTCCTTCCCTGGCCATAGCAGGGTTTTTGTCCATCGTTGGGGTGACGACGCAAGAGCTGGGGGTAGATTGTAGTAGGGCAGTCCAGGTACCGCCCTATTAAATGTGAATGTCACCTGAGTGACGTCTGCGACAGCCTATTGTTACCGTTTTGGGTGTATTTAATGCGTAGCTTGTCACCTGGGTGCAATCACTGTTGTGTGTGGGTGTGCGCGCGCAGCTCTGTGGAAGCCAGGTTATGGTCAGGATTGCTATTGGCTTTGCTATTGGGTACAGGCTGTCTTTCATCCCAGTTCAGTTTGCGTGTGCTTTGATGGAACGCCTGCATATTTGCAGTTCGTCGATTTCGTATAAAGCTGTGAGTAACTGAACCCGTGTGTTTAGCAATCTACTCATGGTGGGGCAATTGCTTATAAGCACTTTGTTCCTGTGGACTGCAGGGCAAACGCTCCTTAGACGATGTCAAGACTGCACAGTTTGTTCTTCTGCTATTTTTACGTCTGTGTGACCGTTGGTGTTTGCTTTATTATTGTCTGATTTTGTTTGTTTTGTTGCTCTAAGCTCATGCTGGAGTATTCATTGAAAGCCTTTCTAGCTGTAAGTTTTTTTTAATTAAACTGTTTTTGTTATGTGTCTTATGTGATTTCATTTTGAAGTTTGATTGTTTATTGACTTTCATTTGTATTGGTTGCGCTATTCCTCTTTTTGGTTTTGTTCTTTTTTCTAACCTGTCGCTGCTCCACGGTATGTCTAGGTTCATGAGCCTTGGGTATGAACCTAGTTGAGTATTTATCTCTAGTGCGTGCGTGCGTGTGTGTGTGTGTGTGTGTGCGCGTGTGTGTGTGGTGTGAGTGTGTGGTGTGAGTGTGAGTGTTTGTGCGAAGCATATTCGGCTGAGTTAGGATACTCACTATTCAGCCAGCTGGCCTACTGGTAAGCCTCAGCCTGAAAGTTTCTTGTTTCCTTATTTTCTTTTCTTTATTTGGTCAACAGATTTTTACATTTTAACTCATTAGTGTGAAATAAAAGTATTCTGTATTTACATGCACGTCTCTTGTGTTTAGTGGTAACGAATCTGTGTGCCAAATTTTGGGTATAAATTTCCCCGTTCACAGAAACGGGCTGGCGTAGTCTATTCTAATTTGGTTCTAGTTGTACACAAGTGGCAATTCTTGCCCTTCACCGCCTCGCCACATATATAAATGAAAAATCATATAATTATACATTAAATCAGATTAGATTAGTGATAGCAACGGAAAGCTATCAAGCACCCTACTGTTGCTATGGTTACCATCTCAAGTAAACGCAACTTGCTCGAGTTTCAATTTAGCGAGCTCTGATTAACTTTTGCATTTGCCTATGTAAATACCCACAATTCTCACCATGGATAAAAGCACACATATTTTCGATAATCTGCTTAATATTAGTTCCTACATATCTGTTAATTATGTGTATATATATATATATATATATATGTGTGTGTGTGTGTGTGTATGTATGTATATGTATGTGTGTGTGTGTGTGTGTGTGTGTGTATACTATTGAATAGTCATCCGCAGCTAATTCAGCCCCCTCTCCACATATGTTAATTAGTTACTTGTTACTTCTTTGTTAAAATGATTCGTACTTCAGATATATGTGTGTGTGTGTGTGTGTGTGTGTGTGTATGTATATATATATATATATATATATATATATATATATATATATATAATATATATAAGAGTGTATAACTTTTAGTAGACACATATTAAACTCACCCCTTTTGTTTGTGCCGGTGTAAGAAGTCTCAGCAACATCATTACGAGAAGTGTCGCTCGCAATATTAAGCAGGAATCCATTTCCTCATTGATAACGAACCCGTGTGCAATTCCCAGGGTCCAGTAAATAGCAATCTCAGGATCACACGTTATTCAGGAGTCCAGAATGAAACCGCAAGATCTCCAAATCTACCTCCGAAAGCACCTGCAGGACTGCGACCATCTCAGATATAAAGCTTAAACTTGTACTTAAGCAACTGATTGAAACTTTGTGGACTGTCAGTGATTCCTGAAGAATATCAAATCAGCAGGAGTTCACTCAGGGAAGAGTGTTTTACGAATTCCGCTGTAACGTTACATGCGTTTGAGGCGTTTGAGGTAGGAGTACATGCATGACGTCAGCAACTCTGGTCACCCATGTTCAGACTCTTTTGCACGTTTCTGATAAAGTTTTCGGCGAGCACCTACTCTATATGGTTTTGCATTTTACGCGGTAATATAAAGCCACGGTGGTACAGAAAACGACGGGAGCAGGTGAGGATTTTGACTTCGTGTTTGTTTACTTGACGAAATTGGGTGTTTAAGTGAAGGTCTTGCACTTGTGAATGTCATGCATTTTTTTCTTTAGAGAAATAAACAAAGGAAACGAATATCTTATTGTTAATTGCATATGGTCAAATGTAGTACAATGAAATGTAGCAATTCGAAATAAACTGAGGTGACGGAAGTTGTACGTCTGTGTGTGCAAATATGGAGGATTTACTGGACAAAACATTTTTTAAAGCAATGAAGCTTAGAGTATGCTTTAACTTGATTTGGGATGTTACTAATGCATGTTAAATGGCAAAACTGAATCAGCAGATTGTTTTGTTTTGTTTTATTTGATGTATGTCATCCACACAAGCTTGGCATCTCCATTAAAAAAAAACAAAAACAACAACTTGGGTACTTTTCAATGTACTACTGTGGGACAATGCGTAGGTCATATTTGCTGCTATTGTGACAAAGACAAACATTTTTTTAATCTTTTTTTTTTTTTTTTGTATTTCTGTTTGTTTCCTAGTTTATTTGCTATTATGCTTTAAGATCCATTTCCTATATGCTTACCATTTTGAATTGAAATGGTTGAAATCTTTGTACTTGACATTAATTTACAAAGTTGAGATCAGCTGTAGTTTTCAGAGCAAATTTAATTTGTAGCCTACCAATATGAAAATATTATACCGGCCAGTGCGATAACAGTTTGTTACCAATACTAACATTCATTTTCAAATCAGGAATTCATAACAGAGATGTTATGGCTTGGTAAATTCAGCCATGATGGTTAAAGCCCTCAGAATTAGGATTTTAATATCATTAAAACGGCTCAGACATGCGTCTATCTCTCATGCTGTCTAGTTTGATGTTGCCATTGTCAGTGTCAGTGAGTTCGCTTTAAAATCTTTGTCAGTCTTGACTTGTGTGTCATAGAAAAGAAGCCATCCGGAAAGATCAACTTTGTCCCAGTTCCATCTATTGTATTGATTTAGCCTGTCTCTTTTTTCTCACCCCCACTTCTCACATCACCACCTCTGCCTTATTGCCGGCCATTGGGAATGTTATTGAAGGAGAATCGGCATTTACCCAATTATCAAATCCAGCACTTATTTGTTGTTTATTCATATAGAGTGATTTACTCATCCATCCATCTCTTAATTTGTCCCTCAGGTGGGTGAGTTGTCTGTCGGGACATCAGGAGCCATAGCTACATCACTGACCATACCATTCTGAGGCAGTGGAGGAAGATCAACAGGTAGCACATGCCCTGAGTGGCGGCTGAGATGACACGCCCCCGCCGGATCGCCTCGACCAGCCTCCTTTTCTGGTAAGAGTCCCCATTGTCTTAGTATTCCCATCATCATTATTTTTGAATGTTTTATGACATTTATTATAATTATTCCTAATTGCATTAAGATCAAACTGATTCCACATTTACATTTACATTGAATCATTTAGCAGACGCTTTTATCCACAGCGACTTACAAGTTGAAAAAAAACAGGCAATTCTTCATGAAGAGGCAAATAGACACAGGAAGTGCTCACAGTACAAGTTTCATACATTGCTCAGAGTAACATAAGCTAGAGTAGGAAGGGAAAAAGGAAAGGATAGGAATTTTTTTTTTAAAGAAGGGGTTAAGTGCTCATGTTTTTTTATCATTTATTGATAATAATAAGTAGAAAATCATCATATTAGAGTGATTTCTGAATCATGTGACACTGTAGACTGGAGTAATGATGCTGAAAATGCAGCTTTGATCACAGGAATAAATTACATATAAAATTGTTAAAATTGAAACCAATACTTTAAATTGTAATTCTATTTAACAATATTACTGTTTTACTGTATTTTGATCCAAAAAAGAAAATGTAGACTTGATGAACATAAGAGACTTTTTCCAAAATCAAACACAAAAATAATCTTACCAACCACAAACTGGTAGTGTAAATGTGCCTTAAAGAGCCATCTAACTTCTTCACTTACGTCTAATTCAATGTCTTATTTGTTTTGTTTTTTCCAGCACAAAGCTTTTATTGGCACTTGTGATGATACACACAGCTTTGGGGGTGAGTTGTTTTTGTATTATCTTCATAAAGTTATTTTAATAGTTTCACAATGGTAAATGATTCTGGCTGTTCAAATGGCGTTGTATGTGCTGCATATTTTATCCATATTAGAGTATTGCATCATTAGCTTAACAACATGTTAAAGGTATGGTTCACACAAAAATTGTACTTCTTTCATCATTAACATCCTCATCGTCGTTCCAAACCAGTGTGACTTTCTTCTGCAGAAAATAAAAAGATTTTTTTTCAATTGGACGTTCATCAAAACTGTATGAATATATAAAATATATATGTATTCCTTTGTATTCCGCAGAAGAAAGTATATCAGACAAGTTGAGGATTAATAACTTGAGGATTCTATTGAAATCAAAAGTGTATTTGAGTTGCTGCTGTATGTAGCGTGTATGATGTTCTGTGATGGTTAGCATGCTGCAGTCAAAAAGGTCCATTGTAAATGAGCTGAATAATAAACATGACAATTTCATAGTGGGGAGTGGGGACTTGAAGAGGTTTCTTTTGCATTACAATCTGTTGACTGTACCCTATCTCTCAGGGATGTGGTAATGTAAAAATGATATAATTTCTGTTTCTTTATATAATTATATAGTGTCTGTTCTCCCGAAAACTTTGTCCTTAATGCATAAGTTCACTTCAGATTTAAAATCTCCTGATAATTTATTCATCCACATGCTAAGATGTTTATGTCTTTTCTTTCTTTGCTGGGGTACAACAGGTTGAAGGTCCAAATTGCAGTTTACAATTTTTTCTGATGGCTTAAGCAATTCTTTTGCAACTATTGGCTATTTTTGCAAAGCTCTACACACAAATAAGAAAACCCTTCACCAAATCAGCAAAACATTCTAGTTCTCTTGCAAAAGCTAATAAACCTTGCTTAACTCTTCAAACCTTCATAAAAATGGTAATTTCGTATCAAACTGTTAACACAAGCCATCACATTAATAAGCACACAATGCGCCAACTACACACTGATGGTATGAATAAAAAACACATCTGGCTTCTGCTTTCTCTGTGCACAAGGTAGGCTATGTCAGTTTGAGGTCATACTTTTGTCATAGTTCTGTAAACATACAGAGATCCAAACTTCAAGTACTGGTGTTTATTTACACACATCAAAAAAAGTGTTTTTTTACAAGTCAAAACACAAAATAATAATTTCACTGAGGAACAAAAAAATTCAGTCTACATCGTGTCGTCTCTCTGGGTCCAGCCACAAAATTTCGTCTACATCACAAGGTCCTCTAGTCCAAGACACCGGGAAAATATCTTCTGGAATGTCATATCCAGGCCTGGCATGATGCCTGGTCAATATCCCCACATGCCTCCTCCATTGCCTGTAAAAGGTCTATGTGTTGATGGGGATGACGGTCATATTGGGTCTCCAGTTCTGCAAAAAGTAACAATTTCAGTATTTTTACATGTATGGTATAGTTGTGTTTCTCATTAGAGTATGGCGGTGCTACAAAACTTAGTGCAAAGTGACTGTACTAACCGATTCTCATTTCGAAATGTCCTTATAATGCTTGCTGCAGTGTAGCGGCTTAAGTTGGGCTGAACCCGTTGGCCATCCCCCTCATCCTCCTCTTGCTCCTCCTTGTCCTCTTCCTCTAACTTCACCTCCTTGTCCTTGTCGTCCTCTCGCTTTTGCTTCTTCACCTCCACGTCCTCCTCCTCCTCCTCTTCCTCCTACTTCTTCACCTCCACGTCCTCCTCCTCTGCCTCCTATAATTCTCACTCTTCCGGCTCCCTCCATTACTCCACACAGACAGCTTACATGTGGCTTATTTATAGTGCTTGGGTTGATTGCAAAGTGAACTAATTATCTAAAACAGTTTTCACATGTGACAGTGTGCCAGACAGTTGACAAAATAGTGTAAATAATAGCCATACATGTGTATAGTTTTGCTTGCAGTGTGTTGATCATTTGGAAATGAAGTGTAAAGCACTCAAAAACTGAGTGCAAAGTGAGTGGTTTTGCTATAAGTATTAATAGTTTTAGAAATTGTGCTATAAGGATCACGGTTAGGGTTTAAGCATTCAGAAAAAACTGTAAATGCAGCTTCAAATCTACACGATCCCAGCTATGGAATAAGGATCTTTTCTAGCGAAACAATCAACGGCCATTTTCTAAAAAATTATATACTTTTTAACCACAATTGACTCTTCGCAAAACTCGCCACCTGTTGCAGTGTCTGACAACCCATACCCTCTCATGCCACACATCATGTTCTCGCACAGTGAAAAATACATCCGGGAGCAAAGAGGACACTGACAACACATCGACAGATAAGACAGAGCAGGTTACTTTTAATATGAAACAGTTTCATATTTAAAATATTGTAATTTTTTAAAGCAGTTTAAACACTAAATACTGTATAGTGGCTCCTTAATTTGTTGTGACAGATCGCTGTAGCTCCTTCAAGCGGCTCGTGAACCGATCGTCTCTTCTTACTAGTTCATTTATAGCATCAAATAAACATGAATGAACATTAGAAGGAATGTTGTTTCAATCGCGGAAAGACGTGAGTATGCAAAATATTTGAAGTTAACCAACGTTATAGGCTACTCCCTGACGGCTTTGTCGGTTAAGATAGTGGATTCGGCGTTATAATTGGTTAGATCGCCTGTCAATCAAACTGTCTGTGAAGGGTCAATTGCTCGTCTTGCACTGCTCTGTGATCCGCCACGCATTACGTAATCATGTTGGAAAAGTCACGCATGTCAAAGGCGGAAGTACCGTGTTAGGACGAATAACTCCATCTCTCATTTTCTCCTCCTACTGCAAAATCGTCCAACATTGTTGTTATACTTTTTTTTTGTAAAGGGTGTAATTTAGTCTTAGCACGTTTGCTTTGTAGACACTGGATTGGTACTTCCGCCGTGACCTTTCCAACGTGATTATGTAATGCGTGGAAGATTGCAGAGCAGTACAAGACCAGCATTTGTGGTTAAAAAGTATATCAAATTTTCTTTTAATTTTTTTTAGAAAATTACCAATTGTTTAGATTAAGACCCTTATTCCTCAGCTGGGATCGTGTAGAGCCCAATGTAGCTGCACTGAAACTGCAATTTAGACCTTCATCCCGCTACAAGTCCACTATATGGAGAAAAATCCTGGAATGTTTTCCTCAAAAACCTTAATTTCTTTTTGACTGAAGAAAAAAAAAAAGACATAAACATCTTGGATGACACAGGGTTGAGTAAATTATCTGAAGTGAACTAATCCTTTAAGGGATTTTGTATTAAAATGGACTGGATTTCCCCAGTAACAGTTCGCCAAGCAATGATAATTATGACTACTCATTAAGAAAGCAACTACTTGTGTATTGGCAGTAAAACAGTTCACAAGATTTGGTCTAATGTCTGGTTTGACACTCTTTAGTTTGATGGTGAGATTGAGGTATTGATGAAGTGGTGCTGTGTGAGTGTTTCAATGTGCTTTGTTAAAATAGAGATCTTAACTAGAGAACCAATAGTTTGTTTTACATGCACTAATCTTTTGATTTCAATGGCATGGAGCGGACTTTGAAGTCAAGTGTCACATGATCCAAAGGGGTTATGATGGCATAAGGGATCCAGAAATCTCTGGAAAAGGGTTACAGATATCTTTCATCACCAACCGGCCATGGGAAAAGATTGTAGCGGGTGAACAGTGTTTTTGATCTATAGATCACTAGATTCACTGGAAGTGAGTAAACTGGATTATGTTATTTGTATGTAGGTTATTGACAAATGTGCGCTGTAGTCTGCGTCATCAGGCTCCTTTCAGGCATCCTCTCTGTGGCTTGAATCCAAAGGCACAGATGGGTACAGAACATTACTTATGAGGGTAGATGGATGGAGATTGCCATCATATCTTCACTAGCACTGAAGAGAGGAAGAATGAAGAGGGATGGAGAGCCAGAAAGAGAGATAGAGCAGTATAATCACTGAGAAGATAAGACGCCGTCTACATCGATGCCCATCCCTGCTTTTACATAAGAAGAGAGGAATGCAGACATATTTCTAATGTTAATAATCCATTTTATTTTGCTCCAAATATCCTGTATGATTGTCTTTCCTCCATGGAAGACAAAGGAGATGTTTTAAATAATTGCTTTTTGCATGCAGTTGCAAAAGAGAGTCAAGTATTCTTCAAATACATATTTACTTTTTTAGTACAACTTCAAAAAGAATGTGAAAGCACCATAAAAACATGTTCATTAAAGACATACAACAGCTTTTTGTGAAGAAATCTCCAAATTTAATTCATAATCTTTTCCTCTAGACCTGATCATTGAGTGAGCTTGAGAATCGGATCATTCAGATTTGTGAACGAATCATTCAGGGCTGCGTTTCTCAAAAGCACTGTGAGCTAAGTTTATCGTGGAGACTATTGGTGCCAGTGGTTCTATGATCTACTTAGGCTTTTGGGAATCCTGATCAGTTTAAACGATATAAAAGATTCACTGAAAAGATCTGACTCAAAAGAACTATTGAGTCTTGAATCAGACATCACAAATTCTCTGTTGAACTCTCATAAATGTCACGGACAGCAAAGGCAAGTGTCAGGTTTTTTCAATTAATGATGATCTAAATTCAGTCTTTTCCACACAGAAAGCTAACAAATGTATTCATAAGACTTGTAGAAGAGCATATAGTTGAGTGGTCCACTTTAATTTAACTGAAAAGAGCTTCCAGACTTCACCTTTTTTGTTCCGTTGAAGAAAGAAAGCCATGCAGATTTAGAACAACACACGGGAGAGTAAATAATGACAGAATTAGATTTTTAAGTTTAAACAATAGGGAAAGTGAGAGTGGTGAATTGATGGCACGTTGTGGTTCCTGCATAGATATAACTCATTTTGCCTAAGGCGTTCTGTCTGATTCTGTGTGAAGGGGGACAGGGGTAAGGCTGTAAACCTGAAAAAAAAAAAAAATGACCAGGTGTCACAAAGCAGGTGCTGCCTCACACACACACACACACACACACACACTAGGGAAAAGGTATCAGAAATGCATACCCACACATACGAATGTACACATCCTGCTGCTCATTAAGATGAATGACATTCGTAAATTTTCTGTCTCACTGCATGAAGGAGCGACTTCCAACCTGACGATTTACAGTACCACCTTGACAAACTTGATTTAGTTTGTTTCACATGATCTTTCAAACCTAAAGGCTTACAATGCTTGTAAATTAGTTGCATAAACAAATATAAATTGACTGATTTTGATCACTTTTCATTTATTTTTTTATTTATTTTATTTTTTTATTTTTTTGGCCTTTAGACCAGTGGCTTTCAGTCCTAGTCCTGGGGACCCACCGCTCTGCATATTTTGTATGGCTCCATTATTTTACACACCTGTTTCAGATCATCAGCTTGTTAGGTTGCAGGCTTTATGCAATCGAGTGTGTCAGATGACAAAATGCAAAATGTGCAAAATAGTTGTTCCCTGGGATCAGGATTGAAGACTAGTTAATGAGTACCCAATCCTTTTCCTGGAGATCTACCCTCCTGCAAAGTTCAGTTCCCTGATCAAACACATCTGAACCAGCTAATTAAGATCTTCACTGTAAACCCGAATAAGTTGGGATAACTCGAAAAATTTTAGGGAATCAGTTACATAATTTTTTTTTTTTTTGAGTTATGGTGTTCTCAATTTTAAGTTAGCAGAACTATCAAGTTTTGAGTTTGTAGTACTCATGCATGTTAATTGCTCCTAACTTAAAGTACTGAGTAAGCTAAATCATACTTTTTGATGCAATTAACATGAAATATTTAGTTAATTAACTTTTTCTTGCAAATCAAATTATTTACTTTTCTGTAAACCCTAATAAGAAAATTCAGAAAATACCAACTTGCTAATTTTCTAACATGTTAACAATAACATGTTATAGCACTTACTGAGTGAGTACAGCAATTTAAAACATATATATCTGCTCTCAAACCAAGCAGCATGCGTCACTTGTCACCATGATGGTAACTCTTCAAAAACCCACATTAACAGAAATTCATCTAACTTAGCATTACAAAACATTAATCACTACTAAATCTACCTTGCCATTAATCATAGGAAAACATTACATAACACTTGGGCAAAGCATGCTGGGAAATAGAAATCCCAGCCCAATTTCAATTAAAGTTAGCCTAGTTGTTCATGCAACTCAAAACAATGAAACAGTTCTGTTTACTAGACATGTGTGAGTGCTGTGAACTCAAAAGAAAAAGAATGTTCTATATACTTATAACAGTTAATTTAACTGAACTAATTTGTTCAATTTAAGTTTGTCCTACTCAAACCAATTAAGTATTTTGAGCGTTAGGGTTTACAGTGTTCAGAACACTTGATAATTACAGACAAGTATGTTGGATCAGGATTGGATATGAATTCTGTAGATAGATTGGGCTCTGCTGCTGTAGAGTTTGGCTCCAAACTTGATCAACCTCCCCTGCTAGTAACTTTTTTTGTAATCCTGAAGACCTTGATTAGCTTGTTCAGGTGTGTTTAAATAGTGTTAGAGCTGAACACTGCAGGAAGAGAGAGAGAGAGATCTGGATAGAGAGTAAGTAAGAAAGTGTTATCTGTTGCGCTCTCTCTGATTGGCTGTCTGGTCAACATCCTGCCGGAGGTGCAGAGTGAAGCGGGCCTACGGATAGGGGAAGAGCAGATAGATGGAGGGGGAAAGGTAGAAGAAAGAGCAAGATTTTAACATCCAAATCGGTATCATTACTACATTAGTAAGATACTGTAACTGAACACATGTTTAAATAAAGCAAGCAAGAAAGAAATAGAAAGGAGTCTAAGATCTTTTTTTCAAATGTATGATATACAGACCTTGAAAAGTCATGCATTTGGGAAATTAAAGTAGAAATGAATATTTCTGTAGTATGTATTTTACTACTAATACTATTTTGTAGTCTTGCATTGCTCTAAAATAAACTAGTTCAAAAGATTGGGGCAGGTAAGAATTTATGTTTTGTTTTTTTTTAAAGAAGGCCTCACCAACGCTACATTTACTTTCTGTTTTGTATTGTGATACATTTTAAAATGTAATGCATCATTTTTACAGTCTTCAGTGTCACATTAACTCTAATTTCATAGGAGCTAATTTTACATTTCATAGAACCCTAATGTTACTTCATTGTTACAGTGTTTGTTTTGCAGCCTTTAAAAAACTGGCACTGTTATATTGTTAACTCATAGGAGCAAATATGGCGAAGAGATATCTTGAGCTATGGTTCTTATTAAAAACATCAGTTAATCATCTGAAACCGGTTTTAGCATGCAGACTCATCCATACTGTAAGGGTTTCAGTTGGTTACAAATTAGCTCCAAGTTTGCAGATATTTTATTGATCTGTCCTGTGTAATGCCACACCACCTAACATCCCTTTGATGTTTAAGATCAAGATCATCCCTTAAGACAAACCAAACTCGACATCATCAAGTAGAAATAAACCAGGGTCGGGTGTAACTCCCTCTCATATAATTTAAGATTGCAATGGGATAATGCACAGCACAGGTAACATGAGGGAAAGAGGGATGGAAAAAGAGGGAGCAAGACAGTAGAAGAGAGGGAATAGGGGAAGCGTGTCTCCCGGTCATGCAGCAACCATCATACCCCAACTCTCTAATCTTGCACATCTGACTTGGAGTGAATCATGCGGTTATGCTCATCATCCAGTCAGCATGGACCATCTCGAACCCTGAGTTGACGTCATAACCCAGCACTTAAAACCATTAACTCTTGTGTAGGTCACTGCCCCTATTATGTGTGTGTTGCATTCATATGTATGTATACTGCCCTTCAGAAGTTCAGGATGGGAAAGATCTGTAATCTTTTTAAAAGTGTATATATAATTATTGCAATTTAAAATAACTGTTTGAATATAACTGTTTTGACATTTTAAAATGTAATTTATTCTTGTGATGCAAAGCTGAATTTTCATCATCATTACAGTGTTCCGTGATCCTTCAGAAATCATTCTAATATGCTGATTTGCTGCTCATTAAGAATTTTTTTTTTGAACGAAATTAATAGTTTTATTCAGCAAGGACATTATATTGATTATTATATTGATCAAAAGTGACAGTAAAGACATTTATAATGTTACAAAAGATTCTATTTAAAATAAATGCTGTTCTTTTCAACTTTCTATTCATCAATGAATCATGAAAGAAATTTACACAACTGTGTTTAACATTTGTGATAATAAAAAATGATTCTTGAGCATCAAATCATCATATTAGAATGGTTTCTGAAGGATCATGTGACACTAAAGACTGAGTAATGATGCTGAAAATTTAACTTTGATCACAGGAATAAATTATATTAAACAGTTATTTTAATTTGTAATAGTATTTCACAATATTATTGCTTTTGTTTTTGCATTTTTAATCAAATAAATGCAGCCTTTTGAGCATAAAAGACTTCTTTTAAAAACATTAAAAAATCTTTCCAATTCCAAACTTTTGAACGGCAGTGTACTGTATGTATGTATGTATGTAATACATGCATGCAGTATCCAATCACTGTCTCTCCTTTTCTTTAATCTCAGTGTGCTCATTTTGGTATAATTACTTTGTAAATTATTGAATGCCCTTCAATGCTGGGGTTTTCAGGAGTACATGAATTTGTGGCATGCACAATAATTGTGTGCTCTTCAGACTGTGGTAGATTGGCCTTTTGCTCTTTCTAATCACATGTGGTAAATTTTAACACTCTGTGTCTCCTTGCCAAAATGTCGAAAAGTGTTTTTTTAATTAGCCTGGTAAATGTGTGCTTAAAAAAAAAATTCCATCTACTTTTAAATGGATAGCACTCACAGCACTCTCTCCACCTTCGATACCATGACGAGATGCCCTTGAGCAAGGCACGAAACTCCTAATTGCTCCCCTTGTAAGTCGCTTTGGATAAAAGCGTCTGCCAAATGAATAAATGAAATGTAAAATGTGGATAGACTTCTTGAGGCAAATATTTTAACTGTGGTTTTAAAATGTATTTTACATTTACTCATTTTTCATATATTTTCTTCCAAAGCAGCTTACAAATGAGAAATCCATCAAAGCTATTTATCTTAATCAGGCAATAATTTGAGAAATGCTAACCATTCAATGTTTTGAAGATTGTATAGAACAAGGGTTTTCAAATTGTGGGTGGCAGAGTGGGAAAAGGTGGGCTAAATTTACCTTTCAGTGAATGTCATCGGTGAGGTTAAACACTAAGGGAAGGGTTAACTGACCCAAAATGCACTGTGAAACCTTTCACAAATTACAAGTCTATTTGAGCCTAGTATGAACTGGCTAGATGACCATTCTTTTAACACATAAGCTCATTTACATAATGGCTTGGACTGCTATTCATTGGAGCAGCACCATATGACATTGTTACACAAAAAAGGGGGACAGAGCAGTTAGAAACACTGAAACATAATAAACTGTGATTTTGTAAGTTTTCACAAATCAGGCTCAACGTAAAACAAGTGATTTTGTATTGCAGCGGTCTGCTTGTTGATTGTAAATTTATTATAAATTTTTCACATTCCTTATTGGTGGACTTAACAAGGGGTTTACGGACAAGAGCTTTGGTGTGAAAAAAAATCACAAATCAAGTAGGTCAACATGACACTAGTTTCAGTCTTCTAAGTGTCTTTTAAGTTTGATAAAAGCTTGATAGTTTAATGTCTGTAAATGAAGAAATTAAAATGTAAATATTAGTATTGAAATTTTACAGGTGTAGACCTACAATAAAATAAAATTTATTTTTTATATTCTGATTTTTGACATATCAAACTTTTGTTCAAGATTAAGCTAACAGTAGGCTACCTTCTTCATTTCTTTAAATTTGTTCTTCCATGTCTGTACATCAGAGGCAGCAAACTGAAACTACTCAGTTGTTCTTCACATTATTTTAACCTAGCCATTAGGCTGCTATAGGCTGTTAATTTTCAATAATATATACTATGACGTATGTTTAGTATGTATACTAAACTATACATACTATGACGAGGACAATAAAAGCTGCTCTAAAGAGAACTAACTCCTCCCACCTCCACACCACATTCATCTTTTAAACTTTGGATGTGTTTTTAGCATACCTTGCGATCAAGAGATTCAGCGGTTCGTGGAAGGGTTGAGAAGATCAATCCACCAGAGAGGAACAGTAAACGTGACACAGATGTGTGTCTATGTTTGTAGACACTGTGTGCGATAAGTGTGCTTTGTGAAGAATGGTGTCTGATTGCAAGTATAGTTCATCACTCTCCCTTTTCCTTTTTTTAACGTGGCTGACTACCTTTAAAAAGACATAACATGCCTGACCCCTGACAAACATCCTCTTCCTCTTGTACTTAATGTACTCACATATTTCAGTCTGACCCTCCTATCTCTTTTGCTTGTCTCTCTCTCTCTCTCTCTCTCTCTCTCTCTCTCTCTCTCTCTCTCTCTCTCTCTCTCTCTCGTGCTCTTTCATTATCTCTGTGTTTACATTCCTGCCTTTGTACATGCTAACTCACAGGTATGTCAGTGGATCTCCCTTGACTTCGATATCAAACGTCTAGTCTGGATTTCCATAAACAGTGCAAGATAGGCATTATATTGCCAAGATAAAGCATTTGCATGGAGTGAGACAGGCATAACATTCTAATTTCAACTAAAAATGTGGCAATTTGTCATGTACAACACATGTTATAATGTCATGTAATCCTGTATCTGGAATAAAATTGCTGTTTGCATTGTAGGAAACTGTTGGTTCTCGCATATTAGGCATTCACATTTGAGCTTTTTTCCTTTTAAGGAAAATAGCTTGCATATCTTCTTTCATATCGCCACCTACTGCATGGTAACTGCACGACAGCTGATGTAAAATGAAGGATCGAAATTAGGATAGCCGATGGTACCGATAACAATCGGTTAAAAAAAGCAAACTTAATCGGCCACGATACTGATCCTTGAGATCGTACATCCCTATATCATACACACAGCTCTTACTTTGCCTACAAATTAAAGTGTTAACAAAAAAAAAGCTAAATCTAATTATAACCTACTGTGCAAGCACCAATAACAATTATTTAATTTAACCTGATGTGCTATCATGAATAACCAATGCGGTCTGTTCTAGAGTGTCACATGCAGGTTCGGTTCTTCCTTCAGTATAGCCTATTTGATGCGCACTTTTGTAACGAATCTCTCAAAAGTCATTTATTTACTGTTTATTTTTATCTGCCATCAGACTATCTGAGACGTCATTGCTATAAAGCATTGCTGTGGGTTGCGTCTTGCTTCAGACTTGACTGAGAGACTGGCATGACACCGTGAGCTTCATGTATATGTATATGTGATTTTTGACACTCATCTGACACTTTCTAAACTTTTATCTCCACTTTTTTCCCCCTCTTTGTTGCAACTATTCTGCTTATATTGTAGTCTGTGTATCTGTTTATACATATAAAATACAAGAAGCTGTGTATCTGCTAATAAAATACGAGAAATTTAAATCACTGGTAATAATAATAATGCATTTTATTTATTGGCGCCTTTAAAAACACCCAAGGTCACCTCACAAGCAAGCAAAAAGTACAGATCAGTACACAGGAGAAAAATAACAAAAGCAAAAAAACAAAACAAACACCCTGCATAAATCGATAAAATGCAGTAAAGGCTCATAAATAAAACAAAACCCTGTATAAAACGATATGTCTTAAGACGCATTTTAAATGTCAGCAGGCAATCGCTATTGCGAACATCAAGGGGAAGGGAGTTCCATAGGCAGGGGGCAGCATAGCTAAAAGATCTGGCTCCCATGGTAGATAGCCGAATCCTAGGTACCACAAGAGAAATTGAAGATGAAGATCTGAGAGCACGTGAAGGAGAGTAAACCTGAAGAAGTTGAGTAAGGTATTGGGGTACAAGTTTATGAAGTGCCTTGTAGGTAAGTAGCAAGATCTTGAATTCAACTCTGTACTTTACTGGAAGCCAGTGCAATTGCTGTAGAACAGGAGAAATGTGCTCCGTAGAAGGTGTTCTGGAAAGAACACGAACTGCGGAACTCTAAACCAACTGAAGCTCATGTAGCAATTTAGAGGGAACACCAGTGAGAAGAGCATTGCGTGAAATGACTAGTGCGTGAATAAGAACTGCTGTATTATTAGTAGAGAGAAAGGGGCGGAGACGGTTAATATTATGCAAGTGGAAGTATGCAGTCCGTGTGATATTATTGATTTGAGTTTCAAAGGATAGTGTGCTATCCATAATAACCCCCAAGTTTTTAACTTGCGAGGAAGGAGAGATTGCATTATTATCAATGAACAAATTAAAACTGTTAAATTTAGATAAAGTAGATCTAATGCCAACAAGTGAGGTCCTCAGTTTTGTTGTCATTTAGCTTTAGGACGTTAACTGAAAGCCAGTCTTTTATTTCAGCTAAACAGCTGGACAAAGATGGTGGGGGTAAAGAACCAGTAGGTTTGTCAGACAGGTAAAGTTGGGTGTAATCCACATAGCAATGAAAATCAATACCATGTTAACCAAACCAAACGGGAGCATGTAAATAATGAAGAGAAGTGGGCCCAAAACTGAAACCTGGGGAACACCAGAAGTGACTGTAGATGTTCTTGATATAAAACTTTTCAATTGAATACGCTGAGTGCATCCAGAAAGATCCGATCTAAACTAAGACAGAGGAGTGCCAGTAATCCCAATAGAAGCTAACCTATCGAAGTATCTTATGTGATACAGAATCAAAGGCAGCGCTCAAATCAAGAAGGACAAGTATGGTTAAAAGCCCAGAGTCAGCTGCTAGCAGCAGATCATTCGTTATTCTGACAAGGGCAGTCTCAGTGTTATGATGGGGACGAAAACCAGATTGAAATTGTTCATACAAATTGTTATTAGAAAGATGTTCATGAATTTCAATTGCAATGCACTTTTCCACTACCTTAGAGAATTTGAAATTGGATGAAAATGATCAAAATTAAACGGATTCACCCCTGCTTTCTTAAGTATGGGAGTAATAATAGCAGATTTAAAAGATGGAGATACAGAAGACAGAGACAAGTGAAGCGAGAACAATTTTCGTAATAAATGGCGATAGGGCTGGTAAACAAGCTTTCACAAAAGGAGCTGGTAGAGGGTCTAACTGATAAGTCGAGGGTTTAGATTTATTTATCAGACCCACTATCTCTGAAGTAGTTGGTTGTATATAGAGAAAACAGAGTGGGGAGGTGCGTGAGAGATCGATCGACAGGAGTCATTGTGGAAAGTACCAGTAAGTAATTGTTGATGTACAATTTTAACCTTAGACAAAAAAAAAAAAAAGTCATCAAGCGATCACATAAGTCAGTGGAATACATTTCAGATGGCAAAGAATCAGGAGATTGCAGAATATTGTTTACCACCAAGAAAAGAGACTAACTCCAATCATGTTGGAGTAATAATTTTATTTAGCTTTTGACAGTGCATGTTTGTAATTTTTAATATATTCAGCATACATTTATTTATGAACAGTAAGGCCAGACCTGACGTATAATCTCTCTAACCTGCGGCCTTTAGTTTTAAGTTCATGCAGTTCAAGTGTAAACCAAGGAGCTGAATGTACAAATGAAACCGTTTGAGTTTTCTCAGGTGCAAAATCATCTAAAATCATATTCAGTCCATCATTGTAATATGAAACCAGCTCATGAAAGGTAGAAAAAGCACATTTGCTGGAAAAGATGGCTAGTTCATCAGCAAGAGTAGCCACATCATGTTCTTAATATCCCAAAATGTAATCCGACAACATGGGTTTACCTTAAAAAAAAGACAAAAAGACACCAGCAAGTGATCTGATATGGACAGATCAGAAACAGTACAATTATAAGGTGTTATACCAGAACAGCAAACAAGATCAAGAGTATGCCCCTTAGTATGAGTGGGGGGGGGGGTGTTAAATTGCTGCATTCTAAAGAAATCCAAGCATGATAAAAATTCACTTGTAAATGCATTACTGACATTATCTATATGAATATTAAAATCACCCAACATAATAACATTTGGAGACATGGAACATAGATAAGTCAAGAGTTCAGAAAGTTCAGTTAAAAAGGCATTGTTGCTCTTGGGAGTGTGATAAATAGTTATGAGGATGGTAGGAATCCCCCCCACTAATTTTTAAGGCAATTCAATTCAATTCAAATTTATTTATATAGCGCTTTTCACGATACATATCGTTTCAAAGCAGCTTTTAATTGATTCAAAAGAAGAAAAGTTAACTGAAATACTTTCCATTTCTCTTTATAAAATATCGCTAGCCCCCTACCCCGTCCCATAACACGGGATTTACGAACATAACCATATCCTGGGGGAACAGACTGGTTTAGATGAAAAAAGTCATCTGATTTCTGCCATGTCTCAATTAGACAGAAAAAGTCAAATTCATGGTCAGACAGCAGATCATACACCAGAGGTCCTTTGGTGGAAAGTGATTGTATATTAATAATCCAAATGAGAGATTGTTTTGACCTGAATCGTTGCCAACTGCTTAACTGTGCTTAACTGACTTAAATCCTACATCAGTGATCGTTCACAGTTTGTTGTCTTGGGAAACAACAAATCTGAAATTGAACAGGTCTGTCATGGTGTTCCTCAGGTATCTGTCTTGGGGCCCATATTGTTTAGTGTTTATATGCTTCCTTTGGAGGAAATCATTAGGAAATAGGGTTTGGGGTATCACTTTTATGCTCATGATACCCAAATTTACATCAGCCCCAAGTCTGATCCTACTTTCACCTCGACAATTGTTTCAGAGTGTGTGCAGGACATAAAAACGTGGATGTACCATAATTTTTTAAAACTGAATTGTTCTGAGACAGAGGTTCTACTCATTGGCACACCAGCGGCTGTTCACAAAGGTAGCAATTTTAACTTGATTATGGATGATAGTGTCGTACTTCTGTCTGCTCAAGCTCGTAACCTTGGTGTGATTTTTGACACTCATCTGACACTGGACTTACACATTAAGAGTATTATAAAATCTGCATTCCATCATCTCAGAAACATTGCAGAATTAGGCCTTGCCTCACTACCTTGCGCTGAAGGGCTTAATCATACAATTGTTTCTTCCAGGATTGACTATTATAGTGCACTATTTGTTGGTTTACCTGTGAAGTCAATCAAACGACTACAGTATATTCAGAATTCGGAAGCACGTATTCTTAGATACACGTCATCACGTCAGGACATAACAGGTGCTTTATAGTTTGCATTGGCTTTCTGTTCAGTCACGTATTGTTTTTAAATCTCTCACACTAACATACAAAGCTATGCATGGAATAGCCCCTTCTTTATATTTGTGATTTAGTCACTCTGTACATGCCTTCTCGTTCCCTTCGGTCTGTTGATTCTCTTATTGTTCAGCTGCCTCCCTGTAGATTAAAATCTGGGGGAGAAAGCTTTCTCTGTCGCTGCACCCAGGTTATGGAATGCACTTTGCCTTCGTGTTAGAGATGCTCCTACATTAGCCAGTTTCAAGAAGCTGTTAAAAACTCATCTTTTTAAAATTGCTTATGACTATCAGTAGTATTTTAATGTGCTGTATTATAATGATTATTTTATGATTTATAGTTTCTGTTTTGTATTGCATTATGTATGTATTTCTGCATTTTATTTGTTAATGTTTGTAGCACTTTGGGTTTTAGAAAAGCACATTATAAATAAAAAGTATTATTATTATTATTATTATTATTATTATTAATAAAAAAAACTGATCGGGAGATCCCTAGTTTGAAGTTTAAAAGTTGTGTGGGTTTCAGTTTTTCTTGTTATGTTTAATGTTTCAAACGCCTTTTGCCCCATGGAAGAGTCAGAGATGCATTATATAGTAAATAAATTACATTTCCAAATATGATGGATAAACAATCGTGAAATAATCATGATTATTAAATAAATCATGAAATAAATTATGTATATTTAATTATTTGTGTTGAAACTGTTTAAAGTCCCCCTGTAGTCAATCATATTATTCCTTAAAACTCATCTTTGATCACCAAAATTATATATTTAAATGATTTTTCCCGTAGAGAAAAAAAAAATGTCTTCATTCCTTAAAATTTCTTAAATGTAACTTCATGGTTCACTCAGTGTATGCGAATTTATGAATAGGCTAATTAGCCTCTCCTCCACTCACTCGCATGAGCTCAGAGATCCACTTGGTCAACTTACAGAGGTAAACATCGGACACATAACAGTAATTAATATGATAAGCCTTTTGATTGACTATGTCATTAAACAGCTAATAATGTATTGCTAATGTTATAAGACTCCCTCGCTTCAGAGAGGTCATAGTTAATGATATGCTAAAGCCCGCCGGCACGTTTACATGAATGGTTACAAGGTAGCTTGTGATGTCTCAAACTCCAGCTATTTCAAATCGTGAAACTTTTTGAAACCGTCTTTAGATCCCTGTCTTAAAGCATATTAAGAACACCACATAGACATAAACAACATTAAAAACTTAATTTTCACCACAGGGGGACTTTGAAATTTTGAAATTGAAATTGATATTTCCAAAATAATAAATAAATAATAATGAAATAAAATAATTATTATATTTTAATTAAATTAATTATAGTATAAATTCAATATTTTATTATATTTGTTAAAGCTGATATGCACAGGGTCACAAGGTGACGCAAGAAATTTACATCTATTTCATGTTAGAAAGCCTATAAAATATCATTCATTCTCATAATTTTCCCTCTTTTATAATGTAAAAGTGCATAAATAGTGCAACACTCATTTCAATGTCAGAGAGTACATATGTTTTTTTATTTGGCCCTGTAAGGAAACTCCTAGCAACCACCCAGAACACCATCACAACCATATAACAACAAGCTAAAAACAATTCAGAACACTTTTGCAAATGCATAGCAACTCTGTGGCAAACACCCAAAAAGCAGCAGCATTGTGACAGCACTTTCCACAGGCAAACCACTCAACTATATAAGTGTGTAATTTAAGGAAAGCATTAGACACAAGCAATGAATGCTTCAAAATATTGAATTTTTATAAAATATTTAAAGATAATTAGTGAGTTTCCATTTTGAATGGAGCCTGTCTGTGTATGAATATGTTTTGCTCCATTCTTGACACTATATTTCTGTGTTTTAGGGGGACAAGACAGAAGAGTGCGGAGGTCGAGACTGCAGCATCTGCCAGTGTTTCCCCTCGAAAGGAGAGAGGGTAGGCCCATTCCATTATTTTGACTTTGTGGACATTGACATCATGCTGCACCTTCCAACATTGTGACATCACAAAAAGATTCTAGTGTCTGGCTTTACAGTTGTCCATTGTTCCCGGAAGGCCGGGTTTTGAGACACAGGGTGTGTGTTTGTTTGTATGCGAGCCTTTTTACAGGAGCTTTTTAATCTCATTAACTAAAGCTGGGTTCACACTGTATGATTTTGGCTAATTAATAAGCTTTGTGATCAAATTTTTCCTCAGTTGAAATTCTAGCAGTGTCAGGAGATTTGGTGCATAAGTGTGACGTGTAAGGGTTGATGATTTAAAACTCTGTATTAGTTTTCATGTGTTTGTCAGTTTTTAATGCATGTCAACTGTCTTATGTAAATCACAGCTGAGATCTCACAGTGTGACTTGAGGATTATGTTCGTACAATCTGACAAGCAACAATCATAAAGAACTAGTATAAATCGTACAGTGTGCACCCGGTTTAAGTCTCACTCTAATCCTATTTAGTCTGTTTTTCTCACAACATTTAGCACATGTTCACTCACACACACACACACTGGCACACTGACCCAGTTTTATGCCAGTAGTACTTGCCTATTCATGTCTGTACCTGAGCAGCTGCATCCAGGTGTTGGCATAATGCAGCTCTCGGAATGTTCTTAGAAGAGGGGAAAAAGATTAAATGTGTTAATGAGTATTTCAGAGGCACGAAGGCTTTGCCTCAATTAAGTGCAGTTTTACAATGGAATGTTACTGTGTGTATGTGTGTGTGTGCACGCGTTTCAGGTGTGCACTCAGTTTTCAGCAAAGTTATTATGCTGTCATTTCATATGTTGTCAGCCAACCAGCTATCCTCTGTACACAAATAACTCTGAAGAATTGACGACTAGCAGCAAATAACCGCTTTTGATTGGCTGAGGTGTTTTATATTTATTATATTTGAAATTAAATTTCAATATTCTCATTTAATTATCATTTATTCTCAATAATTACACTCCTGTTTTTTATTTTAAAGAAGCCTCTTATGCTCACCAAGACAGTAAAAACAGTAATATTGTGAAATCTTATTACAATTTAAAATATATATTTGAAAATGTAATTTATTCCTTTAATGGCAAAGCTGAATTTTCAGCATAATTACTCCAGTCTTCAGTGTCACATGATCCTTCAGAAGTCATTCTAATATACTGATTTGATGATCAAGAAACATTTCTTCTTATCAATGTTGAAAATAGTTGTGCTGTGTAATATTACTGTGGAAACTGCAGAACATTTTTTCCAGGATTATTTTCATTTGAAACAGTAACAGTGTGACATTCTTTACTGTCACTTTTGCTGAATTTAATTTGTCCTTGCTGAAAAATTGTTTTAATTTCTTTAGTATTAATTTTTCAAAGAAAAAAATCTTGCTGATACCAAACTTTTGAGTGCATGAAATGTTTTGGTGCCAAACAGATGTTGTTTGATATTTAAATGGTGGAGAAAATATTAGGCTGCACAATTCATAACACAAAGTTAGTTCAAGTTAGCTAAGCCATCAGCATGTTTATATTTAGCTGCCTGAATAACAACATCCAGATTCTGGCATAGAATGAATTATTACTTAAATTTTCGGTTTAAACTCCATTCATTTAAAAACTGCTGTGGCAACTTCAGACTCGTGTTCCTCACCACTTTAGCAGAATATTTGTAGTTTTCAAAGATTTGGGACGCTCTCCTTCAATTTTTAACTTGCAAAAGTAGGACAAATAGGATGTGAAGCAAGATGAAGGGTTAACGTAGTGTGGGTAAATGAATAAACCAAAATAGTTATATATATATATATATATATATATATATATATATATTGCATTTGTATGACAGGCACAGAAGGAAAACAATTAGGGAAGTATGTAAGGATGTATAGATTTGTGTGTCTGTGTGGCAGAGAGAGAGAGAGTGAATGTGTCCTTGCAGAAGGTTCTTAAGTCAAAATAATAATAGTCTTTAGCACAAGAGCGACAAATTTATGGCAGCCTCGTAAAGCCCAGCAGCCCAATTACAGTTCAGAGCGCAGTTACAAGAGTGTGCACAGCTGCTTACAGACCCTTCTAGAGCACACACACTAACAGATGAATTCTGTGAATTATCTGTATTGAAAATATTTGACATAACTGTCATTTTTTCTCTGTTTTGAACAGGTCATCAGACTGTGCTAATGCAATTTGCATACAAACACACACACACACACACAACTTCATTTTGTAGGTGGTGATATAGTGAACACTTGTTGTAATCAAAGTGCAGGTGGACAGGAAGACTGGAAACATCCCAGAAATTCCTGGAATGGAGAGGGATGAGGGCTCATCAATTAGTGAAAATCCAAGAGATCTTAAATGAAATTACAGCAAATACACACTTCAGTCGAGTCACACACATTTATATGTGTATTAAACACAAAATGTGAACACGCACTGTGTTTTTAATGACCTCACTTGTGTGTGGTACTTTTTTAGATTATAGATCCACGCATACACACTACGGTAAAAACATTTAGGCTCAGTAAGATTTTTATTCCACTCTCGTTTTTGAAAACACTAAACATTAAATTGATCAAAAGTAACAGTGAAGACATTTCAAATAAATGCTGTCATTTTGAACTTCCTATTCATCAAAGAAGCATAAAAAAAGGAAACGCTTGTTTATCAAATCATCATATTAGAATGATTGTGATGTCATGTGACACTGAAGACTGGAGTTTTGATGCTGAAAATTCAGCTTTGCATCACAGAGATAGATTATATTTTAAAATATATTAAGAAAACAGTTTAACTAACTGAGCCCAGATTTTTACCATGACACGTTGCTTACTGTTTTGCACAATATTTTTTTTAAAATAGTATGCATTATGAAGTTAACTAGTATTCCGTTCTGACCACATTCACATACTGTGAAAAAAGTAATCTACTTACAGGAATTAGCCGCCTAACAAAGTCCCTTTCAAGGAAAAAAGGCAACGCCTCCAGGCAATTATTTCAGGCATCCAAGACCAAGTCCTATCCAGCTAACAAAATTTTGTTATAAGTACATTCTCAAAATATTCAATATGTATTTTTCACTGCGTGAGAACATGATGTGTGGCGTGAGAGCGCATGGCTTATCGGACATAGCAACAGTAACTAAAGGGTGCGGGGCTTTGCTAGGGTCAATTAAATAATATATTTCAGATCGGCAACAAAATCTGACATGAACAGTCCCACATATGTTGTTTCTTATGCTCAAATAGTGTTAAAAAAGCATATTTTTTCAGGCTAGGCGAGCCAATGCACATGTTAATCATCTCTTTTACTTAGACGACGGGACGTATTCCGCAATATTGCGTGTTGCAGTTTCTCCCATTCATAACTAATAGGAGTGAACCGTCTCTCTATATCTATAGTCTTGGACCTAACCTTCACCAAGGTACCTAGTTTGTGTGTGTGCTTGTCTGTAATACTTTGTGTCTCATGTCTTTGTTCTATTGTTCCAAAATTAGGCCTATTGCCACAAGTTCACATGCCTCAGGCCACATGCCTGCTAGTCTAGTCTTTGACTCGGCGTCTGCGCATTTGTGTGAGTGTGAACACTTTCTCTGGCTTCCGTCATAACAGAGTGTATAGACTGTGAGATGCTAACAGCTTTAACTTTCTCTACTGAAAGGTGTGAGGGTGTGTGTGCTTGCATGTTTTTTTCAGCCTGTTTTTATTGTGAATAATAATACTACCTTCATGTCGCATATCTTTCTCTCAGAGTTCACTGCTGGGACACAGCAGGCGTAGCTGTTAAGTATGTTTGAGTATATCTAATTGAATACCTCAGCTGAGTCTGTGAGTGTCTGCTGCGTGGCTGTGTGTGAATTCGAACTTTGTGTTTGTTGGTGTGTCACGTGTTAGTCTAGCGGAAGTCTTAAGTAGGAGATTATAGAAGGGTTTTGAGCATATTTGCATGACTGTCATTAGAACGGAGGAATGTTGCATGAAAAGGATTATAGGATTTTGTAAAAGCAGGTATTCGGTCACCGGAAATATCACCCTTTTCCTATCCAAAGCAACTTGCATGAAATGCAAGGTATACATTTTATCACTTCATGCACTCCCTGGGAATCAAACCCATGACCTTATGTGAAAGCACCATTGTAGTCCATATATATATACTTTAAAAAAAAAAAAAAACAGAAATTGATATTTTTATCCAGCAAAGATGTGTTGAATTGATCAAAAGTGACCATAAAGAAATATATGATGTTACAGAATATTTCTATTTCAAATAAATGTTGTTCTTTTGATCGTTCTATTCATCAAAGAAACTTAAAAAAAAAGTAATGATTTCCACAAAAATATCAAACCGCACAACTGTTTTCGCCATTGATGATAATAATAAGAAATGTTTCACTTTTTAGTGCTACAACCTCTATTGATCTTTGAATGGGTTTCACATGTGAATACATGTCTGTATGATTCAAGAGTCGTGTGTGATGGTGTGGACTGCTGTATTTTGCTGTGCAAGCCCTAATCGTAAAGCAGCGGTGTTCGGATGTGTGTGTGTGTGTGTGTGGTGCTGAGGGAATCCATTGGGTCTTTAGTAATTATCACAGTCATTGATTTTGCTGAAAGACTGTGAACACCCTCAACACACACTGATCTACCTCTGTCACAACCACTGAGTGCATGCTGCTTAACACACACACATATTCCCATACTTGTTTCACATCACAGTCAAGCAGAATATGATCCGGTGTGTCTTTTAAAAAAAAATAAAAATATTTAAAACAAAATATTGCACCTATGCCACTGTTCAAAAGTTTGAGAGAAGTCTCTTATGCTCATTTGATTAAAAATACTGTATTTTAAAAAACAGTAAAGTTAAAAAAATTTAAAGAGCTGAATTTTCAGCAGCCATTACTCATCTTCAGCAGTGTTGGAGGCAATACACGTTACGTAATCATTACTATTTAAGTAACTAAAGTAACGCATTACTTTACTTTTACACATTACTTTTTCAAATTAGCACAGTGCATCTGGAAAGTATTCACAGCGCTTCACTTTTTCCACATTTTGTTGTTACAGGCTTATTCCAAAATGGATTAAATTCATTATTTTTCTCAAAATTCTTCAAAAAAAATTGTAAAATCGTTTTTTTAAATAAGAAACGAGGAAAAAAAAAACATTCACATGCACGTAAGTATTCACAGCCTCTGCTCAATACTGTGTTGAAGCACCTTTGGCACCAATTACAGGCTCAAGTCTTGTGGGTGATGCTACAAGCTTAGCACACTTTTGGGCAGTTTCTCCCATTCTTCTTTGCAGGACCTCTCAAGATCAATCAGTTTGGATGGGGAGCGTCGGTGCACAGCCATTTTCAGATCTCTCCACAGATGTTCAATCGGGTTAAAGTCTGGGCTCTGGCTGGGCCACTCAAGGACATTCAGAGTTGTTCCGTAGCCACTCCTTTGTTATCTTGGCAGTGTGCTTGAGGTCATTGTCCTGTTGGAAGGTGAACCTTCGCCATGCTTCACTGTAGGGATGGTATTGGCCAGGTGATGAGCAGTGCCTGGTTTCCTCCAGACATCACGCTTGGTATTCAGGCCAAAGAGTTTTTGAGAATCTTTGTTTCATCAGACCAGAGAATTTTGTTTCTCATGGTCTGAGTGTCCTCCAGGTGCGCTGTCATGTGCCTTTTACTGAGGAGTGGCTTCCGTCTGGCTCCTGTACTATACAGGCCGGATTGGTGGAGTGCTGCAGATGGTTGTTCTTCTGGAAGGTTCTCCTCTCTCCACAGAGAAATGAAGGAGCTCTGTAAGAGTACCCATCGGGTTCTTGGTCACCTCCCTGACTAAGGCCCTTCTGGGCGCATGCTTTGAATGTGTGAATAGTGCACGCACAAAACTATTCACACGCTGCACGCACGTTATCTTTTGCGTCTTCTTGCAAATGATAAACTCTCATGACAATGCAGCAGTGGTCCGTTTGGGACAGGGACAGCTCTGTCAACGAGCCCTGCACGTGCTCTCTCTATCTCTCACGTTGAGTGCGTTTGTGAGAGAAAGCAACAGAGGGCGCTCTCAGGTGCTTGATGATGGTGCGTAAAGCTCAGCAGGCAAGAAAATTATATCTGCACTAAATTTATTTTTTGCCCCTCAATTACAGGCAACTGAAATCATAATAAACAACATTTCTAGTTGCGTTTGGTCACATATCCGACTGATTTACTCGCACATTTACTTAACACATTAATTTTAAATGTAACTTTCCCCAGCACTGGACTTCAGTGTCACATGATCCTTCAGAAATCATTCTAATATGATGACTTACTGCTCCAGAAACATTTCTTATTATTAGCAATGCTGAATACAGTTGTGCTGCTTCATATTTTTGTGAAAACCATGACACATTTTTTAGGTTTCTTTATAGGAAGTAAAAAAAAACAGCATTTATTTGAAATCAAAATCTTTTTTTTAACATTATGAAAGTCTTTACTGTCGCTTTTGATCAATTTAAAGCATCCTGAATAAAACTATTAATATCCTCTAAAAAATTCTGACCCCAAACTGTTACTGTACATGACATAACCTAAGATACACACATTCCTTTATACACATATTTAACCTGATTATAAGAATGTGATTATAAGAATATGTTCTAGAAGCATAAAATTGTGCAAAGTAGAGAGTGAAAATGAGCTGCAATGCTTTGAGCAAGAAGTATACACAGAATTGGTTTAGTTTTGTCTGCAGTTTTTTTTTACTCATTGACTTGTCCTTCCAGTGCTTTGCTATTAAGTCTGATCAAAGTCAAATCCAGTGCCTTTCAAGCCAAAAGAGTCATCCAAAAAAAGTTTTTATCTGTGTATTTCATAAATAGAGGATGGCACTTTTTGGCTTTGTCAGCTCAAGATATTGACCAGAGGAAGAGTAAAAATAGAGAATCAATCCTGGTATTTTAATTAAAAGTGCTCTGAAACTGAATCTGTCACAAACCAGCTGTGGGGAGAACCTGCAATTAACATGATTCTTTCCTCCCATTCAGGGAGCTGTATAGCAGAGAGGATGTGTGTGCATGTGCACTGCTTTCAGTCAAATATTTGACAAATTTGTCTCTACGTTTTTGAGTATTTTTGGTGTGTGTGTGTGTATATATATATATATATATATATATATATAACTCAAACCCAGTGCTCCATTGCTGTTCCCTTCTATGTGTGTGTGTATATGTATATATGTATCTGTGTGTGTGTGTATGTATATATATATATATATATATATATATATATATATATATATATATATATATATATATATAAATAACTCAAACCCAGTGCTCCATTGCTGTTCCCTTCTATGTGTGTGTGTGTGTGTATACAGTTGTGTTCCAAATTATTCAACCCCCACTGAAATTGATTGTTTTGGCCGGTTTGACATTGATTTTGATCATTCAGTCATCCTGCTTACAATTAAATCAAAGAGGCACGTGTAGGTCAGACAAATATAACATAACATTTATAATGAAATAACCACAAATGTCTTTTCTCTGCTCACATCATTATCAGTTTTATTCAACCCCCAAGTGACATTCAATCTTAATACTTAGTACAACATCCTTTTACAGTTATAACAGCTTTTAAACGTGAAGCATAGCTTGACACAAGTGTCTTGCAGCGAGCTACGGGTATCTTCGCCCATTCATCATGGGCAAAAGCCTCCAGTTCAGTCACATTCTTAGGCTTGCGCACTGCAACTGCTTTCTTTAAGTCCCACCAGAGGTTCTCAATCGGATTTAAGTCTGGTGACTGCGATGGCCATTTCAAAATGTTCCAGCCTTTAATCTGCAACCATGCTCTAGTGGACTTGGAGGTATGCTTGGGATCATTGTCCTGTTGAAAGGTCCAACGTCTCCCAAGCCTCAGGTTTGTGACGGACTGCATCACATTGTCCTCCAATATCTCCTGGTACTGAAGAGAATTCATGGTACCTTGCACACGCTGAAGCTTCCCAGTACCTGCAGAAGCAAAACAGCCCCAAAGCATGATTGACCCCCCGCCATGCTTCACAGTAGGCAAGGTGTTCTTTTCTTCATAGGCCTTGTTCTTCCTCCTCCAAACATAGCGTTGATCCATGGGCCCAAACAGTTCTAATTTTGTTTCATCAGTCCACAGAACACTATCCCAAAACTTCTGTGGTTTGTCCACATGACTTTTGGCATACTGCAGTCGACTCTTCTTATTCTTTGGAGACAGCAAGGGGGTGCGCCTGGGAGTTCTGGCATGGAGGCCTTCATTACGCAGGGTGCGCCGTATTGTCTGAGCAGAAACTTCAGTACCTACATCTGACAAATCTTTTCTCAGTTCCTCAGCAGTCACACGGGGACTTTTCTCCACTCTACGCTTCAGGTAGCGCACAGCAGTCGAAGTCAGCATCTTCTTTCTGCCACGACCAGGTAGCGTTTCAACAGTGCCCTTTGCCTTGAATTTGCGAATGATGCTTCCTATGGTGTCTCTTGGTATGTTTAACATCTTTGCAATCTTCTTATAGCCATTGCCCTTCCTGTGAAGAGTAATCACCTCTTCTCTTGTCTTCGTGGACCATTCTCTTGACTTCACCATGTTTGTAACCACACCAGTAAATGTCTAGAAGGAGCTGAGTATCACAGTCATTTTAAAGCTGCCTAATTGGTGCTTATTAGGCTTTATTGCTGCTCCCTGACATCCACAGGTGCTTTCAATACCTGATTGAAAACACTTCAATGGACCTCTGTTCTTCAGAGTGGTAGTCTTTAAGGGGTTGAATAATTGTGTCAATGAAGAATTCACAAAAGAAACATTTACTACTGTATTACAAAACCAATTGATGTCATTTTAGTTGCATATGCTTCTTTAAGAAGTCCTTGTAGGATTTCATTCTGAATTCAATTACAAATGTACTCTAAATTCTCTAAAACCATTTACAGCATTGGGGGGTTGATTAATTTTGAACACAACTGTATGTATATATGTATGTATGTGTGTGTGTATGTATATGTGTGTATATATATATATAAATAACTCAAACCCAGTGCTCCATTGCTGTTCCCTTCTATGTGTGTGTGTGTGTGTATATGTATATATGTATCTGTGTGTGTGTGTGTGTATGTATATGTGTATATATATATATGTATATATATATATATATATATATATATATATATATATATATATATATATATATATATAAATAACTCAAACCCAGTGCTCCATTGCTGTTCCCTTCTATGTGTGTGTGTGTGTGTATATGTATATATGTATGTGTGTGTGTGTATGTATATGTGTGTATATATATATATATATATTTATATAAATATATATAAATAACTCAAACCCAGTGCTCCATTGCTGTGTGTGTGTGTATGTGCAGTTTCAGTTCCCTTCAGTGTGTGTTGTTTCAAGTCAGAGCTCTTTTAGATAGTCAGTCAGTCATTCATGAAATTTACTAATTCATTCTCACGCAACAGTCATCACTATTTATGTAGTAAAAGCAATTTTGTATGCCCCATCCATTGGAGATCAGAACCAAAACCTTACAAAGAATTGTTTTTTTTTTTATATAATAAATGCAATTACGTACAATTGTCTTTCATGACAAGTATTTGTACAACATAATTACTCCCTCACCACACATACACACACACTGAGAGCGCTTAAAGGGATAGTTCACCCAAAAATGAAAATTTTGCCTTTTACTAACTGTCAAGTTGTTACAAATCTGAATATATTTCTTTGTTCTGCTGTATACAAAGGAAGATATTTGGAAGAATGTAATGTTTGTAACCAAGGAGGAATTGGTGACATACAGCAGGTGCTGTTCATGTGTTCTTTATGTTTTGTCACACCCTTGTGGTGATTTTGTAAAAATACACTACCATTCAAAAGTTTGGGGTTGGTAAGATTTTATTTAAATATATATATTTTTCAATTCTCTTTTGCTCACCAAAGCTGCATCAATTGGCTCAAAAATACTATAAAAATATGAAATTTTATTTAAAATGTTTTCTATTTTAATATACCTTAAAATGTAATTTACTCACATTTATTTGAAATAGGAATCTTTTTTAACATTATAAATGTCTTTACTGACACTTTTTTTTAAATTTATTGCTGAAGGAAGGTATTAAAGTTTTATGGTAGTATACATACTAAAATAGCAACTTTGGAATTGATTCAGTTACACTATACTGTCACAAATGTAAGAGAACTTGGATCAATATAACTCAAAGGTGATTGAATTACATTGAATAACAACCAATTCAATATATAAATTATTCAGAATTAATATTTAACACTTTCTCAATTAATCGTCCACCGATAAATTGAAGTTAGGGTGTTTTATCAATTCTGGACAGGATATTATCCCGTGGCCAATGGGAATAATATACAGTTATGATTATTAATTATGAGCAAGGTAACGTAATCGACAGTTTAAGGCAGTAACTTGTAAGCACACAACACGAGACACTTGTATATGTGAAAAATCAAACAAGACTTTATTGAACTACTCTAAGACACACAAACTAATCTAACAAAAAACACACACACTCATTCATACAGTGAAAGGGAAATGGAGTTATTGTTACAGAGGATGAATGGAGTCCCAAATGTCTAGCGTTCAACGCTATTTCTTTGAGAGAATTAATACTAGCAATTCAACCTAAGTTCATTTGCTTAATAAAAATTGCACCAGCTCAGCAAACTTGAGGAGATTGTGGTACTTGCGTTTTGGCCGCTCCCGTTAGCGTGTGTTCCCTTCCTTACGGGTTTGCACGTGGATCTCTGTGGCGCTGATTGGCTGGAGGTCGGTCATTGTTGCGTTAGGAACAGCGGTGAATGGATGGTTGGCTTTGCTGGAGGGAGAGCCTCGTGAATTGGTTGCCGGGTTACGCGTTGCTGCGTAACCAAGTTTCTTTGCATCTCTTGTGAAGTTGCTGAAGCAATGGACCTTGACAGGGTTTTCTTCGGCGAAATTCGACGATGGCTCGTACAGGAAAGTTGATGAGTCTTGAAGAGAGATATCGTGCTGACAGGACGATGGTGAAGTCCGCACGAATCACAGCGAAAGCCAAGGCAAAAAGCAAAGTGAAAATGCATATCGTTGAGTTTTAATCATGTGCAACTGACCACTCCTTCCGGGTGTTTCCACCAACCAGGTACCACTTTGGGTGGTTCCTACGTCAAGTTCTCCTGTTCCTGCATGTGATTAGCATAATGCCCATTCTACCGGATGTGCCCAAACTTCTCAGAGCTTTGGTCAGAACTTAAAGAAATCCACTTGCATAGTTTAAATGTGGTGCATCTAGCAAGCAATATACTTGCATCCAATTACAGGAAGTCATTCATCCATCACACAGATACCAAATAGCATATACTTCCTATAATCTACCGGTACTAAATGTCTCCTTTCAGCCGAGTTAAGTGTTACAGCTCAGTGATGGTTCTTGGGGACCTCTTTGATATTCGGAGTGTGAAGCTGTGTTCATCTGTGTTCCTACACAAATGCCAGAATATTAACTATAATTTTCTTGAACAAAAAGTCTTTCCATGCTAGAGTTACAGTGAATATCACTATAATATCATAAAATATTTTTCTTCTCCCGCTTGTTTTCCAGGGAAGTCCTGGTATCTTAGGTCAGCAGGGCCCTCGGGGCCCCCCAGGTTTTCCTGGTACCCCAGGACTTTGCGGCGAGAAGGGTCAACGTGGAATCATAGGATTCCCTGGGGATTCTGGCCCGGCAGGAGACCAGGTACACAGAAACACACACTTACCCACACACAACTCTCATACACATCAGTACAAGAACCTTCCTTCAGTTCAGTTCACTCTTTTGTTATAGGGTGTTAAAGGAGTTACAGGCCATGATGGATTAGATGGAGTTCCTGTAAGTGACAGTCTACAGTATTCATCAATCGAAAAGCTTTTCTAAGTAATGATTGACCAGTATGTAGTTAACAATTCATACATACAGTATATGCTACTAGCCTTATAGACTACTTATTTTAAAAATTATTATATTATTTTATATTATAATTGTGTTTACTTTATATGGACATATACCACCTTATCTTCCAGGGTCATCCAGGGCCTGGTGGACTTCCTGGGCTTCCAGGGAAGGATGGCTGTAATGGAACCAGAGGGGAACGTGGGTTGGAGGGTGAGATAGGACGACCCGGCTTCCCAGGACCCATGGTAAGACATACGTAGCAAGCATCCCCATGTGAAACACTTTTTCAAGTCAAAATGAACCCATTTTACTTTCATAGTTGGATTGATGCAGGATATTCAACAAGACAAATTGTTTGTTGGAATTGAATTTGGGAATCGATAGGAGAGTAAAAAGTGGTCACGAAGAGAGGGGTAAAAAAAACTAAAAAGGAAATTTGTTTCACAAGTGGAACAAGTTTTAAAGAAATATTACAAAAAAAAAAAATTAATTCTTGGTGTAACAATGATTCGCTTACAATTAGACCAGGAGCATGTATTAAGAAAGTAAACTGCACAAAATAAAGTAACAGTATGTCATTTCGATTTCCTGTTGACTGGTTTCAGTTTAACCCTTCCTTCTGGTTCACAAACCAGCAATAACAGAGCTGTTTCCAACTTTTGTGATATTTGATCATTCTTTACGATTGCTTTGAAATTATCTCCATGACTCCCTTCTTTTTTTTTCCCTTCTCCCTTCTTCCCTCTCATATTCCATGTGTTTTAGGGACTACCTGGGTTAAAAGGCATCAAAGGAGACTCCTCTTATAGGATAACTTACAGTCCTGGAACTCCTGTAAGTATAATACCATAAATTCATGTCTTCATGTTTCATACATTGTAAGTGAGCAGTGCCAAAATATACTTATGCCGAGGCACATAAAAGCAAAGCACGTTTGATTTTTCGAAATACAATACAATAGTTGATGCTTTTATAGGTGTTTTCCCCTGTATGTATATTTGTTTTTATACCTAACAAATTTGTAAATGTGTGACCCTCATTCACAGGGTGTTGATGGATCACCAGGAATATTTGGACCACAAGTATGTACTAAGTGCAAAAAAGCAGATCTTACATGAGCATATACTGTATTATATATCGTTGGTGTAATATAGTCCTATGTTATTGCAGTTTTATTTATTAGTTAGGTTTGCTTTGTTTGTCTGTGTCTCTGTTTACATGTGCACAAAGGGACTTAGAGGTGTCTTTGGCCCACAAGGTTCACCAGGACGAGTGGGACCTGTTGGACTTATGGTGAGGAAAGCAATTTCTACATTTTCTACAAGCACTACATCTGTAAAATTATGTAGTATGTTTATATATACAGTACTGTGCAAAAGTTTTAGGCAGGTGTGAAAAAATGCTGTAAAGTAAGAATGCTTTCAAAAATAAACTTGGTAATAGATTATATTTATCAATTAACAAAATGCAAAGTGAGTGAACAGAAGAAAAATCTAAATCAAATCCATATTTGGTGTGACCACCCTTTACCTTCAAAACAGCATCAATTCTTCAAGGTACACTTGCACAAAGTCAGGGATTTTGTAGGCATATAGTTAGGTGTATGATTAAACAATTATACCAAACAGGTGCTAATGATCATCAATTCAATATGTAGGTTGAAACACAATCATTAACTGAAACAGAAACAGCTGTGTAGGAGGAATAAAACTGGGTGAGGAACAGCCAAACTCAGCTAACAAGGTGAGGTTGCTGAAGACAGTTTACTGTCAAAAGTCATACACCATGGCAAGACTGAGCACAGCAACAAGACACAAGGTAGTTATACTGCATCAGCAAGGTCTCTCCCAGGCAGAAATTTCAAGGCAGACAGGGGTTTCCAGATGTGCTGTCCAAGCTCTTTTGAAGAAGCACAAAGAAACAGGCAACGTTGAGGACCGTAGACGCAGTGGTCGGCCAAGGAAACTTACTGCAGCAGATGAAAGACACATCATGCTTACTTCCCTTCGCAATCGGAAGATGTCGAGCAGTGCCATTAGCTTACAATTGGCAGACAACAGTGGGACCCTGGTACACCCATCTACTGTCCGGAGAAGTCTGGTCAGAAGTGGCCTTCATGGAAGACTTGCGGCCAAAAAGCCATACCTCCGACGTGGAAACAAGGCCAAGCGACTCAACTATGCACGAAAACACAGGAACTGGGGTGCAGAAAAATGGCAGCAGGTGCTCTGGACTGATGAGTCAAAATTTGAAATATTTGGCTGTAGCAGAAGGCAGTTTGTTCGCCGAAGGGCTGGAGAGCGGTACACGAATGAGTGTCTGCAGGCAACAGTGAAGCATGGTGGAGGTTCCTTGCAAGTTTGGGGCTGCATTTCTGCAAATGGAGTTGGGGATTTGGTCAGAATTAATGGTATCCTCAATGCTGAGAAGTACAGGCAGATACTTATCCATCATGCAATACCATCAGGGAGGCATCTGATTGGCCCCAAATTTATTCTGCAGCATGACAACGACCCCAAACATACAGCGAAAGTCATTAAGAACTATCTTCAGTGTAAAGAAGAACAAGGAGTCCTGGAAGTGATGGTATGGCCCCCACAGAGCCCTGATCTCAACATCATCGAGTCTGTCTGGGATTACATGAAGAGAGAGAAGCAACTGAGGCTGCCTAAATCCACAGAGGAACTGTGGTTAGTTCTCCAAGATGTTTGGGGCAACCTACCTGCCGAGTTCCTTCAAAAACTGTGTGCAAGTGTACCTAGAAGAATTGATGCTGTTTTGAAGGCAAAGGGTGGTCACACCAAATATTGATTTGATGTAGATTTTTCTTCTGTTCACTCACTTTGCATTTTGTTAATTGATAAATATAAACTATTAACATGTCTATTTTTGAAAGCATTCTTACTTTACAGCATTTTTTCACACCTGCCTAAAACTTTTGCACAGTACTGTATATATATATATATATATATATATATATATATATACACATACATATATTTATTCAATTTCAAATCTAAGCTCATCTGCTCGATCTCTTTTAACTAAATGTTTCTAAATACTTTTATTTGATTTCTTGTTTTTTTCTTTCCTGTTTCTTTGTTTATACTAGGGATTGCAGGGTTTACCAGGTCCGAGAGGCCCACCTGTAAGTTTTGCATGTACATCCCTATGAGAATGAACTTTCTCTGAGATGACTGAAGTTTAGAGTTTATTACCATTGATTTGAAAACCCGAAGTGCTACTGATGTTGCAGTACTTTAACCAGAATCTAGAGTGCAGTAGCCCAAGACTGCTACCATAATTAATTTAAAGGTAAACTATATGTAACTATTGGCCCTCTAGTGCGGATGAATATGATTATTCTACTGCTCATAAAACATTCACTACTGGGCATAAGAGATATAACCGGTTCGGATGGAAAGGATCTCAAGCTGACTAACTGAAGATGTTACTGTAGCTTTACCCATTAATAGACACGGTACTTCCTTACAAAATAAATTGCAGCCCAGCGCTACAACAACCATAATGACCCTTCACAATAAATAATCATTTACAATGATCTCCGTTAGAGAGCTACATATAGGTATTTATCTGTTCAATAAAATAACGTACTCACTTGAGTTTTTAAACATTTCAAATCCCTCATCTCTGAATTTTTCTCCATTTACGGATATGAGAAGACATGCCAGGGCGTTTTGGAAGAAGGATTATGTATTGACTCATTATGTACATTTTGTTCAATTTGAACAAAAAAAAGTTACTTAGTGTACCTTTTAAATTGACGTAAACCTCTGCTTGCTTTCTGACTGCCATCTGTAAGTAATATGAAACCATTAAAATGATTTTACATTTTCTTTAATGAGATTTTGCTCCGTTTCACTGTAGGGAGATCCAGGAAGATCACTGCCTGGACCAAAAGGAGATGAGGTAAATAACACATATGGTTGTGCTGAATTTACTAAATTTACTAAAACTGTGTTTAATGATGTCATCTCGATTCTCTTACAGGGGGATCAAGGTCCTCAGGGGAGTCCAGGTCCATTTGAATATGTAGAGCCCAACCCAGAAGACTATGTAAAAGGCGATAAAGTAAATCCTCCGCGTGTGAAATTAGTTTTCAGTTGTTAAGGTTTTATAAGGATGCCAGGTAGTAAATGATGTTGGATTTTTTTTTTTTTTTTTTTAAATAATATTTACTTTGTTTATAGGGAAAAAAGGGACAAAAAGGAATTTGTGGAGTTCCTGGCCCAGAGGTGAGTGTTACTGTATATTTAATTTATTATCCCTGATAACTTATTAACTAACGCTACAAGCCCTGGTGTGAGATCTGTGCTAGTTTAAACATTAATGTGTTTTTACTTTTATTTATGTGTTTCTCAGGGTTTTGAAGGGCCTCCAGCAGAAAAAGGAGAGAAAGGCATAATTGGGTTCTCTGGACCCAGAGTAAGACTATATTTCCCTATCAATTAATCCACTACAAACCACTACAATAATGCCATCAAAGCAGCTAATCTTACGCTCAAACCAACCAATAAGACCACAAACAATCTAATAAAAAAATGTATTTAAAAAATGTAACCGTTCATAACATGCCAAATCAACCAGTCAGAACATTGAAAAGGAATTAAACATTTAACATATTCCGACCTAATTTAACTCAATTTCATCCTTTATTTACTTTTTCAGTCATAGATGTTGTTGTACTAGATGTTAATATAGTTTATTTTTAAAATAATCATAGGGCCCACCTGGATTTCCAGGCCCAACAGGGCTTGAAGGACCCAAGGTACATGTATTAATAAGTTTTCTTCATTATTAACATATAATGTTAATTTGTAATTATTAATTTGTATTAACATAATAGCTTTGCTGAATTATACTGTCTCTTCTGTTATGTTTTTTACATATACAGGGGAAACGTGGGGAAAATGGTCTCCCTGGTCTATTTGGCAATCCAGGACCAAAGGTCAGACACATTCTGACTAGACTTTTCATCTGCATTTTAAATCTTGCTCAGCTGCATTGTATGAACTTTGAAATATAGAGATTTAGTGAAAGATATTTAAACCTAGAGATATTTTTATTTTAACTATTTGTTCACTGATGCTGCTGCTGTGAATGTGTAATAGGGCTTCCCAGGTGACCCCGGACCTAAAGGAGAACCGGAGTACTATATTAACTATGTGACAGGTAATAGTGTTTACATTAGTACACAACCACATTGTAAACATGTATACACTGTACACTATACATGTGGCTTGCTTAAATGGGGCCTTGATTATGATTTCACTTTTTTAACTTTAGTTAGTGTGTAATGTTGCTGTTTGAGCACAGACAACATCTGTAAATTCATGACGCTCAAAGTTCAATGCAAAGGGATATACTTTGTTTTACAAAAATCACTTTTTAAGGACTACAACAAACGGCTTGTAGGGACTACAATAAGCTTCTTCCCTGGTTGGTGACATCATTAACCCTAAAATTTACATACCGTCCTACTCACCATTATTGGACTCCATGAAGTTTAGATACATAATGTGGAATATCCCCAAAAAAAAAAAAAAAAAATTAATCAAGTGAAACAGCTTTTTTCTATACAGAACTTGTGTTTGATACAAAAGAGCAAATGATAAATGACAAATTAAAACAAAAAACAATGGGAGGAAAAAATAGAAAAACTTAAAGCTTGTTGTGACACTGGTATTGGCACCCTTTACTATAAATCAGTACGGAAATACATTTTGATTCACCTGAGGTGAATCATCTGTGATAAATTGTCAGTGCCCATATGGCGTAAATTAGCCACTGAATGATGACTTCAGTGTTTTAAAAAGCCACGTTTACTCCCTGTTCCTTTGTCATAATAGTGAAGGACATTAGAAGTGCTATTATTAGCAAACACAAGACCTCCAAAGGGTATAAGGCCATCTCCAAAGACCTTGGAATCCCTGTTTCAACCGTGCGCAATGTTAATTAAGAAGTTTGTCTAGCATGGAACTGTCAAGAACCTCCCTTGGCGTAGGGGAAAGAAGAAAACTGATGAGAGTTCGAAGGTTGGTGCAAATCGTGGAAAAACACCACGTATAACTTTCAAAGACCTGAAGGTCAACCTGTTCTGTTCTGTGGTCATGGTTTCAACAAGTACTATAAGCCGCACACTAAACCAAGCTGGGCTTCATGGGGGAAGGACAAGGAAGACACCATTGCTGGAAAAAGACATAAAATGGAAAATCTAATCTTTGCCAAAGAGTACCTAGACAAACCACAATCCTTCTAGGAAAATGTTCTGTGGACAGATGAAACAAAAATAGAGCTTTTTGGCAATGCACACCAATAGTTTCTTTACAGACGGCGCAATGAAGCTTATAAGACAAAGAACACCATTCCTACAGTTAAGCATGGTGGAGGATCCATAATGCTGTGGGGCTGCATTTCTGCATCTGGAGGCCTTGACCATGTCACAGGAAGAGAATTACCGAGAGATTTTATAGTGAAATCTCTTACCTAGTGTAAGAACTTGGTTTGAGTCAAAGGCCATGGGTCCTCCAGCAAGACAAAGACCAAAAGCACACAGGAATGGTTGAAAAGGAAAAAATGGACTGTTTTAAAATTGCCACTTATGAGTCCTGATCTCAAACCCATTAAAAATCTTTGAACAAATTGCAAAGGAAGAGTGGGAGAAAATAACACCAGCGAAATGCAAGAAGTTTATAGATATAGGCTGAATGAAACGTTTGGAGGTATATTCTCTTTTGGAAAGGGGGCAGGGAGCAGCAGCTCATTTGCATTTAAAGAGACACACATACACACATGCACACAAAAACACAGCGTGCTTTTGCTCATATTACATCTTGTGAAAAGGGGCATAACATATATATATATATATATATATATATATATATATATATATATATATATATATATATATATATATATATATATATATATCCCTTTAATTTATTGTGCAGTGCATCACATTACAACCTTGACGTCACTGAATTTCTTTCAGAGATGTGCTTTAGTCAACCACTGTTTGTCGAGACCATAAAAAATGAATGAGAAGTGCTGTAAACTGAATGATACCTGTGGCAAAAGTGGCCCTGACTTATCCTGTAAAAAGGATTTTTTCTAAATATAGTCAAGTTAACACGCTAATCAAAGATTATATAACAAACATGATAAATGTAACCATTTAAAAGAAAAAAATTGTTTTGTTATAGCTTTTATAGCTTTTCTTGCAGTACTGCAACCTGTGACATCATATAATAAAAAAATATATATCATATATATATTATAAATATGATTTAATTTAAAATGTGTTAAAATAAATTATCATTTTATTAAAAAAATATGCTAATTTCTAGGACCACCTGGAGATCCTGGGCTCCCTGGTGCTGCCGGACCACCTGGGGATAGAGGGATGATGGGTATACCTGGTCCCCTTGGTGATGCAGGAGCATCTATTATAGGTGTGAATAATCTTGAAGAATCTTTTTTTTTATGGCATTTATATCTTGTAAATCATAGTCATGGCCTTAGACTCAAACCTCCTGTCTGTTTCTCTTTCATTGCTCGATTCTCTTTCTAACTCTCCTTTGCTCTTAGGTGCAATGGGTGAATTTGGTCTCCAGGGTCTCAATGGACTCAAAGGAGAAAAGGGTGAACCAGGAAAAATATATGGGTCACCACTGAACTATGGTAATAATTCCGAATATACAGAATTTTCATTTCATTGGTTGAACTATCTCTGTCCCTATGAGTGAGCCTGATAAATGGTGTGTTGAATGGAATATATATATATATATATCTATATATATCTATATATATATATATATATATAGATATATATATATATATATATATATATATATATATATATATATATATATATATATATATATATATATATATACTTATATATAAAACTGTCTTTTTTAAGATAATTTATTTGGGGAGCAGAAGAAATACCCATTCTATGGCTCTCCGGATAGCAATCCTGGTGAGTACTGCTACTGCACTACTTGCACTACTGTTCAAAAGTTTGGGGTTGGTAAGCTGTGCGACAGATTCCTATGTCTCATAAATGCTGTTCTATTGAACTTTATATTAATCAAAGAATCCTTGAGAAAAAAGTATGTCACAGATTCTACATTGAGCAGCCCAATGGGGTTTACAGGTATATGCAAAAAGCTTCTGTATTTTGTAAAATAGGTTGCATCGCTTCCGGTTCAGGTACTTTGTATGTGCTTCATTAAATTTAGAGGTGTTTTACTCAAGATACTTTCAAAGGAGCGAGCAAAGATTAGCATAACTGATGTCCATCACATATGTAGATTGATATCTAAAAGTTTTTTTTTATTTTTCTTCATTGTAGCCAATCACAGACATATCTGTTGAGCACGTGTACACAATGGCCAATCGGAGGCGTTTAGGAATCTGCTCAACAGCGCTCAAAATGCTCAAAAAAAATTTTTTTTTTTTTTTTTTTTAATTTCAGTACCAACTTGGTACTGATGTCGACTTTTGGCAACGCTCATATAAAGTTCAACACAACAGCATTTATTAGGCTTAGGAATCTTTGTAACATTATAAATGTCTTTCCTGTCAATTAAATGTATCTAATCCATTTAATGCATTGTTTTGTCACTCTTTCCATTTAAATGGCACAAAAGACGAGAATATTTATATATATATCTATCTATATATATATATATATATATATATATATATATACTTTTGTATTACTGATATGAGTCATGATATGTAACTTATAATACAAAAGTATATATATATATATATATATATATATATATATATATATATATATATATATATATATATATATATATATATATATCTATATATATATATATATCTATATATATATCTATATATATATATATATATATATATATATATATAGATATATATATATATATATATATATACTTTTGTATTACTGATATGAGTCATGATATGTAACTTATAATACAAAAGTATATATATATATATATATATATATATATATATCTATATATATATATATATATATATATATATACTTTTGTATTATAAGTTACATATCATGACTCTTTCTCTAGGGGAACCTGGAAAACAGGGCCCTCGTGGACGTAAAGGACAACAAGGATATCCTGGCGATCCTGGTGAGTGGCTATAGATTTCTTTTTTTCCTTCTATTTTCCATTGTGTATCTTAACCAGCCCCAATGAGATTGTGATTCAGTCACATCAAACTATCCTGTATGAAATGCATGTTAGAGGGAGACTCAAAGCCTTTTTAAATTTCAAAGTCTTTTGAGAGCATGTAAGTGTTTAGCAAGTTCCCACAGTGCCTTTGCCTACTTTTGTGATTGTCTTTACCATTACAATGTCTTTTTATACTTTAATTAATTAATTTTAGTAAAACATTTAGCATGTTTAGTGTAGACATACTAACATACTAACTAATTTTGTTGACATTGAAAATGCACATGTGTGTATCGTCAATGAAGTCATTGTATGTCCTTCAAACATGTCATCTTGCTTTGTTTGCCTGCTTGCATGTTGTTTTTGTGTGCATGTCCACCCTTTCATGATGTCAACATTTGTCTCATCATGTTTCGAGTGAACAGTTTGCGGTGAGCAAAAATTTTAACTGTCACATGTTACGTACATTTATCCAACACATTTATGCAAGTGACATCCTACCTAAATACATAAAAGGATACACTACAGTTCAAAAGATGTACAACTAATACAACTAATATATGGTGATGAGAGTATCTGTCTGTGATATAGGTTACTACTGCCTTCCTGGTGAGCGTGGAGAATCTGGAGAGGTTGGACAAAAAGGGCCTTCCGGATTACCAGGTTGTAAGGGTAGAAAAGGTGAGCTTTAAGACATCAGCTGTTTCCATCCACCTATTTTTATTTATACGCGACTGCATTCCCAGACAGCAGCATCTTCCTCCGAAAGCACAATAACTTTAATGCGCAAGTAATATATTCTATATGATTTTATTATATAGTGGCCTCTGCTACTGCAGTAACGGCCCAGAGTCAATTATTCTGCTTATACTTCGGTTACCATACCTCAAGACACTTTACTGAAGTTGTATTTCAAGACATTTGTTAGGTTTTTGTTCTTAAAACACTCTTGTGTGTGGGACAAATTTCTTACGCATCCAATCCCAAGCCTCCGTTGCTAATTCCAAAACGTCATTTTAGTGCTAGTAACTGAGGCTTGAGCCATTGATAGCAGACTAATACAGCTATTTACCAGATGAGAGAGAGAGAGAGAGAGAATAAGCATATGTGAAGCAGCCCACCTGAATCTGTGCATCTGTCACGGCAGCAGTGTCTTTACTAATAGCGAAACTGTAAGTTTATTGACCTCAAGAACCACACAGCTATTACCTCGCTGGTGAGAAATGTCATGTAGCCTTCAAGTTGCTAAACTATCTTAGTGATTAATTCATCAGAGCAACGAGGACAGCGTGTTTGTGTGCGAGTGTCTGTCCATACTGTTTGTGTGTGCATTTGAGTGAGAGAGAGAGTGGGAGTAGTAATAAAATAGTTATTTTAAAATATAATATTTCACAGTATTTTACTGAAGTTTTGATCAAATAAATGCAACCTTGGTGAGCATAAGAGACCTCTTTCAAAAACCATTAAAAAAAAAAAAAAAAAGTTACCTAAAATTTTTTAACTGTAGTTTAAGGTCAATTAAATCAGAAAACGCATTTTTTTTTCTTCTGCCAAAACCAAGTGTTTTGCATAAAATGTTTTTTTATTTATACATATATATGTATATATATATGTATGTATGTATATTGTATATTTTGCCATTTTTATGATTTAATCATACATTTTAGTCATAACTTAAGTGTCCAAATACTTTTGGTGATGCTAATGTAGTGAATAGGCTATACTATACTATGATCTGTTATTTATCTCATGAATTGGTCGATATCAAATGTGTGCACATTTTTATATTTTTCCAAAAAAAATTAAACATTGAAAAATGTTTTAAAGTAAGCAGATTATTTGTAGCTGAATGCATCAAAATAGCCTACATATTTAATAATTTGACACTATGAGGTGTCTGTGTGAAAGATTGCTATAAATGTAAGATATAAGAACCTGCTCACAGGTATAAGAGCATCTTATCTGGTGCTGTCCATGATGCTGCTGATTTGTGGTTCTTTTGTCCTAGCTGCAAAGTCGTGTGTAGTGTGTATGAGTGTCCATTAGAGGGTGGCTATCTAACCCAAGTATGAGCATCTGTGAACATCTTCTTATATTTTTTTTGTTTGTGTGTTCCCTTTCAGGTCCTGATGGGGGATGTGCATGTGACCCACCTGGTGATCTACCTGGCGATCCTGGCCCTACAGGCCCTCCGGGTGACCCTGGTGATCAAGGGCAAAAAGGGTTCCGGGGTCCCAATGGTGATATCGGACTCATCGGAGAGAGGGGTGTGGCAGGTGTTACTGTATGTAAACTTGGTTGAGATTCACGTGAAAATAGGTTGGTATTGTGCTTGTATATGTGTGAGTATCTAAGGATTTGTTTTTGTTTTTGTCTATTGGTGTTTCTCAGGGTCCCAGAGGCTTCACAGGTGTCAGAGGGATTAAAGGAGAGAAAGGAGGTGTTATGATGTTATGCACAAAGGGTGAAGCATATTTGCAATTTATAAATTATTGTTAAATACTTTAAACCTTTTTAGACTAACCCAAAATGGTCTAACAACTAAAGATATTTTCTATAATATAATGAAGCGTTTTTTTTTTTTTAAATAATAAAGCAATTTTTGATCCCTAAGCATATGCCAGACTTTTGACAGGATTTATATTTCTTCTGATTTTTCATCAAATCCCTCATCTTAATTTTATGTGTGAACGGATGTGCAATTATCAGTGGTTGTAATGTAATTTTTGCATGAATTTTTTGATGTTAAAGGGGTGAAAGGTGACGCGGGATCCGTTGGACAATATGGAAGGCCAGGGTATAATGGGAAGAAAGGGACTGATGGGAAGATTGGTGCTCCTGGAGATCCAGGACCTCTGGTACATCATAAACATATATACAATTCATAAAAAATGTTATAAATAGTTGTGCAGGACTGCTATATATATATATATATATATATATATCCGACCACTTTATTGGGTACACCTTGTTAGTACTGGGTTCAGGGTTGGACCGCAGTTGCTGCAGTTTTTTTAGCTGCACATCCATGATGATCTCTTGTTCCACCACATCCCAAAGCTGCTCTATTGGATTGAGATCTGGTGACTGTGGAGGTTAATTGAGTGTTGTGAACTTGTTGTCATGTTCAAGAAACCCATTTGAGATGATTTGAGTTTTGTGACCACCAGAACAAGGCAGGATGGATCTATGCTTATATAGGACCTATAGTACCATGTAGTGGCTGACCTATGTGTTGGTCAACATTAAAACCTTATAACACATCATGTAATTGGACAGTTCATTACTGAAGCTTTTCTTCATATGAATTTTGGAATATTTTTTATTTTCAATATCCTTTTCTTTTTAAAAACTTCTTTTGTGTGTTCTCTCTCTCTCTCTCTTTTCCCTCCTCTTTTCCCAGGGAGATAATCTTGCTGGACTGCCAGGTGACCGGGGGTGTCAAGGAGCTGTTGGTGTGAAAGGCTTAATAGGTCCAACTGGTCCTCCTGGACCATGTATGATGGGATCAATTGGGCAACGAGGGCAGCAAGGAGATCCTGGACCACAAGGCCGAACAGGGCCCCCTGGTCCTAAAGGGGTTCGAGGTAAGAGTCACAGTGCTGAGTAAGGGTTTTATTTTATAAGACGAATTTGTATCCAGCAGTATGTAATAAATACATATATACATATTCCAGCAGTATTTAATAATTAACTTCCATAATGTTAGTATTGAGGAAGTTCAAAAAAACTGTCAATGATGAATAATGTACAGTAACGTTCAAAAGTTTGGCATTGGCACAGTTTTTTTCAATTAATATTTTTTTTTTATTATTGCATTAAATCAATCAATCATGACTGTCAAAACTTCTACATTATTACAAAAGATTTCTATTTCAAATAAACACTGTTTAAAAGTGTCATCATTTTCCATGTTAAGCAGCACAACTGTTTTAACATTGATATAATAATAAATGTTTCTTGAATATGCTCAAATCAGCATATTAGCATGATTTCTGAAGGATCATGTGACAGTGAAGAGTAATGATGTTGGAAAATATCAGGTTTACCATCACAAGAATAAACTACATTTAACCCTTAAAATTGTAATAATATTTCACAATAATACTGTTTTTGATGTGTTTTTGATCAAATATAAACATCCTTGGTTTACCTTAAAATAATTATCTCAGAAGCGTTACAAATTTGTACTAACCACAAATGAACAATAGAGTAAGTAAGGTAGAGTATGGACATTTGTAAAGCACACATCTTGATTGTTGATTTTCTTGATAGGTGATACACTGCCCTGTGGGCCTGGTACACCGGGAGTCCCTGGTTGCAAAGGAATGCCTGGATGTATAGGTAACGTACATTAAAAGTAGGGATGCATGAAAATTATCATCCAAAAATGGCATTTTCAGTTTTTGATCAAAAGAGAAAAACAGACATAAATATGAGCCGAAAATATATTCCACCACTTCTTTCAGTGTTCAGGTCTCAGGTTTCACTCTCGATCTAGCCATTATCACTGTGCGACGTGATGCTCCGCATATGTTTGTCTATGCTGGTGCGCTCAGCTTAGTTGCTTATGGTCCATAGCCATGCCGGGCAGCACTGTTAAAATGCTCTGCTCACATGCTCTGATAATAAAAGCTTTGTAGGACTATACGTTATTGGGATAATTGGTCAAAAAATAAATCTGTTAAATCTGATTCTGTTGCATATAACTGAATAAAGAATAATATATTTATATTTTCTGTCCAATTTTAGTTACTTTAAATAAAAGTGTGGTTATTTTATTTTCATATTGGCTTGTATTTTTTAAATTCAATGTCATTAAAATTCGTTTTTCAGCCAAGTGCATCCAATATTTTCCACACAGAATTTTCATTTCAGTGCTTTCTTAATTAAGAGTGTGACACGGGGATTGTTGGGGAAAAACGAAATGATACAACTGAATGAATAAAAATATTGTACCTTAAAAGTGTAGATTTTCTTTAAAGGCTTCCCTTTATGTCTTTTTTTAATATGTTATTTATATTAAAAATTTTATTTTATATTTAACATACTCACTTTTGCTCATTATTTGGTGCCAGTAATTCTGGAGCTGACAATCATGCAATCGTTCTATTATAATGTTAATACAGAATTTAAATGAATTACTCAGGCTTAATGGCATACTGTAGTTATTGATGTTTTGTTGTAAAAGGTTTTGGACTAATGAAGTTGCTCTGTTGTGTGACTATTGCTGTCTAATTAAAATGCAAATATATGAATCGAAGGAGGCTCAATTCATACATTGTAAATTTCGCGAAACTGATGTCTGTGATTACTGATCAGATACAGTTTATAGCCAAAACCTTATTCCTTTCCTTCCAGGTAAGAAGGGTTCACTTGGAAATTCAGGATGCATCGGACGAACTGGACCAAATGGTCCCAAGGGAGAGAACGGAGACCCTGGCAATTGTGGGTTTAGTGGACTGAAAGGTAGAGATTATAGCAATTTAAATTGAAACCTTGAATAAACGCTCTTTGATTCTATTAAACATGCATTTATTAATTATTCTATATCTGCCATTATATATCCACAATATCAGCTTGACTAGAACGCATCCATTAGAAAATTATTATAAATTTATTATCTCTGCCATATCATCCGCAGGTCCAGATGGGTCTTTAGGAGATCCAGGTGACACTGGCCCTGATGGCAACTGTATTAACGGCTCACCTGGCACACCTGGATATCGTGGACCCCAGGGTCTAAAGGGGTCTTCGGGAGACTGTGTTATCGGGGCTCCAGGACCGATGGGGCCTTGTGGAGTTCAGGGATCTCAGGGCCCTAAAGGCGTACCTGGACCTCCTGGACCAATTGGATTGCAAGGTACTGCAAAAACATTGAGAGTTAAATAATATCTGGCTAACAGCAATATGATATATAGGAAAAATAGGTATATATAATATAGGTATTTTATGGTGACTGATTTGAAGATATAAAGATGTTTGCACAGTCTAGTTAGTTGTTAGTCATGATTTCAGAAAGTCAAGTCCATTAACTAACGTTAATGTCGTTATTGAATTACTTTTTCTGCAGGTACATCTGGTGTTCCTGGACTTCCTGGAAGAAAGGGGGAAAAAGGAGAGGATGGTAAACCAGGAGCACCTGGTTTTCCAGGTGGGAGACCAGAACAATGTGATAAAGGACCAGCAGGCTTAATTGGACCACCAGGACCAGCAGGCTTTATTGGACCGAGAGGTGAGTAAAGACCCCTGTATCGACAGAAGCTTGTTGAGATTGTTCCGATGATAATGTCACTTTCCTGTGTTAGGCACCCCTGGAGATAAAGGATCACTTGGGGAGCCGGGACCTCCAGGCAGAGGAGCTAAAGGATGCCCTGGTAAGCCTGGTATCCCGGGCATTCAAGGATGTACAGGCCTTCAGGGACCTTCAGGACTCAAAGGAGACTCTGGAAATCCTGGATGTACTGGACCGAAGGGTAAAGAAGAGTCACAGGTCTTGATGTGCTTTGCGGAGTTTATTCAATACAAGTACCTATGTGACATTATTTATTTTGGTTTGCAACATTTTCGTTGACTGAAACATAATTTACTGTCAATATCAATGCTAGTTTTATATATACTACCATATGGTAAGATTTTTAAAATGATTTTGTTAGAAGTCTCTTATGGTCAGCAAGGTTGCATTTATTTGATCAAAAATACAGTAATATTGTGAAATATTTTTACAATTTAAAATAACTGTTTCTTTATTAATCAATTCATTTTCAAATGTAATTTATTCTTGTGATGCAATGCTGAGTTTTCAGCATCATTACTCCAGTCTTCAGTGTCACATGATCCTTCATAAATCATTCTACTATGCTGATTTGTTGCTCAAGAAACATTTATTATTAATATTGATTAACAGAAATTACAAATGAACTGCATTTATTTAACATTAAAATCTTTTGTAACATTTTTGTCTTTGTCGCTTTTGATCAATTTGATGCAACCCCAAATTTTTGAACTGTAGTGTATTACATTTATATAGACAGCTTCAACACTGAAATGTTTTCTTCATTTCTTTGTAAGGTGTTAAAGTATAATTTCCTTTGTGTGCTTTAGATATTTAGAGTTAAAAAACAAAGAAGCTGTCAGTGATTGTCACATGATTGTCATCTGTCATATTGCAAATCAGGTTTGCCTGGATTTCCTGGTCAAGATGGCTGTCCTGGCAACACAGGGCAGACAGGCCCTTTTGGGGCTCCAGGACCAAAAGGCCTTAGGGGTCTCAATGGATGTCCAGGTTTCCCTGGGGGGAATGGAACCAAGGGCCAGAAAGGTACTTCAAAACAGTGTGAAATACCGTATTGTCATGCTTTAGGTCGTGTCTAATGTGATGACGGCAGTTAAAGGCATCACATTTTTTACAGGATGCATTGGGCCTCCTGGACTTCCAGGAGAAATAATTTCCGTGCTAGTCAAAGGCCAGGAAGGGCCACCTGGACCTCATGGGGAGAATGGTTTCTGCGGAGAAAGGGGTAAGTGGGGTAGTCGTGGCCTAATGGTGAGGGAGTCGGGCTTGTAACCTGAAGGTTGCCAGTAGGAATTGATGATGGGGATTGTGAATTTCAATACCATGACTAAGGTGCCCTTGAGCAATGCACCTAACCCCTAATTGCTCCCCGGGCGCTGGAGCAATTAGTATTTGTTCACTACTCACTGCTGTGTGTGTGCACTTGGATGGATTAAAGCAGAGCACAAATTTCGAATATGGATCACCATACTTGACAATACGTCACAAGTTAACTTAACTAAATTTGTAAGAGATACTCAACTCCTATGTTTGTTTCTAACTTTGATAGAAAAGACTTTCAGCAGATCATGTGGTTTCTACTTCTTAATTCTCAGGTAACAAGGGTGATCCAGGTCCGCCTGGACCACCAGGGTATCCAGGACTTAATGGGCCTCCTGGCTTTGAAAGTGGCTGTCGTGGACCGCCAGGTGTTCCTGGGCTGCCTGGCGAGCCTGGCATACGTGGCCGACCTGGACCAAAGGGAATTGTTGGATTCCCAGGGGATTGTGGTGATCCAGTGAGTGGAATGTCTTTTTTATATGAATCTTATTGTTTAATTCTTGCCAAATTATTGGAGTTTTGTTGTTGGTTTGATTACCTTGACATTTTTGTAGTTTACCCAGATGTACATAAATTGGGCCAGATTATGTAGATAAACTGTCTGTGACCATATAGAAATTAGTCTTTAACATGTTTCTTTTGTTAGATTTTGCTGTGTTTAGCTGAGCGGTCTTTTGAGGTGGCTCGCCAATGTATTAGATTTCTCTAATACTTAAAATAAGTAAGCTTGACCAGAGTTCTTGTGGGGAAAAGAGTTTATTGAATGCAGTAGTGTAGCTCTCTTCAGCAGCGATGTCATCGTGTCAGCCTTCAAAATATCTTAACCCAATTTTTTGTCTGTGGGACAGAACTTTAATCATAAAGACAAAAGGGCTACAAACAATAGAAAACTGTTAGGACCTCCCACAGGAGATTGATCTACCCTGCAATCTACACTGAGCAATGCTGTTTCTTTGTCATTCACACCAGTTTCTGTGGGCCATACATCTGTATGAGTCATTTGGTTCACACCTTTACAGACACAGATAGAGTTGAATGCATCTGAGTCACAATGTAAATGCATCTAACTAAAGTTGATCAAAATACACATAATCTTTCACTTTGTAGGGTGATCCTGGATTGACTGGTTTGGCAGGAACCCCTGGATTCCCTGGGTTTGATGGTCCTAAAGGTAAAATGCAATGCTTGAAACCTTGCATACCCAAACCTACACGACCCTTCAAATGTTTAGGGTTGGTAAGATTTTTTTAAAGGTTTTTTATCTAGGCTGCATTTATTGGATAAAAATTAGACAGTAACATTGTGAAATATTATTATTATTCAAGTTAACTTTTGTCAATTTGAAAATATTTTAAAATGTAATTTATTCCTATGATGCAAAGCGAAATTTGCAGGATCCTTACTCCAGTCCTCAGTGTCATATGTCACATCAGAAATCATTAAACAATCATATATCATGATTTCTCCAATTTGATGCTAATGAAACATTTCTTATTATTATCAATGTTGAAAACGATTGTGCTGCTTAATAGTAGAACTTTTTGTCAGGATTCTTTGATTAGAAAGTTAAAGAACAGCATTTATGTTCATAATAGAACTAAAAACGGTCAGTTTTGATCAAATAAATGTGATAATTTCAGTAGAAAAAAATTGCTATTTAGATGATGGAATATTGACACCCTCAACCTGACGAGTTTAAGTACATGTGTTTATTCCCACGACTGGTCAAATAATCTGCCAATTTCATTCGTCATCACTGCAAATAGATAATTCTGATACATGCAATGACTATCCATTATGAAATGTACAGTAGGCATTTTTATCATTATGTACACAATAATAATCTTTTCGATCGCGGCAATCTTGTCATTGCTCCTGGTGTGAATTGACACAGAGTAGAGGACGGGGGGGAGAAAAGGACGAAACAAAGCCTCGCTGGACCCATAATGCCTCACTTACAAGCAGAGTGTACGGACCTTGTGCACCTGCCTATATGCGCATATTACTAAAGTGCCCTTTAAATAACAAAAAAAAAATACTGAACCATTGACTTTAGACCAGGTTTTTGTTGGTCAGTGGTACAGTCATTTTCAGTCGCCTCCAAAATAGCAACACGCCAACAATGCGCCTGAATACACCTGGTTTTCAGAGCAGCACACCCATGGACGAACAGATGTGTCGTGAGATAGTCTAATGTGAAGTGAGATATTTTGCAAAACTCCCTTGTACTGTCTTGAATAGGTCAAAGAGGTGAATCTATTGGTGAGCCAGGACTACCAGGTGAGAGAGGGCCATGTGGAGAAAAAGGCTTGTCAGGTATTTAAAATTATATAAAATTAACCCTTCTTGTAATGTAAAATATATTTCTGTTATACAGAAATGCATTGAAAAAAATATGAGCTATAGAATCATCTCTTTTCTCCCCAATAGCTCCCCCTGGTGACAAAGGAGACTGTGGTGACCCTGGTCCACAGGGGCCAAATGGAGACTGTGGTCCACCAGGCCCACCTGGGAACACTGGTCTTTGTGGACCTCCTGGTAAAATACCCATTGTTAAACAGATACTGTAGGTCTGGCTCTAAAATAGTGGATACATGTGCATTTGTGACTAGGGATGTCACGGTGAGGAAATGTTCACACCGGCAAATAAACTATCGATAACATGGGTGTTACCGATAACACAGGGGTTAAAATCCAGTGACCAAATCCTCCGCCATCATCTTGTCATTCTTCTTTCCTTACTATCATCCCATAATAAGTGAAATCTGACTCATGTTGACTATGCTTATACACTAACTCCCCTGACTGCTTTGTCGGATAAAATGGCGCATTCTGGGTTATGATTGGTCAGATCGCAAAAAACTGTTTGCGAAGGGTCAATTAGGCATTTAAAAGTTAATGGCCTAACCCCACATTGTTGTTGCGGATTAAATCAACACGGATAACATTAAATAAATGTTATTTTATCAGGTTAAATTTTGATTATTAGTCACTCAGACCGTTTCATCTAAACCTCCCTACTTAACCAATAGTCACACACATCTGCCATGTTTGTTTTTTAAACTCTTTTTATCCGTGTTTGTAGTTCTGAACCAAATCGTCCTCCAAAGCGCAATGGGTTGTGAGCAACGTTAGCTGATAAATTGTGCGCAGATCCACACTTTGATGATCTGCAGGAAATAGTAGACCATCCAGGGACTTTTGGCATGCTCTTTTCAACATACTATGCTTTGGGACACACTTATTATAATATCACATACTATTTAGGAAAGATAGTATGAACATTGGGTCGCAGGGACTGACTACCGCAGCAAGCCGACTTGTGGCCGCACATCATCTCAAATCCACAGTAATGCAGCATATTGCTATGTTCTTTGCCAGCCGCCATGTCACCCTGTAGCCTAATGAAGCTAAGCAGGGCTGAGCCTGGTTAGTACCTGGATGGGAGACCTCCTGGGAAAAACTAGGTTGCTGCTGGAAGAGGTGTTAGTGAGGCCGGCAAGGGGCGCTCACCCTGTGGTCTGTGTGGGTCCTAACGCCCCAGTATAGTGATGGGGACACTATGCTGTCAAAAAGCACCGTCCTTCGGATGAGACGTTAAACCGAGACTGGAGACTGTCGTTAAAAATCCCAAGATGTCCTTCGAAAAGAGTAGGGGTATAACCCCCACATCCTGGCCAAATTTCCGCACTGGCCTCTGTTCATCATGGCCTCCTAATCATCCCCATACACTGATTGGCTTCATCACTCTGTCTCCTCTCCACCAATAAGCTGGTGTGTGGTGGGTGTTCTGGCGCAAAATGGTTGCCTTCGCATCATCCAGGTGGATGCTGCACATCGGTGGTGGATGAGGAGATTCCCCCTTCCATATGTAAAAGCACTTTGAGTACCCAGAAAAGCGCTATATAAATGTAGCTAATTATTATTATTATTCTCAAATAGTGTCCTTTCTGCTTTATAGGAGTGGTTGGGCCCCCAGGTCCGTGTGGAAGACATGGCCCAGAGGGTCCTCTTGGGCCTCCAGGACCACCAGGTCCTAAAGGAAACATTGGATGCCCTGGCCTTAGAGGTTTGAAAACTTATGCTATGTACGAACAAACTGATGCTGCCATTCATTTTAAAACTAGAACAATCGTGTTTACATTTTAAACTTGACCTGTTTGATAATTAATTTATCACTTGCAGGACCTCAAGGGCTCCCAGGGATCCATGGACTAGATGGCCTGAAGGGTGTCAAGGGTGAGACTGGATCTCGAGGTGAGATACATGTGCAATCTTTTGTGCTGTCAGAAGTTTTTGCTATTGCCTGCTTGATCTCCCACTCTCTTTTGTTGTGCTTTAGGGCTGGGTTTAAAAGGTGATAGAGGTAATAAAGGACTGACCGGAGACCAGGGTGATCCAGGAGACCCAGGGTTGAGTGGCCAATCACAAAATGGTGTTCGAGGTCCAAAAGGACGGCAGGGCTGCATAGGTACAGGACTCATAATCCTATTCAACCTATTAACTGTGACTTAAGGACTGCACAGTATTTGGACTTGATCAAACATGACAGTAAAAACATTTAAAATAAATACTGTTCTTATGAACTTTCTATTCATAGAATAATCCTGAAAAAATGCATCACAGTTTCCAGAAAAATATTAAGCATCACATCCGTTGTCAACACTCATAATAATAATTGTTTCTTGATCATCAAATCAATTTATTAGAATGATTTCTGAAGGATCATGGGACACTGAAGACGGGAATAAATTACATTTTAAAATACATTCAAATAGAAAACTGTTATTTTAAATTGTAATAATACATCAAAAAATAATGGTTTTATTGTTTTTTATGTTTATATTTGTTTTTTTGTGAAAACTATATTATTTAACGACTTACAATAAAAAAATACATCCAAAGCATTTATAAATCCTAATGTTAATTTTAAATTTTACTAATACATTATTAATGTCAAAAATTTTATCTGTTAATATTTAATGTACATTAATAATAAATGGATGCAATGGAATGATTAGTTAACAAGGATTAATAAATACTGTAACAAATGTATTACTCAATGCTAGTTTATTTTAGTTGATGCATTTAAAAAAAAACATTAAAAATATTACCAACCCCAAACTTTAGTCAAGTCATATCACCTTTAATTGTATAGAGCTTTTTACAATGCAAATTGTCAAAGCAGCTTTACAGTAATAATTGGCAAATAATTTTTGCCTGCACTGCAGCTCTTAAAGAAAATGGTGTCATTGTCCAACGTAAATAAATTCAGTATTGATTCATTCCATAGTAAAAATCAATAGTTATTAATTTAGTTAATTTATCTGAATATAAGACACTGGAGAAAACAGTGATGTAATCGTCCAGCTCAGTTCAGTTCACATATAATGGTGTCAATGCAGGCAGAACAAAAACATTGCTGAATATCAAGTCAAGTGTCCCCAACTTAGCAAGCCAAAGACAACAGCGGCAAGGAACCAAAACTCCAACAGGTGACATCAGGTAACCTACAGGTGACAAAAATGGAGAATAAAACCTTGGGAGAAACCAGGCTTAGTCGTAGGACCAGTTCTTCTCTGGCCAACAGTGAACTGTGCTTGATTGAATTCAGGCAGAGTTACAGGTCATAAATCCGATTTGGGATCGCAACAGTCTAAATATTTAATCCAGTTCCATCTAGTTGAAGATCGTATTCATCACGCCAGTATGGGATGGTTTGTTTGGGATCTGTGCCACTGGCTGTCATGTCGGTAAGGGCTTCACAAGGAATAATCTAGTTGACACAGTCTCTGCTGACACTTCAGGGCTGTGTTGTGGTCGAGTATAGGTGCAGGTCCTCCATCTCCTCTGGATACGGCCCGGATCCGGTTAATTACGGTAAACCATGGGATAAGCAAAGATACTCAAATTAGCGTAGACGCCATTCTTCTTCTGATGTAACGAGAACTACATCTGGTGTTATAGGAAATGTTAGAACAGTTATGTGCATATACAATACTTTAATCTTTACTGTTGTCTCTTTCTCATTTTTTGAATAGGGGACCCTGGTCCAATGGGTCCGCCAGGAGTTCGTGGTGAAAAATGTAAGGATCTTAAACCTGGAACTTGTGGAAAACAGGGTTACTGTGGGCCCGATGGACCTCCAGGTGTGTGTGGTCATTTGGAGAAGAGTTTTCATTACATTTTTTATGACTTCAATACTGGCGTGGCACAATTGATGCATACAAATAAGATTTGAGAGCTAAGGTGGATGGCGGTACCACAAATCAGGCTGTATTTGTCCATATGTGTAGATTGTGTTTATGAAAGATTATATATTATTATTGTATGTGCATGGACTGTGTTTTGTTGTTCCAGGGCCCATGGGAGAGATGGGAGAGCCAGGCAATGTCTTCACAGTGTGTGGAGATTTTGGTTGCCCAGGTGTTCCTGGATCACCAGGATATAAAGGAGAAAAAGGCTGCATTGGGCCGAATGGCCTTCCAGGGTGTCTGGGCCCAGAAGGCCCAAAAGGTAAAAAAAAAAAAAAAAAAAAAAAATTTAAATACGTTGTGATTTAGGTTTTTCTATTATTATTATTATTATTATTATTATTGCACAGGTGAAAGAGGACAATGTGGGCTTATGGGCCTTCCGGGACCCTGTGGCCCCAAGGGTGATTGTGGACCCCCAGGACCCTGTGGTGCAAAAGGAGAGAAAGGGGACACAGGTCTGTGGAGCCTTCAGATCATCAAGTTGGCCATCTTATAAATCAATACAGTTGTACCCCTTTCAATCTGTCTCCCTTTGCATTGGTAGGTCCAGAAGGAGAGCCTGGGGATGTCAAAAATCCTGATAAACCTTGTCACCCTCCTTTGGGCCTTCCCGGTGCTCGTGGTCCACCTGGCCCAGTTGGTGAAGATGGAGAAGATGGACCTAATGGCAGTGAGGGACTGAAAGGTACAACTCAGTTCAACAGCAGGGCATTTACTTGTAACCAAGATTCATAAGAAGTACCACCTATTCTTGGCAGTGTTGTTATTGTTGAGTTAAACTACACTGTGATCTCCATCTCATTCAATTATATTCTCCTAGAGAGAGAGGGGGCCTTGAGCCCCCAACATGTCAGCCAATAGATAAGCAGTGCTTAGGGTGACCAGCTGTCCTGTATTTTTATTTGCAGGACATTTCCAAAACAGGGAGCTTTGTCCCACGTCCCGCATTTCAATTATGTCTGTTATTTATTTTCTTCCCTGAAATTACAATACTGTTTAAAAATTAATTTGCATAGCCATTATGTTCAAGCTAGAGTGGGGAAAATAACCAACCAGTGCAATCGTAGAGGGATTTTTCAACTGATGACGAGGAAAGTTCGGAGAAAAGGAATCGGTGTGGACCTCATCAAAAGTTATTTAATAAAGCTGTACCAGCCAAGACTTCATCTAGAAGAGGGGTCTTCAACGTTTTTCAGGGCAAGGACCCCTTAGATGAGCGAGACATGGAGCAGGGACCCCCCACACGAAATGTGTCAAACAGAGCCTCTGATATTAATAGAAATCAATCATATTACGATAGTATTATTATGTTGAGACAATATAGATTAGAACTATGTTGTTGTACATTGTCTGTAGGCTATATTTTCATTGTTAAAGAGATTTAAGCATCATACCAAACTGTTGCAATTAAAATCACAGTTTATTAAGTTCAGAGTAGTCTTGAACCCAATTATTTTAATAGATCTACAGTTTCATACATTTAAATGTTATTGTCAGGTAGACAATTATACGTTTCTCTGAACTTCAACTTAAAGCCCGGAACACACCAAGCCGACGGTTGGCCGTGAGGCAGTTTTTGTTTGTGTGTTCTCAGTGTGTTTTCTCAGTGTGTTCTCCACCGTCAGCTGAAATTGGTCCTCGTCGGGTGTTTTTCGGCCGATTCGACATGTTGAATCGAGGTTGGGCCGTCAGTGAGAGAGAGAGAGAGAAGTCTGATTGGATAAAGCAAAAGTTATGAAAACAAGCAAATAAGTCATGACGGCACAGACAGAAGCTTGTCCTAATTTCACGTCATCTTACCTGAGCACTCGAATGCACGAATATTTTCATAATAACATGAGCGGAGTGGAATAAAGAACATGATCAGCAAGATTCAAAACTGTAAGCAAGCGCTACTTTGTTTATGATTTGTATACTTGCAGTCTTAGTTTCGTTTTCCCCTTTTGAATGACGAATATAGAGTTCTTTTGGTCTTCAAGCACATATTTTCCCCTGACGCAGCCGACATGAGCGACAACACCGTTGGCTTTCGTTGCTGCTAGTTCTTTGACGTCGGGTTGGTGTATCCCGGCCTTTAAGTTTAAACAGAACTTCACATTTTAATTTTACTATCAAGTGGACGATTATACATTTACCTGAACTTTAAGCTGAAGATATTACAAAGCGATCCATTCTGGCGACCTAAATTGTATATAAATTATTAGCCAGTAGCATTTTCAGATTAAAGTGCTCATAGTCAGTGTTGACGGTATCATGAGATCACGTGACTGCACGTGGATGGAAGGATTTTATTAAAGCCGTTAATGTAATTTGTGAAATCAAATATATTTTATTTAAATTTGACTCTGTGATATTTTTACCCATGTTTTATTTTTTTTAATTTTTTTTTTATTATTATTATTATTTTGTGATCAAACATTAATTGACGGACCCCCTGCAATACTGCCGCGGACCCCCGGTTGAAGACCCATGATCTATTCTAGACACATACTAGATAAGAACTGATCAACTAATTTATCTCGCTCACACGTATTCCACATTGTCCCGCAAAATCACATCTATGTCCTGCAACAGAGCAATAACCAGGTGGTCACTCTAGTAGAGTTTATCTGTGATTTTTGCTTGTTTCTGCTCAGGTATAAAGGGAACAAAAGGAGCTGATGGGTTTCCTGGACCTCGTGGGCCAGTAGGCCCAGACGGACCATTAGGATACCCTGGAGATGAAGGCGCAATAGGACCAAAAGGCTTTCAGGGTATGTTAGTGTGTATTGTTAACAGATTACTGTGTTTACTGACTCAACTAGGCCTGGCACTGCTGTATCTTCTTTCCTGTTTCTAGCCAATCAGTCATCTACTGCATTTACATTCATTCATTTAGCAGATGTTTATATCCAGAGCGACTCACAGCGACCCATTCATCAATCCAACCATTTGTTCATTCTTTGAATTTTTCTGTCTCAGGACCCTCAGGACCAAATGGTGATAAGGGTCCTCCTGGAATCAATGAGAGGTTTTCCTCTGGCTTCCTTTTGGTGAAGCACAGTCAGTCTGACATTGTGCCCACTTGTCCCCTGGGCCTAACACAGTTGTGGATCGGCTACAGCCTGCTATATCTGGAGGGTCAGGAGAGGGCGCACACACAAGACCTGGGTATGTGGCTAATACACACGTTTACACTCAAAAATGCCTGTGATTCCATAAAATCCTGTCTAGGTAGACAGCTGACTAGGTTTTGGGACAGAGCTCTGACGTAACAAGCAGTGTTATTTTAGGATCATTTAGATACTATTATAGTTTATTTTTATTTTTACGTATTTTCTGTTTTCATTTTCATTTTAGTTAGTTTTAGTTTTTTATTAGTTATCGTTTTAAATATATATGTTGTTTTTAATTTAGTTTGTTATTTTAGTACATCAAATACAGTGCTGTGAAAAAGTGTTTGCCCCCTTCCTGATTTCACAGGAAGAGTTTGTCACACTTAAATGTTTCGGATCATCAAACAAATTTAAATATTAGTCAAAGATACCACAAGTAAAGACAAAATGCAGTTTTTAAATGAAGGTTGTTATTATTAAGGGAAAACAAAATCCAAACCTACATGGCCCTGTGTGAAAAGTGTTTCCCTCACCTGTTAAAACATAACTTAACTGTGGTTTATCACACCTGAGTTCAATTTCTCTAGCCACACCAAGCCCTGATTACTGTCACACCTGTGGTCAATCAACAAATCACTTAAATACGACCTGCCTGGCAAAGTGATGTAGACTAAAAGATCTTCAAAAGCTAGACATCATGCCGAGATCTAAAGAAATTCAGAAACAAATGAGAAAGTAATTGAGATCTATCAGTCTGGAAAAGGTTATTAAGCCATTTCTAAAGCTTTGGGACTTTGGGATGAACCACAGTGAGAGTCATTATCCATAAATGGAAAAAACATGGAACAGTGGTGAACCTTCCCAGGAGTTGACAGCCGACCAAATTACCCCAAGAGCGCAGCGACGACTCATCCAAGAGGTCACAAAAGACCCCACAACAGCATCCAAAGAACTGCAGGCCTCACTTGCCTCAGGTAAGGTCAGTGTTCATGACTCCACCATAAGAAAGAGACTGGGCAAAAATGGCCTGCATGGCAGAGTTCCGACGAAAACCACTGCTGAGCAAAAAGAACATTAAGGCTCATCTCATTTTTGCCAGAAAACATGATGATCCCCAAGACTTTTGTGAAAATACTCTGTGGACTAACGAAACAAAAGTTGAACTTTTTGGAAAGTGTGTGTCCTATTACATCTGACATAAAAGTAACTCCACATTTCAGAAAAAGAACATCATACCAACAGTAAAATGTCGTGATGGTAGTGTGACGGTCTGGGGCTGTTTTGCTGCTTCAGGACCTGGAAGTCTTGCTGTGATAAATGATTCTGCTGTCTACCAAAATATCCTATAGGAGAATGTCTGGCCATCTGTTCTTGACCTCAAGCTGAAGTGAACTTGGGTTCTGCAGCAGGACAATGATCCAAAACACACCAGCAAGTCCACCTCTGAATAGCTGAAGAAATGAATATTTTGGAGTGGCCTCATCAAAGTCCTGACCTGAATCCTATTTAGACGTTGTGGCATGACCTTAAAAAGGCAGTTCATGCTCAAAAACCCTCCAGTGTGGCTGAATTGCAACAATTCTGCAATGATGATTGGGCCAAAATTCCTTCACAGCGCTGTAAAAGACTCAATGCAAGTTATCGCAAATGCTTGATTGCAGTTGTTGCTGCTAAGTGTGGCCCAACCAGTTATTAGGTTTTGGGGGAAATCAATTTTTCACACAGGGCCATGAAGGTTTGGATTTTGTTTTCCCTTAATAATAACAACCTACATTTAAAAACTGCATTTTGTGTTTACTTGTGTTGTCTTTGACTAATACTTATACTTGTTTGATGATCTGAAACATTTAAGTGTGACAAACATGCAAAACAAAATAAGAAATCAGGATGGGGGCAAACACTTTTTCACACCACTGTATGTTGCCTTAAAGTTTCTTATTGAATTTTATTCTTTTAATTTTTATTTCAAGCAACAAACGTTTTTTTTATGGTTTTAGTTTATAAAAACTTTAATGACAACACACATGACGCATTCAAACTTGTTTTTGTGTGTGTTTTCACTAGGCCAGGCAGGTTCGTGTGTACCGATGTTCAGCACCATGCCATTCTCCTGCTGTAATATGAACTCCTGTGATTACGCCAACCGCAATGACAAATCCTATTGGCTGTCTACAACCGCCTCCATTCCAATGATGCCTATGAAAGGAATGGAAATTCAGCCACACATCAGCAGGTGTGTGGTATGTGAGGCTTCAACACCAGCCATTGCCATACACAGTCAAGACAGGTCTACACCACAGTGTCCACCCAATTGGTCAAGCCTCTGGAACGGATATTCATTCATTATGGTAAGGGAAGTACAGGTCTCTTCCAAACCTTAAGCTGCCTATCAGAATTTTTTCTTACTGCAAAGGCAGCTGCTGCTATTTTAAATTGTAATAATATTTTACAACATTACTGTTTTACTGTATTTTGTTATCAAATAAATGCAGCCTTTGTGAGCATTTTACCAAACTTTTGAATGGTTTTGTACATTTCATTACATTTTAAACCAATCACATGAACTTCCTTTCTGTGTACCAGTATACAGGAGCAGGGGACGAGGGCGGTGGACAGTCTCTGACATCAACAGGAAGCTGCTTGCAGGACTTCCGCAGTCTGCCATTCGTAGAGTGCCAAGGTTCGCTTGGTACATGCAAGTATTTCGCCACAATCTACAGTTTCTGGCTGACTAAAGTGGACGACCAGGGCTTTAACTCCAATTCTCACAGTACTGTGCTCCAGAGCGAACAGGAGCAGCGCGAGAGCGTCAGCAAATGTAACGTCTGCATGATGAACGATCCCAACAAATAGTAAAAGTCATGCATGTTTTCTAAAAAAAAAAAAAAAAAAAACATAAAAACTGCACTGAGAATAATGCACATCAACAGGTCACTGGAGTGGAAGTGATTGAGGTGCTCTTTTTTTTTTTGGAGCGGATAAAATGGACGCAATTTGTGACCGTTTTTGTTGAACTACAGGCTGTGAACTTTTTTCTTCACTGGATTTTTTCCCACATATCTCAGCCTAACATGACTTATTTTACATCTTTACCCAATACACATTTTGCTTCTTGTTTTTATAGCATTTTGTTGCTAGCAAAAACCAAGACCATTTGCACAAATTCCAATATACAGATATTCATGTTCTCCCTTCATGTTCTTGTACCAGTAACTATTATGTTTGTGCACATTATTGAACATTATCAGCACAATATTGCAGTGCTAGTATAGGTCTATGGTGCCTTTTTTTTTTTTAATCAAAATGAAGCATGAATACAAAACCTTAACGATGAAACTCATATGATCCAGTGAAATCAAACAGGAACGTCTGCTAGCTAAATTGATATTGCTGTCAGTGTAAATGCACCTTTTGACATGAAGTTGCAGTTTTCTCTGTGTAGAAATCAACAAATTACTCTCGATGAAATTCTACTTGGTTTTTAGACTTGAACTCAAACCAAGCATTTTGTGAAACATTAAAGTGTGGTCAAAATTTGCATTTATTTGATCGAAAGATACAGTAATACAGATTTCATTCCCTGCGAATGCAAAATAACCTGACGGCATTCATTGCGGTTCGTCCGCAAGCGCTGAGGTGCAGGTCATTTATGATTTATGAAAAAAGCTTCACTGTAGAGTGCAATAGTCGGGTTCCAGAAGTAAAAACTCCAGTCATTTTCTCCATAGGGGAATTGATTTTGAATGATAACTTAACGAGAAACCTTTTCAGGGTTGTTAATACATGATATGACTCTGTCAGCCTGCATTATTTCACCTTACTTTTAAAATAATCACTCTTAACAGCAGAATTCCTGGTGGAAAAACTACATTACCCATGATGCTGTACAGAAAATTACACCAATCAAGAGTCGAAAAAAGCCACACTCGCCAAAATCTCCCTGCATTTTCAAAATACTGAAATGTTTGTATGGATATTTTGCAATACACTTAAATATATATATTGTTTTTATATAAATATAATCAATATTTGTAAGTGAGTTGTTTTATATTTCTCCACCATTTTTAATTTGATTATACAGTTCACAATGCTTAATGGGATTGCAGTTCTTTCCCTCAGTAAAGCTGTTAAGTACACAGTCTTGAACCTTTTTGTCTAATTCCCCCCCCCCCAAAAAAATTGCTTTGCTCTTTAAAACCCCTTTGGGAAAAATGAAAGGAAAAAATTCCTCCGGAACGAGTGCAGCTAAAAAAAGGAGACAGGCACTTCCATTTTTTATTACAGATAGTTCTCCCGAACAGATGGGATGGAAATGGTGCTTTACTTACCAATATTTAATGTCGTATTCCAATTTTGAGCAGTTAAATTCGCAACTTTGGATGCAAACATATACTCTATGCTATTATTAGCCTTGCTAATGTTATTCTATAGAGCTCCTAGTTAGCTGTCTTAACATTCTACAGCATGAATCAACAAACATTTGGTTGTCCAAAGGAAACCCATCTCCCTATGGAAAGTAGCATTATCAGGTCAGTATGGCTGTGAATGTGAATGCTTGGAGGATCTTCAAGACTTCAGGCAGTAAATGTTAAAACACCCCTTATTTCATTGTACTCAATACATACACCATTTCTTAAAGGCCCTTCAGGCCACAATGTACATCAGTGCACATGTACAAAATACTGTTTAATGTAGTTAGCCTTAAAATAGTTATTTTCTTCCATTTATGTCTCCTTTTCTGCTGTTTGTGAAAGGACCATTGCCATTGAACTTCCCACTCATTATTTTTGGACTCTTGAAAACCTTACCCGCTTAGTTCTTCATTGTTAAAACTTTGATATTTTCCCCTTTCACTGTTTAAACTAACTTGAGCCATTAAATGAAACTAACACCTTCAGTATTTTACTGTCCATGTAAGGGGTCCTGAGCAGTGTTTGTTCTGAGCATGATATATTCTTCTGTATGTACATATGATTGCACTGTGGACAGAACAGCTTTGCTTTATATTTTTACTAAATGCCAAGAGTATTTATTTAGCTAGAGATTACTTTGGTGCTATTTTGGATAACAGTGAATGAACAGTTGTTGCCTTTTAAAAAGAAGTGATTACTATTTTTGTCTGATTTTGATATTGCTGCAAACTGGTTGGAAATGCAATTCACTGTGTTTGGGGACGTTTTAATGTCTTGAGTACTACACCTGAGCATGGAAGTACACACGAGGACAACGCAAATTGTAAAAACTCTTTCCCGAGAACTTTGGTTTTCTTTGTCATTTGCATTTAACAATCAGGTTCAACTCTTTCTGTGTATTAAATGTCTAATAAATTGTGATATTTGTAATAACATGCAATAATACCTTGGAAAAAAGAATATTTAAACTCGCCCAACCGAGACACCTAACAAATCTGCATATACTGTTTTAAACAGATCTTTTATGCACTATTCTTGAGACACATTATATTAAAGGGTTAGCTCACCCAAAAATGACATTTCTATCATTAATTTCTCAACTTCATGTTGTTCTAAACCTGTAAGACCCGTAAACCTGTTATTTTTTATCCCTGATAGAAAGCCACGAAATTACCACTTTCAAGGTCTAGAAAAGTAGTAAAAACATCATTAAAATAGTCAACGTGACTGAAGTGGTTCAACCTTAATGTTATGAAGCGACGATAATACTTTTTGTGTGCAAAAACAATACAAAAATAATGACTTTATTCTACAAATTCCTACCCTGTTTATTTTGTATTGGCTTCTGTTTACAGTCAAATGATGCATGGGTGTGATGCTGACGCAGGAGCTGGCCAAAAATTAGTTGCGTCCTGGCGTAGAACACGGAAGCACTGAACTGTGTTTACAAAATGAACAGCGTAGGAGACTGACGGGGAGACGCGAAATTGTTGATTAAAGTCGTTATTTTTGTTCTGTTTTTGCGCACAAAAAGTATTCTTGTCGCTTCATAACATTAAGGTTGAATCATTGCAGTCACATGGAATATTTTAACGATGTCTTTACTACTTTTCTGGATCTTGAATGTGGTAATTATGTTGCTTTCCATCCATGGGGGATAAATAAAAAATACTCTCTGATTTAATCAAAAATATCTTTGTGTTCCGAAAATGAACGAAGGTCTTACAGGTTTGAAACGACATGAGGGTGAGTAATTAATGACAGAAATGTCATTTTTGGTGAACTAACCCTTTAAGCACACTCACTCCTGGAACAGCGCAGTGGTGGAAACTCATCACTTCTTCTAGTATTCTGTCTTTTGTTCTGAAGACACTGGTGCTCGAATACCCTTCAGGACCTTCCATTCTATTAAATCTTACATAAATGACCTCTGTAGCTTCTGATGTAGTTAGTCATTTAACCAGGTTAAAATGTGAGTAGTGATTTCCTTCCACTAATATGTCCAACGTTTTTTTTTTTTTTTTACATAACTCACTGTGTAATGCACACTAACACAACACTTTTGACAAACAGGAAATCAGCATTCTGAATTAAATAAACAATTTTCATTTGTGGACTGTATAAAAATATAATAAATACACTAACGTACATGAGTAAGATTTTTTGTTTTTAAAAGAACACTCTTATTCTCACCAATACTGCATTTATTTAATCAAAAATACAGTAAAAATCAATATTTTGGGGAAATATTTTTACAGATTAAAATAACCATTTTCTATTTTAATAATACATTTTAAAATGTAATTTCTTCCCGTGATGACAAAGCTGAATTTTCGGCATCATCGCTCCAGTCTTCAGTGTCACATGATCCTTCAGAAATCATTCTAATGTGATGATTTGTGCTCAAGAAACATGTTGAAAACAGTTGTGCTGCTTAATATTTTTGTGGAAGCTGTGCATTAGTTGCATTTTTAAGCATCTTTGATGAATGAACAGTTCAAAAGAATTGCATTTATTTTAAAAAGAAAACTTGTGTAACAAAAAAAACTCTTTACTGTGACTTTTGATAAAAAATGAATGCATCCTTAATGAATAAACATTCTGCATAACATTAAAAAAAAATCTTACTGACCAACCTAACTTTTAAACGGTAGTGTTTGCGTACTATATAAAAGGAGTGTTAAACGCGGGAAGTCTCTCCCACCCAGTTAATTATCTCTATACAAACCTGAATTGCAATACTTTTTATTTTTACAAAATATTTCATAACATACCATGTGAGCAAGGAAGCATCTTGGAACCAATGCAAAACCAGCTATAAGAAGTCAGGAAAAGGATAGTTTATTGTTTGCTTACAAAAATATACTTTCTTAAGAAACAAAGCATAAGTTACTTAAGAAGAAAAGTTGTTTAGAATTAACCAAGTGCTATGTACAAGATAAGATTTAAAAAAAAAAAAACTTTAGTAAGACTTATTGGCATGTCATCTTGCTGAGCATTCAACATTCTGCAAAAGGCACTCTTATCTACAACCATGTGTCATGTGTTCACCTCATGAATATTAAACTTTTAACAAATACTTTTTTGCAATTAGAAATACAGGCAGCAGATTTGAAAACCTCCCACACATTAGAGGAGATCCACTGATGACATCATAAATGCCATACAATGACACAACCAATCAGCAGTGGAAGAATCTTCACCAGTAGCTCTGATTGGCTGTTAAGTGTTGTCTTTAATGTAAACGATCTAGTAGGGTTATCCAAGGTTCTCCACGCGCTCAGCTGGTAAATCTCTGAAGTCGTCGCCAGCGGATCTCTTCAGGGGTCGGATGGGCATAGGTGCCATGTGAAGATCTAGCCTGTGTAGAACCACCTACAAAGCATAAATAAAGTGACACCTAATAACTGCTGGTAATGTGGGAATAGATTAGTTGTTTTGACATGTGGTCAGTAGATGGCAGCAGCTTCACTTTCATTAATCTGCATGACAAAGGAATCACAAATTCCTTTCACAAAGTTCACAAAGTTCACAAATGTGCTTAGTTTGGGCGGTTTTAAAAGAAGACTCTTGTGCTCACTGAGGCTTTTTTTGTGAATTACTATTACAAGTGGCTATTATAAGTAACTTTTATTTAAATTACTGCAATGCTCTTCTGGCTGGTCTGCCGTCAAGTGCAATCAAACCTCTTCAAATGATCCAGAACGCTGCTGCACGTCTTGTCTGCAACGAGCCCAAGAGAGCCCACGTCACGCCCCTCTTCATCTCTTTGCACTGGCTACCCCGCATCAAGTTCAAAGCGCTGATGCTTGCTTACAGATCCACCACAGGCTCTGCACCTTCCTACCTCCACACACTGCTACAACGCTACGTCCCCACCAGAAGCCTGCGATCACTAAAGGAGCGAAGGCTTGTGGTACCGTCACAGAGAGGCACAAAATCACTCTCCAGAACATTCTCCTTCACTGCTCCCTGCTGGTGGAATGATCTCCCTACTTTCATCAGGAACGCAGAATCCCTGGCAATATTCGAGAGACAGCTGAAAACTCATCTCTTCCGTGAACACTTAATCCCCTCGTGAAAAAAAAAACCTATCCTTCCCTTTTCCCTTCCTACTCTAGCTTATGGTACTGAGCAATGTCTGAAACTTGTATTGTGAGCACTTCCTGTGTTATTTGCCAATTCATGAAGAATCGCTTGTTTGTATTCCTTACTTGTAAGTCGCTTTGGATAAAAGCGTCTGCTAAATGACTAAATGTAAATATAAACATTTTATATGTAATTTATTCCTGTGAATGCAAAGCTGTATTTTCAGCATCATTACTCCAGTCTTCAGTGTCACATGATCCTTCAGAAATCATTTGTTGCACACCGATGCTGTGCTGCTTAATATTTTTTTAGAAACTATTTTTTCAGGATAAATGTCTATACTATGACTTTTGACCAAATTAATGCATCCTGGATGAATAAAAGTATCAATAAGATAAACAAAATAATCATACTGACCCCAAATTTTGAATGATAAGTGTATGTACAACAAAATAAAGCATAAAAATATAATACTGTTATGTGAAACTTTGTTCGTAACAAAACATTTTCACACATTTTCCTCTTGACTCCTCACCTCTGTCGTTCAGGCTGGCCCTGACAGCGGCCTCATACTGCTCCTCATCTGACAGTCCTGCTGTATAGGGATGCTGGGGCGGCGCAGAGGGCATGTGTGTGTCGTACGGCTCCCTGTAGGAGGCGCCATAGTGCCTGTGATTAAATGACTGCTGCCCATAATGGCTGTTTGGAGGATACGGCATGCCATATCCGCTGTATCCTGTGAACACAGATGTAAAAATGAAGGATCTTGTAGACTATATTGGACAAGTAAATCATTTCATCGGATGTGATTTAGTAAAATCAGATGGCTGCCTTTATAACGAATTGAAAAATGATTCAGATTTGATATTATTGAAGATCTATAACTGTATACCTGATGAATTGTAGTATGTCTGCTGCCCTCCATAATGCCCATTAGATGTTACAAAGCCTGAAATTACATAGATATGGTCGTTTATGTGACTGGATGCATTTACCTCTACATTAAGTGTGCTTATACTCTACTATTCAAAAGTTTTTAAATGTTTTTGAAAGAAGTCTCTTATGCTCACCAAGTCTGCATTTATTTGATCTAAAATAGAGTTAAAATAGTAAAACGGTGAATATATTTTAAAATGTAATGTATTTCTGTGATGACAAAGCTGAATTTTCAGCATCATTACTCCAGTCTTCAGTGTCACATGATCCTTCAGAAGTCATTCTAATATGATGATTTGCCGCTGAAGAAACATTTCTTATTATCATCAATGTGGAAAACAGTTGAGCTGCTCAACGTTGTTATGTTCTTTTTTTTCAGGATTCTTCGAAGAATGGAAAGTTCAAAAGAACACCATTTATTTTAAGGAGAAATCTTTTATAACATTATAAATGTCTTTGCTGTAACTTTAGATCAATTTAACATATCCTCGCAGAGTAAAATGTTTACCTGCACAGGTTTTCATGAGTCTCTTTAGCGGTCCATTCGTGTAGAGCAGCCCGACCAGTATCCCAGCCAGGTGTCCAACAAATGACGTCCTGCAAGAGTGCAAGAGTGTTAATACAAGCTGTGAATCAGATCCTAGGCCTACAACAAATCAAATCATGTAGTTAAAAAAAGTTATACATATAAGTTTAAAAAAGTAGCGTAATTAGAGTGACTACCTGGTTATGTTAAAGGACGAAGATGTGATTTTGCGGGATTGCCTTTTATTGCCTCACTCTTTTACTTTCATTTTAACAGTAACAAGTCTCTTCAGGGCAAAGAAACTAGTCCAAGAAAATACATGCCAAGAGCACCTCCTAGAGTTCATTGTGTTTGAAATCGCCCCCATATCCTTAAATAAGGCATTATTTGAGGGGATAGCCATTTGTAGTGGTGTCCGAAACCATAGTGGACATTATCGAATGCACTCATTCAATCCCATAATCCACCACAATAATGAGTGTACAACCCATGTCGGGTAGAGAACGCCCATGATGCACTGTGAGGGTCTCACAGTGAGCTGAATCATCCAACAGTGCTGGTCCAATGTGGCTACAGCGTAATATACAGGTATACTTTCCTTTTTATTATTAAATTGTTTAATTAAGATTAATACATGCTATTTTCTATTTAATCATCTTTCCACTGGAGCTGCCAGATGTCTAAGTTTCAAATGATTATTGAGCAGCAACCACAAACTAAGCAGCAGCCCGTCTGGAGAGACTGAAAGACTGAATTCACTCATCCGTTGTCATTCACTCGTTCAAGTGAACTATATTAGTGGACTAATGCAGAGAACAGTAAATGAGGATACAGGGGACGATTTCAAAAACAGCCCTACTTGAGAAATTGCTTTAACACAAATATACCCAGTATTTTGTTGGATCTGGCAGGTTTAATCAGGATGTTATCCAATATTTGTCAAGGAGAAGTCCTGGCTGGCATATTTAATCACTTTTGATGACATCAACACTGGTTCCTTTGACCGTCATCATCAGCGGTGAAAAAAAAACCCACTCTATAAATGCGTTGGTTGGATATTTTTTTAATGGATTTTTAAACACTTCACATTTTTTTAGCATTATATAATTTAAAAAAATAAATAAATAAATAAATGCAATGTGGGACACTGCTTAGCTTAAGTTTTGCAGGACGAAGGACAAAGCTCCATATTTTGGGACTGGTCTAAGTGTAATAGCATTGCTGTTTTACTCTAGTGTCTTTGAAATGAGTGTCACGCTTACCCCGGATTCATGATATGGATGAGGACCAGCTCCACCCAGCAGGCGTAGCGATTGGCTATGGGCAGCCCCATGATGTACGTGGCCCCGCCTGGATGATAATGATTATTAACCACCTTCAGCCCAAACAGAACACCTGAAACAAACCACAAACAGCTTCAATGCTTATATCTTAGTAGAGAAATATAAAAATGACATTTATAAATAAATTGATTTCTGAATTTTATTCTTTCCACCGATACACAGGATCTGTAAAAGATAAATCTACACTACCTTTCAAAAGTTTAGAGATTTTATTTTATTTATTTATTGTTTTTTTAAAAAAGCTCAGTAAATTGATGAAAAACGTGACAGACACTTATAATGATGCAAGGTGTTCTTTTGAACTTTCTGAAAAAAATGATCATGATTTATGAAAGAAATTAAACAAAGCTTTCAACATTGATAATAAGAAATGTTTCTTAAGCACCCAATCAGCATATTAGAATGATTTCTAAAGGATTATGTGACAGGAGTAATGATGCTGAAAATTCAGCTTTGCCATAAGAAGAGTAAATTACATCTTAAAATATTTTAAAATAGATAAAGGTTCTTTTAAATTGCAATAATAGATATGATTTTCCAACTCAACACACACCTGAGAACCCCACAGCACACTGTAGACTATACGAGGAGTCTTCCGTCATCCATGTCAGTCCAGTCTCCAGGAGCAGGTAGACCAATCCGGTGAGCAAAGAGAACACGGACAGCAGGTACGCAAACCAGGCGCCTCCCATCTTCCTCTCAAGCTTGATGCCCTTCCAAAGAAGTGAAGCCATGTTGAAGTACAGGTGCATGTCGTCGACGTGGTGAAACGGCGACAGCAACAGACGACCCCAGTCTCCGTACAAGTACGCCTCCCGAACACTCAAACATGTCTGAAATACATCGAAACAAACCAGATTGACAAAACATCTTATCAGCATTCAACATATTAAGACGTTTAACTTTTACCAATAAAACAATGCAAAAGTTTAATGGCTGGCAAAATTTCTACATTCACTTGCACTTGAAGTTTGTGTTATAATAACATCTACCTTTAGGAGGGGTTTGACTGGAAACAGGAACAAATACACGTTGAGGCCTAGTGTTGCAAGAGTGACAGGTGGGATGTTGTCGATTCCCAGTTGGAAAACCTGAGAGGCCAGCAAGAGCAGGCCGAGATTGAATCCCCTTTGTCTGTTGCGCATCTAAAACACACAACCACATCCTCATACACAGTGTTCATCTATGTAAATGATTCTTTAAAGACTGCATCTTTTTCATTAATGTGTTCGAATGTGACCCTGGACCACAAAACCAGTCATTATTTGAGGGTGCAAAAAAATCGAAATATTGAGAAGTTGTCCAAATGAAGTCCTTTTCAATGCAAATCCACTCCATATATTTTTTTGATATATTTACAGTGGGTAATTTACTAAATATCTTCAAGGAACAATTCTCCTTACTTAACATTCTAATGGTTTTTAGCATTGTAAGGCTGCTAGAAAAAGCAGTTGAAGGATGGTGTGCACAATTCAGTTTTCAATTTAATTAATCTGACTCCACTGAAGTTGTTGTTATTCTTTAAAGGTGAAGTCTTTCCTAGAACTGAACGGAACGCATAGGATTTAACCTGAACGTTAAAGTTACATTCACTTTAGTTTTCTCAAAGATTCTCGAAACCTTTAAAACTGGCAAAGTTATTTATTAAGTTACATGTTTAAATATACAGACAGTAGAATGGAACAACATACTGTAGAGAAAACTTAGTAAACTCTTCTTGCTGAGCAGAAGCCTTCCTTCTCAATCACCTTTCCTTCTTACACCCTGAGCAAAGCATTGTTATACATGAGTGGAATACCAACACCCAAAACCAATTGACAGGAAACCAAAAGATAAGGCAAATGGGCGGTGATCAAGAGGGGGAGAAGTACATTAACATATTCTCCTCAACGCATGCACCTAGATTGTACATTAGGATACTTTAACATCTCTATTATGTTCACTACCATTCAGTTCAGTTTATAAGCTGTCATATGAGACATGCTGTCATATGACATGTTACATGTTAGAAAACACTAGAAGATAAATAGCATATAGTTGAAAGCATATAGGTCATGTGAAGCAAATGGTACGAATGTGTCATTGAGGTGTAAACGACTCCATCCTATTCCTGGAGTGTCCCAACAGTCCTCAATCAGCATATTGATGAATCCCTTTCACTAGACAGGCATTAGCATACTGTGATGATGAAGGCCATTGCACCTCGTTTAAGTCATATGTATATCTTTAAAGGGATTTCTGAAGGGCAGAAAAGAGTTTTACCCATATTTGCTCAGCCCTACAGCATAAAACAATTTTGACCCAAACAATGTATTGTTGGCAATCGCAACAAATATATACCCGTGACTTGTGACTGGTTTTGTAGTCCAGGGTCACAAATCGTTTTTGGAATAACAGCTGCATTTCATACATTTTGTCTATGAAGCAGGTAAAGGCTAGTCAGTTGCAGTGGTATTGGGGGAGGGGCCTTTCCGTTCTAGGGAGCATCTGATTGGACAAAAACTGTGTAGTGCAGGATGAGTCATCAACATTTTCTATTCCCCAGAAGGCATTCATTTTTCAAGTGTATATTTGCCAAAATTGACATTTGTCAATGTTTAGGATTTATAAATTGGTAGATAGCTTCAAAGCTAACTCGCATAGATTTTTTGTTCTCGACTTTAGTTGAGTATTTTATCTAAATCTAAAATGATTGCGGTCCCTTCAAGGTATTAATTACAGCATAACAATAATTATCTTCTTTCATTTTACAGTAAAAACATCATGCATGCATAAAAATATCATCAAATCTCTTTCCTTACGGCGCCTTTACGAACCCTAACGAAGAATCTATTAACCTCAAATACATACTTAAGTGTCATCTTAAGAATATTCTGGGTAATATCACGCATGTAATCTACATACATTAAAGCACCATTATTATTTTTTGAGACCAAGTATACTAGGCTACATAGAACTAATTACTGTGCATGTATCACTTACCATAACATCTGAAAGACAGCTGCTGTTTTGAAAGCTCCTTAGCTGTAGCTTGGATGTTGTGTCGTGAGCGATTCCTGACTCCTAATATTATCAACAATAGGACACGTCAGATTTTACTTTCATTTCACCATGTTTCGTCAGGTAGTAAACACGGAAGTGAAGCGACGGGGCTTCCGGTCGCGTGACTCGGCGCTCCTCTTGACGTTTGTAGTTCTTTCTAGAAGTGTAACTTACTGCTTGAACTTTGCAAAAACGGTTAATGATACACTCCACAAATACGATACACTTTGGTATCGGTCAAATGCGTTTTGGCTGTGAAAACATGATTAGACAACAGCAATATTTGAGCTGAGCTAAGAAATGCTTCACACCTAGCATTCTTGACAGTCAACAGACTTTAACGCTTGTTTTAACAAGATGAAACTTGATTTAGCAAACGATTAAATGAAATAGCCTACGTCTTGAAACTTCAAAGGGCACAAAATAATATACAAAATGTATCAAGTTGCTGTTTACATGTGAAGAAATCCTCTTGAGTTTTGACTGCAGATGGCAGCATTGCTCGATGAACGATATGGTGAAACTGTATTTGCTGGCTGACACTTTTTGCTGGGGAAAATTCTCCAAATCAAACTGAATTTACTTCAAGTTAGACACAAAAACACTTTTATAGTGTAACCATTCTGGATGTATGCTTAATTAATAAAGTTTTTGTGCTTCATTTAAATTGCTTTGTAAAAGAAAATAAATTGCCTATATGAAAACTCATTATGAACAGCCGTAACAAATAACACAATATTAGTGATCCATCATTATTATTATATGATAGGGAAAGCACCTTTGTCAGGTAATCTAAAAGGGATATGCGCAGTATAATGTATTAATTTTGGATTAATACAAGCTACTAATGTTTGGAACCAACCTTAAATAATCTTCAAATATCAAAGAAGAACCCTACTGGATAAAAGGAAATTATTAATTCATTCGCTATGTACAGTAATTTATTTAATTCTTGGTCAGAATTTCATTTCAGCCAATTATTTCTTATTTTTAAGGATTCAACCAGAAATCAATCATGCATATTATCACATTTTAGTGTTTCATCTCAAATGATTCGTTGATGTTAATGCTATAATTCATTGTTTTCTGTTGATGATCAGTTTTGACAGTGGTATTCTCTGAGTAAAAGTAGTTTTAGATTGGGTGAACCAGACAGTAAGTTATGATTGTGCACCCGCTGGAAAGAAACATCATTTTCATTTTTTTTTTATGCAACAATAACAAAGAAATGACAAACAGTAATAAACAATATTTAACATTTTATATTTAATATTTTATATAGTAGTAAATTAAGTGCAAAATTAAAGTGGGAAGTGTCTAAATGCAGAGAAGCACCAAAAAAACACAATTTTTTGGTTAATTTCAAAGTTATAAGATCGATATCTTTGAACAACATTTGGAAATTCAACCCAAAATACTTTGCAATACACACAGTCCCAATACAAATGGTTAATTGTCCATGTTACAACCATTATATGTAACTATAATTAATGTGTTTGCTACTTCAAAGGACCTCCACAATACAATTACACATTAAGTTGTTCATTTGTCATTATATTTATCCATGTAAATAGACAGTAACATGAACACTGCGAAGTATGACCAACTTTCCATTTTACAATTGTGTATTTATAAATAACAGCAGCGCATAGTTACATGGCGTCTTTTCAACACCGCCTCGAAATAAAACGTAATAGGGGTATTTAGTTCGTGAATGAATCGGTGTTTTGAACAAATCGTTTAAGTGAACGAATCGTTCTCCTAACTGCCTTCACGATGTGTAAATGTAAAATGAATCTTTTTAGTGAAGATTCGAGTCACTGGGATGAATCAAAATCCCCACCAGTACGTTTGAATCATGTGTCGCTCACAGCCCCCTAAAATGATTGACATTCGATCTCTCCAATCAAACGAGCTAAATTCCGAATAGGCGGGATTCTTAGTTTTGTCGTAACAAGCTAGGCTACAACCCCCAGTCTCAACTCCTCCATACAAACACACACGAGTGGTGCCTTGTTTTGCTCTGTTACGGCTTCACAAAATAGAAAACTCAGCGTGTTTTGGAGGAACTTATGCAGCTGTTGAAGCGGACTCGGTACGTTTCCGTTGGAGATAACGGTCAGATGCATACTTTGCGCTCGTGCTTTGCTTAATTGCACTTTTGGGATTTTTGCAGACAGCGCTTTGATCTCCGGGGTAAATGGGGTCGTCGTGCGCTGCTCACTGCGCTTGTTTTGATAATGCATTCGGATCTCCGGACTGAAAAGGACATTATTTTGTAACTTTCACTGTTTGTATTTTTGTACATCATAAACTTGGTGCTCTCCGGTACTTGCAATGTTCTTTGAGGATGCCCGATGGATTATTTGAACGTAGTTTTTACAATATAATGCTGCTGAAGAAACTGTTAATTGAAGCTTTTGTCGGTACGCACAAAAGTGATTTGTGTGAGTGCTATTTTTCTGTTTTTACTCAATGGAAACCCAGCGTTCACATTTGACGAAGATTACATGCATAACGCTCTGATTTTCAATCTTGCAATTTTTCCATAAATTATTTTTTATACCATGGCTAGCCCGACCACGGAGCAAGGATGTTTTTCGGACGTGAAAAAGGTGGGTTATTTAAGGAAACCCAAAAGCATGCACAAAAGGTTTTTTGTACTGAGGGCGGCGAGCGCCTCCGGACCGTCCCGACTGGAGTACTACGAAAACGAGAAGAAGTGGAGACACAAGTCTGGAGCACCGAAAAGGTCCGTTCCGCTGGAGAGCTGCTTTAACATCAACAAAAGAGCGGATTCTAAAAACAAACATCTCGTCGCGCTTTACACCAAGGATGAGTACTTCGCCATCGCTGCTGACAGCGAGTTAGAGCAGGAGTCTTGGTATCAAGCCCTGGTTGATCTTCATAACAGAGGTAAAGTCCACGAAACTGCCGCGGGCCGCGAAATTGGCGTGGATAATTACGGCGAAGCCACGCCGGGACCTGCCTTCAAAGAGGTTTGGCAGGTTATTTTGAAACCAAAGGGTCTGGGTCATATAAAAAACTTGATTGGCGTTTACAGATTATGCCTTACTAATAAGACCATCAGTTTTGTGAAACTCAATTCAGATGCAGCCGCAGTGGTCCTGCAGTTGATGAACATTAGAAGATGTGGTCACTCTGAAAATTTCTTTTTCATTGAAGTTGGGAGATCTGCCGTGACAGGACCCGGGGAGTTTTGGATGCAAGTCGATGACTCGGTTGTAGCTCAGAACATGCATGAAACTATATTAGAAGCCATGAAAGCCATGAGTGAGGAGTTCAGACCCCGCAGCAAAAGTCAGTCGTCTTCCAACTGCTCAAACCCCATCTCGGTGCCTGTCAGGAGGCATCATCACAATAATCCTCCCCCCAGTCAGGTTGGCTTAGGCAGGCGCTCCAGGGCAGAGAGTGTGACAGCCACTTCTCCTGTTAGACCTGGCAAACACAGCCATTCATTCAGGGTGAGAGCGTCCAGTGATGGGGAGGGCACCATGTCCAGGCCCGCATCTGTGGACGGGAGTCCAAGCAGTCCGAGCACAGCCCGACCTCAATCGCAGCGACACAGGGGTGGATCCAGACTTCACCCTCCACTCAATCACAGCAGATCAATCCCCACGCCCACCTCGCGGTGCTCCCCCTCAGCCATCAGCCCTGTCAGCCTGTCTTCCAGCAGCACCAGCGGCCACGGATCCACGTCTGACTGCCTCTTTCCACGCCGCTCTAGTGCCTCCATATCTGGATCGCCCAGTGATGGCGGGTTCATTTCCTCTGATGAATATGGATCCAGCCCCTGCGACTTTCGAAGCTCCTTCCGTAGCGTGACTCCAGACTCGCTTGGGCACACGCCGCCTGCTAGGGAGGAGGAGATAAACAACTACATCTGCATGGCCAAGCCCTGTTCACTTCCTGGCTCCGGGAGCCAATCGCGAAGCCAATCCAGAGGAACGCCTTCGAGACTAGAGGAGCCCGAGTTGGAAAAATGTTTCCGGAAGCGAACACATTCTTCTGGTGCATCGCCGCCAACTCCGTGCCATCAAAAGACTCCTTCACAGTCTTCTGCCGCATCGCTGGAGGAGTATACCGTAATGATGCCGGCATACCCTCGAAGCCGCAGTGCATCGTCATCGTCGTCAACGCACAGGCAATCATTCATGCCGACACATTCATACCCAGAGGAAGGTAATGACTCATCACAAGCAAAAGACCACAGTGGACCAGATCACAAAGACGACGGTTATATGCCCATGCTGCCAGGCGTTGCACCTGCAACCCCAGTGGTGAAAAGTGGTGACTACATGCCCATGAGTCCAAAAAGTGTTTCTGCACCACAGCAAATTATCAACCCCCGGCAACACTCGCATGTTGACTCCAATGGTTACATGATGATGTCACCAAGTGGCAGCTGCTCTCCAGATGGCACAACAAACTATGGCAAGATCTGGACTAATGGCATCAACCCTAAGCTCTCCGTAGAGAGTATGGAAGGTAAAGTGTCATCGTGTGGCGATTACATAAACATGTCCCCGGCTAGTTGTTCAACGACTAGTACGCCTCCAGACTGCTTTTTCAACCCTGTAGAAGATCCTCCCAGGCCAATGTATGCTTACTTCTCTTTGCCCCGTTCCTTCAAACACGCAAACAGGAAGCAGGACCAGAGCCCTCTTCGGATATCACTAGGCTCTAACAGATTGCCGTACGCAGACTCTTCCTCGTCTTCAGCGAGCAGCGACAGCTTGGGTGGTCAAGGCAACTCGCAGCAGTCTGCCGTCAAACCCAAAAGGTCAGAGGGCAACAGTAGGTTGACGCGGCCAACGCGGCTGTCATTGGATGCTAGCAAAGCAAGTACTCTCCCACGAACACGTGAGAGTCCCTTCCCCGCAGAGCCCAAAAGTCCTGGCGAGTATGTCAACATTGAGTTCAACGACAAGCCGTTTTCAGCGAGCTTAGCGTCGTTGTTCCCACCTGTGTTTTCTGGAAGTGATGCTGAGGCCCAATCAGACCTTTCATCATCTGAGTACATGAACATGAAGCCGGGGTCACAGGCCAGGCGGTTGTGCCCAGAAATGCAGATTTCCACTTCCTGTTCAGATTATTCCATCATCAACCCATCAAACTCTGTATCCTCCCCTCCTCTGCCCTGTGAGAGCATATGTGACCGTGACTACATCAGCATGCAGTTAGCATCCTGCACTAGCTTTCCTAATACACAAATGATGCTGATGACTGAGTCCTTGCCACATGCGGATGCCCCTCCTTGTTCTGTGTCACCCAATCATGGCGTGACGGCGTTAACTGGTGCCCCAGGAAGACCAGCTCTGATGGGCCCTTTGTCAGGTCTTAGTGCGTTCACACGGGTTAACTCCACTTCCGGGTGGAACCAGGGGGCAAAAGTAATCCGAGCTGACCCACAGGGTCGACGCAGACACAGTTCAGAGACTTTTGCATCCACGACACCAAGAGGGTCAGTTGACACATCAGCCACCTGCCAGTCAGGTGATGTAAAGCGTCACAGCTCCGCCTCTTTCGAGAATGTATGGTTAAGACCCGGTGAGGCCTCTGCTGCTTCTACCGCTCCTCCTGCATCTACAGTAACCAACGGAAAACGGGAACGGGAAACCACTTCAGGCCCAATTCCCACATTGACAAACCAGAACCAGAACGGCCTGAACTACATTGATCTAGATCTTGTGCAGAATGGAGAGCAGCATGTTCCAGACTGGAATGCGTTCCAACCTCGGCCAGTGGAGTTGGGAGCCGGGGAAGGTATAGAAGAGCTTAGTGCCTATGCCAGTATAAACTTCCAGAAATCAGATGAGACCAGAGGGAATCTCACACGCAGAGAAGGTAAGAGTTAAAGATTGGTTATCAAATGAGCATCTGAGAATGTCGTGTTCTAAGCGATTGGCATATGTGAGCTATAAAATTATCATTCCTATCTAGAACATTTAATAGGTAATATGCATATCATATTATTATTTATAAAACAGCCCCCATTTATCTGTGTAGTTTGAGTCTTTGGTGGAAAATCCCTTTCTGAAATCTTAGGAGACAGCTAAGGGGGGTTTAGATTCCCTCCCACTGATGCCTGGGCCTCTTCAGCCTGATAAATGGACATATTTGTGAATGGAGGCAGAAAGGGTTAGCATGTCTACACTTGTTCCTGATGCGACAAAAGGAAAAAACTGCACATATATGAAATTGTGAGTCACTAAGCAGCTTATGGATTGTCTTTTTCCTGAATGGAAGTTTACTTAGTGTGTGAGTCGAATCTTGAGATATGTCTTTGATAATAATCGAGCGCTGCGAGAAGTCTTCAGAGCTGCCACTACTGTGCATTCTCCACTTTGCCCAAGGGTTTGTGTGTCATGCCTGGCTGACTCTGTATCGTCGTTGTTTTAGTTTATTTACTTGCCCTCCAGTGAGTGTAGGGTTTTCCACCCTCTTGGCCTTCCTTTACTTCTCTCTCTCTTTTTTTCCCCAAATGGGAAATATATTTTGTGTTTGTGTGTGTCCTAATGAGTGCATATGAAGTTGATGACAATGCTATCACACACAACTATTAAAACTATGATTATTTATTTTTAATTTAATCAATTTCAGCACAAATCTTTAGTATGGGATAAACCTAAGTTGATACTGCATTAGAATACAGTTGAAATATACTTACAGACAACAATACTATTGCTCATATTTATATATTAAGCATTATATATCCGTATAGAATTATTGTTATTCGGCATATACATTATTCCTGTTCTTATGTGTTCACTGAATTAAATTAATGCTAATTGACAACTAATATAGCATTATTTATTTGCATGTACTGTTTTAGCAGTTAATAGCTTGTTTATTTGCACTAAAAAGCATATTATTGATTCACCCACTAATGAAAATTGTCATTTACTCACCCTTTTGTAGTTCCAAACCTGTATCAACGTTTTGGAAAAAGTTGAAATTGTTTTGTGAAAGTCAGTGGGGTCCAAAATACTCAGACATTTATCATGTCTTCTTTTCTGTTGTGCAGAAGATGGAAAGTCAAGATTTGAAACAACACAAGGATGAGTAAGTGATAACAGAGTTATCATTTCTGTCAGATTTTTTTGTGTGTGAATTTGCCTTTGTTTGTTCTATGGAAGCAGTTGTTTTGATGGGGAGAGAACCTGTACCCTTGCTTGCTTGAGTTGGGTGCTTTGTGTGTGTTGTGAGAGACTGCACAGGGGCTTCAGTGTTGCGTAACCATTTTTTTTTTTTTTTTTCTCTAGGAAGCCCTATGTGCCTATGTTTGTGTGTATTTTAGTAAAACCCGTCGTGTTTCTCTGGAGACAAGAGCTGTGATGATTTTAACACGGCAGCAATAAATGCAACAAAGTCAACATCATCAGCAGGAAATAGAAACGCCTCCTCTTACACTCTATGACCTGAATGATTTTAGTCTAGCCTTGAATGTTTTTTGCCTGGAACTGCTCAGGACTTTAGTGAACATGAGAAATGAATTAAGTATATGATAGTTATTTAAACCTAATACATTACAGGCTGCTGACTGCTAAAATCTCTCTCTTCCTTGCTTCTCCCTCTTGCTCTTACACACACAGACACACACACATAGTTGTGTTTTCATTTTTTATGGGGACATTCCATAGGCGTAATGGGTTTTATACTGTACAAACTGTGTATTTTTTCCCCCTGCACTACCCCTACCCCTAAACCTACCCATCACAGAAAATGTTCTGCTATTTTAGATTTTCAAAAAAGATAATTCTGTATGATTTATAAGCTTGTTTCCTCATCGGGACCAAAAAATGTCCCCACAAGATCAAAATTTACTAGTATTACTATACCTGTGGGGACATTTGGTCCCCCATAACGTAGGGAATACACACACACACACACACAGAGAAAGAGAGAGAGAACACGTGACTGATGAACTGAGAAAATAACGCAGTCAGTGCTGTACCACAGACTGTAAAAGTGCTGTACAGACTGGACCGTGAATTATTTTGGATTAAAAATGTCAAATTTCGTCGACATTGTCAAAATGACTGGAGTAGCTCTGGTGGAGATCCCGTTGACTGGATCTAAAACCTTCATATGACACACAGCTCATACCTCCATCACTGTAAGTTACCAAAAACGAAACATGGTATGGTGCGACGCACAACTAGTTGTCCTGTCCGGGTCTCTTCACAGCGCAGGTTTTCCGAGAATGGGGTTGTGAGTTCGGTTATAGAATGCAGTTAAATAACTGAACTGTGAGTGAACGTAACTGTACTTAAATACTCAAATACAGAAGTGACTACTGTATTCTGTTGCTGTGTGGATTTGGCCTTAGAAAGGTCACCCAGGGGTTTCACCCCTTATGAGTATCTCTGGGAAAGGAGAATTGAGGTATAAGCAAATTAATGCGTGTAATGCCTCCCTCCGCTAGCCCCTGATGTCTTGAGCTCTGCCACTTAGGAACTCCACTGTTTGGCAGGTTGTCTGTCTAAACCTCCAGTTCCTAATTTCATCTGCACATGTTCTGCCCATGGCGTGCTCCTGTGTGGCTCCGCGCCAATGACACCCATCTCTATGGTAACGCTGTTGCCACACTGCTTTTTTCCCCCATGTCACAGTGGATTAAGGGGCCACAGGCTGAGACGCCGGGGGCTACAGAAAGCCGCATTACTATTGGGCAGTAGTGGGGTGGGGCGGGGTGACAGAGTTCTTTGGTGGGTTTGGTCAGAGTGAGACGATTAGAAGCCCAGCCCACCTCAGGCCACCGTGATGGGGGTCACCCTGCTGAGTGCCTTCTTGTCCTCTTACCCCTCTTGTTCCCTCTTGCTCCGTTTCAACCACGTTTTCCTTTTTGTTGTTTTCCCCTCCCTTTCTTGCATCCTTTAAGTTATTTGAAATGCCAAGTATTGTGCAGCAGTCTGACCAGTTAGAGGCGGAGCTCTGGGATCAGATCAGAGGGAAATCATGTATTCAGGGTAGAACCAAAGCATCAGTTCAGGATGAAATCAGGGAGCTGTTTCGAGTTGCAATCAGGCTATTGTTTAATTGTCTTTAATAATTTGAAGCGCACATACGTGCTCACCAAGGCTGCGCAAATACAATAAAAACAGTAGCATTTGCACTTATTATTACTACTGAAAAAGCCCTTTTTTATTTTAATATATTTTAAATAATTTTGTAACCGCATAAAAGCCTTTAGTCAATGTAAGTGACATTTCCATCTATTAGCTTCCACCAAAATCCTAATTCTGAATGCATAGAAAAGTAATTGCACAGCTTTTCTCAGTCAGTGACACATTTTGAGCTGTCGTCATTCATGTTTGTGATGCACAATGATTCAGTTATGCAGCACATCAAAACATTTCCTTATCCCACATATGCAATAGTAATGGTGCATTTTGCATTATTAATGTTGACTATTAATTGAGCGTTCATTTAAATTACAAATCACTATGGATATCTCTCTCGTTGATGCAAGAGCAAAGATGGATCAGGCAGGAAGCAGGTTCATAAAAATGGCTAAAGTAGAGAGATCACTGTCAAGGTCATGAGGTTGGCAGGTCTAGTGCTTTGTTCTTTGACGAGATCCTTGGAATGCGTGTGAACGGGGAAATGAGAGGTGTGTGTGTGTGTGTAGCTCCAGGGTTGGAATGTAACAGCAGCTTTTGTGCCTGTTTTACAGAGCCGCTTGTTAAAGTCGAATCAGGCAGAGATATGGAGGGATGGAGAGGAAGTAAAGAGAGAGGTAGGAAGGAGCACACAGCAGGAGAAGGAGAGGGAAATAAGGAGGGTTTAAGAGATTAACTGATCAAGGCTGTGTAGAAGAGGAACCAGAAATTCTCCAATCAGTGTTTCATGCAGAGTGACCCAACTATATCCACACAGCACATAGGATTTGTTTTTCCTTTGAAGTGTTTTAAGGCAGCAAGTAAAATGTTTGCTTAATAGAGATAACCTATTGCTTTCAGCCCTCAGAAAATTTTGGATGTTAAGTACTCTCATGCACATTCATAAAAATTGTGTCTTTAGTATCCGAGGTCAAAGTTTAGTAGATGATGCCACCAGAAATGACAAATATGCAAGTATATATATATATATATATATATGTGTATGTGTGTGTGTGTGTGAAATTTAAAGATTCTCTGTTCTTTATTTGTAATATTTGAACTATTCTATTATAGTTCTTTAGTTTCATGGTATTTTTGTCTTATATCTTTTCTACATTATATCTATACTGTTCTATAGTATATCAAAAGTTTGGAAACATTATTTTTTGAAAGATGTCTCTTAATAATAGGGATGGATTTATTTAAACAAAAATATTGTAATAATAATAATAATAATAATAATTTAAGCAATAAATAAGCTGAATTTTCAGAATCCTTCAGAAATCATTCTAATATGCTGTTTTGCTGCTCCAGAAAATATTATTATTATTATTATTATTATTATTATTTATTTTTGAAAACAATTTTTGCTTGCTTAACATTTTATGTGGAAACAATATTAAAATATTTGTATTAAGATAAAAAGAGAAAGAAATTAATACTTTTATTCATCAAGGATGCATTAAATTGATCAAAAGTGACAGTGAAGACATTTATAATTTTACCAATGTTTTCATTTAATAAGAGCTTTAATAAATTTAAAAATACATTTGATGAATGCAAATAAATGTTCTTCATTGAACTTTCTATTCAAGGAATCCCAAATTTAAAAAAAAAAAAATAATAAAGTATCACCATTTCCATAAATGTATTAAGCAACACAACTGCTTTCAACTTTGATGATGATGATGATGATAATAAACAAATAATAAAAATGCATTTCTTGAGCAGCAATTCATCATTAAAATGATTTCTGAAGGATCATGTGACACTGAAAACTGGAGTAATGATGCTGAAAATTCAGCTTTGATCACAGGAATAAAATACATTTTTAAATGAGAAAGAGTTTGTTCAATTTGAAATAATATTTCACTATATTACTGTTTTTTTATTAAATAAATGCAGCCTTTGTAAGCATGAGAGATTTCTTTCAAAAACATAAATTGTAATGTTTTTCCTTTTGACAGGTACTGTATTAGATAATGTATTTAAGTTAATTATTTCTTGCTATAATTAAAATTCATGTTGTTCCAAACATGTGACTTTTTCACAAAAGATGATATTAAGAATATTTATGCAGTTGTTTTCCATACATCTGCTGGAGCAGTGGCTGTCAAACTCCAAAAAGGACAAAATAATTTTTATTTTTTTTAAAAAAACAGCAAAGGGTTTCTCTTGTGCTATATGGCTTTATGGTACACATATTTTGGAGCTTGACGGCATCTCTTTTCACTCTCAATGTACAGCTAAGACCTTGGAGGACATTCTTCAGAATGTCTCCTGTATTCATCAGAAGAAGGTTTTGGTTGAGGAAATGAGTATCACTTTTGACTGAAAAAAAATTGTAGTGGAGATATAAATGGAGAACAGAATGTAAATTTTTAATATTTCTTGGCTTTGCAGAAATGCTGATAAACTGACGTGTAAGTAACAAAAAATATCAGTTACCATCTGGTGTTATGCATTCTAGAAATATGAGCTATAGCCATATTATTATTACTCTTCTCGTTTATTTCATCAATGTTGAATTCTATGTGGTCATTGTATCATTTCCACATCATAGCTTTGCTTTTTGCTTTATCCGCCAAAGATAGAACCACATGAACTCCCACGTCCCCTTTTGTTCTTCAAAGTAGCGCTAAGTTTGTCAGAAATCTCACACAGAGTACTCGCACTGCTAATGTGTTGCTACTATTTAGGGTTGGGGTCGGAACGGAAGGGAAGGATGTGGTGAGCTTGGCCAGGTATCAGAGTGTTCTAGCTCCCACCATGAGACTTGGCATCAAACAGGTGGACTTGAGCCATGGGTTTGTAAGGGAATGATCCGTGCTGCTATTCCACCACTGCTTGACAGGCATTTGAACCAACTGTACGGCCAGACGGTTGGATGAATGAAAGCATGGTGTTTTGCATT